>CP137667.1:20645949-20906468 GCA_037976565.1 Mesocentrotus franciscanus
CAGAGCAAGAGAGGGAGACAGAGATAGGAGAGAGTGAAAGAGTAAAGAGAGAGATGCAATGAGAGAGCAAGAGAAGGATATAGGGCAGATCAAGAGAGAAGGGAAACAGAGCAACAGAGAGAAGAGAAAGAGATGCAATGGAGAACGATGCTTTTAATATTTCCAGCATAAATAGAATTGAATATTTACTATATTATAGAGAAAGAGAGAAGTTAAAGACATGTAAACAATTCTATGTCCGCGGGAGAGTAAAATGTTGCATATACCTAGGCTGAATTACTGGAAAGTATAAACGTCTGGGAAGGAGACTAAACATCATGAAAATGGGATGATTTGATATATTCCAACAGACTTGGGAGATTAACCCTATAGGTTTAATACACGACAAGAAATCAGATTTCCCATAGGGTTGTACTCAAACGATTGACATTCTTCTCCCATAGATATAACACGCAAAATTAGGCATTTTATTACATTGTTTGTGATTGTATATGATAATATGTTATAATAGTCGAAGAAGATCATAAAATCAAATTTAAAACGACGGCAAAAAAAAAAAAAAATGACCCACCAGGAATCGAACTTGGGTCGCCGGAATGGGAGGCAAGTGCTATGACCACTATACCAAAATAATCCACATAGACATTACACGTGAACGGAAAATGGAATTCTCAAATCCCACTTTGCAAGTGAAATATGAGCATGATCCCGGCATCTGATCGAAAAATAAAGGGCACACTTGTGATAGCTTATTGTCTCAGCTACAACATACTCAAAGCTCAGCAAAACAAAACTAAAACGACGGAGATATTGCTCGCGAAAGACGGAATGTAGAATCCAGTTTAGGAAAAAGTCATGTCCCATAGAGAATACACGCAAAATGTGAAAAATTGACATGCCTCCTTTAATCGCAAAAATACGCCATGATGCCTTTGTCAAAATGAAAAATCGTGGTGACTGCATTTGTAGAGAATTGTCTCAGCTAGAACATATCAAAATTTGGAAGAAAATCGATCAATATTTACAGAGATACAATCAATTTTCCAAAATATGCTGACGTCATAATATGCAAATTGAAATTTTGAGTTCGGAGGCCATTATGATGACGTCATGAGTTGATTGAGGGTCAAATGAGACATGAAATCATATCTCCGACTCATAATCTATCCAAATATGAAAAAAATTGGGGTATCCATCCATTCTGAAGAGTTACAATGAGTTTTGTATAGGCATGTTTTTGCCTATGTATTGTGGATAGAGATAGCGCGGTCCGCGGGTGCTGTTATACTTTGACGGACGCTCATTGCGTTATTACTGGTCAGAAAAAGTGAACAAGGTATCAAAATGCTTGGAAAAATGTGCCAAATATGATGCAGAGAAAATTTGGTGATTTGATGTTGCAAAATGCCAATACGCGCGAAAACGCGCGCGCATAAGTGCGCGCGCAAATTTTGAAAATGCTTAAAATGGCCTGAAACGTGTGCAAACAAAATTTGGGACGAATTGGAGCATTTTGAAATTTTGATGCGCGCGTACGCGCGTCGAGGTGCGCACGCGGATTTTGTCGACATTTTTGTTGACCTTTGACCTAAAATTGATGTATACCAAATATGGTTGATTTTTGATGACTCGTTATCGAGATAAGATAATGACCTGATGTTTACAAAATGGCGCCTGGATGACGTCACGATGACCCCATGACCTTGAGAAAGTTACTAGAACTTGATATTATAGGGCCTGATGACTGACAGAAATTGAAGGAAATTGACCATGTCGATTTCGAGTAAACGTTTACACAAAAAGTGTACGGATGAAATAAAAATAAACTAGAAAAGTAATTCGTCATCAGGACGAATTAGGTGATCTGTCTTCAATTCTTATGATCATGCTAATCTTCAATTCAATGATCCAATTTAATGATGTTAATGTAAAATGATGTATTAAGATATGAACTGATGAATGAAGTACTGATGAACTGATAGATTGAACTGATGTGAAATGAACTGAATTGATGAGCTAAACTGATGAACTGATGAATGAACTGATAGATTGAACTGTGACCTGAACTGAAGTGATAACTTAACTGATGAACAAAATATTGAGAAATGATTATGATCAAAATCATGATCATAATGAAATTTAATGAAAATATAGATATAGAGAAGGAGAGAGGGAGACGAGTTATTGACATGTAAAAATACATGAGCTGGACCGAGGGAAGAAAGAGGAATCAGAATGCATACACTTTGAAGGAGAGAGGACATGGTAGGGGTGAAATAAGAATACAAAGGGCAAAATGAAGAGCTAGAGGAAATTAAAGAAAATTACAATAGATATCGGAGGGAGAACGAGAACCAGAGGCCGGGAAAGGGAGAGGGTGAGAGAGTATACAATGAGAGGCAGAGACAGAGGGAGCTAGGCAGAGCAAGAGAGGGAGACAGAGATAGGGAGAGAGAAAAAGAGTAGAGAGAGAGATGCAATGAGAGAGCAAGAGAAGGATAGAGGGCAGATCAAGAGAGGGAAGGGAAACAGAGCAAGAGAGAGCAAGAGAAAGAGATGCAATGGAGAACGATGCTTTTAATATTTCCAGCATAAATAGAATTGAATATTTACTATATTATAGAGAAAGAGAAGTTATAGACATGTAAACAATTCTATGTCCGCGGGAGAGACGTAAACATTGCATATACCTGGGCTGAATAACTGGAAAGTATAAACGTCTGGGAAGGAGACTAAACATCATGAAAATGGGATGATTTGATATATTCCAACAGACTTGGGAGATTAACCCTATAGGTTTAATACACGACAAGGAATCAGATTTCCCATAGGGTTGTACTCAAACGATTGACATTCTTCTCCCATAGATATAACACGCAAAATTAGGCATTTTATTACATTGTTTGTGATTGTATATGATAATATGTTATAATAGTCGAAGAAGATCATAAAATCAAATTTAAAACGACGGCAAAAAAAAAAAAAAAAATGACCCACCAGGAATCGAACTTGGGTCGCCGGAATGGGAGGCAAGTGCTATGACCACTATACCAAAATAATCCACATAGACATTACACGTGAACGGAAAATGGAATTCTCAAATCCCACTTTGCAAGTGAAATATGAGCATGATCCCGGCATCTGATCGAAAAATAAAGGGCACACTTGTGATAGCTTATTGTCTCAGCTACAACATACTCAAAGCTCAGCGAAAACAAAGCTAAAACGACGGAGATATTGCTCGCGAAAGACGGGAATGTAGAATCCAGTTTTGGAAAAAGTCATGTCCCATAGAGAATACACGCAAAATGTGAAAAATTGACATGCCTCCTTTAATCGCAAAAATACGCCATGATGCCTTTGTCAAAATGAAAAATCGTGGTGACTGCATTTGTAGAGAATTGTCTCAGCTAGAACATATCAAAATTTGGAAGAAAATCGATCAATATTTACAGAGATACAATCAATTTTCCAAAAATATGCTGACGTCATAATATGCAAATTGAAATTTTGAGTTCGGAGGCCATTATGATGACGTCATGAGTTGATTGAGGGTCAAATGAGACATGAAATCATATCTCCGACTCATAATCTATCCAAATATGAAAAAAAATTGGGAGTATCCATCCATTCTGAAGAGTTACAATGAGTTTTGTATAGGCATGTTTTTGCCTATGTATTGTGGATAGAGATAGCGCGGTCCGCGGGTGCTGTTATACTTTGACGGACGCTCATTGCGTTATTACTGGTCAGAAAAAGTGAACAAGGTATCAAAATGCTTGGAAAAATGTGCCAAATATGATGCAGAAAAATTGGTGATTTGATGTTGCAAAATGCCAAAACGCGCGAAAACGCGCGCATAAGTGCGCGCGCGCAAATTTTGAAAATGCTTAAAATGGCCTGAAACGTGTGCAAACAAAATTTGGGACGAATTGGAGCATTTTGAAATTTTGATGCGCGCGCGCGCGCGTCGAGGTGCGCGCGGATTTTGTCGACTTTTTGTTGACCTTTGACCTAAAATTGATGTATACCAAATATGGTTGATTTTTGATGACTCGTTATCGAGATAAGATAATGACCTGATGTTTACAAAATGGCGCCTGGATGACGTCACGATGACTCCATGACCTTGAAAAGTTACTTGAACTTGATATTATAGGGCCTGATGACTGACAGAAATTGAAGGAAATTGACATGTCGATTTCGAGTAACGTTTACACAAAAAGTGTACGGATGAAATAAAAATAAATAAATAAATAAATAAATAATAAAGAAAGAAAATTCTGACAAAATCAATAGGTGATCTGTCAATGACAGATCACCTAATAAAGAAAGAAAATTCTGACGAAATCAATAGGTGATCTGTCAATGACAGATCACCTAATAATAATAAAGAAAGAAAATTCTGACGAAATCAATAGGTGATCTGTCAATGACAGATCACCTAATAAATAAATAAATAATAATAATAAAGAAAGAAAATTCTGACGAAATCAATAGGTGATCTGTCAATGACAGATCACCTAATAATACGTACGTATCACCTAATGCATGGTTCCTGCAAAGTTCTACCGAATTCGCAATTTCAACTTTCAATTGAAAGTTTTGACATGATCCCAACATCTGATCAAAAACCAAAAGCACGGTTTTTATAGCCCATAGTCTCAGCTATAACATACCCAAATTTGGGAGAAAATAGAGCACAAATAAGCTAGATAGTGCTCAAAGATTAATGTCATGTAGATTCATGATGTGAACGAAATTCACCGTCCATAGACATAACACGCAAATTAAGAAAATTCTGACATGTCATCTTCAAATGAAATTTTCACCATGATAACGTCATCAAAATGAAAAATGATGTGCACTAATCTTGTAGAGAATTGTCTTAACTACAACATATCGAAATTTAAAAGAAAATTGATCAATATTTACAGAGATACAATCAATTTTCCATAAATATGCTGACGTCATAATATGCAAATTCGTTTTTGAGTTCCAAGGCCATTATGATGATGTCACGATATATATAATGGCCAAATGAGACATGAAATCATATCTCCGACTCATAATCTATCAAATATGAAAAAAATTGAAGGTCCCATCCATCCTAAAGAGCTATAATGGATTTTGTATAGGCATGTTTTTGCCCATATATGCTATGTATTACAAGAGCTCGCGCGCACGGA
The DNA here is from genome assembly GCA_037976565.1 of Mesocentrotus franciscanus. Classification (NCBI taxonomy): domain Eukaryota; kingdom Metazoa; phylum Echinodermata; class Echinoidea; order Camarodonta; family Strongylocentrotidae; genus Mesocentrotus; species Mesocentrotus franciscanus. Next base: position 20,651,139 of record CP137667.1, read on the forward strand.
CATGTTTCTTGAACGGACGCTCATTCCGTTATTAATGGTCATAAAAGGATAAACATGGTATCAAATTGTTCAGAAAAAATGAGGAATATCATGTCAAAAAAAACTAGGAGAATTATTTTCGTTCGGCCGTCACGAACGAAAACGCGCGAAATTCGCGTTTTCGCGTTTTGCGAAATGCTTAAAATGGCCTGAAACGTATGCAAAATGAATTTGAGACGATTTTGAGCATTTTTAAATTTGCGCGCACTGACGCGCGGACGTACGCGCGCGCGTTTATTGACCTGAAATTGACCGGACGGATATTGACCTTGATCATGATAAATATGAATGAGAAATGACTTTCCGTTATGAAGATATGATCGTTTGTGATTTTCAGAAAATATCACAAAATGGCGCCTGGATGACGTCACGATGACTCCATGACCTTGAGAAGGTTACTGGAACTTGATATTATAGGGCCTGATGACTGACAGAAATTCGAAGGAAATTGACCATGTCGATTTCGAGTAAACGTTTACACAAAAAGTGTACGGAAGAAATAATAAAGAAAGAAAATTCTGACGAAATCAATAGGTAGTCTGTCGTTGACAGACCACCTAATAATACGTACGTATCACCTAATGCATGGTTCCTGCAAAGTTCTACCGAATTCGCAATTTCAACTTTCAATTGAAAGTTTTGACATGATCCCAACATCTGATCAAAAACCAAAAGCACGGTTTTTATAGCCCATAGTCTCAGCTATAACATACCCAAATTTGGGAGAAAATAGAGCACAAATAAGCTAGATAGTGCTCAAAGATTAATGTCATGTAGATTCATGATGTGAACGAAATTCACCGTCCATAGACATAACACGCAAATTAAGAAAATTCTGACATGTCATCTTCAAATGAAATTTTCACCATGATAACGTCATCAAAATGAAAAATGATGTGCACTAATCTTGTAGAGAATTGTCTCAACTACATCATATCGAAATTTAAAGAAAATTGATCAATATTTACAGAGATACAATCAATTTTCCATAAATATGCTGACGTCATAATATGCAAATTCGTTTTTGAGTTCCAAGGCCATTATGATGATGTCACGATATATATAATGGCCAAATGAGACATGAAATCATATCTCCGACTCATATCTATCAAATATGAAAAAAATTGAAGGTCCCCGTGCATCCCAAAGAGCTATAATGGATTTTGTATAGGCATGTTTTTGCCCATATATGCTATGTATTACAAGAGCTCGCGCGCACGGACATGTTTCTTGAACGGACGCTCATTCCGTTATTAATGGTCATAAAAGGATAAACATGGTATCAAATTGTTCAGAAAAAATGAGGAACATCATGTCAAAAATAAACTAGGAGAATTATTTTTCGTTCGGCCGTCACGAACGAAAACGCGCGAAAATTCGCGTTTTCGCGTTTTGCGAAATGCTTAAAATGGCCTGAAACGTATGCAAAATGAATTTGAGACGATTTTGAGCATTTTTAAATTTGCGCGCACTGACGCGCGGACGTACGCGCGCGTTTATTGACCTGAAATTGACCGGACGGATATTGACCTTGATCATGGTAAATATGAATGAGAAATGACTTTCTGTTATGAAGATATGATCGTTTGTGATTTTCAGAAAATATCACAAAATGGCGCCTGGATGACGTCACGATGACTCCATGACCTTGAGAAGGTTACTGGAACTTGATATTATAGGGCCTGATGACTGACAGAAATCGAAGGAAATTGACCATGTCGATTTCGAGTAAACGTTTACACAAAAAAGTGTACGGAAGAAATAATAAAGAAAGAAAATTCTGACGAAATCAATAGGTAGTCTGTCGTTGACAGACCACCTAATAAATAAAGAAAGAAAATTCTGACAAAATCAATAGGTGATCTGTCAATGACAGATCACCTAATAAATAAATAAATAATAAAGAAAGAAAATTCTGACAAAATCAATAGGTGATCTGTCAATGACAGATCACCTAATAAAGAAAGAAAATTTTGACGAAATCAATAGGTGATCTGTCGTTGACAGATCACCTAATAAATAATAAAGAAAGAAAATTCTGACAAAATCAATAGGTGATCTGTCAATGACAGATCACCTAATAAATAAATAAATAATAATAATAAAGAAAGAAAATTCTGACAAAATCAATAGGTGATCTGTCAATGACAGATCACCTAATAAATAAATAAATAAATAAATAATAAAGAAAGAAAATTCTGACGAAATCAATAGGTGATCTGTCAATGACAGATCACCTAATAAAGAAAGAAAATTCTGACAAAATCAATAGGTGATCTGTCAATGACAGATCACCTAATAAATAAATAAATAAAAATAAAGAAAGAAAATTCTGACGAAATCAATAGGTGATCTGTCGTTGACAGACCACCTAATAAAGAATAAATAAAGAAAGAAAATTCTGACGAAATCAATAGGTGATCTGTCAATGACAGACCACCTAATAAATAAATAAATAATAAAGAAAGAAAATTCTGACGAAATCAATAGGTGATCTGTCATCGACAGACCACCTAATAAATAAAGAACTAGAAATGTAATTCGTCATGAAGACGAATTAGGTGGTCTGTTATGTAATCTGAATAACTGATCTTGTAGAAAATTGTCTTAGCTACAACATATCAAAATTTGGAAGAAAATCGATCCATATTTACAGAGATACAATCAATTTTCCATAAATATGCTGACGTCATAATATGCAAATTCGTATTTTGAGTTCCAAGGCCAAAGGGCAAAGGGCAGAGCTATAGAAAATTAAGGAACATTACAAGACATAATAGAAGGAGAACGAGAACCAGAGGCGGGAGAGGTAGAGGGTGAGAGAGAAGAAAAGAGAAGGGCAGAGGCAGAGGGAGACAGAGCAAGAGAATAAGAGGGAGGCAAGGCAAGAGGTCGAGGTAGAGGGAGGCAGAGAGAGAGGGAGAGGGTAAAAGAGTAGAGAGATATATATGCAGAGACAGAGCAAGAGAAGGAGAGGGGCAAAATAAGAGAGGAGAAGGGAAACAGAGCAAGAGAGAGGAGAAAGAGAGAGATGCAATGGAGAACGATGCATTCAATATATCCAGCATAAATAGAATTTAATATAGAGAAAGAGAGAAGTATAGACAAGTAAACAATTCTATGTCCACGGGAGAGACGTAAACATGCATATACCTTGGGCTGAATAACTGGAAAAGTAAAAACGTCTGGGAAGGAGACTAGCAAGGTGATTTGATATTGTAGCAGAGTTGGGAGATAAACCCTATATTAGGTTTAATACCAGATTTCCCATAGGGTTGTACTCAAACGATTGACATTCTTCTCCCATAGATATAACACGCAAAATTAGGCATTTTATTACATTGTTTGTGATTGTATATGATAATATGTTATAATAGTCGAAGAAGATCATAAAATCAAATTTAAAACGACGGCAAAAAAAAAAAAAAAAATGACCCACCAGGAATCGAACTTGGGTCGCCGGAATGGGAGGCAAGTGCTATGACCACTATACCAAAATAATCCACATAGACATTACACGTGAACGGAAAATGGAATTCTCAAATCCCACTTTGCAAGTGAAATATGAGCATGATCCCGGCATCTGATCGAAAAATAAAGGGCACACTTGTGATAGCTTATTGTCTCAGCTACAACATACTCAAAGCTCAGCAAAAACAAAACTAAAACGACGGAGATATTGCTCGCGAAAGACGGGAATGTAGAATCCAGTTTTGAGAAAAGTCATGTCCCATAGAGAATACACGCAAAATGTGAAAAATTGACATGCCTCCTTTAATCGCAAAAATACGCCATGATGCCTTTGTCAAAATGAAAAATCGTGATGACTGCATTTGTAGAGAATTGTCTCAGCTAGAACATATCAAAATTTGGAAGAAAATCGATCAATATTTACAGAGATACAATCAATTTTCCAAAAATATGCTGACGTCATAATATGCAAATTGAAATTTTGAGTTCGGAGGCCATTATGATGACGTCATGAGTTAATTGAGGGTCAAATGAGACATGAAATCATATCTCCGACTCATAATCTATCCAAATATGAAAAAAAATTGGGAGTTCCCATCCATTCTGAAGAGTTACAATGAATTTTGTATAGGCATGTTTTTGCCCATATATGCTATGTATTACAAGAGATCGCGCGCACGGACATGTTTCTTGAACGGACGCTCATTCCGTTATTAATGGTCATAAAAGGATAAACATGGTATCAAATTGTTCAGAAAAAATGAGGAATATCATGCCAAAAAAAAATGGGAATTATGTTGCGTTCGGCCGTCACGAACGAAAACGCGCGCGCATTCGTGTGTGCGCGTTTTTTGCGAAATGCTTAAAATGGCCTGAAACGTATCCAAAATGAATTAGAGACGATTTGAAGCATTTTGAAATTTTGCACGCGCGCTGACGCGCGCGTTTTTTGACCGGAAATTGACCGGACGGATATTGACCTTGATCATGACAAATATGAATGAGAAATGACTTTTCGTTATGAAGATATGATCATGAGTTGAAAGTACCAAAAAAAAAACACAAAATGGCGCCTGGATGACGTCATGAAGACTTGATGACCTTGAAAATGTTCCTGTCACGTCTCATGACTATGACCTATGACTGTATCAAAATTGAAAGAAATTGACAAAACCGATCTTGACTTATCCTCTACACAAAAAAGGGGGAAAAATAAAAATAAATAAAGAAAGAAAATTCTGACGAAAACAATAGGTGATCTGTCGATACCGACAGACCACCTAATAAAGAATAAATAAATAAAGAAAGAAAATTCTGACGAAAACAATAGGTGGTCTGTCGATACCGACAGACCACCTTATAAAGAAAGAAAATTCTGACGGAAACAATAGGTGATCTGTCGATACCGACAGACCACCTAATAAATAAAGAAGAAAGAAAATTCTTTCGAAAACAATAGGTGATCTGTCGATACCGACAGACCACCTGATAAATAAATAAAGAAAGAAAATTCTGACGAAAACAATAGGTGATCTGTCGATATACGACAGACCACCTAAATAAAGAAGAAAGAAAATTCTGACGAAAACAATAGGTGATCTGTCGATACCGACAGACCATCTAATAAAAAAAATAAAAAATAAATAAATAAAATAAAATAATAATTTTATTTTTTAACCCCCGCCCCCCCCCCAAAAAAAAACACTACTATATAGGAGTATGGAACAGGAGATTTACCCATTTTCTGTAGCCTTTCTTAATCACTAATCCAAATGTTAAACTTAGGTTACTGTTGTTTAAAGAGAATATATTGTAAAAGTGGGATGGGTTGCAGGTGGCAAGGATGGGTTGGTTGACAATTGCATCTGAAGGTTCATGCACTTCTATTGGGCAACTTACTTCAAACACTGACGCACTGTCATATGGCCTCTGAGCTTTAGACAGCAAGGTCCTTGTCTTGTCTTCTATATCATCATGAGCTTCTGCATTACATGTACAGGCACCTGTTTGTATAGAGACATACAATGAAGCCTAGAGCAGTCATTGCAGGGGCAAATATCGGGTCACTCAAAATTCCATGACAGACTCACAATGCTATGAAGTTATCTCTGTTTCTCTCCCAGATTGGTTAAAAAATATTGCATTATTTATTATGAATTACCAGTCCATTGTGCTTTGCTCCTACAAGAGGCCATCTCTTTGAGGCAAGGGGCAGAAATTCAAGACTGGAACCTCAAGGCACCCCATGATCTCTCAACATGAAGCCCTCCTTTTCAATCCCTGAAAAAGAAATATAAACATTTTAATAAATATTAACAAAATATGTAAGAAAATACAAATATAATAGCATTATTAAATATTGCTTGCTATTCATTTTCACGTATTGGACCCCCCCCCGCCCTTCTACATGAGCTTCAAATGTTAATTGTAAAAAGAGATATATTGGAAGTTAAAATACAATTTAGGTATGTTTTCATCAGCTCGAGATTGCCAAATAGCCCGCTATTTCTGATTTGGGAAATATTAAAGCCTGAATTCACAACAAAAATAATTTCAAACATAGAGGCAAATTAAGCCAACGAAGAGATTAATATACACATAGGCACCACATCCACTATATATAGTTGTCTAGACTGAATATTTTGGCAAATGCACATTACAGAAGCTACCTGAAGTGAAGGATTCTACTCAGAAAATGATGAAATTATTGGAAAATAAAATCCTTTCTCTTGAGATCCACAATCGGAAATCCAACCTCCTCTTCTATGGTCTTAACCAGAGTGAAGGTGAAGATGTGTATAAGGTCTTGAAGGATGCATTTGCTACCCTAGGCGTTGACGATGCCCCGATGATTGCTATTGCCAACGCTCATCGGCTACCTCGAAGAGGAGCGGCAGACCAGAACAGCCAGCGTGGACCCGTCCCCATCATTGCTCGGTTCTGCTACATGGAAAACAGGAACGCCATACTAGCTGCATTCGAAAGCAAGCAGAGGAACCGCGCGAAGGCAACCGCCTCTCCAGGCAAGGCCCAACCCCAATCGCGGCTTACCGTTAGAACGGATCTTCCGCCTTCCATGAAGAGTCGTCGCGCTTTCCTAGCCACAGAAGCCTACAAGATGCGCAAAGAACAAGGGCTTTCGACGAAAATTTTCGTTAGAGGTACGGAAGTTTGTCTACAGTCAAAGGAAAAAGGCACATTCAAGTGGATCGATTACAACGACTAGTAATGATTGTCACCAGTCAATGAGGTACTACTGACTTTCATTCATACTTTTTAAATATTTTGTTAATGTGTTACCTATGTACCGCAAATTTGATGTTGTGCTCCAGTGTGATCTCTCAAACTATATATACTTTCTCATATTTTTGCTTCTATATATTATAACTTCTACAAAGTTTGATGATGTGATTTGACGTAATTTCTTAATCTTTTATCAAAGGAAATGGAGAAGCAGTTAATTTCTCATATTGTATATCATATCTACTGCAAAAGATTGATGATGTGATCTGTTATGATCTTTTGTTTCCTTTTACTTCATGACAGAGTGGAGAAACTGTAATAGCATTACTTTCTCAGATTATATTGCTCGTACGCTACAATACACTATAACGACTTCAAAGGTTGATGTTGTGATATTTAAAACTTTTTTCAGGAGAAATGGAGAAACAATTTTGCTTTTTCATATTGAATTATGCTATGGGTTTGGAAGCGTGATCTGTTTGATCACTTATTTTTTTTTTTTTTTCCAGAAGAGATGGATAAATAGTTTTACTTTCTCATATTGTAGTATGCTACTAATAATAATGCAGAGACGATGATGTGATTCTTTCGATCTTCTGAAGAAATTGAGATACAGTCTTACCTTCTCATATCATGATATTGTACCACAAGTTTTTTTTTTAATGATATCTCTTTATTTTTTCAGAGGAAAAGTTGATATAGAGAAACAGTTTTGCCTTCTCATATCGTATTTAATATGCTACAAGTTTGGTGATCTCTTTAATCTCTTAATCTCTTTTTTTTCCAGAAGAAATGGATAAGCAGTTATACTTTCTCATATTATATTGTGCTACAATTTGTTCCTGTATAAAAAAAAATGATGTAAACTCTTAATTTTTTCAAAAGAAACGTTGAAATAGAGAAAACAGCTTTTGCCTTCTCATATTGTATTGTGCCACTAGTCTGATGATGTGATCTCTTTGTTTTTTCAGAAGTAATGTTGAAATAGAGAAAAAGTTTTGCTTTCTCATATCGTATTGTGCTACAAATTTGATGATGTGATCTCTTTAATATTTTAATCTTTTTGGGTTTTTTTCCAGAAGAAATGGACAAATAGTTATACCTTCTCATATTATATTATATTTAACAATGCAAAGTTGATGATGTGATTCTCTTAGTCTTCTGAAGGAATTGAGTGACAGTCTTACCTTCTCATATTATATTGTGGCACAAGTTTTTTTTTGAGGATGTGGTTTCTTTGTTTTTTTCAGAAGGAACTGTTGAAACGGTTGATATTTTCTCATATTATGCTACTTAATAGTGCAAGTTGGCGAAACAGTCCTTTCATCTCTTTTTAGAGAAATGGAGAAACTGTCTAACCTTCTCATATTTTGTTTTGTTTATTACGCTACTAAATACTGTAGAGTTTTGAAGGTATGATTCAGAGTGATCCCTTAATTCAACATGCATATCGTAGATATTTGTATGCCTCAGCCGATTTTTTTTTCTTCTCTCTACTTATACAGGCATGTTCAAGGTAGGGCGCAGACCACGTTTGTTGACCATCATGCACTTTTATTTTAAGTCAACCCCTGTATATACTACTGATAACATTTAAGAGATAGTATTTCATTATATTCAAATGTTTATAAGTTCAACTTTAATATTTGGGGGGTATGGCAGATACCTCATGTTCTGTTCGAATGCCTCTATATGCTCAACACTTCTTGACAGAAACAATTTTTAGTGTTTTTATTTTATTAAGTTGCCCCTTAGCATTTTATTGTTTTCATGTACCTCAATTGACCGTATTTATTCAACAACATCAGTACCTCAATAAGTGTTATTCAGAGATGTGTGGATTTATCGATGGCGGATGATTACATTACATGTCCAAATGTTAGATGTGAATATTACCTACCTGCTGAGTTCAAGACAAGATTTCCGAACAAAGGTCAATCGCACATTTATTTGCATATGAATGCTCGCAGTCTTGCTAACAATTTTGACAAAGTACAGCTGCTCTTGGATTTGCATATGAATGCTCGCAGTCTTGCTAAGAATTTTGACAAAGTACAGCTGCTCTTGGATTCTCTTGATTGTTTCTTTTCTGTTGTAGGTATCAGTGAAACCTGGTTACATAGTAATTCACCTCCTTTGTACGACATTCCAAATTATTCACTGATACGCTCTGATAGATTGGAGGGTAGAGGAGGAGGGGTTGCTTTCTATATCAACAATGCTTTGTCTTTTAAACTTCGCTCTGACCTCTCTTTCCATCATAGGAGTGCGGAGTTGCTCTCTATTGAAACTGTTTCCAATCTTCCTGGAAAAAATAATATAATCTGTATCGTATATAGACCTCCAAATAATGACAAGAAAGTCTTTTTGGATGATTTTGATAACCTCCTTCACAAACTAAATTTAGAAAATAAAAATATATATTTCATGGGGGACTTCAACATTGACTTGCTCTGTAACAACGATATTACTGCTGATTTTAATACACTGTTAAATGTTCATGCTATGTTTTCTACAATTACAAAACCAACAAGAATAGATATGAATACTAGTACTCTAATTGATAATATATTTACCAATGTTTCCGATAATAACATTGAACTTGAAGCAGGGCTCATTTATTCAGAAGTTTCAGATCACCTACCCATTTTTTTGCTTTTTCCAATTGTATTAAAACTAAAACTAAAATGAAAACGGTTGAAGTTCGTAAATTTACAGAGGATAATATTGGCAAGTTTAAAACTGATTTGATGTCGGAGACGTGGAATGATGTCTTAAGTTGCAATGAAATTGATATTGCATATCAGAGGTTTTTAGAAATATTAACAAACTATTTGAATATAAATATACCAAAAGTTCAAATTAAAACTCGCAGAAATTTACCCAAACATCCTTGGATTACCAGAGGAATTCTGAAATCTATTAAACAAAGAAATAAGCTATATAAAAAAAGTCTTTGTAACCCTTCAGATAGAAAGAAGCAGGAATATAGGAAATATAGAAATAAGCTAACACATATTATACGTATATCAAAAAGAATGTATTATACCAAACAGTTTGAACAGGCAAATGATTCTTCCTCCAAGTGGAAGATAATTAATGATATTCTGAAAAGGGGGAATGTTTCTCATTCAACCGTGTTTAGGCAAAATGATATTACTGTAAAGGACCCACATGACATTGCAAATTGTTTTAATAATTATTTTTCAAACATAGGTGCTGAACAGGCCTCGAAAATCAAAGGGTGTAGCAATAGTTTTCGTGATTCTCTTTTTGATTCCTCTGTAAATAGTATTTTTTTAACCCTACAAATCCAGTTGAGGTAATGAGGATTGTTGCATCACTCAAATCCAGTCATTCAACTGGACATGATGAGATGAATACACATTTGCTAAAAAATATTATTGGAAGTATAATTAAGCCCCTCGTTTACATAATCAACCTGTCATTGTTCTCTGGTAGTTTTCCTCAATGATGAAAATTTCGAAAGTAATACCCATCTATAAGAAGGACGATGCTAGTTCATTCAGTAATTATCGGCCTATCTCAATACTTTCATGTTTTCCAAAATATTAGAACGACTCGTTTATGATAGACTATATACATTTTGACTGACAACAGTTTACTTAATAATGATCAGTATGGATTCAGGAAATTTCATTCAACGGAATTTGCTATTATAAAATTATATGATAGGGTATCATCTGCCTTAGCCAAACACGAGCATGTTATAGGAGTTTTCATGGATTTAAGTAAGGCATTTGATACCCTCGATCATGACATACTTCTACACAAGCTTTACCATTACGGGATACGAGGTGTACCTTTAATTTGGTTTCGTAGTTACCTTTCTTGTAGAAGTCAATATACAATATTTAATAATGCCAAATCGACCATGTCATCAATTACGTATGGTGTGCCCCAGGGCTCTATTTTAGGCCCGCTTCTTTTTTTGATCTATGTTAATGATATCTCTAATGTCTCTTCCTTACTACAATATATATTATTTGCTGATGACGCTAATATTTTTTGCTCTCACTCAAACCTAGATAATCTTGTTCAAACACTAAATACTGAATTGCCAAAATTATCTAACTGGTTTAAATGCAATAAATTATCGTTGAATTTGGGTAAAACTAACTTCATCCACTTTAAAACTCGTGCTCATACTGAACAAACTAATGTTCCATTAAAGATAGATAGCATCTCCATTCAACAAAAGAAAAATACCAAATTCCTAGGCATTTATATTGATGAGTGCTTGTCTTGGCATGAACACGTGCGTGATCTTTCTCGAGTTTTGTCTCGCTATATTGGTGTTATGTACAAGTTAAAGCCTTTTGTTCCACTTCGTATTTTGTGCATTATTTACAATTCTTTCATTCATTCACGTATTTCTTACTGTAACATTGTATGGGCCATTAATAGATTAAATACTGATGGTATCTTGAGATTACAAAAGAGCCATGAGAATTTGTTGTGGCTCTGGGTACTTCGATCACACTGACCCATTATTTTTCAGATTAAGAACTTTGAAAGTTACTGATATTCATTTTATGCAAATTGCAGTGTTCATGTACCGACTTAATAAAAAAGAACTGCCTTTATCATTTTGTAACGATTTTACTCTAAATAGAGACATTCATAACTATCCAACCAGACATTCTTCTGATTTCCATTTGTTTACGCCAAGGAGTGCCTTAGCCCACAGATCGATTAAATATGTAGGTCCTGACATTTGGAATGCTTTGCCACCGGAAATAAGAACTTGTAATAGCCTTTTGTTATTTAAAAAGAAACTGAAGGAATTATTTCTCTCAAAATATGTTTCTTAACTTTTGAGGTACATATTTTATAGTGCTATTTTTGTCAAGAAGAGGTAATGTGTATTCCCTTGTTTTTGCTTGTTATTCAAATATGCTAAGGGGTATGATTTTGATTTAAGCATTTATTTTGTATTTTGTTTTTATTTTTGTAACGACAGAATGTCTTATTTTAAGCCATGTTCTATCTAAACCTAATAATTATCACCTATGTTATCTTAGGGACGTTGCGCTTCAAACATTTTTTGTTTATGCACTGTTCCTACTATGTATTATATTTCGATGTAACCCACTGAATTTTATTATCTGTAAACAATTATTTTACATGGTGAATAAATAAAACAAACAAACAAACAAACAAACATATCATTTTGTATTAGACCCTAATTTGTCTTAAAATTTTAATACAATGGGTGGTATTCCGATAGCGCGTACTAAGTTAAGCCTGGCTTAACTTAGTCCACACTTTTATGGAGTGCCTGTTGCCAACTCATTAACCCTGTACAGATTATTTTAATCCTGCAATGAAAAGTGTCAAAAAAATTAATTTTGCAATGAAACGGGAAGAAAAAGATAATATGAGTATGAACCGATTTTCAAGAAAGTCTTTGGTAGATTATCTTTGTCATGAATATTGAAGGAGAAAGATGAAACCTAGCATTCCATAGAAGTGTGAACTAAAATTCGTGTTTAGTCTGGACCATAGAGATATATATTTAATAAGGCTAGAGTGCGGACTCGTCATACGCGCCCGCGCAAAGCTCTGTGCGGGCATGGAGGGCGGTCCGCCATTACTGAGAAGGGCAAAACATCGAGAAATACCCGGATGTCCCATTCGAAACTGTGCAATGTTATGCTTTATTTTTCGGGTTGATTTATCGGTTTTCGAGTATGAAACGTAATAATTGTGGTATTTTGCATAATGCATGAACCCTACTCATGCCTCAGTCATGGTGACTGGTGTAGGTCAAGTTTAATTACGGGTGTTATGGTGAGGTAAAAGGGATACAGAAAGCTATTTGTATTGCAGTATATCTACAAATACAATTTGGGTTCCTCTTTGTCAATCTACATCAGTTCGTGATTTTATGCAAAGAAAATGTTTATTTTTATTTTATACGAGTAAAGAAATATTTTTGAATAATTTAAAGTCAGAATGAGACCTAGCAGAACGTCACACAATGGCGCCGTTACTGTGAGTTACATAAACTTTGATATTATGAGTATGACATCAAATATTACTTGACTTTCAACCAATCAGAATCAAGCATTTGGGACTTGTGTTTGATTTTTATATCATGATATCAAACAAAGTTTTATGCATCAGGGCCAATGTCTTTCTAATTCAGTTATTGGGACTGACAGGAACATGACAGCCAGGGTTTATTAATTTAAAACGCTTTAAAGGTAATATATTCATTTTATGTTTATGGCTATTATAAACAGATTGATACTTATAGATTTAGGATAAAGATGGATACGTAGATAGCTAGACACATAAATACATGGATAGATAGATAGAATATAGAAGGATAGGTAGATTTTCCCCGTATGTTATGCACAGTATCTTGTTGGGTCGTTCGTTTTTCTGCCCTCCTTAGTAATGGCGGCCAACGCTCCAGGTCGGCACAGCAATTTGAGCGAGTACGCACTCTAGCGTTAGTATATATATCTCTATGGTCTGGACTAAGTAGGCCCTACCGGCTTAACTTATGAGAATACCACCCCATGGAATTAAGGCACGTACATGCGGCTACGAGTATCGATTCTGATTTCAGTACATGGACTAGACAGAAATAATCGTCTGGTATGGGTCATTCTTTAATTAAAACTGACATTTAGGCGGTCAGAGGAGCCAGATGTAATTTTAGCGGAACAACCGTCAATATCAGAGACTAAATTGAAGCTTTGGCCTTAAAGGTACTATGTCCCATTTGCAGGCCAAAAAAATGAAAAGGTTAAATTCCAACGGCATTTGAAAGACAATACTAATTTAGAACTTCCCTAAAAAAAGGGGGACTTGAAAATGTCTTTAAGTGGGAAAATAACGACTATTAGTTGTCGAATCGACTTAGGAGCTATAGAGCCAGTAAGTAATAGTCTGATTTTTCAGACCATTGTACCGAATGGTCGTACGTTTTATGCTGCGCAAAGATTCAATCAGTTTAATTTTGGCCATTACAAGAAGTGGGTTATTGATGTAGACAAATGCTCATGTACCCTTTACAGCTCATTTTATGTATGTTATTACCAAAGATGAAAAAGCCAGTCAGTCACTCAATAGTGTCTGACAGTGAAGTCTAGCAAGTAAACGGGTTTCCTTGCATAATTTGAATATTAGGACACTGCTAACGTTTAAATTTCACAGATAGGACATACATGACATATTCATAATTCCTGCAAAGTTCTACAGAATTTGATGTTGGCTGCAAAAGGGACATAGTATCTTTAAGCCTTTAGGTCTATACTTGGACTAACTAACTGTTTATGTGGAGGTTTTGTTGGGTAGCTAGCCAGGCAATTCATTAAGGGATAGGGCGATTTTATTTAAGACATTTTAAGGGCAGGCCGGTAGCAAATTAGCAAGGTTCAGTTACTGACAACAACAGTCACTGTTACAATGCAATGTTTGCATAGTTTAAGACTAGGCCTAGAGACAGAGTCTTAACTTAATAAGCCTTTTATAAGACTACACAAAACATAAAGATCTAGAAATAGAATCTAGACTACGGTCTAAAGACTAGACTAGATCTAGACTCTAGTCCAGATTAGACCTACATTTCTATTTCTAACTAGAGTCTAGTGGAATGTAGACACTGTTTGGGTTCTTGCAGTTTACTGCAGGATTTTTTGTTTCGATAATTAGATTGAAATAAAACTGGGCGCTAGTTCAGAATCATATCCAGACTTTGACCCGTAACTCCGGCGTGGAAAACGTACCCAAAATCAAGTAAATATTCATTTACTGTAGTTCAATGATGGTCAGGATTTAAAAGTCGTTATGTTTCTTACCTGTTCGTGTCAATTTTCTAATTTTTTTTGAGTATTTTTCGGAAAAAACGTTGATATTAGTATACACTATCTCACAGGTTTCACGGCAATCCGACAGTCAACTCCGGATAACAGCATCCGATGACGGTAGGACTGATGCAAAAGTGCCCGGCACTAGGCTTCCGCTCTCGGCTCGGGCGCACGAAATTGGACAATCACTCGCAATCGAGCTCTCATAATCAATCTTTGTTTAACCGCTGGAAAAGTATTCAAATATAAATAAGCACATAGATGTCGAGTTATGAATATCATTCTTCGTATTAGGGAATAAATATGACATGTACTTACGGGATTTCTACAAAAAAACATTTCAAGCACCGAAGTTGGGTTCATTGGCACTAGATGATTGCAGATTTCACAGTAGAATAGTTAACTTTCTTTAGTATCACATTGTGAATCGCATATGCTAATTATGATCATGACTTTGATCCAAATGATGATACTTACCGATATGGACCTTCGCTGTATTATACAGATAGACAAATTGCGTCTATATCTCAAAGTCGAGACGGCGATGATTTTTCACTGATACACTGCAATATTCGCAGTGCAACTAAAAATTTCGATGACCTACGAGCCTTATTATTTACTACAAAACAACGTTTTTCTGCGATTGGTGTGACCGAAACCTGGTTTGTTGACGACATGTCTTCTTCCATATGCTCACTACCAGGCTATGATATTATTACAAATAATAGATTAGATCGGTCCGGAGGTGGTGTCGCCATGTATATGTCTCAAGAATATGAATATAAGCTACAACCAGAATTAAATCGTATGGAAAATTTCATTGAGACGGTATTTGTTGAAGTCATTGTGCCAAACAAAAAAAAACATTCTAATAGGAACAATGTATAGACCTCCAAATTCGAGCCAAGACGATTTCTCTCGTGTTTTCCATGAATTATTACTGCATCCATTAATGTTAAATAAAACGTGTTTCCTTTTAGGAGATTATAACATAAATTTATTGAACAACGCCACTGATACATTTGTCCAAAATTTTGTCGACACCCTCCTTACAGCCAGTTTTCTACCACTTATAACTAAGCCAACGAGGGTTACAGAAAACACTGCTACTCTTATTGATAATATTTTAACAAATGCTAATTTTTTTCCAAAATCAGGTATAATCTTGGCTGAAATCTCAGACCATTTCCCCATTTTTACTCAATTTCCAATTTAAAAAAATTCGCTGATGCATCCCAATGTCGAAGTTAAAAAACGTGATTTTTCTGAAGAAAATATTGATAGGTTTGGACAAATACTCGGAACTACTGACTGGTCAGTGATATATCAAATTGATAATGTTGATCAATCTTTAGACACTTTTATGGATCTTTTAAAAGATGCTTTTGATACTTGTTTTCCAGCTAGTAATAAAAAACGTAGTTACAAAAAGACTCCTAGGAATCCCTGGGTAACGCAAGCTCAAAGCAAGACTTCCACAATTAAAAAGATTAAAGTCAATAATGAAGTTATTGATAATACCGAACTAATCTCGGAAAATTTTAATGATTATTTTTCAAATATTGGTCTCAACCTTGCCCCAAAAATACCAGACTCAAATAAGCATTTCACTGACTTCCTTGGAACCCCAAATTCACTTTCTATATATTTTACACCAATTTTTGAAAGTGAAATTATAAACATAATTAACGGATTGAAGAATAAGCGGAGTTCTGAACATGATGAAATAAGCAATTACCTCCTGAAAAAAATAACCCTTGATATTGTCCAACCTTTAGTTTATATTTTCAATCTATCGCTTACAACTGGGGTGGTGCCTCAATCGATGAAATTGGCAAAAGTTCTTCCTGTCTTCAAGAAAGGAGATCCTTTAGAGTTAGGAAACTACAGACCTATTTCCTTGCTGACATCCTTATCTAAAGTTCTTGGAAAAATTGTATATGCTCGTACTGTAAAATTCTTTTGTGCTAGTAATATTTTCTATCAGGCACAGTTTGGCTTCCGTGAAAAGCATAGTACAACACATGCCCTTTTGACTCTAATAAATAAGGTGGCTCGCTCTATTGACAATTTCGAACATACGGTGGGGGTTTTCTTGGACTTCTCTAAGGCGTTTGATACGATAAATCACGAAATTCTTCTTTACAAACTTTCTAACTACGGAATCAGAGGATTACCCTTAGAGTGGTTCAAGAACTACCTCCACAATAGAAACCAATACGTTCTCATAGAAGATGCACATTCTTCTATAAAGACCATTGAATGTGGCGTGCCTCAGGGTTCTATATTAGGTCCGTTACTTGTTATTGTTTATATTAATGATTTTTACTTGTCTTCAACAACCCTGTCTTTTCTTTTGTTTGCTGACGACTCTAACATTTTCTTTTCTCACAAAGACCCTGATATTTAACTGAGAACGGTTAACTCTCAATTACGAGAAGTTGCTGACTGGATCAAGGCAAATAAATTGTCATTGAATTTACAAAAAACCAATTATATGCTTTTTAGTAATATTATTGATAACTTAACAGGAAATATTGTACTTGATAATACTGTCATACAAAAAGTCTCTTCTACGAAGTTCCTGGGAATAATAGTAGATGATAAACTTTCATGGAAGCTGCAGGTTGATAATGTTTGTAAAATCATCTCTAGAAATATTGGTATTTTGAACAAGGTAAGATTGTTTTTTCCATCTCGTATACTGCTTAATTTATACTCAACTTTGGTACTTCCTTACTTAAATTATGGAATACTTGCGTGGGGCACCTGTGGAAATACTCAACTCAATAGAATTTTACTATTGCAAAAGAAAGCAATGCGAATCATTTGTCACACCAATTTTCGCGCTCATACTAATGAACTCTTTCACTCAAACAATGTTTTGAAGATTCATGACTTATTTTCCTATAACTTGGGTATATTTATGTATACACTAGAAAAAAATGAATTGCCACAAGTTCTCTCAAATATGTTTAACAACAATACTGAATTTCATAGTTATCCCACGAGAATAGCAAAATGTTATCACCTACCAAAGCCAAGAACGGTATTTTCTAGCAGCATTTTCACTTTCACTGGCCCAAAATATTGGAATGCCCTTCCAGGCACATTAAAAGAAAAACCCTCATTAAGTGGTTTCAAAAATGCCCTCAAGCACTTTTTGTTGCAAACTAATCCGAATAAGTAGTTCCCCTCTCCCTCTCTGTCTCTTTTTCTGTCTCTCTCTACCCGTTCTCTCTCTGACGGTCTTCTTTTTCTCTTTCTGCATGTTTCCCCCTTTTTCTGTTTTTTACTCTCTCATTCTTATTTTCTTCATTTATCATCATCATCTTGTCATTCTTCTAATGTTTCTGATTTGTTTTGTTCTGTTTAATTGTGTGTTTTTATTGTCTGTCATGTTTTTCTTTTCTTTCCCATAAGTTTTTTCATAATTAAGTTATAAATGTATAAAGTATAATTATTATTGTGCGAACCTACATCTAACAAGCTTTGCTTTCAACTAGGTTCGTTTTTTTCATTTCCTGTAATTAAATCATTTTGCATTACAATGACTAAAAAAAACAATGTCAAAGATATTTCAATGCTCATTTCTGTTATATCATTACGTTTGTTATTGTCTGTTAGTGTTTATATTATGTAAAAAGGAATGACAAAATAAATTCGCTCTGTATAGAGCTACTACTACTACTACTAAAAAGAACAATTGTATTATCATTATTACATGTTTCCTCCAGAATCAAGCTTCTGTTAAGATTGCTTTCATTATGCCTTGTATTTCTTTACAATACCAGTAGTATGAAGGATATAGTTAGCCAATTACTATCGACCGGGAGATATTATTCCATCAGTAAGTATTATTCAAATCTACATAGCAGATGATAATCACACCATATACATTATGATTAACCCTATAATACATCTGAGCAGGGAGGGGGATGTTTCACCCCCACCGAGAACGGAAGGATACCATGCGTGTTACCAAAATGTCCGGTAAAGGGGTACTTTTCGTGCCCGCAGAGTCCGGCCCGAGAATTGTAAAAAAAGGGGGTGTATTTGACTTTTCACCCGGAGATTTTTTTTAAAGGGGGTGTTTTTACTTTTTCTCTCTTTGGATTCCTTAGAAATTTAAAAAGGGGGTCATTAAATATCTTGAATATCATAGATAGGGGTACATTGAGCAGTGTTCCAGATTTAAGGGGTCTCCAAGGCAGGAAAAGCCCGCGAAAGGGGGGTTCGGAAATGTTGGCAGTCCTCAGATAGGGGGTGCTTTAAAAAAGAGGGAACAAGCATACGCGTACCCTAAATAACACTGAGTGGGGGGCCGGGTGTTTCACTAACTGTTAAATCGATCTTAAATTTGAACCGATCGATTTTAAGGGGCTAAAAGCGATTTCGACTTTAAGACCCGTTTCATGTAATAAATAAATTCGATTTTAGCCTTAAAATCAATTTCAAGTTAGAGTGTGATCCATATCAGTTTTAAGATCGATTTTAGCCTTAAAACCGATTTTAAATTAGAGTGTGATCCATATCAGTATTAAAATCAATTTTATTCTTATTCATTCGATTATTGATATGCTATGTTAGTAAGCATTCATTGGCTGTACAGGCGTAGGTTTCGACTTCAATTTGATCATGCATCGGGAAATGGAGAATGTTGTTCAAAATTAATGGCAATTTATAGGCAATGATTATTATTATTTTTATTTTTTTAATTTTTATTTATTTATTTATTTATTTATTTATTTTTATTTTTTTTATTTTATTTTTTTTATTTTTTATTTTTTTTTGGGGGAACAAGTCTTTGTTGATAACCAAGTATTTTTTAAATTATCAAATTTAATACCAAGCATGATCAATACCAAAGGCCGCAGTTTAGGCGGCACTCCGGTTTTGGAGATGGCACAATTGCCCGTTTTGTGCAGGTACTTACATAAGTATGGGGCCTGTTTTCTCCGTAAACATCCTCTACTTACACATCTGACTAATATCCTTTTTTATTTATTACAAGTGCACTTTTCCTTCATGCAATTTGTCCTGTTTTACTTTGTTTTAAAGTTCCTTTTGTTACTGTTTTCTTCTCACTCTTAGAAGTGCCCCTTTTCCATTCTGTTGTGTGTTCCCTTTCTATATTTTTCTTACCATATCTGCTTACAACTATTTGCCGTTATTCCATTCAACTCTCTCTCTCATTAACATACGACACTCCCATCACAACACTTTGCTTTCCGCCCCTTTCAAAGTGATTGTTTTGTTCTTTCATGAACCCTCCCCCTTAGAAAATAAATAAAGTACCACAATTAATAAATAAACACTAACTTATAAAAAAAAAGCATTGCTAGGATATTTCAATACTCACCATTAAACAAACACACCACCATTGAATCACATCATTGTCCTTTATCATCATTTCATAACTACCAGCATACTATCTCATCCATTCATTTTTTCCCTCCAAAAAAAAAGAAGAAATTAACTTGTTAAATGACAAATAATACATTGTTTACATACAAAATAAAATTAACTCAGATTTTAAAGCTTCAACGTCTAATCAATATGCTAATGCTTTAATGAATGAAATCTACATTTTGTAAATAATGAGCATAGCAAATACATTCAAGGGATACAATAAGAACATTTGAAATGACACAGATGAAAGTGCTATTAAAGTGACAGCCAGTTGTTTAAAGTATTGCAGCTGATATCTGCCACTGTCTAGTCAAGGTACCTTTTTGGTTTAAGAGTAATATTTGTCACAAGGATTGCCGTTACTCATATGGTTATTAATCTAAAGGTGACATACATCGTCATGTAAGGTCATGCAGTCGGTGAGAATGTGTTTTTCATGATACAATAGTCTGTCTATATGAAATTAATCATCAATTACTTTCTATCAGCTTTGAAATATTGTTTACGGACAACATAAGTCAGAGTTAATATATTTCCTGCAGGACAAATCTGTTTTCACTGCAATCACAATTTTCTGTTCTTTCTTTTCTATTCTTTATTGTGCAATTGCTACAATAGCACTTTAGGCATCAACATATAATGATTGATACATAGGTCGAGAGGTCTAGTCATGCCAGAAGTGCCTCTAGGAAGAGTTCCAAATAGGCCATCAAAATGGTTCACTGCTTCTCAGATGCATTGCTACTTTGACATTTTCAATTTGATATTTTAAGATTTATTGCCTAGAGGTCTATTCGGTGGATACGACTCGAGATCCACTCCATATCTGAATCTCACTATGTCAAAAGAAAAATGAGGTTAAGAAAAAATAATGATATAACCTAGAGCTTAATAGTTTTAATACTCATTCCTACTAGTCTACATACAATTTTACATCTAGTCTAGAATCTAACTTTTTAATGTTGGGTGCTACAGACTAGACCCAACTTCTTAATTTAGATCTTACAAAATACAGTAGTCTAGACCTAAATTCTAGGTCCATATCTAGGATTAGACCCTAGTCCTGCAGAAAAGAGCTGCAGTAGGCTAGAAACTAGGTCTACATCTACCATTTTATTTAAATAAAAAAGGCATGCCCCCAATAATGTAAGGACCTATCATCCCGGGCCCCACCTCCCCATCAGTCCGACTATGCTGCGCCTATCCGCCTACCCTCCCCGCAGTATTTGTACAAGTACCATATTACCAACAATTTTCGTCCAAGTAGTTCATAGATAGTGTAGCCTGTACATGTTTGTGTTTCACGGAACCCGGGGATTAGCAGCATTGCCATCAAAAGGCTGATCTATCATGCCCTTTGATGGCAATGCTGCTACACAGAGAGGAGGTTGTAGGGATTTAAGTTTAGACCATATTCAAGCTTTTCATAAATAAACAATATTGCATGATACAGTTCCTATATACATGTAAGTAAGGAACTTAAAGGTAATGCAAAGTTTTGGGAAATTTTGAAATTGGATTGATAGTTATTCTTTAGATTTTTGATATATTTGGATGTCCCTGTGGATGTATTATAAGCACTAAAAATTGTCTGTATTCGAGCAAATTGAATAATCAAAATTTACCGGTGCTCCAGGTAAATTTCAAATATTTCAAATAGCGCCTAAGGGCATTCCATAGTAGCTGTGACCATGAAAATCTCACAATATGCAGTTCTGATATATAATTTTCAAACGGGAATAGCAAATTGATCGATTGTAGTCAAGAAACATTGTTTTAAAGCTAAAGTAATATAAGTCTTGAGAGGGCGCTTTACAACATAAAGAGTTTATTATTTAAAATTTCATCACTTTAGACTCGCTTTTAACCGCGACAATGATCATTGAATATTGTAAAATTGCATATGCTTCCAATATGTTCATTTGAACCAAATTCATGACCCCATACCAAAACTTTGTATTTTAAGCCAAATAAAAAAAATCATTCATCTTCATTGTTATACATAACATATTAAAATGTAAAGAAATTTGTACAGCCCTCAGCAATACATAATATAGTTAAATACATACCGGTAGTGCATATATCTACAAATTATTTATACTGAATGAATACTTAAAAAAAAAAAAAAAATGTTTTTGTTTTAAACATTCTTTATTGTATTTATTTAGTACAAATAAAAAAGAAACATACATCTTAATTTGTTTATTTATATAATTATATACATGTACATGTACATGCATATTAATCACATATCAAAATGTATAGAAAATGTTAAGGTCCTAAAAAATACATAATATAGTTAAATACACGATACATAATGTCTTCGAATTAATTATACTGAATGAATATTATAGATCAAAGCCTCCCCCCCCCTCCCTCGACAAACAACAAACCAACAAAACAGACAAACAGAAAGAGGACAGTCTATAGCGGCAGAGAGCGACCAACTCAACACGATCGCGAACCCTCCCCACTCCTCATCCATGGTATGTTTTCATTTCATGCTGATATATGATACGTTCAAATCTTCCCATTTTTTATAGTGTAGTGTCAATGTATTTCGCTCGGTAGCAATCTAATTCTTTCTTTTGGTTTACTTTTAATCAACTTTTCTCCTATTTCTTCAATACTTGGAAGCTTCCTTTTCTCCCTATTAAGATATATCAAATATTTAATTAATAAAAGAACATGATTCATTATTTTCCTATTTTCAGTTGTTTCCTCTATTAAATCCAATGTGAACTTCCTTTCAAATCATTGTCTTTAAGAATGGTAGGATCCAAGATATTTCTACATCATTCCCATAATTTTATTACCATTTCACATAAAAAAAAAAAATGCCTATAGGTTTCCTCATCTTTACCACAAAATTAGCATTTATCGTTTGATATGAATTGAAACCTGTATAAACGATGGTTCCCAAAATTAATATTTTAGAGCAATTTGAATTGATATTCTTTCAATTTATTATCCAATGTGCTTAATCTAGGACGAAAAAAAGCCTTTTCAATTTCCTTTACCAAGATAGCATATGATGATTGTAAATTATGAAAATATAACAGGAATGTCTGCCATTTTTTGTATGCACGCCCTAAATAAATTCTTCAAACAAACTGATTCAAATGGAAAAAAATTTCTTTGAAAACATAGATTCTATTTTTAGACCGTCAACTGAGGAATGCTTTTTAAAATTGATTTTCCATTCTTCAGATGTGTCTGCATATATTTCTTTAAGCATTGCTATTTCCTCCTCAGTCTTCATCTAGTCCCAAACATGAACATCTAAAATAAGTATCTGACGTCAATGTTCCTTCTTCGTCTGTAATATGGTACAATTTATAGGTATTTTTTAAAGAATAGATCTTCATGAAAATATGTTTTTCCTTTTTTATGAATATACCTATTATTGAAGAAAATTTCATTTCTTTTATTAGTTGCATCCTTTTTAATCAACACATTTATATCAAACCAAATATTTTATCATTTTCTGGTAGTATTTTTGTAACTGTACGTTGATCATGTTAGGTAAATATTACAGTAGAAAATCAAATTTCCTGCAATTGGTCGCAGTAGAAATTTGAAGTACCTTTTCCATTTCACTTTCTGTTCTCCAATTACAAGTCTTTTGATCCACATCACACTTTGTACCTTGTACCTTCACAAAAAGTCTGAAGTTAAAGCATTTTCAATCCTGATCCTTGTTTGTAATCAAGATATAAAGTACTTCTTTTTATCCTGTCCTTCCCTCGCCATAAAAAAAGTTAAAGCAAATTTCATCAATTTCCCCCTTCCCTTAGTCCCATATGTATAATACATAGAGTATGGAAATTGACCGTCTGCAAGAGGGCTAGACCGCTGTGGTCGTAGCCATCTAACTTCTAATGAAATATATATTTTTCGATAGATTAGACCTTCCCTTTCGAACTAGTCAAAGTCACCCTGCCACCCCCCTTAAAAAAATTGCCTTAGGTGAAATGATATAAAGTATTTCCATGCTTAAATCAAAAGGTATCATAAGAGATGTTTGTACAATTTTAATTTTAAGTTCAGAGTAAATGGAAATAAACACATTTAAAATTTCCAGCCTTGTTTTTTAGTCTTTATGAAAATTTGAAAAAAGTTAAAGAAACATTTGATAAACCTGTCAAATCCGGACGATTTCTTAACATTAATCTCGTTGCAAGCTCTGTATCGTCGAAATCAACAACAGTCAATATATATTCATGTCAAGATAGATGCTGTCATTTTAGACAATTTGTCTGAAAACATTGTCAGACGCCCCTCCCATTTTTCTTATCGTGCTATAGAGACGCCATTAAGGTAACTACCACAGATAAAAAGCCTTTGGCAATACCACTATGTAAGATTTCGTTTATTGTTTTTGTATGGAGGAGGGGAGGAATTTGTAATTTGGTATGTTTTCTTAAATCTCTAAAAATTCTAACATTTGCTGTTCACCAATGCTTCACGTTGGCTTAGTTTGTAGGATATCATTTAAATAAATGGACTTTTGTGTCTATAAAGATTTATTGAAATATACGCGTACAGAATGCAAAATAAATGTTCGTACCACAAATTGAATTTATCTTTTTTATGAAAGCCAGATCATTAGTCTTTAATTAGACAATTAATATAAAAAGCCAATACTTAAAAAAAGGGGTAAAAATACATTAAAAATGGTGTAACACAGCATACAGTATATATTTACATGTACATGAAGCAGCAGGTCCATCTCTTGCAAAACATACCACTCATTACTAGGGCTGCTGCCCCTTGTAATTCCATTACCAATATAATTCTGTTACCATATGTAATTCCGTTACCAGTGTTTTAATAGGACAAAAATTAGATACCTCTGAAATTGATCTTTAGGGCTTTTAGTAGGCAGATAAAGGAAGAGAATTTGCAACTACAACACAAATATGTAAGAAATAACTTAGTGAGTTCTTCTTTTTTTTCTTTTAGATTTTGGTAACGGAATTACGCCATTTTAAGGGTAAAATTGAAAAATCTCTTCTAAAATCTTTTTTTTTATTTGTTGAAAATGATTTGCAAATCTTGATTCCTACTTGAAATGCTGTTCAATTAGGAATAAGTTTTAAATTCATTGCTCCACTGTAATTTTAAGAAATTGAACCATGATCATGTAATTGAGGCCCCCAACATAGATCCAACTTCAAATAATTTTTTTAGAGTAGCCGTAAAAGATATTTCAAAACAGTTTTCGGTTCCATTACAAGTGTTTTGTTGTCCACATGGAAAATGTACAATTATTGAAGTTGGATCAAATTTAGAATTTGGCGATTTTCCTCTTTCCCACACGGAATTTTCATTATATATAGACATTATCAGACCTAGTTCCTTACCCATCACCACCACGCTCACCCCCAACAAAAAAAAAAGACAACAAATGTTTGGTTTATATCCGGATTGCAATTACCTCTTTGTACGCTACATGACATGAAAACCTTCAAGGTCCGAAAGTGTTCAAGCCCCCTTACCCCCAAACAAAACACAATTTTGAAGTGCCCCCTCACCCCTCTCCGGGCAGTAACTAGGCTCATGGTCTGGTCCGACCCCGCTATATAATTTGTAGGTCCATACATATAAGTCATTGGTACACTGGTACTGCCACATCACAGTGGGACCCACTTTCAATTTCAACATCAGGAGAGCGACATGCATGGTTAGAGTGGGTCCAGGAGTCTGCTGTCATCACTGCCCCATTTGAACTCACAAGAACTTCTAAACTATCAGGTGAAATGCAAGCAGAGCTCAAAGAATTAAGGGATAAATACATGGTTTGATTTGAAGGTAATGGACAGTGTTTGTCAGGGGCATGGATTAAGTGAGATTTGGGCGCTAATTCAGAATCATATCCCTAATTTGACCCCGTAACTCTGGCGTAGAGATACCCTACTAAAACATACCCATAATCAAGTAAATATTCATCAATTGTTCAAATAATTGGCCATGATTTAAAAGTCGTTATGTTTCTTACCTGTTTCGTGTCAATTTTTAAATATTTTTTGGAGTATTTTTCCTAAAAACAAAGAAATATAATATACACTTTCTCACAGGATTCACAGCAAACTGCTGCAAAATACAATTGCATACTTTACAGATGGGTTGCGGTATTTCTTTATATGAAGATTTAACTTGAAGAGATACCTTATTTTTAAGTTATAAGATTATAAAAAAATGTTAATTTGCAAAATGCAACATGTCCTTCACTAACTGTTTACAACAGTTTGAATAAATGTTTATTTCGGACATTGTTAGGATTCAGTATGGAGTGTAGCAAAATATTACAAATATTTTTACCTTCTTAAATGCATAGAGCTGGAGCATCAAGTGTAAATTATGCAATGCTCTTTCCTTTGCATAAAACTTATTATAGATTCAGATTGACCCATCATTCTTTAATGTTTTTATGACTCCGGCCACCAAAAAATTTCAGGTTGTCCGTCATTCATCTTGTTGATATATAAAGTTGAAAATATTTGGAGATGGGGTTTATTGCATTTTGCGATGAAACTCTTCATTTATTAAAATGTCAGTGATTGAGGTTCAATGTATATGAAGCATTTGTTTGCATGCTTCTCTTGTGTGATTTCCATTCCCATGCATGCACCCCAACCTGCTTGACTCCACATCATTTACTGTAACAGTGGTGTGTATTTCTATTCATTCGCAGTAATTAATTCAAACATAAACACACTTATATGTTTACAATTTCTTTGGCGAATGGATATTTAAAAAAAAAAAGAATTAAGAAAATATTGTACAAAAAGTACTAGAATGCGGGAAGCTTTCAAATGGTATTTTCATCCGCTGTACTTGGACAACCTTATATTTCAGGGATGAAAACAAGGGATACAATTTACCAATCTCATGATTGAGTTGAGCTTTTAACCAAGATGAACAAAATTTATCACTTTTGTGAAAAAAAAAAATTTCGGTTAAAGAAGGAATGAATTGACATTTTTTACGTATGGGTTTAGCTATCTGTGAAATCAGATGGAATTACCTGTTCTCATTTTAGCATTTGGATTTGCTATTGGCTGATGCACTTGGAATCATTTAGTATGTTCATTGTACATAATTGTGTATGCCATTATATATTTATTATTACATATTTTTGCAAATAATAAATAATACCAGATTTGGGCATTCACTCAAGGGTCATGAAATTTGCCTGGGTTAAATTCAATGGATTTTCACATTTGGTCAAAGGGGATGAAAATTTCCAAATTTGGGCATTCGGTCAAAGCTAGGAATATAAATTTCCAGTTTGGCATTTGGTCGAAGGGGATCCAAATTTCCAAATTTGGGCATTCGGTCAAAGATAGGAATAAAAATTTCCAGTTTGGCATTTGGTCAAAGGGGATAAAAATTTTCGGTTTGGCATTTGGTAAAAAGGGGATAAAAATTTCCGGTTTCGGGCATTTGGTCAAAGGGGATAAAAATTTCCGGTTTGGCATTCAGTCAACGGTGATAAAATTTTCCGGTTTGGCATTTGGTCGAAGGGGATAAAAATTTCCAGTTTGGCATTTGGTCAAAGGGGATAAAAATTTCCGGTTTGGCATTTGGTCAAAGGGGATAAAAAAATCCGGTTTTGGGCATTTGATCAAAGGGGATAAATATTTCCGGTTTGGCATTCGGTTAAAGGGGATAAAAATTTCCAGTTTGGCATTTGGTCAAAGGGGATAAAAATTTCCAGTTTGGCATTTGGTCAAAGGGGATACAAATTTCCAGTTTAGGGCATTTGGTCAAAGGGGATAAAAATTTCCAGTTTGGTATTTGGTCAAAGGGGATAAAATTTTCCAGATTTGGGCATTTGGTCAAAGGGGATACAAATTTCCGGTTTGGCATTTGGTCAAAGTGGACAAAAATTTCCGGTTTGGCATTTGGTCAAAGGGGATAAAAATTTCCGGTTTTGGGCATTTGGTCAAAGGGGATAAATATTTCCGGTTTGGCATTTGGTCAAAGGGGATAAAAATTTTCCAGTTTGGTGGCATTTGGACAAAGGGGATAAATTTTTCCAGTTTGGGGCATTCGGTCAAAGGGGATAACAATTTCCGGTTTGGCATTCAGTCAAAGGGGATAAAAAATTCCGGTTTGGCATTCAGTAAAAGGGGATAAAGATTTCCGGGTTTGGCATTCGGTCAAAGGGGATAACAATTTCCAGTTTGGCATTTGGTCAAAGGGGATAAAAATTTCCAGTGTGGGGCATTTGGTCAAAGGGGATAAAAATTTCCAGTTTGGTATTTGGTCAAAGGGGATAAAATTTTCCAGATTTGGGCATTTGGTCAAAGGAAATACAAATTTCTGTTTTTTATGACATGGTATTGCTATTGGCTTACACAAGTAGAATCAATTGTAAATGTATTGTACATATGTATTTCATTATTTGTATTTATTTATATATATTTGTAAATAATGAAAATGTCCTGATTTGGGCATCTGGTCAAAAGGGGACAAAAATTTCCAGTTTTCATGACATGGTATTGCTATTGGCTTACACAACTGGAGTCAATTGGTTATGAATCGTACATATGTATTTCATTATTTGTACTGATGTACTTATGTTTGTAAATAATGAATATTCATTTTAGTAAAAGATAGATATTACTTGATTTCTCTTTAATTATATGAATATTTGTTTAAAATACAGTTATTATTTGTTTATTTTTGTTAGTAATAAAATTTTCTCTGCATATATTTTTGTGTAGATTTCTTTCATTAAATTGTGGATGTGATTGTACTATATGATTATGACAGATGAACCAATTAATAAGTGAGAATGATTATGTACAGTATAAAGAGAGAGAGAGAGAGAGAGAGAAAGAATTGGAGACAATTGGCGCTTGGAATGAGATGAAAATAGGCATTTACTAATTAATTTGCAAAGGTTTCTTAAATAAATCATGTTAGATGCAAGATATTGTCAGAGACACATAGTTTTCCGAAGTACACTAGTATAGGAAAACAGTAACAATTTACCCGAAAATGAGCATATAATTGCTTCACTTAATCTGGATTTATCAAAATTCCTAGACCCATTTACCAAAGCTTTCAAAAAATCTGATTTCCGTTGAAATAATTTATTGTTGTAAATGAAAAAAGACGATGTTAATCCTGGTATCCTACCCCACCCACAATGTCAAAAGTAGCTAAGCAAATATGCATAAGCGCATGGAATGTAAATAGACTTGTTAAACGACTGAACGGAACTAGACAATGTAAACTGGACGACCCTTTGTTTTGCGAGAAAGTTATAATAGATATTGTATTTTTAAGTGAGACGCATTTATCATACAGTGATAACATCTCATATAAAGGATATAAATATTATTCCAACTGTCGGTCAAACGAACGTAGCAGACTGAGAGGGGGATTAGGAGTCCTTGTTAAACAATCACTTATAAAGGGAACTACCATTATTGATAGAACCTGTAGTAAATATATATTTGGCTGAAGCTCAGTCATAAATTTATCGGTTTCAAAAAGGATATTTATATATGCCTAATATACATACCACCTGTCAACTCATCTTACACACCGAGAACAGGACTGGATAAAGAGATAATTGAAAACCTCGACAGAAATATTGAAATATGGAGTGCAAAAGGAGAAGTTATTATCATGGGAGACCTCAACGCCCATATTAATCAAGCAGAATCTGACTACATAACACTGGATCCAAATGATCCATCAGTACACTCTCTACTTAATGCATACATTGCTGACACAACCCCGCAACGTAGAAACTTGTCAATTCATCAAGTCACTAATAATTACGGAAAAGAAATGTTAGATTTATGCATAACTGCTCAGCTCCGAATATTAAATGGAAGAACCTTAGGTGGTACAATGGGAAGATCAACTTTGTATAATGCAAGAGGTGTCTCAATCGTTGATTATTGTATATGTAGCCCCTCATTACAATCACTTGTCAACAGTCTGAAAAAGTTGAGAGAGTTCAGAGACGTGTGACCAAGATCATTCTCGGTTTCACTCCTCTCACCTATGATGAAAGGCTAAAGAGTCTAAATCTACCCTCCCTCCAAGCAAGAAGAATTGAGCTTGATAACAAATTTGCCCACTCGCTGCTGACGTCCCGTCACAGAGACATACTTCCACCATCTAAAGATTCCTTGCCCAATTTTCGCCCCTCCGTAATAATCAAGGTTTGGTCATTCCTAGGTGCAGGACTAGCCGGTATCAAAATTCTGCTGTTCCTTCTCTTGTTCGTACTATTAATAATCCTTGATTTTCTCTCTCTCTCTCTTTTCTCTCTCTCTCTCTCCCCTCTTTGCAATACTCCACATAATAATTCTTATTGACACATTCTTCTTCGGTATACGTTATATTTTAATAATGCCATTGTATATCTGCTTTTTAAAGTCGATTCCAAGTTGTAAAAGATATATTTCTATGAAGTAACCCATTCAACTCAAACGTAATTATGTTAATTCAGGTTTTAAGGCTTTTATCGTTGCCTATTTTCAAAATATTATTTTCCCCTATTTTGTTCGATTGTTTGGTTACTGAACATTATTATTATTGTCTGTTTATCTGTTACCATTACCCTAAATCAGTTTAGTAATTTGACGTTCTTGATCATTACTTTCTCTTAGTTTATTTTGGTATTGTATTGATTGAAATGTATTATATTTAATCTTTATTGCCATCTTGTACTTGTTATACTTGTCTGTTTGGCTTACTATTGTATATTTACTGTATCTATAAGATTATTGTATTACTTGTAAACATGATCAGTTTTGGTCCTTGGACCTTTGAATCATGTATATTTATATGTCTTTTTAAACCGAAATAAATAAATAAATAAATAAATAAAAATAAAGTTATAGCCTTTGAAGTCGGAGAATTCTGTCCTCTTTTATCCGATCATTGCCAACTAACATTAACCCTTCATTCGTTTGTATTCGCCCATGACGACATGGAACTACATGATACGCATCCATGCAAATGGACCCAAACGATTGAAGAGCAATTCAAAACAAAATTAAATAAAGGAAATTATGAACAAATCAGATTAGAATTGTCAAATATTATATTACATGACAACATAACAGATAACATAAGAAAAATAGACGAAACAGTCGACACCTTCACTCAAACCTTAACTCTTTGCCCGCTACGTTCGGCTAGCGGAACATACAGCGGGCTGCCAACTTCGACTCAAGTCACATTTCATTCACAATACACACGGAACGCATTTAATTCTATTGTACGCACACACACACAATAGTAACGCGTGCTTCGCATTGTATACACATCACACTTCATTGCACCGCTTTCGCAGACATTGTTTACATTGACATTTTCCGAGAAAAATTGAGTTTTTGAAACTGCTTTTGCAAATATTCTGATGAGCTAGGATGGCCCCTATTAGGAGGAGACGGGACTTCTTCACTGCTGATCAGGTACGAGAACTTGTGATGGACCCTGTTCCAACAGCCGACTCTGATTCAGAGGAGAGCGAGACTGACTCTGCTAATATTGCTACACAAAGTTTTTCATTACAGTACACCAATCAAAAGTTATTGTGAGTTGAATAAGCATAGTCCATGCAGAACCCCTCCTAAGGTGGCACCCTAAAAACAATGTGGCACAGGGGGGATTGTGTACGTGGCGGGCAAAGAGTTAAAGGTCGCTGCTGACGTTTCCGTAAGCCGACTAATAAGGAAACTATGGAGCGATCTGAGAAGAACACCGTGGGATAACGTATTACGGCTAAAAATTTTATGGGGACAGAGATTAACACGTAAAAAAATCACAGAGCTTACAAAAACATATGTTTGATAAATTACTCTCGCTAGATAACAGAGACTCCTCATCTTTTTGGAGTCTTGTTGACAAAATGAAAGAAAAAAACACAGATAATGCGTCTGTAAATATAACAGCGAAAGATTGGTATGAACACTTAAAAAACTAATGAATAAAGATTACAAAGTCAATTTTGATACTGAAAAAGACTGTAAACACACAACTTTTGATTTACAAAAGCTTAATTCTACTATCACAGTTAAAGAAGTCCTAGATGCGATTAAAACTCTCAATAAAAGGAAATCGGGCGGTATTGATAATTTATTGAATGAGATGATTATATCCTCAGGGAATATCCACGTTAAAACATATGTAGATATATTTAATGCTAACTTAAAAACGGAAATATACCCAGATATTTGGAGGGATAATGTCATTATACCAATATTCAAAGGAGGAGACAGTAATGACCCTTCCAATTATAAAGTGATATCACTTACAAGCTCACTTGCAAAACTATTATCAAGAATACTCTACAATAGACTTCAAATATACATTGAAGAAAACAACGGAGGCGAGTTGGCTAAGTCGGTAAAGCGTCTGCCTGTCGAACCGAAGATCCCGGGTTCGAATCCCACCCAGGCGGATGACTGAAGCCTGCGTTGTGTGTTAACGTTCCCTTCCCTTGTTCATAGACGCATACTATGTTAAGTGGAGAACACCCCGTCCCTCGGATAGGACGTTAAATGGAGGCCCCGTGTAGGGAAGAGTCACTACCTTTGCACGTTAAGAACCTACTGCACTATTCGTATAAGAGTAGGGGGAAACCCCGGTGTAGTGGTCCACCTGCACACACCCCAGTATAGTACGATAATACTCTGTAAAGATGTATGTACTCAAAATGGAAGAAGAAGAACATAATAAACGCTAATCAGATAGGTTTTAGAAAAGGTTGCAGGACTAGTGACCATATATTCACTCTAAAAACACTGGTAGATAAAATGTTTTGTGGATTTCCGCAAAGCGTTTGATTTAGTGAATAGAAAAGCTCTCCTCTTCAAATTAAAAAAAATACAATATCCAGTCTACGATATCATCGAAAATATATATGAAGATGTACGATTTTCTGTTAAACTACAAAACACAATAACCCAATCGTTCCCAAGGTAGAAGTAAAACAAGGTTGTGTATTAAGCCCAATTGTTTTTTCTTTATATTTAAATGATATTGTAGAATCATTTGGAGATAATTGTCACCCAGTAACATTACATTCGGGAGAAAAAATGTCATGTATTTTGTATGCAGATGACCTGGTTACAGTATCTGAAAAGGAATGTGGACTTTAAAGAGTATTAAACCACTTAAATGAACATTGTGCGAAGGGGAATTTAGAAATGAATACGGAAAAGACAAAGATAATGATTTTTTTTTTTTTTTATATTTTCCAAATTTTATTGATTTTCGAAATTTTTTTGTAACATTACAAAAACAACAATCATACAAGAATTAAATAATTGTATAACATTAAAAGAACAATAATCAAATACGAATCACTGTAACAATTACCCCCCAAAAAACAACAACAATCAAACAAACAAACAAACAGACCTGATGTAAAAACTAAAAAATCAGTCTCGGGTGGTTTGGACTGTATCATTATCAAAATATAATTATGGATAGTTAAAATAAATTCTCAATAGGGGACCATTTTCTATAGTGCATGTTTTCTTTGTGCTTTTGTTTAGCAATTACCAATTCTATATGTCTGATTTTGCAAATGAACGTTTCAAAACCTATGAAACTTACTACTAAATTCCTGCATTTCTGAATATAAATGTATCTCTTCAATAAGATAATTAAGTGATTTAATAATATTTTATGTGGTCCCTTCCAATCCTTTATGAATCCAAACATCATTCTTTTCCTAGATAGATCCTCATATCTGACAGATAGCTTTAGACCAATTTTATCAACAAAAGCTCGTCTTAAATCTTCAGCAACCTTACACTCATAAAAAGGTGTAAAGGAGTTTCAACAGAGGTCTCGCACAATGTGCAAAGTTCTGTCTGAACTTGCTTCATTTTAAATAGTCTCTCATTGGTGTATAGAATATTATGCAAAATTTTAAACTGGAAGACTCTCATCTTAACTTCTATTGTGCATTTAAATGGGAGTAGATACATTTGTGGCCATTCCTCCTCTTCTATCCCATATTTAATGGAAAATAGGGGTTCACAGACAGGTCTACATGTCAATTTACTAACTAAATCAACATAAATATTTCTAGTTTTTAGTTTTTGAATTTCTACTGTCAAAAGGTCAGACTGATCATGTTCATAATCTATTTTCTCCAAGAACATTTGTATCAATAATTGATTAAATGAACTTCCCCATTTCTTCCTGACTAGCGACACTATTGCCAAATATATCATGTAGTATCTACCTGGTACTCCTCTTGCTTTCCAAAGATTAAATTGCACAATGTTTCCATGTAGATCAAAAAGTTGATATACATAACATAGACCTGCCTCATGAAAGGCCTTACAGTAAACTGATTTATTATCAATAAGAATATATTGATTGTTCCAAACAATTTGACTAAGTACACTTGCTTGGGCTCCTTGATCATCAACAAATTGATTATACTCCTGTGTCTTGGACCATGCTAACAACAAGTTATGATAAAATATGGGAATTCCAAGAGAATTCAACTGGCTCATAGAATAATTACTCATAAAAATCAATTTTCCACCAAATCGTTTACTATAGTGGTCAAAGAACAACTTCCAATGATGATCTGATTCTGTATAATATCTCTGAATCCACTTAACCAGCTGTGTCTCTATCATGCATTTTAGTTTCGGGAATTTAAGACCACCTTCAGTATAATCTGCAATCATTGTTGCCCGTGATATCTTATCTGGACCTTTCCATATAAACTGAAACATCAACTTTTCAACCTCCTTAACAAAATCATCGGGTATTTCAATATTGGAAACTATATACATAATCTTAGACATAACAAATGTTTTCAACAGTTGAATTTTTCCTATTAAAGTTAACCCCCGATTCTTCCATCTTAAGAAAGTACATTTTATTTCATCCAGTCTCTTATCAAAGTTCAGTTTCCTGACTACTTCCTGATCATATGAGAAATGAATGCCTAAAATTCTTATGCTTTTGTCTGCCCAATGTATATCATTTGTTTTTTCTCCATTGTGCCTATCTTTCCCAACCCATATACCTTCCGTTTTTGTTTTATTCAAATAAAGACCTGATATGATTGAGAATTCTTCAAAAACTTTGAAAACCATCTTCATTGATTGTATATTCCTACAAAAGCAAGTTATGTCATCAGCATATGCTGTATACTTTATTTGTTTTCCACTAAATTCAAAAGCCTGAATATTATCATTATTATTAAGTCTTGTAAGAACAACTTCCAAGCTCAGTATAAACAGTAAAGGAGCCAGAGGATCACCTTGTCTGACTCCTCTAGACACTGGAAAATATCCAGTGGTAAATCCATTCACCAATACACAACTACTTATATTAGTGTGCAATGTTCTAACCCATTGTATGAAAGATGGTCCAAAATTGAACGCTTCTAAACAATTTAGCATGTACCTGTGGCTTATTGAATCAAATGCTTTTGTTAGATCAAGGGCTAGCATAATACCTCTCAAATTCTCCTCCTTAGTATATTGTAAGAGGTCTGATATTAATCTTATTCCTTCCCCTATGTATCTGCCTTTAATAAAGGCAGTTTGTTGACTATCTACTAACTTTCCTATCACCTTAGCAACTCTCTTCGCCAAGCATTTAGAAAGTATTTTAACATCTACATTTAAAAGAGTTATGGGACGCCAATTGCTCAGTGTGTGTTTATCTCTATCAGGCTTAGGGATGAGTTTAATTGTACCTTGTCTTTGTGACACAGACATTACACTATTTTCATATGCAAAATTGAAAGAATCAATAACTTCTTTTGATATCAAAGGCCAAAACATCTCATAAAACTCCACAGTTAACCCATCGTTCCCAGGTGTTTTATTTCTAGCCATTTTTAACAATTCTGCCCTAGCTTCAGAGCAAGTGATATTTCCTTCACATGAATTTCTTTCTTCGTCTGTGAGTTGCTTGATGTTACTCTGACTTATGTAATCTTTGCTCACCTCATCTTCCACCTTATCTTTGTTCTCAAACAAAGTTTTATATGATTTCTTAATGAAATCCTGTATTTCAGACTGTTTATCAATACGTCCTACATCTGAAATCAAAACATCAATATTAGAATTTGCTGCTTGACCTTTTTCCAATGACAAACAATATTTAGTACTCTTTTCCCCTTTCTCATACCATGTACACCTTGACCTCAAGATTGCCCCATCTGCAAAATAGTCATATATTTTAAACAACTCCTGTTCTATTTCCCTTTTCTTTTCATTAATTCTTCATCTATATCTTCTGCTGCCATCCTGTCATCTAATTTTTTCAATTCTTTTTCAAGAGCCTTTCTTTTCTCTTCCCTTTCACATTTCTTCTTCTTAGAAAATGGTACAGTAAATTCTCTAATTTTAAACTTTAACCAATCCCATAGCCCTCCTTTATCATTACTATCTGTAAACTCACCAATCCATTCTGAGTATTTATTAGCTAAAGCATTAACATACTCCACATCATTCAATAGACTATTGTTAAATTTCCAGTAGGACGGACCAGAATTTTTTGTCTTAATTTTCATGTGCAAACTAACATGATCATGATCAGACAAAACACACGGTATGATATCATTTCACTAATTGTATTCTGTAAGGATTCATGGATTAACCAAAAATCCAATCTAGATTGCACTAGTGGGTTATACCTTCTCCATGTAAATCCTTTTTTGCAGGGGTTTCTGATTCTCCAAACATCAACCAAACCAAAATATATTTTCAGATTTTCTATAAGATTCACAGAGTGCTTCCAAATGCTTTTCATTGAGCCACCTGCCCTGTCCAGATCAAGGTTTTGAATTAAATTAAAGTCCCCACCAATTATTAGAATTTCCCCATTTTCAACGTTATCTTGTATGGTCAATTCTACCTTCTTAAAAAACTCAACCTGATCCTTCTCATTATTTGGTGCATATATGTTGCATATCACATAAACTTTCTTCTGAATTTCAACTTTTACCAATAAAAATCGTCCCATTATATCTTTAATGGAGTCTAACAATTTAAAATTGGGTGTCTTTCTTAATATAATGCATACTCCTCTGCTCTTAGAAGTTCCATGACTGAAAATAATATCAGATCTAACTTGATTTCTCCATAATGATTCTTCCTTTTCTACAGAATGAGTTTCCTGTAAAAGGATAATATCTTTGTTCTGTTTAAGCATATAATTAAAATAACGTTTCCTTGCTTTAAAGTCCCCCAATCCGTTAACATTATGTGTCATCAGCTTCAAATCCATAGTTGAGATATGAATTTCTTAAAAGTACCACCATTATAAGATCAGGTTTAACATATATTAAACATTCAGGTTCAACAAACAACACAAAAAACAAATCATAACAAAGGTTAGTTCTTCTGTATGCCTTAGGGAGATCAAGGTGGCGCTCTACATCGTGGTCTTTCCTTTTTTCCTTTGAGTGCTTTTTCCACATATTCACCTATAAAAGTTCACTCTCAGAATTAGTTCATGAAAAATAATTAAACAAATAAAAGTTTAAGTTCTTGTCATTAATCTAATCTAAGTATTCCTTTTTCACTTTTTTTCTTGTTTTTAAGTAGGCAAGGTAAGTCAAGCTCTATAACATTATTCATGTTTTTTTTTTTTTAATGTTTCCGGCATTTCGATGTGGAATGATAATATTTTCTGTCCTTTGACGTTTTGAGTTATTTCATCTTGTATTCTATCTCCTTCCCGTCTTTTCCTTCTTTGTAGAAGATGCGAGCAGGATACTTGAAGTACACTGCTCTCCTTGTATTTTCCTCTTTCAGCTTCTTCTTGATGTGAATCAGCTTCTTCCGTTGTTCACGAATTTCCTTGGGCAACATTTCATCCACGTAAATCGGATGCTTTCCATTGTGCTCAAAGGGTTTCTCCTTCAAGAAGCGACGTGCATTTACCAGGATCATACTTTTGGTCGAGTACCGA
Organism: Mesocentrotus franciscanus; assembly: GCA_037976565.1. Lineage (NCBI taxonomy): Eukaryota > Metazoa > Echinodermata > Echinoidea > Camarodonta > Strongylocentrotidae > Mesocentrotus > Mesocentrotus franciscanus. Next base: position 20,689,091 of record CP137667.1, read on the forward strand.
TTAAAGGCTGCAATAATCGGCCTTGGTCGAGGTGATGAGGTGCTTCCGCTGCGATGATCGAAACCCAAAGCGACATTGCGTACAGCAGCACTGCCGGTGCCGAAGCCCTATTTAAGCATCCTCATGAGTATGCTTAAATGTAGGGTAGATTTCTTACTTATCTTAGATATCTCGATTGTATAGAATACGACATGCTATTTAAGCCCTTTTCTTAGATAAAATCTAAGAATTCTTCTTATCCTTAAGGTAAAATTCTTAGCCCCCAATGCTTTTATAGAATACACATTTTTGCTAAGACTGTTTTCTTAGCCAAAATTTAAGAAAAAGTACTTAGATTTCATGCTTAAGAAGGTTATTGAATACGGGCCCAGGGGTTTTAGGCAATAAATTACGGTCAGATGAGCATCCGGGGGACCGCTTTAGGGCCATTGAGTGGGTCCAGAGGGCGGAGCCCCCGGAAGCTCAGGGGTTTTAGGCATTTAATCACAGTCAGATGAGCATATTTTGATACCTCATTATTTTATGACACTGGCAGGTCACTTTTCTTTCTTTCTATTTCTCTCTAATATACTTTTTCACAAAAAGTGTAGGGGGGAGCTCGAGGCCCTCGAGCCCCGCGGGCCCTGACATGTAGGCCTCTAAATAAGCATAAATTGTCTTGCCTGACTGTAAATTTAGGAAATTGTCATTTCCAACAAACGCATAAAAAGTATAATTTACTAAAAAGTGAGGACATATCTCGGAAAATTATGTCATTTCAGCAACATTTGTAAATCACCGGTATCGAATTAGAAATAAACCACCTTTGAATTTTATTTGGGGGCAGGCCATCCCCCCAAGGCCCCAAGCCCCCGTCAGTACGCCACTGATCTCCCTACCTTTCTTCTTTCTCTTTTTTCTTTCTTCCCTTCCTTCTCTCTTTTAGGTTTGCTGGGGGGAGGCAAGGGCCTTTCGGGCAATCCACACGTTGTTGGCGGATTAATCGCAACTGATCTCCCTTTCTTTTACCCCTTTCTTTTCTTCTTCCTCTTGTTTGTTCCCTTTTAGCTCTCCTCTTTCCCTTTCCCTTCCCTCTCTTTTTTTTTTGGCGAGGGCGGGGGAGGCAAGGGCCCTTTGGCCTCCCGATTCACAACTTGTTGGCGAGAAAATTGCAACTGATATCCCCTTCTTTTCCTTTCTTCCTATTTTTTCTTTCCCTTCATTTCCTCTTTTCCTTTGCTCTTTCCATTTCCTTCCTTCTCTCTAATTGTTTGATGGGGGAGGAGGCAACAGCCTGGTAGGCAAGGCCCTTTCGGCCCTCCCCGATCTCCTTCTTTTATCCCCTTTTCTTTTCTTCTTCCTCTTATTTCTTTCCCTTTTTGCTCTCCTCTTTCCCTTTCCCTTCTTTTCCTTCTTTTTTTCTCTCTCTCTCTCTCTTTTTTGCTGGGGTGGGCAATTGAGGACCCCTGCCCCCCACCCCTCGATCCGCGCCTGGACTCGAAATAATGCAATCTGATGCATACCTTGGAAGGAAATTTGATAATACTTAATTAAAGAAATCATTACCATCTCCCCTCATGATAATTAGACCGCTTGCTATATAGTACAGTCTACAAACACAATCGAACTTACACACACACCTGAAATACACTAGCTTACATCGTCCCAGTGGCGGATCTAGCTTTTTCCTCTGGCATTTTTTCCACTGGCATTTTTTACCTGTGGCATTATTTCCTCTGGTATTTTTACTCGACACCTGTATGATTGTATGTGTGGGCTTATGTGTGTGTGCATTCGTGTGTGTCCACGTTCGTGTCTTTCTGAGTTTGACTTCATGTAGCTATTTTGTGTGAAACAGTTTCAATACTAAACTAGATGGAACTTCAACTGCGCGCAGTCGAAAATGATGCCTCCGCCATAGAGCAATTTTACAAGCCAAAACGGAAGGAATTTTTAAAATTCAAGTTTGATTGTAATCCATCTGTTGGTTCTAATGATAACGCGATCACGAGCTATTTTAGGATACATAATGAGCCCTGTGACCTTTGACTTCGTGACCCCAAATCTAATCAGTTCATTGGCTCTGCAAGATACACACATGACCCAAGTTTGGTGGTAATCCATCAATCGGTTCTTGAGATAACATGATCACAAGCTATTTTGCATACATAATGAGCCCTGTGACCTTTGACCTTTAACCTCGTGACCCCAAAATCTAACCAGTTCATTAGCTCTGCAAGATACATACATGACCCAAGTTTGGCGGTAATCCATCCATCGGTTCTTGATATAACGCGATAACGAGAATGGGACGCGTATTTTTTATTTACACGCTAGCGAGGGGAATTTCTCGATTAATTCCGATGAAACCGCTCGCGAAGAGTCTAGACTGGATAGGAGAGCTCGCTAGTGCTCTACGCTAGTGTGAATTTACATCGAGGACAAATTTTGCTTAACTTTTTCTTGAAACACTTGAATGGTTATGGAATGTGTTTGTGCTTCTAATCTTCAAAAAATATTAATATTATTCTGCATCAAATATAAAATATTTGATTTCTACTGTGGTATGTAAAGGCATGAACTTACGTCAATACATGTACAGTACGTACAAATATATCTTTTTTAACCAAGAAGGTGTACCATGGTAATAAATTTTAACAAACACATCAACATATTACCTAGACATCTCATCACCATAGCCATTGTAAAACCATATATTAATGATACATGTAAAATATAGATTGAAGCAATTCTAGTCCATTGGCTGTATCCTGAGTGTGATTTATATAATGGATTTTGAGTAATATTTGCATCGACCTGTAGTTGAAGAATAGATAAAATGCATAAACTAGAATATATGGAGATGTGGAGAAATCAAGTTGGAGCTCAATTGGAAGGAAGTAACGAGAAATATTAAAGCAAGAGAAACTGAGAGATTAGGAAAGCAAGAAGTTATTGAAATTGAGAGATGACTCGCGAGATAGCCTTGCATTAATGAATCCTTTATATAATGTTGTCTTGAGAGGAAGTAGACGATTTTTTTTTAAATTGGAGATTAGTGTAAGTATTAGAAAAAACGGAAATAGAATTAATGAGAAAGTTTTTTTTTAAATCTTAAATCGAGATCAATACATATAATTAGACAGGGAATCTGCAACTGGCATTTATGTCCGATGTCACACCAACGCGTAACGCATGTCACACACAAAAAAAAAATGAGAAGAAAAGAGACAATAATGTAAAAGAGAAGAAGATAGAGGATAGAGGAAAAGGAGAGACACAGAGAGAGAGAGGGAGAGAAAGAAAGAAAAAAGGAAGAACATGAAACTTAAATTTACACTTAGGCCTACAGATTACATTTCCGACTGAGTTGGCTTGACATATTATGTGCCTAAGAAGTCTGCGGACGAAAGTACAACAAGACGAAAACAGAAGTTATATAAAATTGTCTTTAAGAGAGAAAGAGAAGTTACTTCTAGAATGAAATGAAAGGGGCTATGTGACTTTCAAAGAGGAAATTACATTTTCTATCGCTCGTAACGATTATTTTGAATTTCCAATTTTTGTTTTAATTCAAGAACTTCCTGGGGCTCCGCCCCAAGACTCCCGGCAAAAGCAAATTATTTACACAATTTCTTGCTGTCTGCTGCCTCGAGATCACTGGACTCTGACTGGAGCGAAGAAAGGTAACAATATATAGCAAGAATCCCTATTCAGTGTAGGATTTATCCTTTTAATTATTAAAGACTCCCGGCAAAGGCTCTCCCCCTGCACCCCATCCGAAAGAAAGCAAAGTGAAGATCTACTGTACCCTTCTATTAAGTTTATTTTTTTTGGATTTGGAGAGCGCCAGCTTTAAGAACAATATATGCACTGTAAAAGTACTGAAACATAATTATGACCGTTTGCCACTTGGTTGAATCAATGTGTTGTAGACTTTTAGACAAACAGTTTACTTCTCCGATTTAAATACCTTTTCTTTGTGTGTTTGTGAACTGGATAAAAAAAGGAATTATGTGGCAGTTAATTTTCTCTCTTATCGGATTCGTATTTAGTTCTGCTAGTAAGTATGACATAGAATAGTCTGAATATTGTTTGGTGTACATGCCTTTATTAGTTTATTGATTTGTTCCATACAACTGAAGTGTGAAATGTTAGGTTTCTGGGACTCTACCTTATCGTGCTTATACCGCAGCCATCTCTTCCTTTTTGCCTATTAATTTGTTAATGTTTTAGTATTTTACGACGATATGTGAATGCTTGTATTAACTTGGCTCGATATACACAATATTTACACTCGCCTGTTCACGACCTGATTACCATATTTAATGTACTAAACCTATACTAAACCATGACATTGGTAACCAAAGTTTGATTAAAATAAGCATGAGATATAAACGACCAAGAGGTATATTTTTTATCACTGCAATTTCGACCCCAAATTTTTGTGGAATTTACCATACCACTTTTTCAAAGTAGCTCAGGAACTGATCATTAATTTTTGGTCACAAATGAAATTAAAGATTATTGTAAAGAAAGAAAACCTAATTTTGACTTTTCTCATCTTCAGGACGAAAATTTAAGCAACGATTTACAGAGGCCATTACAAAATAGGATGTTTTCTGATACTGAACCTTTGGAAATGCTAGATCGTGCTCTGTGTCTTTTTTTTGGCGCGCAAAATTTAACAATATCCTCAGAAAACTTATGTGCTTGGGCTGAACGAAACAAATCTTACGATCTAAATGCTTAAAATATGCTAGTTATGCACTATATCCCATTTTTGGACGGAAGTTACCAGATCTTAGAGGATAATATCTTTAAATTCATTTTTTTTTTGGCCCCTTTATGTGCCCACCACGGACTGCTGTGCCCTCTGCCCCCTACATACGCCACTGTGTTGAAAATGCTTAAGATGTGCGTTGATTATGTTTAAATTAGTACAAAAGTACCAACACAAGGAAGTGCAACTAGCAGTATCCTGTTATGATTTTATTATATCATGTGTTTTTATTAAAGATGTTACCGACGTGGAAACATTCGCTGGTGAGGACGTGGACTTGGAGTGCCTCGGGACCAACACAAACGACCCAATACGCTCAATAACTTGGACACGAAGTAATGGCTCGACATTATTCAACTGCGACAAATCGACTCCTCCCTGTTATAACAATACAACAGGACTCTTACAGGAAAGGCACAATAGGTTTATTAGCACTGTGACTATTCGGAACGTTTCGTTGGTTCATGAAGATGAATATTCTTTCGTTATGGTTGCTCCAAACGACTTAAAGAGTTGTAAAATCTACCTGACTGTTAACGGTAATTTTATTTTTTTACAATATTCAAATAATGATTTCGACATTAACAAAATACAGCGACCAGATCGTTCTTGATAATCACCGTGTGATTTTTTAAATACCTGTTAGAGTAATTTAAGAAATGAATATGAAAGGTTAGAGCAATAACAATAGAAATATCGCGTGCCAAAATAAAGAAATATCAAAAGTCCCACCGTAAAAAAAGGAATGCATGATATTTAGTTAAAAAAAAAAAAATACTAAAGTTCTATAACGTAATAATAATAATAATAATAATAATATTCAGTTCTTGTATAGCGCATAATATGTTATGAAATAACATCTCTATGCGCTTCCAAAGAGCTTTGGTAATTATTACCCTAGCTTTAGCTCCGACAGCTCTTATCAGCGCACAGTAATGGGTCCCACCAAAGTGTCATCATTCAAATCGATGTTATTTATGCAGCAGGAGGAGGGGAGGGCTTAATTTAATATATTGAGTTATAATTTTTCGTTTATCAAATGCAATTATTTTTGAAGTTCAAAGAAAAAAGAAATCACTATAACTTAATTCCATCTTTAAATCATCACTCTTTATTAAATGACATTATAATGGCATCAAATTCACTTCTTTTAACTTAATTTCAAGTTCCACCAAAGGGGTTGATCCTGGTTGAAAAAGCCTACGATACCATTCTACAGGATAACGGATCACTCAATGTTGCAGACGGGGAAAACAAGACATTAGTCTGTAAAACCAATACATCGGTAAAACCAGCCGTCAATTTGGAGTGGGTGATTCCAAATTGGTTAAATGCTTCTGTTGATACTCAAAAATATGTTATCGATAAACGTGATGAACGTCTTCTTGTGCCTACACGGACACTACACTTTAAACCAACATACGCAGATGTTAAAGATATTGTGCTTGTGTGCAAGGTGGCTAGCAACATATCTTTCGATCACATTCAGACATCCGTTCTTATAAAAAGTGAAGGTAAGCATTATAATAATTCCCATTATCTAGGAAACAGTACATGCAGATTTGTACTTGTTTATCATTGCTTTACTGATGAAATAATTCATGACCCAGAGGGTGCAGTCACATTCAGAAGTGAAATCATTAAATGTCTTCTTGTTTGAAATCAAATTAGAAACACCGGATTGTGAAGTCAAGATTTTTCTTATTGAATGAAATGAAGGCGATGTATAGATGCAAATGTAAATCAATGTACTAAATCAATTTAACACTAGAAACGTAACGGCAGTTTGTTAGGTACAAACTAAATAAATCAAAGAATAATAACAAATACAAAAATGAATTAAGGAAAGAATATTAACATATGCTTGTTGAAATACATTTCACAGGCAGTGGAACTACTTACACAACACCTTACAGCCCTTCAAATCCAGGTATATATGACACGTAATAATATGCATAGAACTTACACTGAACAATGGCACTGAATGGTAGTAATACCCTTGCAAGGAAATATTGCTCTCGCAAAATCATTGAGATTTAGAAGAGTTAATTTGAAGTTAAAAGAGATGTAAGAAAGGGTAAGCTATTGCCTTGGCGTGTTTGTGTGTATGGGTGTAAATGTCAACATGAAAGAAAACAATAATTTGGTGCTTTTTTAATAATTCATTTGTTATATTTTGATATGCCAATTATATTCCCGTTTGATGTAAATTCTTGAATATGTTAATAACAGCATTCCATTTTTTCTCAAATAGGGTTCAATATAAGTAGACTGCCACTTACCCAGTTTCCAGTAAAAAAACAAAAAAATAAAAATCGTCCCACAAACATAATATGTCTATGTATCCTCAAATTGCATGTCTTTGTCAATGTATTGCTTTTTCTTTTAATGATGGGAGTACTACGTTTTTAAATATTTTGTTTTGGCATTTTAGAATACATGATTCTCCTTTTGCTTATGACGATACCTAAAAACACAACTGTACACACTTGATGAAACAGGCAATACAATAAAACCACTGATTTAATATGAATGCACATCTAAATATTATAATAGTATAATTTATTAGCTTTATCATTTTCTTATCTGGACCTCGCAGGGGATTATCCCTTCATTTGCATTTTGCCTTTGCTAGTCGCCCCATATTAAACCTAATTGAAATGTTATGTGTGATTCTTTACGGCCTGTTTATATTTCTATTGGAATATTTCGATTTTGTTCTGCATTGTTGTGCACATTTGACTGTTTTTATGAGTTTCGTTGAAATTAAATTGAATTGAATAATAATGATTAAAGAAGTTCCTTTGATGTTATGATATTTCATACCCAGATATTCACTCATGAGTTATATATATAATAGAAAGAGAAATCCTTGAAAATGTCATGGTTCCAGCGGTTTAGTGATATTAAGGTTAACGAATTTTCGTTTACCGTTGACTATAAAGCATGAAACTGGAAGGATTTTTCTTTTCAATTCATATATGTTACAACGCATGGATTTTATTTAGATTATTTTGTAGAAATCCATCACATGTGATATGCATAAGCTGGCATCAGTGAAATAGCACTAAAGAAACATAATTCACAAAGTGAAGCATCCATGCTTGTTTTAACCAAGCCTTTGTCTCTGCGATTTTTAAGAAAGTTAAGAAAGAATATTCTAAGACCGTAACATGTATATATCTTTTGATTTCATTTGCTCTAAAGAACCTACGGACAAACCATGGTACAAACAAATTCGTGTTGTTATACCTGGATGTTTCGGCGTGGTGATGCTTTTAACTTGTTTATATTTGTTTATTATTGCTATCCTTTAAAAGCTAGTATTGCTGATTTCAGTTTTGATGCTCATTTGTTGAGGCTTTGCAAATGAGCGAGGCGGTCCCTCCGCCGCTTCTCTTTCCAGCAATCTTCCGTGTTAATATTTTTATTCAAAATCATCCTTTCTGTATGAGTGACCAGCAAATTGCATAATTTGCCCCTTTCTTATTGTGTTGGTGAATGATATTCGAGTCTTGCTTTTATTAACACTTCTGTGTTAGTGATATGTTCTGTCCACTGTAAGTAATAATAAGATAAGTGTAAGAGAGTATGCATAAAGTGGATGCCAGACACAACGGCTATACATTACGTATACAATATGCCCAGTGTCATAAATCATTGCAGCCTCCTGACGTATTATACTCTATCATGAAGGTATTGTAAGAGATCTGTCAATTCACAGTACATTACAGGCAGACATTACGTTAAAGGCCCTTTAATTAATAAATACAAATTTTGATGATTCAAGGCCGCTGGTGAACGCCACTCCAGCATTGATATGTAAAAGGGGTCCGCCAAATTTCGAAAAGTGCAAAATAGCGATTTCCCCTTATTCAGTGGCTTCATCAAAGAAATTTCATTTTCATGTAAATCATGTCGCTACAACGCATTGATAAATTCAAAATTTCCTTGCGTCACGTCTATCAGCAATATATACGGAGACAGATAGAAGCACGGGTTCAAAATTTAAAAACAATAATTATAAAAGTAAGAAGAGTTGACAAGGATGTCATATTTTTTGTCCTGGATTATTCTTTCGTACTTTCCTGCTTTTCTTTTCTGTTTGATTGTTTATTTGTTAGTTTCATAATTCATTTTAACCTGTTTGGATTATTCTTCATTACTCGATAGTTGATGGTAATCCTAGACTGATTATTTGCTTCTCCTTTCTTGTATTTGTATATTGATTATTTGCATACCTGATGATTTTTCAATCTAAAGTTAAATCTATTATTTGTATACTTTCCATGATTTCAATAATGATTTCAATGCATAATTTGTTTATTTCGATACATTTGGTCTGTACTTGCTCATTGAAAACAATTCAAAATTATGAATATTTTTTTAGTGAATTGCAATTTGAATTATAATCTTATTGTGGAGGGAAGATGTACCCTCATAGTCTCATAGAAATAGAATTTTCGATCCCCACCCCTCCCACTAGGATGATAAATCGTCCCCTCTGTACAGCGTCACTGATATTTGGGAAATGCCCATGAGGCTCCCCCTTTAAAGTGCGTTTGGGTATTAAAAACTCCTAAATACAAATTGATATAGAACAAAGTAATCTGTGTAAAAATCTCAACCACAGTTAATGATACCAACAAATATAGAGTACATAATATGTTTTATATACAAACCTATTTTGGGGGTAACTAGCGTTTCCGTAAACGGCAACAAAATTCTTTGCAAAACGGCGTACTTTATCATATCTTATTTTGTTACTCAAAATATATAGGAGAACTTACTACCAACATCAAAACTTACGGGACAGGCTCTGAAAAAATTCATACAATGACAGCAGGTAATGGAGATGTTCAAGGTTATTATTTTTCACTTAGAGTCCACTACCGTCATTACGTAAAAAATGGAAACACATTATTGATGTAAGGAAATATTGGAGAAAATTGATTTATTGGTTGAATTCTTAAATATCATAAGGGCTTTCTTGAGCAATCTTGCTATTAAATTTTTATGTTTTTTGTTTTGTGGTGGTATTATCATTATCATTATTAGTAGGTATAGTATTAGAAGTAGTAGTAGTAGAAGTAGCAGTAATAGTAGTAGTAGTAGTAGTAGTAGTAGTAGTTGTTGTACATAAAGTAGTAGCAAAATAAGTAGCATTAGTAGGAGTATCAGTAAAAGTAATAGTAGTAGTGATATTATTAGTAGAAGCCGTGGTGGTAGCAGTATTAGTGATGATAGTAGTGGTAGTAGCAGTAGTAGTAATAATAGTAATAGTAGTAATAAAAGTAGTAGTAGTAGTAGTAGTAGTAGTAAAAGTAGCGGTAGTATCTTCTTCCTTCTCATCATCATCATTATTATAATTCTTATTAATCTATTATAATCATCATTAGTTTTATTGTTGCTAATATTCTTTAAATTAATAAAATGTGATGCAAGAAGGCGTAAACGATACTGCAAGGATAATAATATAATAATAACTATGGTAATGGAAATGATATTAACAGTAATGATAATGGGAATTATATTACAGATCCTTATCTATACAAAAATGAGCGATCGCTTCTTCGCCATCGTTTTCGTACGTCTTTTGAATTACTTTTGCCCTACATAATTATTGATGCTCTGTTTTCAACATATACCCCTTAAACATATTAATACTACAACGAAATGGCAGTGTGTTAGGTACAGACTGAAGCACCCTTCATTAAACTTTAGTTGAATAAAAATAGATAAATGGATGATCAAATAAATCAATGGTAGTAAATAAATGTACTAAATCAATTTAACACTAGAAACGTAACGGCAGTTTGTTAGGTACAAACTAAATAAATCAAAGAATAATAACAAATACAAAAATGAATTAAGGAAAGAATATTAACATATGCTTGTTGAAATACATTTCACAGGCAGTGGAACTACTTACACAACACCTTACAGCCCTTCAAATCCAGGTATATATGACACGTAATAATATGCATAGAACTTACACTGAACAATGGCACTGAATGGTAGTAATACCCTTGCAAGGGAAATATTGCTCTCGCAAAATCATTGAGATTTAGAAGAGTTAATTTGAAGTTAAAAGAGATGTAAGAAAGGGTAAGCTATTGCCTTGGCGTGTTTGTGTGTATGGGTGTAAATGTCAACATGAAAGAAAACAATAATTTGGTGCTTTTTTAATAATTCATTTGTTATATTTTGATATGCCAATTATATTCCCGTTTGATGTAAATTCTTGAATATGTTAATAACAGCATTCCATTTTTTCTCAAATAGGGTTCAATATGAGTAGACTGCCACTTACCCAGTTTCCAGTAAAAAAACAAAAAAATAAAAATCGTCCCACAAACATAATATGTCTATGTATCCTCAAATTGCATGTCTTTGTCAATGTATTGCTTTTTCTTTTAATGATGGGAGTACTACGTTTTTAAATATTTTGTTTTGGCATTTTAGAATACATGATTCTCCTTTTGCTTATGACGATACCTAAAAACACAACTGTACACACTTGATGAAACAGGCAATACAATAAAACCACTGATTTAATATGAATGCACATCTAAATATTATAATAGTATAATTTATTAGCTTTATCATTTTCTTATCTGGACCTCGCAGGGGATTATCCCTTCATTTGCATTTTGCCTTTGCTAGTCGCCCCATATTAAACTCAATTGAAATGTTATGTGTGATTCTTTACGGCCTGTTTATATTTCTATTGGAATATTTCGATTTTGTTCTGCATTGTTGTGCACATTTGACTGTTTTTATGAGTTTCGTTGAAATTAAATTGAATTGAATAATAATGATTAAAGAAGTTCCTTTGATGTTATGATATTTCATACCCAGATATTCACTCATGAGTTATATATATAATAGAAAGAGAAATCCTTGAAAATGTCATGGTTCCAGCGGTTTAGTGATATTAAGGTAAACGAATTTTCGTTTACCGTTGACTATAAAGCATGAAACTGGAAGGATTTTTCTTTTCAATTCATATATCTTACAACGCATGGATTTTATTTAGATTATTTTGTAGAAATCCATCACATGTGATATGCAAAAGCTGGCATCAGTGAAATAGCACTAAAGAAACATAATTCACAAAGTGAAGCATCCATGCTTGTTTCAACCAAGCCTTTGTCTCTGCGATTTTTAAGAAAGTTAAGAAAGAAATATTCTAAGACCGTAACATGTATATATCTTTTGATTTCATTTGCTCTAAAGAACCTACGGACAAACCATGGTACAAACAAATTCGTGTTGTTATACCTGGATGTTTCGGCGTGGTGATGCTTTTAACTGCACCGGCATTTGTTGGTGGTTTCATCCGCTCTAAGAAGAGAAATGGTAAGTCATTTTAACGTTGTAAGAAGTCTATGTGTATATATTTTGTCTGCGTGAATTACAGGCGAGCTGTCACAGTTGTTTTCCAACGAAAATGAATATGAATATAATACATGGTCCGAAAAGTGGGAACATCGGATTTAATTAATTGTCTTCAATAACTTTTATAATGTTAACTATCCCATTGGATCCCACTGGCCTACAAATGTAGCAACCCTGTATGTCTTTCGTCGTAATGAAATATCTAGTTTTGGAATGGATAGAAAGAAAAGGCTGTTGTAAAATCACTTGACATTTAGGCCTCTCAGTCTTGTTTGACTGTGAACCTTGTAAAGTGCGATGCAATGTAAATCGTCTTGTTCTAAATAGCACAGTGTTCTTCACTGTCACTAGCCTAGAAAAATAAAGTAAACAAATAAGAAGAAATAATAATATGACTATAATGTTGATGCATATAATAGAATGAATTTGATGTAGCATCTCAGGCAATGGGAACGTGAGGCGAAAGCTTAGTGAAGAACACATGACCATGTTCAAAGTAACACGTATGACGCTGAAGTTATATTTGTTTCGTCTTTAGTAAGACATTCTATGAATGCTGAGTCTTCTGAATTCAGACCACCGCAGGGTCGACGTTCATTGCCTCCAACACCATCTGACCAGTCTCCTTTACCCGCGAATCAATTACCCAACCAGCCGCCACCAACCGCCCGGTTACCCAGGCCAGTACCTTCAATCCCATCCGATATCCCGATGCGGCCGTTGGTACCTGTGTCCGAAGACGCTTTTCCGGCGGAGAGAACTGGCAGCCGAATGACAGGAGAAACATTCACGACAGCTGCTGGATGCACTGCACTCACACAGGCCCAACGAGTAATACAAGCTAAAACTGAAAAGTTGTGGCCCTATCAATAATTTGAAGTCCGATGTTCATCATGATACTATATTTTTTTCCTTTTAACAAATCTTTTCTAAAAGCAAACAGAAATAGGGGAAAAAATGAAATGGGATCCTTAAAAAAGCTTATACGTAAACATATGCATTTTGTTCGCATATTTGGTTTTGTCAGACTTTTTCAATCATGGCATTTCGGGTATGTACGCGTGAGCAATGGGTTAATTTGTATGGAGATGTGTGCTAGACAGGGGAATTATTTAAGATTATTACCATCGAAAATCGAATCAATCTTGCACTTTGTTATTTAAGCACTATACAAACCAAATGCAGGTCTTCTTTTCAACACACAGTAGTTTTCTTTAAACCAAATATGTGGAATTTTTTTTCATTAAGTCCAGCTAGAATAATGTCAAAATTATCGGATAATATTTTTCTCAAAACTACAAGTTAATATTTTAAGTTTCGGTAAAGCATTGCCTCTTACGAAATGAAATTCGATTTATTTTCCACAACGACATTTTTCTATACGCAATTCTTTCGTGTTTGCTGTAGGAATTAGATACTGAGAAGGAATATGATTTGCTAAACCACTCACACCCTGTACATCGTGGAGCCGTATCACATGTCTACAGAGAAACAACGAACGGATTGGTAAATATATCTACATTTTCTATAAGTCACATTGTAAATAAACACGTTAAAAATCACTCTAAGTATTTTTTAGCGAAATAAAGATTCTTACAGCATACAAAACAAATGGGCTGCACCGACATGATTAAATGACTACTTGATATTTGGTTTAAAGTATCCATACTAAATATAAAGGTCTTGTCTGTGTCGTTTTCAGGCTGAATATGCGCTCGTCAGCCGACCAAAAGTCAACAAAAGGATAGATCAACGACAACTTCACCGTTCTAAGGTAATATTACTGTTTTTGTGCTGTTAATCAAACGGGCTATAGTAGTTTATTTATTATTGATTACAACATAGTAGGGAATGCCTCTTGCGACAATGTAGTTCGAAACTGTCCTTAGTGAGGTGGGGGCTAGTTTCAGGCTGCACATCGACGTAATATTTCTGTGCTGTTGACAGTTAAAGGTAATATGCAGTTCTATACAGATTTTCTTTAACAAATTCATATCAATTCAAAATGGTTTATTTTTTAAACATTCTATTTGTATGCAGTATTTCGCAAAATAGAATAAAAGGCAAAATGTTTACTCATTCGGTTTATGAACTATTTTTGTTCGTAGCAAATGGATGACGATTCGGAGTATGACGTGCTCAATACGTCGAATCAAACAGAGCATGGAATTGTACCACACGTATACAAGGAAACAACGAGTGGCTTGGTAAGTAAATACTATTTGTGTTGGTCATATTTTGGACGAAATGCTATTTTCAAATGATTTACATTGACTTTTCAAATTTTGTGTATTGAAAAAGTAGCAACACAAATGGTATTATTACTAACCGTTGATTAGAACAATACGTATTGCAAACGTTCAAATTTCATTTCAAATTATGTCCATTTGCATGTCTATCCATTATCATATTGCTACCATGGTATTTTGACACATATTACAAACTTAGTCATACTTCTGCTCTGTTAGACAAAATATGTATACAAGTCATATTTAAAAACTAACTATGCAGTGAAAATCTGTACAAGACTTTGGAAGGAAACTATTATATGTAAGAAAACCATACAATACAACTTCATGGAAACTATACGGCATGCTCTCTTCGCAATGTGTTTCTTTTACAAGGGAGGCAAGGCAAACTAGGCAGAACAGCGCCTAATAAAGCAATGAAGCTTAAACACTGTTAATGTTAACAAATCGCAAACCAAATGCTAGCTACAGACTGGAATTCTCGCTTTTGATTGGCTTTGAGCAAATTTGTCATGAAAGTTTTGCCCTTGTTATTGACTGCTAGTTGAATGAAACGGGGCACTTATCAGTCACAATCAATAGTTCCACCCCTGAAATAAAGATTGTTTATCTATTAATCTTTCTCTTAAGGCTGAATATGCAGTTGTCAGCAAACCAGATGACAGGAAGAAACGTCAGTCATTAAGTCCTCTTACCAAGGTTATGAAGGTAATATGATTTTGTCCACTGTCTTTTTGGAAAGGTTCATTTTCGTCCATTACAAAGATTAATTTGATATTGCTATCACCATTTTTTTCTTAAACAATGACCAATGAAAACAACCACGTTTTAAAGGGCAATCATCCATTTTAATAGGTTAAATGGACTGAAGAAATACATACTGTAAAAGCAATGGAATAGTAAAGACATGGTCTTACTGCAGTGACATACGGGATGGGGGCAAGGTTGAAATTTGTTTCACATTAAATTAAATTCACCGTTGTATCCTAATATTTCTTTCTTGCTCTCGGAGCTGCAATCAATGGGTATACAATGTTGTTATATGTCATCGAAAAACGAAACAATATATCATATCCTATCGAGTCATTGTACAGTGTATACTTTAAACACTCCAATGACAATGAAATTACCCATTCCCTAATAGAATATAACAATGGAAGGAATCTAGCTTTCTTTTTGTTTGTCTCAATCGTTTAATGGAAAGTCATTGAAGTCAATGCTTTGTTAGACGATTTATATTATTGATACTTAATAGAGAGTGCCATTAATTGCCTCATGTATAACATGATAAAGAGCCCAAAGATGATTGCCTCCTCTATATCCCAAGGGACAGTTTCATAAATTGGCCCCATCAATTATAGAACATATTTTGATATTTAAAGAAAACAAAAAGAAAAGTCGTTTGTCCACAGCAAAATTTGATGGATACGTTTGAAGTTGTGGTTTTGTTTTGACATAGCAAAAGAGAATGGCTCTTCAACAACTTTTATGGTTAAGTGCGCGCGCGTGTGTGGGTATGTGTGCTGGGGTCAAGCTCAATGCAAGCCTAGGGCATGGTAAAATGTAAGGGAGGGGGGGGGGTTGCATATCATAGTGCACTGAAAACTGAAGCCTATGTGTATATGTTTTACATATTGAAACTGACTTGGAAGGATCACAGGAGAAAAATACGCATTTATTCTGGCCACTTTTTCTTTTTCTTTTTTTTTATTTCCATAAAAATAATTAAAATAAAACATGCATGGTACATCATTTATATGGATATGGCAGTGGCATTAAAATTATGCCAGTGCTCCTTGTAGCTCGTAATGATAATCCCTTTGAGTAGGTGCTTAAAGCTATCCCAGTCCGGTCCCATGACTATATATTCGTATGTACGATTTTTAGAAAAAGTCATTTTATTCTATTTCAAATTTATGTTTATGTGTGTATTTTTATAATCTTTCATGGGACACGCATTCATACATTACCTTTTCTTACATTACATTGTCTTACACTATAAAAATAGATCAGATTATTTTAGAGAACGGAACATGCATGTTGGTTGGGTAGAATTTTACCCATCATCGAATTTCACCCAATTTCAGTTTTACCCAAAAGTTAGATTTATTCAACAAAAAAATTATTAAATAATTATAATAATACTACTACTAATAGGTTTATGTAGTACCCACGGAAGCCTCATCAGCTTCGATGCTGGTCTATGTGAAGTCCCCTTGTAATTTTCTTTAACCAACGATTGCCAAGTACCCATTTACATCTGGATTGAAAATAGCAATTCAAATGTCTTTCTAAAGAAGCATGGTCCAACTATTTAGAGTGCACCTGTCCCTTCATTTTTCAGTAAATATCAATATATATATATATATATATATATATTTACATACTTCTTTTTTTCTCTTTTGTTGCATTCAGGCACCTATTAATGTGGAAGCTGAGTATGCAGTAGTTGACAAATCAAAGAAGAGGGCTAAATAGAGCATACCATCTCGTTTTCAAGTTTCAGTATCTACAAATGAGTTTTGACTGATGAATAACATTTACAAGTGGAGGTATTGGTTGCAAACATTCAAGTATTGGACTGAAATATCTTGTCGCGATTCAGCATCATATCAATAATGCATTTGAAAGCCAGAATACGCTTTGTTAAAGGGTGAATATTTGAAAGAGAGGACCATGAATAGATTCTAGCATCCAACGTAAAGGCCTCAGAAAATTTGAATCCCATCTCCGGTGTATTCCACGAATAAAGAGAACTATATATAGTTTAAAATCACAATTACTACAATGTATGTAAATTTCAAAGTTATCACTTCCGACAAAGTTAAAACAATAATAACATACAACGATTGATTTATAGTACATAAGCATGCGACTGTGATTATGTGTATACAAATCGAAGAAATACTTAGCTTAGTAAGTACCTTCGCGTAGTAACCAGGAGTAGTTAAATAGACTTCTTGTTTATATCATAGTTTTGACGACCAATTTAATCACCTCAATGTTCCAAGATTTACTTTCGGTTTCCATACATGTTCGACCGACTCCCTCTTGTTGGTTACCACGTAAATAGCCATACAATTGAGTACCGTAGTGTAGACAAAAATATGTAAAATACTTCTTGTTTTGTTTTATCATGTATTGTAATATTGTTCTATATTGCATTTCATTTTGGGTTATGTAATACTTTCGCAAAGTAGTTTTCATGTACTGAAGAGACTACCTATAATAAAGAACACGTGATAAATAAATATATGAGGTGTAATATACAATACATATCGATATCGAAAGAACCACTTTAAATCCCACAAATGGGCATAGCGTGATGAGGTAAGCGGAAAAAATAAGAACTTATATCCTCATTCTGTATTTTTGTAAATGCACAGGCCTGTAAATTTATAATCTCATATGATTGTTTAGATTTTAGTAGTGATGGTATACCTCATGGTATACCGTCGGGACCGACACCAAGAGCAACAACACATCGACAACACACCGATCAGAAATGTACATTTATAATTGGTTGGTCTTGATGCGGTATGGAGTCGGTTAGGCGGCATGCCTGATATTTCATGGTGGTTATTAGCACGTTGCATACAAAGTCATAAATAATTCCGACTAGAGTCATGTTACACCAAATCTGGTGTATGTATATATTTTAGAGATCACTTTATTCATTCTAACATATTAACTTTTGGAACATGTCAAGACATGAATCGTCATTTGCTAAGTTGTGTTGTGTGTTTCGTACCTGTATATTCTATGTATATTTTATTGTTTTACTAGGAATGTTAAAAAGTCAGTTATGCATAATTGGTGCTCTTTAACTGTAACATGTTTGTTCTCATTATTCATTTGATTTCACGGGAAACAGATGTACTTTTATCGTGATTTCAAATCGTGTAAATAGCTTTCACAAACATGACAAATATAATATAGTTATAATCAAATGTTGATATATATTAATAAAATATGGTTATTTCAGCTGAATACAATATGCGAAAGATGCACCTATTAAATCTTACTTATTAAAAATGCACATTCTCTAATAGGAAATCCTCAGCAATCTAACATTTAAAATAATTTTTTTTGTAATAAAGTTTGTTGAGACACTTTACGATATAATTACTTGCTCCGCTTTGTGTTTTCGTTTTTTTCTATCTTGCTTTCTACTTCCCTTTAAAGATATTATGTCCATTTTGCAGCCAACATCAATTTATGTAGAACTTTGCAGGAATTATGAATATGTCATGCATGTCCTATCTGTGAAATTTAAACATTAGCAGTGTCCTAGTATTCAAATAATGCAAGGAAACTCGTTTACTTTCTAGACTTCACTGTCAGATACTATTGAGTGACTGACTGATATCTCTTTTTTCTTTGGTAATAACATACATAAACTGAGCTGTAACAGGTACATGAGCATTTGTCTACATCAATAACCAAATACTTTTTAATGGCCAAAATTAAACTGATTGAATCTTTGTGTAGCACCAAACGTAGTCGATTCGACAACTAATGGTCGGTATTTTCCCACTAAAAGCCTTTTTCAAGCCCTTTCGTTTTAGGGAAGTTCTAAATTAGTATTGTCATTCAAATGCCCTTGGAATTTAACCTTTTCATTTTTTTGGCCTGCAAATGGGACATAGTACCTTTAACATCCCTCCAACAAGGAACGAAGTTAAACGATTTAGAAATTATAATACATGATAATAATGATAAAAAAGTCATAACTTTATCTCGATAGAGGTATATAGAACCCTGTCGTTATGATAAAGACCTGGTAGACCGAAGAAACAAGAACAGCTTGTTTTCCCTTAATGTTGGTAGCAGTGGTGTTGGTAGTAGTTTTGGTAGCAGTAGTGGTGGAACTAGTGGTAGAAGTGGTAGTACCAGTAGAAATAGTAGTAGTAATAATATTAGTAGGAGTAGTAGTAGTAATAATAGTAACAATAGTAATTGAAGTAGTAGTAGTAGTAGTAGTGATAGTAGTAGAAGTAGTAGGAGTAGTCATACTGGTATTAGTACTGATAATAGTAATATTAATAGTGGTGGTAGTGGTAGTAGTAATAGTAGTAGTGGGTGGTAGTGGTGGTAGAAGTGGTAGTAGTGGTATTAGTAGTGGTATTAGTACTGGCAGTGGTAGTAGTAGTGGTGGTCGTAGTGGAAGTAGTACTGGTAGTAGTAGTGGTGGCCGCAGTGGAAGTAGTACTGGTAGTAGTAGTTGTAGTAGTAGTAGTAGTAGTAGTAGTGGTGTGAATAGTAGCAGTAGAGGTCATGCTGGTAGTACATGTAGTACTGTTGGTATTAGTAGTAGTAGTAGTAGTAGTATTAGTAGTATAATTAATAGTAGCAGTAGTACTAGTAGTGGTCGTAGTGTTAGTGGTGGTGGTAGTAGTAGTAGTTGTAGTTGTAGTAGTAGTAATAGTGGTAGTCATACTGGTAGTAGTATTGGTAGTGGTTATAGAAGTGGTGGTCTCAGTGGTAGTAGTAGTAGTATTAGTAATATTAATTATAGTAATAGTAGTAGTAGTACTGGTAAAAGTAGTAGGAGTAGTAGTAGTATGAGTAGTAGTGGTAGTAGTAGCGGTCAGAGTGGTAGTATAACTGATAGTAGTAATAGCAGCAGTAGTGGTAGTAGTAGTGGTAGTAGTAGTATTAGTAGTAATAGTAGTAGTAGTAGTAGTAGTAGAACTAGTAGTAGAACTAGTAATAGTAGTAAGAGTAGTACTAGTATAAGTAGTAGCAGTAGTAGTAGGGGTAGTAGTAGTAGTAGCAGTAGTGATTGTAGTAGCAATAGTAGTGGTCGGAGTGGTAGTAATAGTGGTAGTAGTAGTAATATTAGTAATAGTAGTATTATTAGTACTAGTAATGTAAGTAGTATTAATAGTAGTATAAGTAGTAATAGTAGTCGTAGTGGTAGTAGTAGTGATAGTTATAGAAGTCGTATTAAAAGTATTGTTATTATTAGTAATTTATTATTTACGAGAGAATGAGATGGGGAAGGAAAGTGTGTGTTTGTTCTGAGAGAGAGTGAAGGGGAGGGGTGTGTGTGCATTTGTCAGAGAGAGGGATAGAGAGAAGGGGGAGGGAGTGTGCGCGCGTGTTGTGATAGAGAGAGACGGGGAGGGAGTGTGTGTGTGTGTGTGTGAGAGAGAAAGAAGGGTGAGGGATTTTGTGTGTGAGTGTGTTATATATATATATGTATATACATTTTGACTCGTTTGTAAAAACCCAACGTGTAATGTGGGTGAAAATACTATTGTACGGAGAAAAAATCAATGAGATGGAATCTATACTTAGATTTCTGCTTCAAGTTGGTAGGAGGTAGATTTATTTTCTTGTGTAACTATGATTCCAAGTTATTAAGTTTCAAAGTACCTAAGTTCTATTTAGAAATGATATAAGCATGGGATTAGTTACAAGGTTGTAGGAACTTTTAAGAAAATAATAATCCAATTATATTTAACAATAAACTTTTCTTATTAAAAAAGAAAATTATTTTTGATGAGGATTTGTTTAAAAGCAATGTAATTTAAAGCCCCTCTGTACTAGTTTGGCCAGGAGGGATTAGAGGGATTAGCGTGGTCACTGAGAGGTGGTTATCTCATCAACTCAGATGTCAGTTAACATAAGAAAAGAGGATCATGGGGACCAACGGGCACTGCTTAGGCATTGTTTTCTATATAGAGGGAGCAAGTAGCTACAAGTAGGCTAGTACAGTGTGGCTTTAAGTTCAAGAAATTTTTGCTGAAAATGGCATGCGGTCAATATCTCATTTTCAACATTTGGGGTTAAAAGGAAACAACATTGTTATTGTATAGCACATTGGGGAAGCTATTTTGAGAAGCGGAAAAAGGATAACTGGAGTTAAGTGGATGTTTCAATGCAGTTTAACGGTACTGTGAAGCTGCTCAGAGATTTATTATCGAGGAAGGTTTATGAATATTTTATAGAGAAGTTACAACATTTATTTTTTATGAAGATTCACGATAGACGGGGATTGTGAGATTTTTCAAATGAGGTAAATAGGGTGATATTTAGTAGGCCTAGGAAAGTTACTCGTGTTAACAGACTAAGATAAATTTAATATAAACTGCTTTATGGAGCAATATAAACTAGAGAACACTTATTAAGATTCGGCTTTGTTAAAGAAAAATTGTGCTCATTTTGTAAGCAAAAGGTTGAAACATATTTACACTTGTTCTGGGACTGTGTTCATGTTCAGAGGTTATGGCAGAATGTAAAAGCTATTAAAATAAATTTATAAACAAAGAAATACATACACACACATATATATACACACACACATATATATATATATATATATATGTATATATATATGAATGCATTGATAAATGAATACACACTTAATAAATGTAAAATAAATTTAATCCAGACTAAAATCGCCGTGATGTGGAATCTATTTGGTTTATGATAATTTTACTTCCAATACTTGCAGCTCCAGGTGTTGTTAACAAGTCTACTCCAGTCCCCAGAAGTACCTTAGAGCACGACATCTCAGCGACTACAATGCTGCATAAGGGTATGGATCACATGGAAGAGGTGGCCCATGACTGGGTGGGGGGCAAAACAAAATCCTATTTACAGGTCTGAAGGGTTCGGTTCCGAAGCATGATAAGAATGAAATTTGGTTTCGTTGATGTAGCATAAAAAGGGGCATGCTAACGAATTATTATTCTCATCATTTGTTTGAGCTTGAAGTCGGTTAAATCGTACTGCTGTGTATTTGGGCTATTCATCACACTTTAAAACATAAAAATATGTTTCTAAGTTTTGTTTTTGATTTTTTTTTAAATCTGTGGACGTACAGAGAAATTCAAAGGTCAGTCCGATGGTCAACTCCCGGACCAGGCGATTGTTCTATGGACGTAACATTTTTTGGAACCATACTGAAATTGATGTAGCATGCTTTGAAACTTGTCTTATTATTTTCTTTGGCCATATTTTCCTTTGATACTTAAATAGCTGCGATTTTATTTAGTTTTTTCCTCCTGAAAAGAAAGGAGATGTGTATCGAGGGTTCTATTACAGATCATATAGATACAAGTGGTACTTTTAATATTATTATTCGTATTAATAATGCTGAATTATTGGCATTTGTAAAAAAATAGGTAATCTAATCAAACACCATCTTCCTCATTTAGCTTCTAAATAATAATAAGAATACTAACAACCGAATTTGTATTGCATTCAACTCTTTTAGTCAGAAGATTCTGAGCTGATTTAGATTTTAGTCTTCAAAAGGAGCATGAAATCCCTTGAAATTTGGATTTTCTAAATCCTATGACTATTCAGATGCTTTCACTTAGATTTTGCATGTTTTAATATTTGTATGAAATGCTATAGCGAATTCTTCCGAAATAGGATAAGAGTCAGATCGTATATTGTGTGGTGGGCTTAAAACAAGATAAAAGTCTAATACTTGTTTCCAATTTCAATCTGTATTAGTGTCATGTATTGTTATATTTTGATATTATTTGTAACTTTATTATTAGTTTATTATGTAGGATGTTATACAGGGATCTCTTGCGAGGCAGTTTTGATGTACTGACGAGACTACCCTGTCGGAAGAAAACGCAATAAATGTATTTTTAAATCACCTCCAGGCAATGTTTCCAGTTTCATACCTCAACTTCCATATATTGTTGGGAGTGCATTGACTGCATTCGTCTTAGGCATACTTGTAGTAGCAGTGAGATATATCTTGTTACATCACACAATAAACCAAGGTAAATCTTTCGTTCACATACGTCATTAATAAGATAAGACAAGTTTCATTTTTACCTATGCAGTCTCCATTCAGATTTCATTATTTCAAGTTTTCAAGTTTCAAGTTTATTTGTTCCACATTTTACAAAAAGTATAGACAGACATATAAAATAGAAATTATATATATATATATATATATATATATATACATGTAGTATGAGCACGTCTCAATGATACTCAATTAATATGATAGATTAAGTAGAATGTGAGGAACCTATTGAAAAGCAGTGCTTGCATATTATAGGTTCCTGATAAATAACCTTGGAGATGAAAAAACGTAGCAGTAGAGAAAGACGTAATTTAGAAAAAAAAGAATGCAAAAATCTCGATAAAAGGAGTCAGATTACTGCCAAACGTTAAAACTCGCCATTAACATGATAAGATAGAACCTCGAAGGAAATACACGAAACATGTTGTTGAAGATTATTTTGTGAAATGACTAATACTCACGGACATTTGCTCTCATGTATAGTTTGTAATGTTCAATTGAATGATATAATAATGAAATATATGCACCTTTTCTTTGATATTTATGTGACTTATTAGAATTTTCCCTACATTTCACTGTATAAACGTTAAGGACACGCTATCCTTCGTGTTCATTTTTTTGCCTGATAACAGAGAGTTCAGACTTGTGGATAACAACGCAACCTAGCACCGTCTTACAGCAAAGTACATCGAACCAAGAAGCCCAACAAGGAATCAATGAAGTGGTAAATAGCTTGCAATTTTACCATTTTGTATTATTTTTTTTAATGAAAACGCAATCAGCGACTTTAAAGAAAAGATAAATGATGATAAGTTATTTTTTATCAATCTTGTTGTCAGTAAAAAACAATTATAACAATCCTTAAGCAATCAAATAACCCTTTTGGAAGTTCTTGTTATTGTTATTTTTATTTTACTTTTAGCTTGTTTGCTTGTTTTGAATGAGTAAAAAATGCATTGGCGAATGTATAATCATGGGCCCCGCAAGTACTGTAATCAATCGCTGTCCCCTGTTCATAGTTGCATGAAATAGTGTATATAGACAATGCAGGTGGTGTTACAAATATGTGAATATGTTTTGCTTACTCCCCTCGGCTGTGCCAGACCGAGACTGGCAACGATGAAGAGGCTGATATTTCCCGATCAATTGACACGGTTTCTAAGCAACCCATCCAAGCTGTTGCTTCCCAGTACATGGAGATGAAGCCTATATCCAGATCCAAAATTTCATCCAGTCCCGCCATTAGCGTCAAACTGTCTGATCTCATTCCTTCTACATCCATCATGTCCATCGAGAATCATTTAAAAACAAATACCAGTCTTCAGGGAGAGCAGGCCTATGCTAATACAGGCAATACAGGCAGTGCCTGTCAAGGATTACAAAGTGCTTGCACCGAAATTCTGGATTCCGTGTTTACAACCTATTTATAAATTTGAGTTATTTATGGGTGAATGACCAGATAGCCATAGTTTGTATGCTTGAATGATCTTTTAAACTTTTCAACAATAACTCTTGCTTATGGCGTTAAAAACTGAATTTTATGCAGTTCCCCATTTTTGAAAGTTTACGGGTTTGTCAAAGTCATATCTTTTCAATGGCATACAAGTTTGAGGTGGGATAAATCTTTTTAAAATGCTATTTTACAAGTTTGACTTGAAATATCATATCAGAAATTAAAATAACATGACTAGAATGATAATCGGACTTAAACAGGAAAGAAAAAAGCACTGAACACACATATTTTTGTTATGTTTACTTGTCTAAAATAACAATTGTGTCGAATAAACTATATTACTAAAGTCGCCTTTGTATTATGCGATATATTGTATTGTACGTAACATATGGTATGTCTTATGGAATTATGTTGTATGTAAAACAAACAAAAAATGATTATTAACGAATGGCATAACCAAATGGCATAAATCGTTTAAGTGACAGGAAATGCGTAATAGATGGAAGATATTCCTCATGTAATTATTGGAATCGTTCTTTGCTGGTTTCTTCTTCCCAAAGCGGACATCATTATATCAGTATAATGTCGTACCCTTAAACTGAACATTTTGTCGACTAAATTAATGATTTTAAGAAATTAAAGCCCCTTTCTGAAATGTGTTTTAACTATTTTGAATTGGTTAACAAGTATACAGTAAACAATTTGTCCTGTACATAAATATGCACCTTCAAATAGGCAAGAGACATTACTACTCGTCATCACTTGTATACATTGATGACTATTAACCTTTAAAAAATAATACAATTTCTTAGGTAATATAAAGTAGAAAAGAAAATAATATATATTGAATTGGTTAACAAGTACACAGTAAAAAGTTTGTCCTGTACATAAATATGCACTTTCAAATAGGCAAGAGACATTACTACTCGTTGTCACTTGGATACATTGATGACTATTAACCTACAAAATAAAGAATACAATTTCTTTGGTAATGTAAGGTAGAAACGAAAATGAAACAACTGCTCTAACTACCCATTTTTGTCTTTTTTAGTTCACATTGAAAACGATTTATCATACTTCATGGCAATATAATGATCGTGCAAAAAGAATTATGAGCAAATATGCATGCCCTGAATTTTATATCTCAATGGAATCGACTCTTTCTGTATTATGTTATGTAGGCCTAGATTACCGTTTAACTTCTGAAGTATAGAATTTTCCAGACGTTAAAAAGAGGCGCTTGCTCATAACACAACAAACTTGCAACTATTTTATTATATTATTAACTACACCCGCTTTTATATAAAGTGCATACGTAATGCCTATATGATGGAGTGCTTAGTGATGCCGTACATTAACAAGCAAATAATAGTAGTATCGTTAACTTCCTTTTCGATTTTCATAATGCAATTATTATATTATGTTATCGTTTGGTAATAAAAAAAAAGTCATATAGCAACACACACATCAAATCATATGCGTTTCTATGGTGTACTTGCGAGTTGTGTTCATATGCAAACTTTGCTCCCTCACCATATTTGCGTTTTAAAGGCTGATACACTGGCAAAAACATATATCTTGTTATTAAATGTGCTCAAATTACAATGAAAGATAGTCATAGTCCTAGGAATTTGAGATGACGATTATGATTCCGCATCCCAACTTTTGCAACAGTAGCCTACACATTGATTTCCCTTCTATTTCCATAATTATATTCTCATGAATTCAAGAACTGTCTCATATTACAAAACATCAAGTCAGTAAATAAGACATGCGACATCAAAGGTATATCACAGGGAAAGGTTGCTTAACTTGTAAAAAGTCCTTATCGCCATGATGTGACAGGTTTCGCTTTCTGACAGATGAAGGCTGCTTGAAAGTGATTGAGTGTCACAGTGAAGAGGTTTTTAATGGATATTCTATGGCCTCAACACTTAGACGCTGTTAATCCTTAAACCACTAAAACCTCGCCCACTTGTTTACGAAGAAATACCAAGACGTGTATGTATAACCCTGTACGGTGGCGTCGACAAAACCATGATAAACCGCGCTAATAGTAACGAAGAGAAACCATATTTTTTAATGTATCTTCCTTACAGTGCACAGTGTGTCATATTGCCGGCTGGCTGTTTAGTCCATTCGTCAGTATTTTAGTTTGTCTCTTCGTTAAATGAATTACATTGACAGTTTGGGGAAATTTTACGTTCAGTTTTCTTTGTAGCTTGGTACAAAGACACACACCGACACACATACGCACGTACGCACACACCGACACACACATAGACACGGATAAAGAAATATAGAGAGTGTGTGTATGTCAGAGAGATAGAGAGAGAGGGAGAGAGAGAGGAAAACACACTGTTGATCAACTCCTGCCAATGGGCTTCCTACTCTACCTGTACATTAAGGGTTAACTATATTTGTTTGGATGTAAGTAGTACAAGGAGTATGGACCTTTAAAACTTCCGATTAGACCAGACTGAAAAGGTTTTTGAAGTAGTCTAGCAGGCATAAAAACAACTTTCAAAAATGTACAATAACTAGATAACCATTACAACGAGTAAGAGTGGGTGGCGTAGGAGACAAAAACACATCACAAAGTAAATTTAAAGAAGCAACAATGAAAAATCATTTATATATATATATATATATATATGATATATGCGGTATCATGAACATTATAAGGGGCATAAACAAAATAATAATTCTCACTATGTTCTCACAATATTTTTTTTATTCTGTTATTCTTTACACATCACCTTGTTATCAAGATTAGGGCAAATCTCGTGTTATAGAGCCGAAACTTGAGGTCAAACTAAAGTAGAGTTGAATAATTCCTGATCGATTATCATACATTTGGATTTGATTTTTGGTAAGCAAAATGCCCGAACAAAATAAATAAAAAAGAATAGGAAAAACAACAACATGTTATGGACAGGACATATTCGCGATGTCATTTTTTAATTTTTTTTTTGCTTACTAATCATCTATTACCATTCTCTCTAACTTCCTTGGGCAATATAATTTGTCTGTACTCTTCGCCATCAGTGAAGATTTGCTTTCCATCAGTATACTTTCATTAACCCACGGCGATCTACAAAGCATAAGTTTATATTGCCCTTACACTAGAAGTTTTCGGATTTACATGTGAAAAAAGGAACTTAATATAAAGCAAAGCTTGTAAAGTTTAAGTTCCTCAAAATTACGTTGACACAGTGTCATTCAAAATCAGGTAGAAGTATAATAATAATAATAATAATAATAATAATAATAATAATAATAATAATAATATAAGTATAGCAAAGTATACAGACATAAACGATGAAATGATATTGATGATGGATGTAAGATAAAAGAGAAATAGGAAGAGAAGGTAAAGAATGTGAGTCAGAAGAAGAATGAGAAGATATAAAGATATAAACGGAATCTTTAGAATAGAATATTCAAGGTCAGGAGTCACAGTCAGGAAAAAAAATGAATATTAGTGCATTTCACGTATGATTCAATATTAACAATCTTATATATGTTTTTTGAAGCCTGTCACAATTTTTGAGCTGTGTGAGATTCTGATCTATGTTGCTCCAGTAGTTTGGTCCTGGGTATGGAATTGTTTTTTGGGGCGAAAACTGTCCTGGTTAGAGGAAGATAAAAGTTTACACATGTTGCATGTCATGTTTGGTATGTGTGTATAGCGTAATTTGTTAGAGTACTGTAATAAAACTGACTGTTTTATATTTATTTTGTAGCGTCCCCTTTTGGCATAGCGAAATCTGAGTAGTGTCAGATAGTAAGAAATAACAACAGTAGAATTCCAGTGTGTTCTTTTTGTTTTTGCGTACACATTTCGAATTTTGCCTCTGTATTCATTAAAAAAAGTAATTTTGCCCCCGCCTTGGTGTAAGGATTGTCACTACTATTATTATTTCAGATCAACTCTTTCTGCTGCTGAAAAACGCCTTGGAATAACCGCTTCTATCATTTGGAACAAAGTGCTATACCCAAAAGGAAAACTATCAAAACAAAACACCGATTGTTGTTTTCAATAACTATTATAATTGTTATTATTATTTTATTATTATTTTCAATATATATATATTTTTTCAAATGAAATCTTGTTTACATTGTTATCGATATAATAATAATATTAATAGTAAAAATTTATAATGCGCCATGTCTGTCAAAATTTACACTCCTGGCGCAGTTTGGTGAACGTTGTATAATTGTGGGCAGACGACAATGAAGTGATTCAAGAAAGAAAGTAAAATATACATAAGTTGAAACGTGTTAAACAAAACAAGCTATCATTTCATATAGAGGCTTTTTTGCGGAACCAAATGATAAGTATCCCTTAATGGAAGAAGAGTGAAAATGTATTGTTTACCGAAAGTAGAATTTATTTTCGTCATCCTGGCTATCCATTAGCCAAAAGAAAGACGGGTGAAGTGTTTAGGTTGATTTATACATTCTATCTGTACACAACATATGTCTAGGTGCATATTAATATAGGCGACTGTTGTACTAGAGAAACGCTTGGGCTTACAAATACTTTTTAAATATTAGAAATAGGTTAAAAACGTCCTAAAATGTGTATTTTTTCTTCTAATTTCACACCCATCTCCAAAAAATTTATGTGTTTGTGAGAGAAACGTCAGGGCCTGATTTCGATTTCTCCCCCCTTCCTCATTAATACGCCACTGCTTGCCCTTGTAGTTATGCACTGGGGGCTGCTGGGGCTTTAATAAAATTACAATAAAAGCAAAACCAACAATAAATAAAACGCTGAAATCTGATCAAATCCTCCGTGATGATTTATTTTCTCGATAATGACCTCAATAAGTTAGGTAAGTCGATATTATTTTCATTACCATCACTCTTTCTAACTTATAGTTTAGAGTATGTATATATATATATATACATAGACGAAGAAAAAAAGAAGATGAACAAATAATAAGAAATGTGCTTCGTTGACACGGTACATGGGCCGATTAAATTCATGCATTTTTTGTGATCGCAATTTTCAACTGCACATGTATATGTGGAAAGTTACCATTCTTTGGAATAAATAAAATGTATGATTTTACAATGCACACAAAATCAAATTTTTTCGAAGTCTGATCTTAATGCGTTCGAGAAATATAAATAAATCTCCTACAGTGCAGTTTATGGTATTGTTTTTGTCATCATTACTATCATTATCACTATCATTATTAGATCCCTTAGATCCCTTATTGACCATACACTGCGAGACAAACGAATATCACTAGCGATATTATTTTCGATACTACATCCGCAATGAGTAATATATTTATCATTATTATTAGTAGTAGTAGTATTAGTATTAGTATTACTTTTATTACCTGCCTTTATTATTACTCTACTCCCTTTCTTCTTCTTCTTCTTCTTCTTCTTCTTCTTCTTCTTCTTCTTCTGCTTCTTCTTCTTCCACTTCATCAAATCATTATCATTATGATTAGTGGTATAATTAGTAACGCTTTTATAGATTTTGTTGAAGTTACTTATTATAACTGTAATACATATAATGTACATGCACACAAAGCTTTCTTTTGACATGTCTGCAAAAAGAAAAACGTTTTTTTAAACAACTGTAATATATTACACGAGTATTCACAAGTTGACCCTACTACAATTTAGTGATCTCGGTCACTTCTGTTCAGTGAGAGATAATAACTGGTAACTGGTAATAAATATATAAAAAAACGAAACAAATATTCAGATTTTCATCAATATACAGGCAGCTGCAAAATAAGAATTACAAGAATCGAAACGGAATGTTAAATCATCGTTAATGAAATAATCGCAAGAAAGTACAGCAGCACTCTCCCCCCCCCCAAAAAAAAATATATGCTTAGACTTCGACGATGAAACTATTGGGGGAAGGGGTGGGGGGGGGGGTTGAACATTTTACCCATGTCATACCTCGCTTAGATGCATGCAATTATGTCACAGAGGGGCATTAATGGCTGAAAATATAAATTGATTGTCAGAATTATAAACAATCCTATTATATGTTCACTTGTGAAATAGTACGTAAAATATCTTAAACAATGTGTCTAGCTCTTTTGCCAGTATTGATATTTAGTGGTATCCTCAAAAGAAAATACGTTATTTTCAGGGTCTGTAGATACCCATGATTTTCAACGGTGCGTTCTTACGTAATTGCTCATCCTTCTTTTGAACAAACAAAAACAAAAACAGAACAGAAGATAAATAAAATATCATTATTATAAATATTAGAAGCCTCGGAAATTTAGTAATCATCATGTTCTAATCCTAAAGTTCAGTTGAAACATCTTTCCAGAAAGTCAGCAAAGTAAACATATACTGTATCCTTCTATTATGTTTATGTCTTTGAGTTAAAGAGCGCCAGCTTTAAAAACAATCTGCGTACTTTACAACCATGGAAACATAATTATGACCGTCGGCCACTTGGTCGCATTAAGGAGCTTAGACATTTACTTGGTTGCATGAATGTATTGTAGACCTGTAGATAAACAGTTCACTTTCCAAATTGAGATATAATTTATTTGTATGTTTGTGAACCGGAGGAAAACAAGATTATGTGGCAGTTATTTGTCTTTCTTATCGGATTGGTAATTTGTTCTGGCAGTAAGTATACCATAGAATAGTCTAAATATTGTTCGTCTACACGGCTGAATGAGGAATTAATTTGCTCCATACAAACTCAAGTATTTAATGTTGGTTTTTCTGAACTTCACCTCATACCGCAACTACCTCTTCAATTTTTCTTATTTAGTTGTCAATGTTTGAGTATTTTATGACTATTATGTTAACGAATGTTAATGTATTTAACCTGAGATTGGTAACCAAAGTTTGAATAACTACAATAAACTGATGAAGCATGAGAGAAAAAACGACCAAGGGGTAAATTCTTTTCACCGCATTTTGCCCCACCCCCGGAAATTTCTTGTGAAATTTACCACACAAACATTTTCAGAGTAGCTCAGCAACGGATCATTAAGTTTGATGAAATAATAATAATGATGATCATTATATAGACCCCCCCCAAAAAACGCTATTTGACCTGAATGTCTCATCTTCAGGGCGCAAATTTTAGAAATAATAGTCTAAGGACTTCCTTATGATTTAGCCAGGCCATTGAAATTTAGGATATTTTATATTGTATCCTGCATCTTAAATTTATTGGATTTTGATTGGTTGAGAGCTCATCACGTGACCAGAAATATTCCAACTATTTTAATGTTGCTCTGAAAAAGAACTATTTGGTAGTACTATTTGGGAGTAGAAATACTATATGAGAGTTCTATTTGGGGGTTGACATTTTTTTTTTTAAATTTGAAAAAAATTATTATTATTATTATTATTATTTTTTTTTAAGATAAATTTTTGATGCAGGCTTGTTATCCACTATACCCCATGTTAGGAATTGAAATTACCAGGACCTAGATAACAATATAAAAGGGAGCAATGCCACCTAGCTTTATAAATGTTCTATTTTTAGACCCTACTCTAATCTATTGTTTATTATGCATTATTCCCCTGGATTGGGGGACACATAATAAGAACCATAACATTTCCCTTTTCTTCCATTTCTGTCTTTATTTTGCGTATTTTGCACCCACTCCAAGTAGCGCCAGGGCCTCCCCTACCTCTGCACCCTTACATTAGGCACTATATAGAAGTGCTTAAGATATGTTTAACTGAGTACTCAAGTACTGAAAAGAAAACATGTAACTAGCAGTATTCTTGTAGGCTTTAATGTGTTACGTGTTTGCATTAAAGATGGAACCTACAAAAATATGGAAACAACTAATGGGGAGGACGTCAACCTCAAGTGCCTCGGGTCCAGTACAAACTACCTAATAAGCTCAATAACTTGAAGCAAAGTAATGGCTGGATATTATTCAACCGCGACAAAGCTACTAACCCCAGTGAAAATAACACTACAAGGCACACACTTGGGAGAAACAATACGTTTATCAGCACTGTGACGATTCCGAACGTTTCGTTGGTTCATGAAGATGTATATAATTTTGTTATGCTTTCTCCGAGCGACAGCCAGAATTGTGAAATCAATCTGACATTAAATGGTATCTATTCTGTTATTATTTTCAAATAACGATTTCCACATTTACAAATATAGCAACCAACTCGTTTTTGCTCACCACCTCCTTTTGTTATAATATAATTTGTTTTATATAAATCATATTACAAATAATAACACTAAATTATATGAAGGTTTGTGTAATTACGATAGAAACACTAAATCATCATTTGTGTAATTCCCGAAACATAAATACATATCTAAAATTCCGGACTTAAAAAAAGAAAAGTGATGCATGATATATTTTGTATAAAACAATATATATTAACTCGGATTATATTAATGGAACGGGCCCACCAAGAGTTTATCATTCAAATCAATGTTATTTACACAGCAGAGGGAGGGGTACATTTTAATTTGCTTTTAATATCATTATGAAAGTTCGCAGTAAAAGAAAACACTATAAGTTAATCACGTCTTTAAAACATCCCTCTTTATAAAATTACATTATAATGGCGACATTTTGCCTTCTTTTTATTAATTAATTAGTTCCATCGAAAGGGTTGATCCTGGTAAAAACAGAATCAAGGATCACTTACTGTAGCAGAAGGGGGAAACAATTCTTCAATCTCTAAGACCAATACATTTGTGAAAACAGTTGTCAATTAGGAGTGGGGGGATTCCAAACGAGTTAAATGCTTCTGTTGATTCTCAAAACTTTGATAAGGATGAATGCGATGAACGTCTTCTTGTGTCTACACTGACAGTACACTTTACACCACCATAATCAGATGATGAAGATATTGTGCACTTCTGCACATTCATCACATTCCATCACATTTGAAAAAAATATATATCGAATTTAATATTGCTGAAAATCAAATTAGAATATTTGGGGTGAACAGTCCCGACTTGCATTTCTGCTTATTCGATCAAACGATTTTTAATGGAGGCGACCTAGTGACTCCAAGCTATCTGGTCAGTAGAATACACTCCGAACCTTTAATCTATTCAGATCTCGTCAATTGTAAAGCAGCGTCCCAACTATACGACTTCATCCAATGAATGCATCTTTCTTACCACCATGTTTGTTATTCCGATAGTAGGGGGGTCGACACGTCCCCTGGATATTGGGAAGAATTGAATGATACATTATTTTTAACATTAATATTGATGTTAAATCAAAATGCACATAAGATGAACATAAAGTTCTCGACTGCGAGGTATCTTCAAACTATCCGTCTTTTAAAGGTAAAGACTAGTTTTTGGAAACACCCCCTTCTCAAAAAATGAAATGGAAGCTCTTATTACCAATCATGTGAAAGAATATATTTGTACTAATACGTGATAATACACATTTTGGGAAACCGCCTATCAATTAATATATTGATTGATATATATAGAGTAGCCCAATATACATCTTTCTGTGTACAGTGCTTGTAACTTTACCAAGACTGAGCCAAATTTCTTATCATTTTGATGATTCCAGAACCTTGCAGTACACACCAATACTTATATGCTAGATGATCAACCTTTTCTGATCGATTCCACAACATTTCTTTCACAATGGTCTATACCTTTAAACACATCCAGACGTCAATTTAAATTAAAAATGAAGGTGGGCATTCAAATATTTTCAAATATTTTCAATATCTATCAAACAGTACAAACATTATAGTACCTTTTAGTACCATGATGAAATCATTCATGTTAAAGTGTGCGTCATTACAGTACACAAATGTATTCGTCGAATGTATATTTGGATAGAAAACAAACAGACAATTGTATAAATCGCAGTGTAAAGTCCAGTTCTACAGAGAAGCGAGAATGGAGGGAGGGGGGTGGGGCGATCTTAATCCAACATAAATTCCGTTATTCACACATTAGATAAGGGCGTTAAGATGAGTAAATGAGATTTATTTCCCTTTTCTGTATTATATTTCTGATACAATTTTTTTCCTTATTTCTGAAAACATCTTTTGTATTTCTTCTGTTTTTTAATGAACAATGTATATTTGTCTGTGTGCACTATTTTGTTATGTATGGAGCGGAGGCTCGTATCCTGAATTCTATTTCGACATGACATGACGTGACCAATACTTTCTTTTTATAATGACAGATGAATCAATATAATCATTTCAATTCAACTCAGATTTGCATTTCTAAATCTCTGAAACGATTATTAGCAGGGGCGATATAAAGATAGCAAGATACCTGTTCAGTATACGAAACTCTACTCCTTATATTTATGCCTTATACAACTGTTTAAAATAGACTATGATTATCCAAGGAAACGCACCGCTTAATCCAGTTAAATAAAACAAATTAACATCTGGGGCGGCGATCCGCGTTTCCCCAGAATTTTCGAAAAATCTCCCAGAAAAGGAAAGTGATAATTAAAGACTTTCCTTGGTCTGACATGCACAAATTTGAAACTACGTATAATAAACAATTCCTTTTACGGTCGCTATAGATATCAAATGTCATCACAAGAACTCGCTACCCCTGTTCAACAGTAACAAGATTGCTATTATTTGCTTGCTTGTTTCTTGCGAAACCTATTCTTTGAAAGGGTTTCAGAAGAAAAAAATATATATTTCTGGCTTGCGCTTCTGTAAAATGTAACGTCGTTTCTCTCCCTCTCGCTTATTTTGTAACTAAAATATACATAGGCGAACTCACTACCAATACCAACAACTTATGCACTGGTTCTAAGAAAAGCCATACGTCGTCGAAAGCAAGTAATACAAATTAACAAGGCTACTCGTTGCTCTTTTCCTGTTTACCTTTTATTTCAATATGTTTTCATTTTAGAGTTCACATACGGTCATAACGTTTAACACTGGAACATATTTAGAATAAGAGTATGGATCGTATTATGTTTGGAGTGAACAATGTTTTCCATCAGTAATGGCATACTGATACAGGAATTTGATTCGTTAAACGTTTCTATTGTCATTGTTTTTTAGAGAATTTAAACATAAGTCGTCTTCATACTACAATACGACTATTAATACAAACAAAGTCTTGTTCGTTTGA
Organism: Mesocentrotus franciscanus; assembly: GCA_037976565.1. Classification (NCBI taxonomy): domain Eukaryota; kingdom Metazoa; phylum Echinodermata; class Echinoidea; order Camarodonta; family Strongylocentrotidae; genus Mesocentrotus; species Mesocentrotus franciscanus. Next base: position 20,724,821 of record CP137667.1, read on the forward strand.
ATATGTTCAAGAGCTATCTTATATTACATCTGGATTTATATTTTCCCCTCGTGATCACAATTAATATAAAATCTCGAGAAAAACCAACCCCTTCCGGGGTCAATTTTTGATTTATATATCACACCCTACCACTCAATATAATGTACTGTTTATTACCGTCCACTTGAAATATATTGCATTGGCTTATAATAATAATGAAACAAGGGAATTGAGAGGGTAATACCCCAGTCTCACTAATTTGTACAATTGTGATTGCTTTTATATTTGCACGGCCATGCTGAAGAACAGCCACATGGCTGAAGTATGCCACTGTACTAAAATGAAATAAACGAAACGAAACCAACGAGACTGAAAGGAGACCGACAGCAGACTGATCAAATAATTACATTACCTTCATTTGCCAAGAATCGGTTGGTTTGGGATATTGCCTGTTTAACGGTGTGACTAAGGTATTATATATTATAGGTCCCCTCTATCAGCCACTCAATATCTTTAATACCCTCTTCATATACACGGATTTTTTCTTACGAGTCCTTATGGATCGCCAACTCGTAGTCAATCGCAAGCATTTGTAAATAACTCGCTGGTGTCCGTAAACAACTCGTCACAACTCGTAACAACTCGCAGACACTCTTAAGGATCCGTGAAAGGAGATGCAAATTTGCGACTGTCCACAAATTGATTTTTCCGTAAATAACTCGTAAATAGATCGTAACAATCCGTAAGTATCAAAAACCGCTCGCAACAACACGTAAGCCATCCGTAAACTGCTCGCAAGAATCCGTAAATGACTCGTAACAATTTTATTTAACGATTTGTTACGGTTAGTTTACGATTTTTTTACGGAATATTTACGGATCATTACGAGTGCTTACGTGTTGTTTACAATTTCAATCGGGTCGTGTTACGATGGCTTTACGGATTGTTACGAGTAATTACGATCCCACTTTACGTGTAATTAAGAGTACTTTACGAATAGATACGTATAATTTACGTATTCTTACCTATTGTTTACGATTTGGGGAAGGTTATAAAAGCTGCAAAATCGAACACTTCATTTTCAATTATTATTTTTTTGCAAAAAATCGAAATGACTTGTAAAAACTCGTAACTAACTCGTAACTATTCGTAGCAACACGTAAACAGGTCGTAACTAACACGTAAGTTGATCGTACTTATCCGTGACAACTCATAACAAATCGTGGAATTTTACCGTAGATACATCGTAATAACTCGTATTAATCCGTTATAAACCGTAAATAGCTCGTAATAATTCGTAACAACTCTTAAATCGGTCGTAAAAGTGGCCAAATCGTAAGGATCCGTGTAAGATCCGTGAACTTGTGTGATCCTTACGGACTCGTAAGAAAAATCCGTGTATGTGAAGGGGGTATAACAAATCCTTGTAAATTGTATGCAGCGCTTGGATTATATGCATTCATCGAAGAAGCTACCGTCAAAGCTTTCTATCATTCTTCATTCTCTCTCCCACCTTGTTTCTTTAATTTCTTCTTCCTTTACCAAAGAAATCGGATATTTTTTAAAAAATTGTTGTTGTACTGTCACATTTCACTTAACAAGCCTGATTTTAGTTATGAAAGGGCGCCAACCTGGAAACAACATTGATATAATAGTACGAAGTATAGCAAAGCAATTCAACGCATTCATTTGATCATTTTAGCCACATTACTACCACTGACCAGCTGTGACTATTCCTGTTTGTTTACAAATATCCTTAACTAAGATTTGGCAGTTATATGCTTTTGTTGTAGGATTATTAATCTGCTCATGTAAGTATTTGCTGAATAATTCCCTGTGATTTGTTTATTGAAACTCATGTTATCAAGGTCGATAAAAGAGAGTGTGGAATTTATTCAAGATCGCAAGAATTAGAAAAAATAACTCAAGGGTGATTTCATTACCTTGAGGTTTACCCAACACAAATCATTTTGGGATTAAACAATACATCATTGCAATGTTCCATTTTCCAAAGATAATGAACAAGGTGATTGACATAGAGTTAGATTAAATTCATTTGGGTCTTTTAAATCACTTTTCACCTTTCTAATTTGTTGTGGTCTTTTTTTTCTTCAATAAAAGGTGAAATACCGAAATTTAGAAACACATCATTTACATCACCTAAAATTATTTTGTTGTTGGTTGAATAGGGTATTTCAATAATTCAGTCTTTCTTAATGTGCAGATGGTGAAGTCTCCGTTATTGGAAAGAATGTTACCCTGGAATGCATTGGAATTCCAAGTGCTTCTCTAATAATAAAATTATCGTGGAGATACAGTGAGGGTACAGAGGTATTTACTTGTGAAAAGGACAACTGTACAAAGAACAATACTCTCCATGCATTAGCAAAAAAGGATAGGTTCGTTCATCAGCTTTCTAACTATTCAAAATGGCTCATTGGATCATGAACACGAATACGTTTTCAAAATGAATTGTGCTGGATATATGGCGGAGGAATGCAAACACAATTTTACAATAACAGGTATACATTATATTAATATAATTGATATTTTACTTCAAATATACATTTGGATATCATTGAGGAAGAGACAATGGGCCGTGTAGAAACACATCATGTACATAAGTATTACACTCTGTTTATATATCTATTGATATCAAACGCATATTTCATAATAAATTAAAGCTAATTTCAGTTATACTTATAGCCATGATAAATTAATTATATCAAATGTGTATCATTCAACATACAGTTCCACCGATCGGTGGGGGTAGTGAGCACCATTTTTTTTATTATTTTTTTTTGGGGGGGGGGCTTGGGGAGGACGTGCCCCCTGTGCCCCCCTCCTGGATCCGCCAATGGCTTCAGGATAACGGATCGCTCAAAATTGCTGAAGGGGTAAAAAGACAATCAATTGTAAAACTTATGAACCGACTAAACCTGCAGTCGATTTGGAGTGGATGATCCCGGAGGATTAATTGTCTCTGCTAATTCTTCATTTCACGTTCAGGATGTCTCAGATGGGCGTCTTTCTGTGCCAATACTGACATTGAGCTTCACATCATATGTATATAATGACGATATAGTGCTTTTCCGCAGGGTGGCTAGCAACTCATCCTTCGATGACATCTGGGCGTCAATTTACATCAAGACTGAAGGTGAGCATTCTAACATTTCATACGATATAGTTTATGTTTCTCTGCATTCCATCTGAAACATAAACAATTGTTGGTAACATAAATAACATAAATTCTAAAAAGTAATTTCTGACAAGGAATCACTAATAAGCAAAATATACATAACAATTATTATACACAAACAGAAAGGATACATTTTCCAATTATCATATTTCATCAAACTTTATGAAATCATTTGCGGAACGATTGCCATTGTAAGCAAATTACTTTAAAAATATGACATTCCATGACAAATCTTATGAAATGGATGAACAAATTTGTTAAGCAGAATGGACAAAAACAATTGAAAGCGTTTGTAAAATAATAATGATGATTTTGTTGATGATGATGATGATGATGATGATGATGATGATTGAAAATATATTAATTTGATCATTTGATCAATATAACCATTTAAAAATGATCGGGAGTAAAAAGATGTCAATAGTAATTCTTGAACTCGATATCACGTGACGAGCTGGAAGACCGCAATGAAGTTATATTTTCCCTCATGATCATATTTTATTTAAAACTTTAGTAAAAATAAACCCCTTAGGCGGTTAAAATTTGTTTTATATTACACATCCTGCCAGTCAATATTTGTATAATACCGTAAATATCCAATGTCATATATTGCATCGGCCTATAATAAATAAAAATGATGGCTAGGTAAATATGAAAATCTCACCAACGAGACTGACAGTAAACCGATCAAACAATTACATTACATGCAATCGCAAGAATTAGCAGGTTTGGAGTATTGTCGGTTTAAAGGTATGACTAAGGAAAAAGACATGATAGACTCCCCCTCTCTAATCAGCCATTTAATAATATTAAACAGATCCCTCTATATTTTAGGTAGCGCTTGAAACTTATGCATCATTCGACTAGCTATGCAGAAATTTGTTTCATTCTTCCTTTACTCTCCCTCCGCATTTCTTTCTTGTTTTCTTCTTTTGCCTGAAACCTCCCCCTTTTGGGGTAGCGGGGTGTAGCCCCCATCACCTTCACAGGGCAGTGAAATCGGGATTATTTTCCATTATTTCGTACTTGCTCACCTCACCCAACAAGGTTTTCCTTGTAAAAGGGCGCCAACTAGGAAACATAAATCGATATAATAGTACGAAGTATGGCAAAGCATACAACGAATTCATTAGATCATTATAGCCACACATCCATTCATAACCACCATACACTCATCAGCTTTGACTATTCCTGTTCTGTTCGTTAAAAAATATCCTGAACAAAGATGTGGCAGTTATTTTCTTTTGTTGTAGGATTGTTAATATGTTTATATAGTAAGTATTTGCTGAATAAATCCCTCTGATTTGTATATTGAATCTCATGTTTTCAAGGTTGATACAACTAAATGAGGAAATCATTTACAATCGCAAGACTTCGAGAAATATACTACATTACATTACATTACATTACGGTATATCCCCCACAAATCATGTTCTGATTAAGCCATACGTCCACATTTCCAAAGAAGACGGACAAGGTTATGGATGAACAGGACTATTGAAATAGACTTAGATTGAATTTATTTATTTATTCTTCACATTGCATTATTTTCATCGTTTTTGTTCCGGTCTGTTTCCTGAATCTTTTTTGTTCTTCAGCAAATGGTGTAATACAGAAATGTAAAAATACATGATTTGTATCACCTAAAATATATTTTGTTGTTGCTTGAAAAGGTATTTCAATAATTAAGTCCTTTTTTAAATGCAGATGGTGAAGTCTCAGTTATTGGAAAGAATATTACCCTGGAATGCCCTGGAACTCCAATTTCAACTATGATAATATCATTATGGTGGAGAAACACTAACGGTAAGCAGATATTTTACTGTGAAGGCAAAAACTGTACAACGAACACGACTACCCATGCATTAGCGACAGTGGATACGTTCATCAGTTTTCTAACGATTCAAAATGTCTCATTGGATGACGAAAACGAATATAGTTTCAAAATGACTGCTGTTGGAGAACCGGTGGAGGCATGCAAACGCAACTTAATAATAACAGGTATACATTTTTATTTATATTTAATTTTTTACTTCAAATATAGATTTAAATATAATTGAGGAAAACAAAAACGATTGGCCATGTATATACGTAAATATGTATGTAAATTAGACAAGTAATTAGATATCGTGACTCTCAAATTCTTGTTTATCTTTTTCACAATTACCCTTGCTTTTTTTCTCTTATTGTGGGACACATCAGTTTTTCAATTGTAATCACTGTGTATTTATATTTATTTATTTTCATTTGCCCTTATTCCCTGTGTGCCCTTTCCTATCGTTAAACACTTGACAAATTATTCAGCTTCATAATTCATTGATGATTATACATAGTTACTCAACCAACTTATTTAGAGACGTAGTTCAGTTTTAAGAGGGGCTAACCAGTACAAGCCACGATTTTCAATAAGCCTCATATTTTCGCATTTCACATAAAAAATAGTTTGACCTTCAATAATGTTCAAACTGTCAAATTTGTTTCATTGTCAATAATGTAAGTACACTATTGCAATGTTTATAATATTGTTTCCAGATGTAATATCCTCCATCTTGTTATATTGTTTGGTTTTTGTATACATTTAAGCATGTGAAGAAAAACAATCATATACCAAAAAATAAAATCTTTATATCTAATTATACAAAACGCATATTTCATAATAAATAAAAGCTGATTTCAGTTAAAGCCAAGGTAAACGAATTGTATCAATTGTGTGTCATTCCACATGAAGTTCCACCGATCGGTTTGGAGTTGGTCGACGCAGACGACGATAAGCTGCTTCAGAATAACGGATCGCTCAAAATTGCTGAAGGGGAGAACAAGACAATTTATTGTAAAACTAATGCACCGACTAAACCAGCAGTCGATTTGGAGTGGATGATCCCGAAAGGATTAAATGTCTCTGCTAATTCTTCATTACACGTTCAGGATGTCTCAGATGGGCGTATTTCTGTGCCAATACTGACATTGAGCTTCACATTATATGTATATGATGAGGATATGGTGCTTGTCTGCAGGGTGGCTAGCAACTCATCCTTCGATGACATCTGGGCGTCAATTTACATCAAGACCGAAGGTGAGCATTTTTACATTTCATACGATATTGTTTATGTTTCTCTGCATTCCATATGAAACATAAACAATTTTTTGTAACATAAGTAACATAAAATACTACAAAGTAATTTCTGACAATGAATCAGTAATAAGCAAAATATACATAACAAATATTATACACAAACAGAAAGGATAAATTGTCAAATTATCATATGTATTTTATCAAACTTTATGAAATCATTTGCGGAATGACTGCCATTGTAAGCAAATTACTTAAAAATATGACATTCCAAGATTATTCTTATGAAATGGATAAACAAATTTGTTAGGCAGAATGGACATAAATAATTGAACGCGTATGTAAAAAAAAAAAGAATAATAATGATGATTTTGTTGATGATGATGATAATAATTCTCGTTATATTAAAAAATAAAAAAAAATATTAGAAACAAAAATATACTCTTGATTTAAAACCATTTAAAAACATTACAGTGTAAAGTTTCGATTTTGTATGTTTAGTCATGGAGGCGACCGTAGAGATTCTAAATCATATGGTCAGCTCATGATTGCCAGCTAAAGAAATTAGCAAAATTTGTTAGAATAATTATGTCACATTTTTCAAAAGAGCCAAGGGTAGATGGTAATACTGTAAATGATAGCTCACAAGTCGGCAATGTAAGGCACACTCGTAGCGGGAGGAGGGTGAATTGCCCAGTTCACCTTGATTTGTAAGTATGTTTACTTGACACGTCCCCTAGAATTCTGGATTAATGAAATAGTATTTCAAATTTTAATTTAATTATATGAAAGGAAATTATGAGAATATAAACTTCCAAATTACATGTATGATCGTATTATATGAAGTACAGGTCATGATCAATGACATTACAGAACGTGGTTAGTGGTATGAAATTCCGAGTATCCCATTAACAAATTTTTTAAAAAAGTATGAATGTTTGGAACATGAGATCACTAAGTCTATGCGAATCTCAAATACGTAGTTTGGTCAGTGGACTGTGACGTAGTCGCTGATAAACCTCCCGTTTGTCGTATACTAATAAATACATATTATTGATAACATATTATCATAGGTTATATGGTTATATGAAGAGAAAAAAAACAACCTGAGTTATTAGGTGTTTACGAAAAGAATATTATTAACTGTTTGTGTTGCAAAAAAGGGAAGTTATCCGCCACTATATCATAGAGAGAAATATTGTTTTCCTTTTCTAAAACGACGTGTCTCACTCTTCTTTGTCACTCAAATTGTATAGGCGAACTCACTACTAACAGCAGAAATCGTTGGGCAGCTTCTAAGAAAAGCCATACGTTGTCAGAAAGTAATGGAGATATTCAAGGTTAATCGTTTTTCATTTTAATTTGTTTCCTTATAAGAGTCTACAGAATTGTCATCATGTTGAAACACGAGATCATAATATCAGATATTAAACAAAAAGCTATATTGGAAACAGTCGACTCTAAAATATCAGCCTGATGACAGGACTGTTAAAGCAATCTTGCTATCAAATCAAGAAGTAGTAGCAGTAGTAATAGTAGTATAGTAGAAGTATTTGAGATGGATATAATGTGAAATACGGAATGCTCTAACGATACTAAAATCAATGATATTATTTATGATAATAAAAGTGATAATGCCAGTAACAATAATAACAATGCCAATAAAGATCTTTAACCAACGAGTAGATAAATATTTTATATCGGCCATAGTTATTAACATTTATTCTTCAGAAATTTCTCTTACCTAATATTAACCCTCCAAAAGTAATTGCAATTCTTTTTAGTTATAGAGGAAAACCGGTATCAATATATGATTGTAGATAAACTTATGCTTGTTTAAATACATTTTACAGGCAGTGAAAGACCTTACACGACACCTTTCGCTACTTCAAATTCAGGTATATTACATTGATAAAACACGTAATACAACAACAAATCTAAATTTAAAAATGTTATAGATTTGTAGCAAAAGCATTGCAAATGCATTAAATAGAACAACGATGTGGTGCATTGTATTGTAATTAATACATATGTATATTTTAAAATGATATTTATACACGGCTGATAAAGGAGGAAACGACAAACCGTTCGAATTATGCATTTTTCGTGGCTTTTATTTAACATTGGATTCTGTCATTTGTACATGTATCATTTTACCATGGCGGTACATGAATTCACGCCAATTATTATAATTGCATTACACACATATTTGAGTATCCAACCCAATTACAGAACTAGTGCTGGAATCTAAGCTGTAATCTGCACCCCATACATAAACCTTAAAATCAAATATGTGAAATCCAATCGTGTAGCCAGAGAAGGGTTAAACCACGGCTAGAAACCCCTCTCGTAAACGAATGTCCCCTCTGCATTGCCACGAGCACCCCTTGCTAGCCGTCAGGAATGCCCGATCAGACGGGGAAGATTTGTATGTAACCCGGATGCACCACCCATTCCCAGCTCTCATCAACGATTCCAGCAAAAGTGCATTACACACAAATTTGAGTATCCAACCCGATTACAGAACTAGTGCTGGAATCAATGCTGGAAAATGAGGAAATTTGCACCCCATACATAACCTGATATCCAAGCGTTTAGCCATCAGGAATACCGCCCGATCAAACGGGGAAAATTTTAAGTAACCCGGGTGCACCACCTATTCCAAGCTCTCATCAACGATTCCAGCAAAAGTGTTCCCAACCGGGCTCCATCACTTCCTCCAGGTATACCTCCCCGCATGTAAAATCGAGCGAGGCTCCTGGAATTACTTGTCTTACGAATGGTAATATAATTTCTTGCTATTATATGTAAGTGTGATGAAGGCCCAAATTGATAAATTCCGTCCAGGTCGGCGACCTATATTTCAAACAGTGATTTTATTCATATAGCATGCACCAATTGCAATTACACATGTCACAACGCAAATTATACGCGATGCGCGTATTTAGACACCCCTCCCCGAGGCCACTCCGTGACCCCTTTCGGATGAGGTGAGGGCGAAAACCCGATCTTCAGACCCCTGATCTGAAAAAAACATGACCGGGACAAAATTCCTCGGCTCACGGCCCACGACTGCGGAGCCAACCGCAGATATTTGTGCGACCAAGCAATTTGCTCCAGATCCGAGTAAACTTTTAATTTGTTATAGCATTACCGTGCGTGTCCCTTGGGAATACAATTATCCTGTCATTCATTAACACAATCACTAAATACTTTCAAACTCACTGTATACAGCGGAAAGCCGGTATAACACCATTAAAACTACCATGCTCAGCAGAAATGCCGGTATATATACCCAAATTAACAACAAAATATGGTATAACGAGCTGGGACCAGAAATGTTATTCGCTATATTAACAACATATTGTTATATATCAAATCTCCTTTAACTAAAATTCCACTGTACCCTATTCGATTGCTTGACCTACAAGCATTTAAAACAATCTCCATGCATAATTGCATTCGTATCTGTGAGACAACACAAATATCGTGTCAATCATAACTTATTCCTTAAACCAAGAAAACCATTATTACAGAATCTTATCGCTTGCAAGACAACCTAATGCTACACAGGCGGTGATATTGGGGATGGTGGGTGGGTATTTTGATTGTCCAAATCAACAGGTCTTGCCTCTACCAAAAGCCACGAGAGAATGACATAATTTCTACGTGCGCGTACGTACGCGCTCTCAAAATCGCGTGTTATGCGTTTCGTGTGCAAAGGGAGCGCATTCAGAAACGCGCCACAAAAGCGCGCCTTGTCTAAAGGCGCCAAATCCTTGACAACAATGTAAACAAGCTTATTGTTGCGTCATCTTGACCAGCAAAACCAAAACACAAATGGAATTGCTTACCAGCCGTGTATAAATATGTTTGAAAGCGTTTTTGGTAACTCTTTAAAATTTCTTAAACGAAATTTCAGGTTAATGTATTAAAATAATGTTAATCATTGCATGAAATCTTGTTGTATTAGGGTTCAGTATTACAGCATCATCGCCCCCCCCCCCGCACCTCCTGTTTCCCGCTTAGAAGCAAAATTAAAATAACCCATAGATATGATGTGTCTATATACTCTTACAATGTATTGTTAATGCATCTTCACAGTGATCCAGGCAGAAGATTAATAACATAAAATGTTATAAAGAAGTCAACTGCACCATTACTTTGTCTATTTTCTCCTTTTTGATGAAAGTACGTGGTTTTATAATTTATTTTGGAATTTCAATAATTTCTCACATCTGTAGTATGGTTACGAATGATTTACCACTTAGAATTAGACAGTCTTCATCAACTATTACCTTCAGAAAGGCCTTAAAAACACATCTTTTTTGCAGTTTGTAGTTATAAGTTTTTCTTATTATATGTATTTATGTAATTCTCATATTCATTCAATGTAAGCGCTTTGGGCCTTATGGGAAAAGCGCGGTATAAGTTATAATAATAATAATAATAATAATAATAATATAACAATAGCACAACAAGTGTTATGAGACAAGATTTAAAATCAAACTACTGATTTAGCAAAATATTCCATTATGTTCATGACTTGATAAGTTCAATTGATGTGATGGTATTTCATGCCAAGATATTCACTCATAAGTTTTACAGATATCATACACGCACATAAACACAGACACAGTTCCAACGGTTTACTGATATTGAGGCATAACCATTCGTACTTTAAAGTATGAAACTGAAACGATTCATATTTTCACTTCATATATCTCTTGCAACACAGGATTTTATTTAGTTCAGTTTGTAGAAATTAAACACATGCAAATGCTGGCATCAGTGAAGTAGCACCAACGACGCATATTATAACAGTGAAGCTGTCATGCTTGTTTCAACCAAGCGTTTATCTCTGCGATTTTCCTCTAATATACAATTTTCATGGACATCTATATTTTTCTTTAAAAATTAACTCACTGTTTTTGTCATTACTTATTTTTTGTTTAAACCTAGAAGTGATATTCAATTAAGAATAAGAGACACCAAGCACACACAAATAAAACGACCGTGAAAGGGCATTTCCATTGAAAAATATATGAAACAAGTGAGAACAAATTTAACCAAATAATAACGAGATATTCTACGACTGCTAAATAATAGTATACCTTTTGGTTGTTTTGCTCCAAAGGCACTGTGAGGGAACAAAGTCTTCTTGTTATAACTGGAGGTTCCAGCGTGGCGATGTTGTTAGTTGTAATGGCATGTGTTGGTGGTTTTATCCACTCTAAGAAGGGCGCTGGTAAGTTATTTTAACCTCAAAAGAAGTCTTCGAGTATATAGTTGTCACAGTTGTATTCTAATGAAAATGAAATTAAATGTAAATATGAAACATTGTAGGAATCAGGAACGACGGGTTTTTCTACCCTTTTCATTAAAAAATAACTGTTATAATGATTACTATACCTTTGGATCCCACTGGCCTACAAACGTAGCAACCCTGTATGTCTTTTGATGATATGAAATCTGCGAATCTTGGAAGGAATAGAAAGAAAACCTGTTGTAAAATCATATGACCTTTACGGCTGACATTCTTGTTTTAATGTGAACCATGTAAAGAGCAAGGCGATGGAAATCATCGTGATCTAAATAGCACAGGGAACAAGTGAATTTATCACTAACCTCCAATAATAATGAAACAATAGCTTTGGACCTGACGCATATCATTATTATAGATATTAATGTAATGATGAGGTGGAGGGTATTCCTCCCAATACCTTAGATACATTACACTTTTTGAGCAGTAGAAGTATTGCGTTTTTTTTAAATAGATAATTTGTTTACATCCTGGAGACCAATTGCTTGTATGCCCACACGTATTTCATGGTTACGGACTAAACAAGGGCCCTAATATTATTGACACCTCAAAATAAGTTTACCTTCTTTGATTCACTAGTAGAAGGATCAGCAGCTCCACCTATACAGACCTCTGGAAATCTACCAGATGATGAAACATCTCACACCAGCAAGCCAACATCAACAAGCGGTGATAAGGTGAATTAAAATTATCGATAACCTTTCAAATGAATGTTTGAACAATTCATATATTTACTGAGCATAAATACAATCGCAAATATCTCAAAGAGCTAAGCCCAATTAGGGGAATTTAAACATCCTTTGTATAGTCTAAAAAGTTATGTTCGGATTATGCAATACAGTCGTTAAAATATTCGTACAATATGAGATGAATTAGTCTGAAATTTAATTTGGTTTATTTCTTTGAAAGTATTTGATCGTATCCATTGTTTGTTTATTTGTATTTCTTTATACATGTATGTGTTTGTTTGTATGTATGTTTGGACTGATCTGAAGGGATGATAAAAAAGAAAGTTCTGTGTAATCTTCCTCTTGTTAATTCATCAAGTAGAATACGGTCTGTTACTTCATCATCAGTCAAAACTTCTCCTTTGTTTAACAGTATTTGGAACTGAACTTTGAAGAATCAGACCTCAGAAATGCGGTCCCCGATGTTCCCCAAGTGCCCCCTACCTACATGACCATTAAGTGCGAATCCCCAGCTAGTTCAAATCAACGGCTCTCCCAACCCATCACCGCAGTTGACGATCATGGTGATGCTGTACTTTACGTTAGCCCTACTCTCGTCCGCAAGCAAATGAAGGCACAGTCTAATCTGAAGAAGGAGCTTACATATGTTAACACCGAAGCTGCGTCAACTTATAGTGAAATTAGTACAGATATTCCAAACATTGTTAAGGATTACACTGACCAATCAGACTTCAGAAATGCAGTTCCTGATTTTCCCGAAGTACCCCATACGTACATGGCTATGAAGCCTATAATGAAGTGCAAATCCCCAGCTAGTACTATCCAGCATGTTTCCTATCCCACCACCTCAGTTGACGATCATGGGGATGCTGTATTTTACATTAGTCCCACTCTCGTCCGCAAGCAAGTGCAGGCACAGTCTAATCTGAAGGAGGAGCCTACTTATGTTAACAACGAAGGTGCGTCAACTAATTGTGATATTAGTACAGATATTCCAAACATTTTTGAGAATCACGCTGATGGCCGTAATTATGTGTTGACAACATACATCTAAATAATGGAAATGGAAGTGTTCATTTGTGTAGTCAACGTTACCTACCAAATATTTACTAGATTAATATGTTTCACCACCTTTTCCTGTAACGAACACAATATAAGCATTGTATCTTAATTATAGCAATGATGCAAATAATAGAAATACAGTACAGATTCTGCAAACATCGCTTTCGATAACACGTATACAGTTCGATGTAACGTAACACTTCTCTTCTCTGTATCAAACAAAAAATGACTTTATTACAATAATGATGCAAATGACACAAGATTCATGGATTAACAAAACATTTATTTGTGTTAATTTCGCTATTATGTTTCTGTACGTATTAACAAAAATAAAAAAAGTCAAACGTAGTTATGATGAAGATGATGATCTTTTAACATAATTTTATGAACCCTTCGTTTGTGTTAATTTTGTTATTATGTTTTACATCCTCTCTTTTTACTTATTAGAAAACACCGAATGTCAATCATAGTTATGACGAAAATAGTATGAACGTAAAGTGTACATGTATTTGAAATAACTGTTTGATTTCTGTTGTGAGTCTGCATTTTGATATCATGTTTTACACCCTTCTCTAAATCTAATAAAATCTAACAAATTCTGATTACAAATGATTACATTTCTCTGAATTTAATTGTGTGTATTATTAATGATAAAAAAATGTTAAGAAATTGTGCATTCACTAGAAAATATCTAAGGTAAAAACATATTTATTTTACCGGAATACTTAATAAATGGTGATTGCAAAGATATAATAGAATCCCAGAGCGGTATTTGGTGCTTAATTGCAATTTTGTGTTCACGTTATAAGTAGACTATAGTCCGACCTATATTATAGCAAAAGATGTTAATTCAAGTACATTTAGTAATCAAGTAGCTTGAAAACTCATAACATAATTTTGTACTGCAGGGAATATCGAAATGAGGAAGTCTATCAAACGTTCGAATTAAGATTTGTTTTCATTCTAACATTTGAATTTCCTTATGAGGTTCAGGGTATGATTATGGCTAGTAAATTGGTAATAAAACGTGTAAGATAAAATAAATGTTTGTAGCAATCATTGTATCAGAGACTGGTTTGCGAAACCAAGTGATAAGTACCCCTTTATGCAAGTAGAGTGACAGTTTTAAGCATCAGTTCTTATTGTGAACTGAAAGTCTAATTGAGATCTTGTCATGTCCACTTGTCTATCAAGTGTTTGATATAATGCCCGCCCCACGGGCGTAGATCAGGAGGATGGGGGTATACATACCCTGACATACTTTTGTGTGTAATAGCATCTTCAAAATAAGCTGAATATAATATTTCTGCATTTGTTTTCAATACACTATTATAAAAGTAGACTACTTGACGCACCCTAGCCCGCTCGCCAAATTTATGGCCCGCAAGTCTGACTTGGAGTCCATGTGCGCTCTTTTAATTCATTTTTCTCATTTTCCTCATCTGTTAGCCAATAGAACAAGTTTGAAAGAGTGAAATTTATCATACACAAACTTGATATTCGTTTAATCTAAATGTACATGTATATTTAAGAAATCTGAGAAATAATACAAGCTTACGTAACGAAAGTGAATATCAAAACAGAAGATGACGACATCACTATAAGAAAACTAAACATTGACTAAAGTCATACAGGATACCATAAATTCAATTAACCGGGGTTAATATACAATTTATAACGAACCTAACAATATGGAAAGCATTACTAAGTGACCATTTTGTTATCCTGGTGAATCACACTCAGATTAAAGATATAATTTTACAACAAAAAAGAATAATCAGGACAAGGTCGCTGGAAAAAAAATAGATGAATAACACTCAAGGCCTTCTTTTATTTTATCTGAAACTGAACGTAAAACTGCAATTATCGTTTTTGGAGTGACATACATTGAACGAATATCAATATCTTGGCATGATGTAATTAGTAATGGTTTGAATTCACAATTAAAAGTTAAGTTGCTTCGATAAAGTAACTTATAGTAGAAGTAGTAGTAGAATAACTATTAACGTTATTATTGTTTTTTGGCTGATGTTAGTAATTTAAAACTATCGTCATATTCATGGAATAAAGCTTTTTTCGAAGCAACCTATTACGTCTGCAAAGATAAATATCTTTAAAAAAATAAGTTACATGTATATAAACCATATGACCCGTTTTCCAATTTAGTTATGTCGGTGTACTATCCTCGTCACTCATCCTGTTCAGGGAGAGATAATCCTGGCATTAAAATGAAGAAAAAAATGGATTTGTCATTAATAGGCAGAAATAAAAGAAATAGAATGTTATATCATCGTTGATGAAATGATAAGAGGAAAGTACAAAAGGATTATCCCAAAAAATCAATGTACACTGAGATTTTGAAACAATTCATATGGTGATAAGGAACTTGATGACTATTAGTGTGTGCGTGGGAGTTTGGATATGCACCCTAGCAAGTCATAGCTAGTAGATGGGAGATAGTTGTGAGACGGGGAAGTGAACGGTCATGAAACCTGAATAGCTCCCTCTCATCGAGATTATATGTGGGAAAGGAATGTAAGGAGCTCCATGAATAGACCTTTGAGCGCGCACACGTGCATGTGTCAGAACTGTCTCTCTTCTACTATTCATTATTCTCCCTAGTGAAGTCTAGTAGCAGGAATTGTTCTGGGGGAGGTTTGAGCCAAGAAGACCACACCCTCCTAACAAAAAGAATACAAACATGATAAATATATATATATATATATATGTGTGTATGTTTTTATATATATATATATATATATATATATATGTGTGTGTTTTTATATATATATATATATATATATATGTATATGTGTGTTTTGATGTTGAATAGATTTTAGTGATTTACCTGTTAAAAATGAATGCAATTTCAACTAAGGTTCCACCCAGGCCCCCCAATAAGGCTCGAGAAAAGCCCAATTTATGTTTGTTTATAGTTCGACTTCAACCTTCGATAATCCAACAAATTGTGTTTTACATCTCATGAAAGGTGCTGCGTTGCCTTATGTCCGTCTTCCAACAGGCTCAGATAATGTTGAACCTGCCCCAGATAAATTTATGGAAGAAGAATCAAATTTGATTTATTAGTACCTAGACTCTTTGAGTCACTAGATAAGGTCGATTTAAGTTTATTGTGGAGCTTTTTAAAACAAAAATAAGGTAGAATGTCCATAGTTTTATGTAAGTTTTAAATATCTTAAACTGTACTCAAATATAAATCTTTTGTGTTATTTGAGCCAAACTAAATCCTTAATAAATCGTGCTTTTTAATGCATTTTATGACAATTTTACTTTGCATAGTAATCTATTTCCTTTTCTGAACAACCAAATTACATAACTTGACTGCTACATCGTTTTTGTAGCTCAAAAAGGGCAAAAATAACCACTAATTTAACTAGATAAATTAAACTTAATAAAATCAACCCTGACCTACATTCTGATCAATGAAATCCGATATAGATACGTGCACACTGCTGCTTAAAAATTCAAAAAGATTTTCACCTTAAAAACCTCTCTAAACTTAAAGGCATCGTTTAACAATGTTAAATCTGAGATGCATGGCCCCACGTGTTATTAGTGTCTGTGACATGGTGTATTATAAAATGGGTTCAAGAATGTAGCAAATGAGAAGCGTCAAAACGGATCACGTGTGCGTGCATTAATTTTAACCTTACGCGCACGGGTGATAACAAGCGTGCAAAAAAGGCGCAACAAAAAAGCATAATGCACGCTTCGTGTAAATAAATGGATGTTTACCATGCATTGCACAGTTTGTTTACGAGGCGCACGTTATCTGTTATGAAGGTTGCGAGGAGACATGTTATCGCACTGCTAGTCGCACGCGGCGCTAATCACATTTGATATGTGAAAAGCTGCTTGAGCAGCAGACGACCGACATGCGGCCCTTCAATGCGCATCGCAATGCATGCACGGTCTGTTTACGAGCTAGGCCATTGCTGCCGCGATCGTCTGTACTGTGTGCACACGTTATTTCTTATGAATGTTGCAGGTTTACAGGGTTTAATATCGCCTTGCTAAGTAAGATTGTCGACCCTTTTTATAAAACAAATAATACACAGGTTTTCGTTCGTGACGTTATGGCGATGCAACGCTATTCGGGTATTCACAATGGCACAAAATACACTCGGCTACGCCTCGTGAACTGTATTGCACCGTAGTGAATACCCTCATGCGCTGCATCGATCATAACGCACTCACATCTGTGTATTATTTGTATAATATTGATGCCCTAAAAAAATTGCGCTTCAAAATGATCATGAAGGGCCTCAAAAAAGCACCAAAAAAAAAAAAAAATCTTTGAGTCAGACCGCAGCGCTCGCAAAATCGCCCGTATTTATTCAAGTCGTATGCATGTTTTTGCTTCCCTTGCATACGTAATAAGCAAAAACATGGCACAGTTCTCGTTCTTTTTATCTGCTCAGGATTCATTTAATGACAATGAATTTCTCATGAATATTGAGCCAAAATAATAAGCATTATAGTGTACTATTCAATAAGTAGTGAGTGATGTTTTAAAATGTGAAAAATACACGAAGAAAACTTGGAGAAAAAAATATTTGGAGAGTCGGATAATCATGTTAAAAAATCATTTTTATCGGGGGTGCGTCTCGTTAAATTTTGGCTTACCACAAAATGTAGATATTTTCCTAACATAATATCATACTTTCTATCGATGTCTATCTCAATACCAGTCAGGAACTAGTAAAGTAGTAGCTGATGCATAATAGACTTCGGCGGAAAATTGACATAGCCGATCGGCGAGCGTTTTGCGTGAAGATCGACCGGGGGATACTACGCTATATCTAGTTTTGCGTCGATTATCGATGTACTGTGCGGTCCAACCAGTCCGTGCGCTATACGTGAACACGCACGGAGGATAGACAGAGATTAGGGTATTCATGTAATACTCTCGGGTGCTTAACCCCCGGACATAGAGGCTTTGTATTGCCCGACATACTTATTATTGTGTATGATACTCATGCGCTACATAATAATAGAAGTGTACAGAAAGTACAAGTTGGATTCGGATACGCACACAAGTACACTCAAGTACAATATAGAATACCAGCTCTAGAATGAATAGGGGACAGAAGGGAGGATTTAAGTGTCTATATAGGCTATTTTGGGCCAGGTTTTGATATCATTTTAACAAAGAAGACACATTATTCTTTCTCAAATGTATATTGTGTAAATACAAACTTTCGGGGAGGGGCAATGTGATTGAAAAATGAAAATATGATTGTTCCCATTTCTGCTAATAATTTTATGATTGTAAAAGTTCTGAAATGTGTTTTTATATTTGTAAACCATGGACTAATGAGAAGAGCCTTAAACAGGAATTTATTTTGGTAATTCCCAGGCATTCGATGATGGTAATATTTTATTTGATAATTATTTTGTCAATTGTGTAACTCCAGTTCATGTGTATTCCTGGAAATAAAATATTACAAAAATTCTTTCCCTTATTCTCTTTTCTGTTTGATTTTGTTTTATAGTGACCCGCGGAATATATATCTGGTAATTTTTTTCTGATTTTGTTTATGTGTTTATGACCCTCGGATAAAAATATTAGTGTGCGGTGGGCTGAAGGGCTCAAATAAAAATTAAAGAATTCTAATTTTCATCTTCAACATCATTATCACAATCATCATCGCCATCATCATCACCATAGCCATCATCGCCATCACCACCGGCATCTACCATTAATTGCTATCATCACCATCACGATCATGATCCAACAGCATTGGCATCATAATCACCGTCACCATTGCCATCATCACCACCACCATCAGCATTGCCATCACGATCATCATCATAATCACCGTCATAATCACCGTCATCATTATCATCATCACCATAGCCATCATGATCACCATCACCACTGACATCATCACCACCATCACCACCACATTGCTCACCACCATCACAATCATCATCAACAACCTATGTCAATGCTCGACTATTTACATTATGTTCACCTTGTGTACCGGTAGGTACTATTTTTGGATGAAATACTAGTCTGAAAAATATCTTTTAAAAAGATATTTTTTATTTTTTATTTTTTATTTTTTTATTTTTTTATTTTTAATTTATTTTATTTATTTATTTATTTATTTTTTATTTTTTTTATTTATTTATTTTATTTTATTTTATTTATTTTTTTTTTTTTGGGGGTATTTAACAGGTCTGTGTAATTTACATTTCTTAATCAACATTTATGCTAACTAACCCAAAAGAAACCAGCTCTGGTTTCTTCTGAATAGCTTAGTAAACAGACAACGGTTAAACAAAAATATTATTATTAACACTACTAATAATAATAAATGAAATAGGACTAGGAATAAAATTTCCATTTTTTAACATCTATATTTTATTTATAAACTGACTTTGACATTTATGTTGAGACCATCACACGCATAAAATGTGTCGCTGAGAATAAAAGTATTATTAGAGTAAAAAAATCGTTAAATTGTATAAAAGTTCGGTCGGTTTTCTATTAATATAATAAATGCTTTGTTCGTGTGAAGCTCCGGAATACCACCTTAGAAGTATGAAAGATACAAGAATGTAATCACTTGAATTTGAATTTTTCTTTTACTGAAAGAATAAACTGAACAAAATCCTTCTCATCCTTCTCCCAAACTCCCCGTTCAAGAATGTTTATTCCTATGTGAAGCAAAACTGCTTTCGAGTGTCGAGTCTTCAAATAAAGGCATGGATTCCAGCAAATGTTGATCCAGGAACTTATGCAATGGAGACTGATGTGTGATGTCTGTGTCTTTCGAAAACTTTTTGTCAATGTTCCGCAAGTTTCGATGGTTGAGTGCGTCTGTCAGAAAAACAACAAATGATAAGAAGAAGGAATATAAAATGGCTTAGTTCAATTTTGGGGGATTTGAAAAAATCTGATCAAAGTAGCTAGCCATTTATGGTAGACAAAACTGGCTTGCATTAAAATTTATCTTTTAAATGAAAATAAGTCAGGTGTCAGATTCATGGAGTTTTCCCTTCATTTTTCCACATGTGCACAAGTTGCAAAATGTACCGGCAGGCCTAAGTGTTTAACTTTGTTTTTTTTGTCTTAATTCTGCTCTTTTCATAATCATAATTCAACTCGCACAAGGGAAATGCTGCTTATTTCTATGGCTGGTTGTAAAGTTTGAGTTGACCAGAAGTCAGAACCAAAGTTAGAGAATCCCTAAATTAATATAATTAATAATAATATATCCAGCTCAGCCGGCAGCCTCAGCTCAGCTCAGCTCAGCTCAGGATTCGAGTTCTTTACAATTCGATCACAGATCACACCCCTTGATACTTGTCTAAACATGCTTAAACCCTTAGAAATATACTTTAAAAACATATCATTTAGTCTAGATTTATAATGAATAGCAATGACTATATGAGCAGTCGATTTATTTACATTGCTGGCGATTCGCGACAACAAAAACTAAAAAGCTGACAAAAATATATACACATGGGACTACATAAATTTGTGCTGTATGCGCCACACAATGGCACAGCGACACGCAAGACACCCCGCCATTCCTGACTGAAAAGCCGTAGCCATAGCAATTTCCCGCGGTTTCGAATCATTTTCCGTCTACTTCCGGTAGATTTCCAAAATATAGTCCAATAATTTGGGCATATTTCTTATTCAAACATTACTTGCGTCTACATGTTTTCAACATCAATTGATGGACTGGTTATCAAAGTCGAAATAGGATGCAAAAATTCGAAATAATATTATCAATACCAGTCAGGAACTAGCAAAATACGACACTATGTAATGAGTAGTTAATTTCCGAGGACTAAAAAACGCTCTTTTTGTTTGCGATAAAAGTAGGCAAAAAATCAAACTAATTTGGGCAAATTTGGAGTCAAAGAACAGCGAATATTTCAGAGATTGACTTGCCTCATGATTCCGCCATGATGAATTGCACTGTAAGCCGTATGAGGGCTACAAAATGATGCTACCAAAATCCCGTGGCTGGTCTCGTGTTTTACGAGAGCGTTGTAAGCGAGCTTTTCACCGCACGAGAATCTGAATAAAAATTGCCGTACAGCCTCATATCGCGCACGCTGCGGTCAGACTGTTTTCCCCAATAGACTGTAGTGTTATGAAAACCATTAGGAAAACGAATTTTTATATTTCGATTTTCAATCATAAATATCTTGATAATCAGACAGGTGATCGGCTTTTAAAAGTCATGTGGTTCCTGATTGATCTAAAGGTTTATAACTATCATTGCAGCATGAGCCTAATCCAGGATTTTGTTTCAAAATCTGACACAAAGTTACCCAATCCCTTTAAATGATATCCTTCCGTAACCTTTCTTTAAGTTTCATATTTGACAGAACATAAATGTGCCATTCAAGATATTGTGTCCCTTTGCAGCCAACATCAAATTCCGTAGAACTTTGCAGGAATTATAAATATGTCACGTATGTTCTATCTGTGAAATTTAAACGTTAGCAGTGTCCTGATATTCAAATTATGCAAGGAAGCCCGTTTACTTGCTAGACTTCACTATCAGACACTATTGAGTGAGTGACTGACATCTTTTTCTTTGGTAATAACATACATATAATGAAATGTAAAGAGTACATGAGCATTTGTCTACATCAATAACCTACTTCTTGTAATTGTCAAAATTAAACTGATTGAATCTTTGTGCAGCACAAAACGTACGACCATTCGGTACAATGGTCAGAAAATCAGACTATTACGTTCTGTCTTGGACGGACTTAAGTCGATTTGACAACTAATAGTCGTTATTTTGCCACTTAAAGACATTTTCAAGCCCCCCCCCCTTTTTTTTAGGGAAGTTCGAAATTAGTATTATCTTTCAACTGCCGTTGGAATTTAACCCTTTCTTTTTTTGGCCTGCTAATGGGACATAGAACCTTTAAAGTATATATTGAGCCAAATAAAGTTGTACTACTTGTTTATGAATTTACCACTTGTAGCTAATTAATACATGGAGTGTAGCGGACACATTAGAGACCACTCTGTGTTATCATTACATTTTTTTACATGAAACTTTTATCGAAAAACATCTTAACTAAATCTTATAAAAAATTCTTCCTTTTTACATATTTATGTATTAAATTTAGATTTCTAACTTCATATTACTTACTCTTTGGGCGATGTTAACCTGTAACAGATAGGGAAATTTTGGCAAATTTGTTCCGAACAAAGGCGAACAAACCAACTTTGTTGTCAGAAATAATGGCTGCAAAGAATATTGGGAGAATTACGGTGTACTTGGAGACAAATATAAGGTGTTTATAAATTAATTACAAAGGAAACCGTTTCAAAGAAATAGATATCATAAGACAAAAGGTAGACAAAGATTTCACCTACTAACCAGCTCTACGAATTGCTTGTAAATTTCTCGCTATTTTGAACTTTTTACTTTCTGATTCTGTATATAACCTCATTCTCCCTTAGTTCGGCCATATCATAAACTGCTTCTGGAATGAATACCATGTATGTTTGGAGTTTCACAAGTCAGTATTCTTTTGGAGACTAGACTGGAAATATGTCGGCTACTAGAAAGGATGACAACAACGAAGTGCCATTTACTCGGCCCCGGAGCAACAGGGGGCAAAGTAAGTCACAGTATACCTAGGTAAAAAGAGAAAATGCTCATCGGACTGAAACTGCAACAATTGATGGAGGCCTGGAGCTAGGTATTGTTTACTGGATTAAAAACTGCACTTTGTTCCCCGTAGGTCCCGAATGCGCTAGTTACAGCATGAAAGAAGCTATCATCGAACAAGTCACACAACAAGTGTACGGCGAAATGAAAACGGACATGGAGTCAAATGAAAATGAAGCATACTCGGTGAAAAAGCAAAGGGATAAACTTGAGGGGAAAATCAGCAGACTAAAAGAAAAAAATCGACAAACAAGAGCAAAACAGCTACCTGAATTGTCTGAGAATCTACGGAGTTAAAGAAAGAGCAGGTGAAAACACGGATGAAAACATTGCCGAAATCGCCCCCAAAAAAAAAAACAAAACAAAACAAAACTAAAAACAACAACAACAACAACAACAATAAAAAAATAATAATAATAATCTGAAAATTGATCTTGAAAAAAAAAAGGACCTCGACCGTAGCCATAGAATCACTCCGAAATAAAGTACGTTCACAATTGAAGACATTCACAAAGAGAAGAGCATCATTGTAAAATGCGTTTACTACAAAGTAAGACAGGCGGCATACAGCGCAAGATCGAAGGTCTAGGGAGTAAAGATCTTTACCAACGAGGATCTGACTATCCATCGCCAGTCGCGTAATGTGATCTCAAGGACATGGTCTACTGACGGAAGTAGTCTCTTGACGGAAGTATATTTGCGCAGACGGAATATGGTGACGTGAAGCGGACAACCCTTTCGAGGCATGACCGACGTCAAACGCCTTGGATAAAAGACTTAAAGATTACGATCCTCTGAAAGATATACGGCATAGATTACCGATGCCGATACAATAGTATATTATTTGTGAGAAAGTACGGGGAAAAAATCAAAATGCCTCATTATATGTTTCCGATGTACACGGTGTTGTCACCTCACTTGTATACATACTTCTGATTCCATATTTAGTTCAAATTTGGACCGAACATGTGATTTGTGTATATTTAAAGAGATGCCTTTTGCAAATGTGAACATTGAATTGGAAGACATCACTAATTGTATTAAAAGATAAATGAAACAGACCTTACTACTGAAGAAAGAAACGTATTAAATGAGAGACACAGATAAAAGATTAGACGAGCAACAAGAAAAAGTAACTAAGTTAAACGGTTTTGAATATGCTAACCTGAACTGATTATCCTTACTTAAGGATATCGATAAATTTCGTACCATTCAGGAAATACTGCCCATAGATTTTTTGACATTAAGTGAAAATCATGTCGATGATTTGATAGATGATTCAGAATTGAAAATTGGTGAATATGATATCATTAGAAAGGATACGAATAAGAGAGAAGGTAGTGTTGGGGTCTACATCAGATCAAATTAGAAATATAATGTTCCAACAGATATTACTAACGATGACCTCGTATTATTGGTTATTGAACTGCAAATATCACACAGAACACCAATTTTGATACGTATAGGGTATCAAACACCAAAATACAAGTGTAGAGGCATTTTACCAATTTGAACAGGTCTTACCAAAAATTGATGATAATGAATCTGATATATTGATACTAGGTGATTTAAACTACGATGTATCAACCGATACGAGGTCATGGCAAACAAAACATATTGTTGATTTTATTTAGAGTTATGATATGGCACAATAAATTCATCCACAAGAGTAGCGCCATGTTCCTCGTCATACTCGATATCATTATAACAAACAGACCAGAAAATATAAAAATATTCCCATATAATTTTTTTTTTAAATATGGGGTCTTCTCGCTATACATAAGGACCACTAATCATAAAGACCGCTATTAATATGGACCGCTATTCATGATTTGAGACAAGGGTCATTATTCGTAAGGACCGCTATTCATAACACGGGACGAGGGTCGCTTTTCATAAAACTGAGAGAGGGTCGGTATTCATAAAAATTGAATAAGCAAACAAAATAATAAGAATAATAAGAAAGGGAAATATTGGATGGGGACACCCCCACGGCTGTGGCGTAGCTTTGGGGGGGGCAACACATGGCCCCGAATATTTGTCGAAAACATTTATTAAAAATATAAATCAAATAAAGAAAAAAAAGGCGTGCCCCAATAATGTTCGCGACCTATCACCCCGGGCCTCACCCCTCCCCACTCAGTCCGACCACGCTGCGCCATTCGGCCCACCCTCTCCGCAGTATTCCCTTGGTACAAGGGGCAGACAAGGGGCCCATACATTCTGAATTGTTATTGATGGGGGTAAATTTGAACACTTTTCCAGCAAAGGGCACATTTATTTTTACGTAGAATAGGCCAATCTTATCTACTTTGCTGATAATACAAATTGAAAAAAAAAGAAGAAAACTCCCCTTGCCAAAATTGAAAAGGTTTGGCATAAAAGTTGCCAAAATGACCTTGAGTAGGGTCACTAAGATTTTACCCGGATAAGTTATTCAAACCTTCCCCACCACAAATCCTGATTAATGCCCCTTAACTCCTTTTGATTTAGCCTGAAGGGCGTAGCCCCCACCCCGTGGTTAGAATAACATGCCGCGCAACTTTTACTTTCTTCTTATGTCTTATGTGGTTCTGAAAAGGAGGGATTTGTAGACCAGAGAGGGTCGTGGCCGTGTTGTTTTGATTTGCCTAAGAAGAAAGTTGTGACATTATGTAAATGCCTAAACCCGCCTTTCTTTCTAAATGTTGACGCCTTCCAATCACAAGTTGACTATCAAAATTATTGTATTAGGTATTTGGAAACCATTCCAATGAAGTTAAAAAAGGTCTTTCGAATTATCAAATAACCGGGTAACAGCTGGACTCCAGCATCTTGTCAGGCCTATTGTTCGACATCATGCCTTTCACACAAAACTCATTTAATTGTTTTTCAGGACGGACTAGGACTAAAATTTGGTTTTGGGAGTTTGATGCGACTAGCCTACTCAATATATAAGATGCATATTATATCCTTTGGATACATGTATCTTTCTGCCTAAAATGACAGGTTTTGACATTGGAAGCCCCTTGTAAAAAGTAATTGCACAGGCGTGCTAGAGAGAGAGAGAGAGTGGGGCATGGTCTAATGGACTTATAAGGGAGAAAATTAACCAACAAAATATGTTTATCTTTTTTCTCAGGATGGACACCCCTTTTCGATCACAAAAGGGGCACTTTTTCATTACTCGAGAATTATTCATTGGTTTGGGGAAGTCTGCGGGTGAACGCGGGTAAATGTGCTAATATCATACCCACACCAACAAAGCTGACACCAGACCGATAATAAACTGAACTATATATTTCATTATCCCAAATAAACCCCGTTTTTCGTTCAGTTTCGTTTCCACCCTAAGATGACTACACCAATTTGATCTTAAAAGATGTGTTTTTTAATTAAAACTACAGAATCACATGTTCAATTTTGCAAAACAGGCACAGTAATTAGTAATTAACGAAAAACCACAATAAAAAAAACGACGTCATTTATCACGCAATACTTTACGGTGTATCTGATTGGATATTGATCGGAAGGAAAAACTGGACTGACCAATCACGTAACCGGACCAATATGATCTCGTAACCAACACATGCTTGTCAAAATGAAGTGTTGCATGCATGTAGTCTGCTCTAGCTTCGACGAAGTCAAATTTGACGGCTTTTTCACTCTGTTCTTGGGTAAAATTTCGAGAATGTGCCGAGAGATGGAAATGTCTATATAGAGGTAAAAATGTCAGAGGTAAAAATGTCAGAGAAAAAAAAGTAAGAGGAAAAAAATATCAGAGGTAAAAATGTCAGAGGGAAAAATGTCAGAGGTAAAAATGTCAGAGGTAAAAATGTCAGAGGTATAAATGTCAGAGAAAAAAAAGTAAGAGGAAAAAATGTCAGAGGTAAAAATGTCAGAGGAAAAAATGTCAGAGGTAAAAATATCAGCGGAAAAAATGTCAGAGGTAAAAATGTCAGAGGTAAAAATGTCAGAGAAAAAAAAGTAAGAGGAAAAAAATATCAGAGGTAAAAATGTCAGAGGGAAAAATGTCAGAGGAAAAAATGTCAGATGTAAAAATGTCAGAGGTAAAAATGTCAG
Organism: Mesocentrotus franciscanus; assembly: GCA_037976565.1. Lineage (NCBI taxonomy): Eukaryota > Metazoa > Echinodermata > Echinoidea > Camarodonta > Strongylocentrotidae > Mesocentrotus > Mesocentrotus franciscanus. Next base: position 20,751,888 of record CP137667.1, read on the forward strand.
AGGTAAAAATGTCAGAGGTATAAATGTCAGAGAAAAAAAAGTAAGAGGAAAAAATGTCAGAGGTGAAAATGCCAGCGATACAATAAAAAATGTCAGAGATACAAAAAAAATGTCAGGTACCCCCCAAAAATGGGGTAAAAACTAGTGCCGTCATAATATCTCAGCACTTTATCACACAAAATGTCGAGACGTAAGCTACTGGGCTAGTCTATTATGTTTTACAAATGACTGTGTATTGTACTTCGTTCATGTCCTGAGGATAATACAATGTGGAAAATAAATTTGAAACTTATATTTTGTGATCAGGTTTGCATATATTAATTTCTATCATTTTTCGATATTTTAAATTGGTTGATTTGTTAATGTTTATTTAGTTTTGAGGAAGTAGGCCTAAATACATAGAATGTTAAGATTGAATGAGATAAAACAGGGAATCAGTTATAAAGATCGCACAGAAATTCCACAAATTCAGTAATTAGACCCATCTTCAAATGTCCATCCCAGCAAAGACTGTTATGACAAGAAAACATTAATAAAAAGACACGGATGCTTTGTCCCCCTCATCAATACTTTATTACAAAAGTTTAACAAACAATATCAAGCTTCGCTTGAAGAATGTCAGATAGTAGGCCTACAAGTGGTAAACGATGAGACATATCTACCCAGGTATTTTGTCATGTGCTTTCGACCATAACACTGTGTAAGAAACGTGGGAGAAATACAGGTTAAGTCCCTCAATTTGAATTGCTTTTTTTCTGCCAAATTCATGATGCATTTTGTTTAATGTGTAGACTTGTACGAATATGCACCTGCTGGAAACTGTCGTATACAGTGTATGCCAGCACACCTTTTATAAATCCTGCACCAAATATCCTTCAAACAATATTATCATGTATACAAGCAGTATCATGATGCTATAAATGTGTACAGTAAAACTATGTATCTGATATGTTGCTCATGAATAAATATTTGTCAATTTCCGAGTTTGATCTCTCACAGCAAATAATTATAGCTTAAACAGAACCTCTGCAAAGCGCGCGCTTATCTGGAATGTGATGGTGCGGTTAGCATTTGATGTAACATTGGCGGCTTTCTGCTTTGTATGAGAATATTAAAGCTGCTTGTTATTGATGCAAAGCGGGCGCTTCTCTAGAATGTGATGGTGCGGTTAGCATTAAATGTAACATGGGCGGCTTTGTGCTTTGTATCAAAGTATCAAAGTATCAAGCCAACAAGAAAGTGAAATTGTTGGAAATATGCATTTGTAGGAAATTACATTTTATAATAGTCATTGCCACGCTGTTAAAATGTCCATCAATCTTCAGAAGGGACGGTGAAGTGGGGGAGGACTCACAGCGTGATATCTTATCTTATTATTTTTGTTGGAGGGGGGGGCTGTGATGACTTTTCTTTTCATTTAATGATTACACCATCGAGCCACAACTCGGCCTATAATTTATGGCCAAACTACTCGATTTTAGACATTCTTTTTGCCAGAAGTTTGCTCAGTGTACCAGTATCACTTGCTTAGACAAAGGCATATGAGGGGAGGCAGCCGGGTCACTATGCCCCCAAAGAAGGATACACCCCGTCTCCCCTCGGCAATAATCGGGCAAAAAGTCACAATTTCGGGCAGAAAGGTAAATAAAAGTTAAAGAAACAAGAAAATAAAGCAGCGCTGACTGCAAAGAATCCTTCGTTATATCTTTTCGATAAGCCTTATATACAGTACAACCATTACCAATATTCAACCTGTAACATGCTTTTTTTATATATTTCTACCTCTAACATTTTCACCTCTGACATTTTTACCTCTGACATTTTTACCTCTGACATTTTTACCTCTGACATTTTTACCTCTGACATGTTTACCACTGACATTTTTTCCTCTGACATTTTTACCTCTGACATTTTTACACCGAGCCATTTAGACAGGGGTCTGATGTCGTTATCGCTACATCATTCAAGCAATCATGTCCAGTTCGCGCAGCTGAGAGATATCTTGCAGCCCTCCGCGATCCTCCTGGCTCGCTTCTACCTGTCCTTCGTAGACTATGCTCATCTACCAAAGGTTTAACTCCTACCGTTCATCCTCTCAGCTATACCCGTACACGTGAAATAGTGCTAGACGCCATCAAGCCATTTGTAACCGACATCTCAGCTTACGGTCTCCACAGCATGAGGTCAGGAGGGCAACTGCAGCCTTAAACGCCAATGTCTCACCTTTTCTGATTTCAAGGCACGGACGATGGAAGTCGACAAAGGCCAAGAACGCTTATTTACAACCCGACGCCAAGTCTGACCTCATACAGAGCCTCGGAATTTGAATCACTATCGTTCATATTTGACTATCTAGCAATTATATTTGTAGTATACTGCCATCAATTTCACTATGTTACATGTATGTTTACATGACACCTACAAAACTCTTATCCAAAATACTTGTAGCTGCACGACTTTTCATAAATGTTATCATATTACTATTTTTTAAACAAGGAACAGGGAGTGCGCCCTCGTTCAGTTCCCTTGGTCGCAACCACGTTTCCTCCAAAAAATAACAAATATATTGGGGGTTGTTCGTGGCCTCCGTAAACTAATGTCCAACACTAGCTAGGCACTGGACGCCTTGTTTTCCATTTTCGCTAGGTTTATCTTTAAAAAATAAAAAAATAAAAATAAAAATAAATAAATAAATAAATATAGATAAATCGCACAATTAGCTTCCAACCTAACAAAATTGGGGGAGGGGGGCAAAGTACGTTGCTAATCATTAGCAAACAAAATCCTTTCACAACATGATTAATTGTAAGCTTTCGGCATAAGAAGATCATGACAAAGAAGGAGAGCCGTTGTGCGCAGTTAATGTGCAAATGGCCTATTATATATGTTCGTTCACAAATCGGCTTTGATTCAATTATTATAATATAAAAAATGCGGTAGCGTTTGCTCACTGTTTGAATTGAATAGATGCAGGTCTCTTGAACCCTCCAGCATTTTTTCAGAACACCTTGCAGAATGCTGGAGCGTTTATTTGGTGTAAATTATTTTCGGGTTGACATAAAATCTGAGCAAAAAACGTGTTTTTGTTTTCATTATTGAATTTAAAAAAAAATAAAAACGAATAGCATTTTACTTATTAGAATTGCTCCTTAAATTTTATCTCTCTGATTATCCACCTTTGATTTTGTTTAGTTGCGTTAATATAGCTGATACAGTCGTTCTCTCTAAATACAATAAATTATTTTCTACTTTGGTAGAATGCATATATTTTCTTGCCATCAGAATACAGTTTTATTGCATTGATATAGGTTTGTTTCATACATATAAATGTATATAAAAAAATAAATGCTTAGACAGATTTATATAAAAAAATAAATAGTGAAAAGTTTCTTACTATTTAATAATCACACTATTATAATAACTATCATATATATATATATATATATATATAGTATTCCACGAGTCGGGAATCAGTCTAGTTTCAGAGGTCAGGGGTTTACGCGTAATTAAGATAGCGCCCATGCAAATATGATGTGAGCGCACAGCGCAGGCAGTGATGTCATCAATGTTTTCTGATTTTCTCATGTTAAAAAGTGTTCATAATATGCCATTTTGTCTTTTAGGAGATTTTAATGCAAGAACTGGTAATGCAAATGAAATCTCTGGTTATTCTGATATTGAGGATTGCGCCAACAGTCAGTATGTGAATGATTCTGTTAACGATTATATCGATACTGTGGATTTTAAGACTTCTAACATAAGTTTGAGAAGATGTAACAGCGATGCTGTTATTAATAACCACGACAAAAGATTTCTTGAACTTTGTAGACATTTTAAACTAATTATTGCAAATGGTCGTGTAGGCGTGGATAAACAAGGTGATTTTACGTGTGCTAACACAAGTACAATTGATTATTGTGCCGCATCGCTCGAATTATTTCATGTTCTCAATAATTTTGCGGTTGATATACTTGATCCTTTTATGTCTGATAAACACAATGCCATTGTATTAAGATTGAATATCGAAAGCAGATATGAAAAACGTAAAAGTGAAAAAAAGTGAAAAAAGATTCGGGATCATCAACGAAAGTTAAATGGGAGTGTAAATTCTGCTAAAGATTTTATTGATAACATCGATCAAAGTCTAGTTGAAAATATACATTATGCTGTCGATCGTTTGGAGGGTCACGACATTCAGGTTGATCAGGAATCAATCGACAATGTAGCTTGTTTATTAAAAAATATTTACCTTACGGCGGCCAAAAAAAGTGGAATGGTAAAAACCTATGGAAATCATAAACCTTGTAAATCTGGTCGAAATGGGAAACCATAGTTTGATGTAAATTGTGCTCGGTTAAGGGCTCAGTATTTTCATTTTAAAAATCTTAGGAAGATTGACAAATCTGATAGTATTGAAAAGGAATATACCAAAGTTAAGAAAATGTATAAAAAAGCTATTCGTTCAAAACAACTTTGATCTAAAAATCCACAGTGAATTAAGAAATCTTAAAATCAATTAGCCTCAAGCATATTGGAATACTATTAATTCAGCTAACGTCTTATCTCGAAGATAATTAATCGCTTGGTGATGAACAGGCTGGTTTTCGAAATGGTCATTCAACGCTTGATCATATTTTTGTTCTCCATTCAGTGATCTATTTATATCTCTCTTCAAAAGAGAGGGTTCATTGTACATTTATTGACTACAAGAAGGCATTTGATTTGGTTGACAGGAGTTCTCTTTGGAATAAATTATTTAAGAATAATGTTGATGGTAACTTTTTCAATGTAATTAAGCATATGTCATGTGTAATTTCTGGTACAGAAAAGTCTTCTTTATTTGATTGTAACAATGGTGTGCGACAAGGAGAAAACTTATCTCCGATGCTATTTGCCCTTTTTTAAAAATGACTTCAAACAATTCATTTGCGAAAAGTTTGGAGGAATAAATATTCTTCCTGACAAACTTGATGCAGCTGCGTATCAAAATGGTATAGATGTATATCTCAGGCTTTTTACATTACTGTATGCAGACGATACAATAGTTCTTGCACATACTGAAAGTGATCTTCAACTTGCTCTTGATGCGGTATCTGATTACTGTAAGAAATGGTTTCTTCAAGTCAACACAGCTAAAACCAAAGTTGTTGTATTTTCTCGTGATAAAGTTCGAAAAATTCCTATATTTAAATTTGATGATGATATTGTAGAAATTGTTGATGAATACGTCTATCTTGGAACTACTTTTAACTACAACAACAAATTTCGTAAAGCACAAATTAAGCAACTCAATCAAGCTAGACGAGCAGTGTATAGTCTATTATCTAAAACTTACCAACTGCACTTACCTATTGATATCCTCTTGGAATTATTTGATCAACTTGTGTTGCCTATTCTGCTCTACGGAAGTGAGATATGGGGATTTGAAGTGCTACATGATCTTGAAATTTTCCACATACAATTTTGTAAGCGAGCCCTTTCTGTGAGCAAAACAACTGCAAATTGTATGGTACTTGGTGAATTGGGGAGGCTTAAACTTGAGAAATATATCGAAAGCAGAATGATAAACTTCTGGTGTAGGATTATACATAGTGGACAAGATAAATTTTCTGGTAAGGTGTATATTATCTTAAAATTACTCTTTGAGCAGAATATCTATCAGGCACCTTGGTTAAAAAAATCAAGCTGACTCTGGACAATATGGGGATGTCTAATTTATGGGAAATTTGTGAAAATACTAGCTGTGAGTGGGTCAAACAAACTGTGGAACGTCGATTGGAAGATTCTCATGCTCAGTATTGGTCTGCTTGTATGTACGATAATTCGCACTGTGTTAATTATCGAATCTTCAATCATTCTTTATGTTTAGAAAGATACTTAATCGATCTCATTAAAAGAGATCGGACAATTTTAAGTCGTTTTCGATGTGGCGATCATTACCTGCCGATTGTAGCTGGTAAATATTAAAATACTCCCAGGGAAATGAGGCTGTGTCTCTGTGCAATTTGCAATCGCTTGGAGATGAGTTTCATTATTTGTTTGTATGCCCTGCCTTTCGTTCAGACGGAAAATTGTTCATTGATAAATATTGTATTGAAAGACCAAATACACTGAAAATGGATCAGCTTTTTAACTCTAATAATGCACAAACAAGTTTAAACTTAGTAAAGTTTTGTCGAAAAATAATGCTTCGTTTTCATTAATTTATTTAAGTATGTGAACAAAACATGCTATGAGTTTAATATCAACTTTATGTTTCTCTTGTTTGTCTTATATCAAATTATTAATTGATATCAAGAATATTTTCAGTAATTCGTTAATTCAAATATCTATTTACTGGTGCCAGTAACTTTCTTTTTCAATTGTTTCCATTGATTTTTGTCATTAATTATCGTTGTGATTAAAATTATCGTTTTGTTTTTTAATTATTATCAATATTAATATTGTTATTATTATTATTATTATTATTATTATTATTATTGTTATTATCGTTATCAATATAATTTTTCTCACTACTGTCGATAGTGTTATTTGTTATTGATTAACATTATTCGATTTGAATTGTATATTTTACAGTGTTAAATTGACAAATTCAAACTATTTGTAAACTTCTCCAATACCCCAATGTGGGTGACATGAGAATAAATTGTCATTGTCATTGTCATTGTCATTGTCCTGACCTCTAGAGGTCCATGGTTTGTTCACTCATAAATTAAGATGGCGCCCATGTCTGCGCTTTTGTAACCGTGAAAGGGTGTATTTGGGGTTTGACAGTTAATGACCCGACGTCTGTGACGTCATTGTGCCAGGGTCAGCTGTACACGCACTCCGGACGCAATGCGTGCGGGGAAGTTCTTACGTAAGCGATGCGTATAAAACGTGTGTAAACTATGTTGATATCTCTTTGTTTGACGGTTGCTGTATTTCTGTTCGAGTTTCAAGTGATTTTTTCATGTTTTGGCGCTGAACTTGAGAAAATATGGATGACGAATCGAAGGTGTCTATCGATGAAATTAGATTTTGGAATATGCAAAAATTGAAGAACTTTGTCAGAAAGAAAAACCTGCTAGTTTCACGTCGGAAAGAAGAGCTCGTAGCATTTTTATCGTTCTATCATTTCCTTCCTACCATTCCTTATGTTATTCTTTGCTATTCCTTCTATCACCTTTTCTTATGTTATTCATTGTTTATATTATTCTATTATTTTCTCTTCTTATGTTTCCTTACGCCATCTTTTGTTCCTTCCTTCTATCAACTTCTCTTATGTTATTCTTTGTTTTTTATCATTCTATTATTTTCTCTTTCTGTCTTTCCCTTATGTTACTTTATGTTTTGCTTTCTTTCACTTCTTACGTTATTCTTCGTTTATTATTCTTTTTTTCCTTCTATCTTTCCTCATTTTATAATTGTTTGTTCTTTCTATCACCTTTTCTCATGTTATTCTTTGTTTTTATCGTTCTATTATTATGTCCTACCTTTCCTTATTCTATTCTTTGTTTTTCCTTCTATCACCTTCTCTAACGTTATTCATTTTTTAAAAATTTATTCTATTATTTTCTCTTCCTATTTGTCCTTACGCTATCCTTTGTTTCTTCCTTCTATCACCTTCTATTATGTTGGTCTTTGTTTTTTTTCATTTTATCACTTTCTCTCTCTGTCTTTCCTTATGATATTCTATGTTTCTTCCTTCTATCACCTACTCTTATGTTACTCTTTGTATTTATCATTCTATCATTTTGTTTTATTCTTGTACTGTAATCTCTTTCTCTCTTTCATTACTTTCCCGCCACTCACAGTTTTACACACAAGTACACAGTCCATTTTTGCAACTTTCTAGGAAGAAAATGTCAATCAATGTCATAGTAATAGCTATAAAGTAATATTATTTATTATGACCAAGGAGATAAAATGGCTTGATAAAAAGATTTCTTTACTAAACAAATTTGTACACTTGTCCGTTCGCGGGCCGAGCAGATCGATCACAGTTGACAAAGTATTCTATGCACAAATGACCTGACCACGGAAGTTGATATCGGAGATTCGCGCAAGCGGAGGCGCTATTTGTAAACCCCCTTATTAGTACAGCATTGACCTTTCTGTGTAAACATGGACCTTCCTGTGTATACATGGTCTTATATCTGGTAGATGGCGCTGTTTACCTTGCAGTGAATACATGCATTGACCAGCTTAAGTTTGAAAATTACATACACATACAAAATTAATAACAGTTAATGATAGTATTAATAATATATATATATATATATATATATATATATATATATATATATATATATATATATATATATATACATATATATATATATATATATGTATAGATTGCTCATTTATTTCATATATTGAACGTTATTGGAGGCACATTTTGATACGAGGTAGAAATATTTGTAAACTATTGTTAAGTCATAATTAGACCTTGTGTCAGATGAGGCTTGTGCTAAACATATTATTTAATATACATTAATACCACCACTACAACAACAACTACTGCTACTACAACTACTAATACTATTGCAACTACTACTAAAACAACTACTTCAACTACTGCTAGTAATACTAGTACTGATAATAATACTGCTACTGCCGCTACAGTTGATGGTGCTGTTACAAATGGACAGGCAAAATGCTGTGTATAGCACGAATTAATGCAGAACTGTTATGTAGAAAAGTAATATAAAGTATTGAGGAAGCATGCACGCACCATTCCTTTAAAGCAATCTCCATCAGCTTGACTGGACTAGTGAGTCCCCTTAGACGAGGTAATTGAAGCAGTTCGGTCGCGATGATTACTAAGTGGTAAGGTCATGTTATCAAAAGTCAATCAAAGTCCAAATCGTGCATGGTTTTGGTGCTGCTGCCCCATTGTTCTGACTTAGATAGTGTGACAGATAAGTCGATGTTTGAAAAGTAAATTTAACTTTTAAAAGTATGAAAGCTCAAAACCTCATCTTGATTGATGTTGGGAGAGTATATTTCATCATATTTTATTAACGATATATATGTCAATTTTTAACAATAAAGAGAGACCACTTTCTTTTTTCGCTGAGTGTATATACTCCTCCTCCTACTACTACTGCTAGTACTACTCGATGAACCACTAACATTTAGAAGGGTTCGTTGCCCAAATCCTACGTCTCAGCTGTCCTTTGTTCCTTGTAGCTGCTGCTGTCAGATTTATCTCCCTCAAATGTCTGTTAATGTTTTCCTTTATTATTATTATTGTTTAGTTATCGGCCTTTCTTTCTTCCTTCCTTCGCTGTTTTTCCTTCATCATCCTTCGTCAAGTGTCCAAACCACCTCAATTAGAGCGCTTTCGCAAACACGACGGAAGGCACAGACGACGGTAACGCGGGCGAAAAAAACAATCTGCGCATGGAAGCGTTCGTTCCCTAAACACGACAAAAGAGCTGTATCGCCGTAATTCTCCCGACGTCTTTGCTTCCGCCGTGTTTGCGAAAGCGGTCTATTCTGTATGGTGGCCCTGAAGGGACATCGCAAATAGACAAAATCGCCAATTATTCGCGACGAAATTGGCGACAAAATTCACGATATTGTCAATTTCGTCGTGAATAATTGGCGATAAAATACACGACGTCGTCAATGTTATCGTGAAAAATTGGCGATAAAATACACGACCAAGTTCACGCCTGGCTGATTTCGTCGCCAATTATGTCGTGTATTTATTTTCCTTCCTTGATCGGTATTACCAATACCAAACGTCAAACAAGCGCCGGACTGAAGACGATTATTACGAGACGTTTTCACCATTATTTCTGTGAAAATGGTAGGTTTTAACTTCAAATTATGCTCTATTTGTATTCTATCTTTGACAAAATAGGAATAAGGGTAATTGTACAACGGAAAATTACCCGGTATGCAATTAATGGTCTAAATCTAGATCATGTAGATGCAATTAATGCATTGTCCCATACATTCATTTCCATGTTGTAATATTTATTGTAATACTATAGCACAATCAATTTCTCAAACTGAGCTGAGTCAACAAAGACAGAAAGAGTCGATGTAAAACTAGCAGAATAGTAGCATTCTAGTGCATCAGCTGTAGTCTATAGAATATTGCATTGTACCGAAGAGGACATACTCATACATACCTTCCTCTACGACTAGTCTACGGCTCGAGTGATTATTGCATAAGGCGATAAGCCACTGGCCGACATTTCAATTTGAATTTTTAATAATATTTATTTGATATTTCAATGCTTGCAACAACGTGAATTATTAGTAATTAAGCTAGGGCCTAGTCTAGGTCGGATGTTGTTTTCAGAGTGATGGTACTGCAGGTTTTGAAAGATTTTTTTTCTTCAAAAATAAACAAAAAAATATACGTGGCCAGGACCAGACACGGACTGGTAACACTAACACTAACATGTGTAATTTAACTGTATCAGAGCTTGGAGATAATTGATAATTTGTGATAGATCTAAACTTCTAAAGCAAAATCAAATTCGTATTCAATCCTGCACAATCTCTCCACCAAATATCTCAATTCTGTTTCTCTGTGTAATCAAAGTTTATTCTTTATGTTGTTATTGCAGGAGCTACTGCATCATTCCTTTTGTGCTGAAAACCTTATCTTGGTTGTTTGATGGTCGCCATTTTCCTTTAAGTCTTATATCGACAACATTGACCTTCCGTGTCTTCGTTCATCGTCTGAACTCTACCTTTGACATCGACCTATTGTTTCATCGTTTACTATCATCATGAGAACTTTACTTTCGCCATCATCGACATCGCTGAAAACCGTTTCTTCGTATGAAGACCACGCCATCTTTCAGTTCGACAGTACGAACCCCAGTTTGTATATTAACATCGTCGATTTCTGTTCTTCGACATCGTCAGAAACTTGGCTCTTCTTTTCCACATCGTTGAATCTTGTTTCTTCGAGATCGTAAGAAACTTTACCACCGTCGTCATCGACATAATCGACCCTCGTTTCTTCAACATCGTCAGTTCATCATGGAAAATATCATCAACATCGCGCATTTTACAAGTTTGATAATACTGTAATTTGTAAAGCGGCAGTCTTTCGCTATACAAATAGACTACCTTTTGATATGGTTAACATGCGACTGTTATTGGAATATTTCCCGGCTAGATTTTAGCACGGATTTAAATAAACGCTCATGGTTTAAATTATATCTTGTTTCCACTGTTTTTTTATTATAACTGTCTGGTCTCTCGTGAATCACAGTAGAAAGAAAAGGATGAATTAAATTAGGATTTAATTGGGATGTTGACCGAGTTATGATCATCGATCATGATCATTCAACTCCTAATCGGGCTCCTAATCCAGTTATTGCTCTTCTATATGCAGCAACATCATTTAGAAAAGCCACAAACATGCTATGAAGCACTCATTTTGTATGGTAATGTGATTCAAATATTTGATCAAGACTTGGGGTAATTCTTTGTGTCACATCTTGTTTGATTGTGTTTGTTACAAGGACACATCTGTATAATTTATTTTACACCGTATCAAAGATTGCAGTAACTTCTTCCTTTTCAATATACTGCTCTAAGGATGAGCCATTTTGGGAGGGCCACAGCCTTCTGAAGTCTTAATAAATGCATGTTCCACATTCTTACTCTTTCTCAGCACCTTCTTTCCTTGCTCTCTTCTTCCTTTGTTTCTTGATCCCTTCGTGTTTCTTCTCCTCCTTCCTCCTTTTATTTTCTGCTCTGTTCCCCCTTCTTTTTATTCTCTCTCTCTTCTTCTCTTTCTTCTTCTGCCCCTCGTATTCTCTCCTTCTCCTTTTCATCCCAATGCTCCTCTCTCCTTCTGATTCATATCATTCATCTTGTTCCTGTTTCTTTTTATGTTTAATTCATCATTCATACTTGTGCAACAGCTTTAGTATGAATGTATATAGAGTTCAGGTAAAATTAGTTTGTTTTCCATATGATGTGACTTACACATCAGTCACAAGTATAGTTTATACATTCTATTTATTCGTTTCGAATTCATGTAACATCGTCTGTTTGGAGCCACAATGGCATTGATCTATATTACTTTGACATGGAGTTAGCGCCCTTGTAACCCCAAACAGATGATATGTAAAACGTCTCCGTTAATAATTTTCTACATTATGAATAATACGAAGTATTAGCCCTGCATTGTTAATAATAAAACAAGACCTGGGCTTCTCCTCTTTTGTACTTCTATATACTTTTTATGTTGTAGTATCTATACAAGTATATGACTGTACTATTACTTCGTTTGTTAATTAAGTGATATTGGAACAAAAACTGCTGCAAAATTTAAGAAACTGAAATTACTGAAATTGAGGTTTTCTGCGTACAACAGGCTAGTAAACCCAAATAGGGCATTCTGTCATCAACAAATTTGTTTTGAAAATCCTTGCAGAAGTGTGTTTAAAATGACATCCCCTTTCATGCATGCCATTATACAATGTAATTTCATTTTTGCCACAAAATTTTGGGCTGCCAACACTGTAGATTTCTTGAAACCTCTCAAAAACTGATTACACTTAAAACGTGTAGTGTTTGTTGACATATGAAGTAATAACCAACAACAAACATGATCATGGTAAAATTTGTTAGGTTATTTTAATATAAAATGTATAAACAAGTATGAACATAGGAAAATAGATCTGTCTAAATCCACCGTTTTCATGATAATACAACTGATAAGTTGTTACACTCAGCTTTTGTAATAGGTTTCCAAGAACATTAAAAATGTACTTAAAAACGCCCATGCATTCAGTGTGAAAGACAAAACAGCAGAACAAGTACATCTTAATAACATAATTGGCGGTAATGCTTATTTGGGAATGGAAAATTACAAAATATGAGTATCTTATATGGCATCAAATGACAGTTGGTAAGACATTTGCTTTTTTGGGGGTGATTTTTTGGGCTAAGTAATAGTCTGATTTTCAGACCCTTGTACCAAATGGACGTACGTTTTGTGCTGCACAAAGATTCAATCAGTTTAATTTTGGCCATTACAAGTAGTGGGCTATTGATGTTAGCAAATGCTCATGTACCTGTTACAGCTCATTTTATGTATGTTATTACCAAAGAAAAAAAAGATGTCAGTCAGTCACTCAATATTGTCTGACAGGGAAGTCTAGAAAGTAAACAGGTTTCCTTTGATGTTGGCTGCAAAAGGGACCTAGTATCTTTAACAGAGCCTGTGAAATTAGTGGCCACAGCAATGACTATACTATACTATCATGTGTGCCCTTGGGTAAGTAGTACATCAAAAATGTATCACAGATAAACATTTCTTAAATACCCCCATGCATAAACATCTGGCAACACTACGTACAAGAGACCTAAACCTAAGGGGAGCACTGCTGCCGAGTCCCCATGAGGGGCAACGTAATCAATACAAACGAATTCAGATCCCCTCTCAAATGTCAAATTTTATTGAGTGCCAGCATTAAGTTTTAGAGTCAAAGTAAAGAATTGCTGTATAGGACAATTTCGGGGGTTCCCGAAAGGGGGCAAGGTACTGCAACAACCTATAATTTCTAATGAATTTCGAATGATCCCTGCCAAGTTTGATTTAATTTTGTCGTGTATATTTTCAAAGAAAGAACAATTCACATTAATGCTTCCTGCTGTACTATGTGGCAGAGGTATAAAAGTAAAGTTTATCTTAAGTACAGACCCCCCCCCCAAAAAAAAATAATAATAAATAAATAAAAAAAACCTCTTAATGTATACTATTTAATTATTTATTGAACTGTTAAACAGTTAAATATGGGCACTATCACTTTGCTGTTCTTGTTTCCCAGTTTAATATTATTTGCTATCTACTTTCGATTCTTTCGCTCAAAATCTGTCACAATCACCTACGGCGCATAATATGAGGAAGAGAGAGAGAGAGAGAGGGGGTTCAAGATCGAAATGAATACTTTCGGAATAAAAAAAAATAGCGGAATCGAAAACAGTACCAGAGATGATGATGGAAAACGGCGCCGAGAAAGCGAGCGAGAGAGAGAGAGAGTAAAAGAGAGATAGACAGAGAGAAAGAGAGACTCATGATTGTCATATTTTCGTCTGTGACATTTGACTTAACCACATCTTCCTGTTTATTCCTTTATCTTGCATGATTTGATAGGGTAACATCTGGTTCTACGTTATATATGATTAATTAGAATTTTTATTTAAGAGCTGTATGTCGAAACGTGATCTCATTACAATTCTTAAAAAGCAGTAACGACAACTGCAAAACCACCAAACCCCCCCCCCCCGGAAAAAACAGGGTTATCTGAACCCGATAAACATGTAAGTATACAGTCAAGGATCATCAATGCTGTATGTACGTCAGTTTATTGTGTGTGTGTGCGTGTGTGTGTGTGTGGGTGAGTGTGTATTATGTTATTTTTGGTTGTTGTAATAACTTAGTTCAGTATGTGATTTTTATTATTAGAAAACTTTAGTGATTTCATTCCATTATTCCCCTTCTTTGCTCACTGTTTTATTATGTTATGAAAACGAAATGAAGATCTGGTATTTGTATGGAATTATTTGGATTTATTTTTATGTAATGATTTATTTTTAATGAAATCTCTAATAAAAAAAACTATTGAAAAAAAAAGTGTGTGTGTGTGTGTAATTGGGTTTTTACAGACGTGTATCAGTCTATACCCTTTATACCTTATTTCCGCTCTTCTATTGTTGGAGTTTATAACCATGACAACTACCTTTACCCTTGGCCACGTTCATTGTTCCTCTTACGTAAAGCTGTAGGTTGGCGGTGGGTCGAGGACATAACCATTTTCGCATATTCTATACAGGTCTCAAATACTTTCAAATATGTCTGTGTCCTTTTTTTGTTTGTGTATACTTTGTCAATAATTACAAACTACAATTGTCAACATTTGCCAATACCTACAAACTAACACGTTTCTCCTTTCATCTTCCGCTCCTGACCATAGAATCCTATCTTTTTATATTTATTTGTTGTCTTCCTCTCCATGATTTCTTCTGTTTTTGTAGGGTACTAATGTTGTTTACTTATTTCTTTTGTAAATAGAAGAGAAAGTTTCATTTCTTCTCTTATAATGTTGTGCACCTTCTTCTAGATAACCCTTTTGTGCTAAAGTAAAATTTCCGATGTATATTAATGCTTCCAATAGCATATAATAAATGTTTAATTTTATTTTGATGGAACTGATATTTAATTCAAAATCAAAACTTTTACTTTCTATAATTTTTGTACAGTAATATTCTTCTCATTTATTTAATACGACATTATCTTCCGCTCAAAATCTATCGCAATCACGTACGGCGCATAATATCTGAACGCAACGTAGCCATAGGGTAAAATGCACGTTTGATAGGGAGAGAAATTAGGAAAGGGGGAGGGGTCGATGAACAAAGGGGAACCTTTGACCCATGTATTGTTCATAATCACATTTACATAAACACATGCACCTGCTTTACACCACCATGCGAGCCCGTTTTATACACACACATTCCCATAGAATCGACGAGAACGAACTTAAATATGTAATTAGACAAAAGAAAATACCACGTGACCGAAAGGCCTACTTAAAGGGGGTACGGGGCAGAGGGGGGATAGGGAAGCAGACTGCACCCCTAATGGGTGACAGGTGATAAAACAGAGAGAAAGGGAAAAGAAGAGAGAGAAAGCAAGGATAGAAGAGAGGGAGGGAAAGAGATGAAAGTCCAAAGAAAAAATACTATTACAACCTTCCGTAAAATGCGTTTTGCCTCTTTATGTTTAATAACAATGAAATAACAACAAGATGAGGAGGGGGATTTCGAGGCACAATATCAAGTCTCCAAACAAGAATTCATGAATAAAAACATTGGCTTTATGGCCCGTACGTCATAATTGTCTTTACCGGCGAGAAAAAAAAAGTCCCTCGAGTCGGTAAACGCGAAACCCCTTTCTTCTCCTTTTCACTCACTACCCTCGCACGCAAAATTGTATGAACATGAATTTATATCGCCTTAATAAAGAACACATCTTTACAATGACATCGCTCAGCAATGGTTGAAGGTCGCTGAAGTATTCGTACACTTGCCGACCCCCCACCGACCCCGACTGGATATGACAGGTACGCCATTACGTAGACATGACCATAGTTTTGCGAGTTTGTGTTCAGTTGTTTTCTTTAACACTAAGTTCTCTTTGTATTTTAAAGCTTTGGGCCATTTGCAAAAATGTTGCTTCCTCACCCCGTGGTACCAATAAAAAAGAAAGATAAGACACCACACGTTAGCCTTCCAACTTAAACCCTTAAATAGAGTCCGCTGGATTCTAACTTCTAAATCCATAATCAAGATTTGGCCATGCAGGATGGTTATCTGGACTGTATTATTCATTACAATATAAATTAGACAGCTGGTTGTTTTGATAATATTGTAAACAAGTGATTGCATTTTTTAACAAGTCGTATTATTTTTAAACAATCCTTTTAAATGTTGTTTGTTTGTGTATGATCCATTCCCTAACGGAGCACAATGCTTATTCGACACGAACGCTAAAATACGCAAAAAACGCTAGAACAACCTTTATAATTTAGCCGCAGAGGGAGCTAAATAGGTATGGCGAATCTATCGATGTGAAGAAAAATTGATATGCAGGATTCCTGCAAAAAAAAAGCGACCGTCTTTCAGACAAACACAATGCTGCTTTTGGTGGGCAAATCCCGCATCCGGGATTAGTGAATGCAGCCTTCCCGCATGCGTTCTTAGGTTAAAACGCCGCGGCTTCTCGTGCATGGTATTTAATCCAAGGCGCCTAATAGTATGAATAGTAATAATGATACAATTGCTAACGAATTTAATAAACACTTTGGCAATGTAGCTGCTAGTATATGTACAAATGAATATGTTCCCATCAGTGGCGGATCCAGGAATTTCTTACGGGGGGGGGGCACAAAATCGCATGGGGTGAAATATATGAAAAACGATGGAGCGAGGCGTCAGCGGCGAGGGAGCGGAGCGACCAAGCGGGGGTGGGTCTAGGAGGGGGTCAGAACCCCCTCCCTGAGCAGGAAGCATTTGCAATTTTAGAACCACATCACCACAATGATGTTTTCCTGGTATCTACTGACACAATGGAGACCATAAAAAGCAGTGCATGATAATTACGTCTTTTTAAATCAAGTAACAGTTTAAGGGGGTTGACCCAAAGACGAGGCAGAGCATTGGAGACCATAAAAGCAGTGCATGATAATAACGTCTTTTTAAATAAAGTAACAGTTTAAGGGGGGGGGGGTGACCCAAATACGATGCAGAGCATTGTCCACGAGCCGCGTAGCGACGAGGCGATTTTAGGTGGTGCTATTTTGAACCCCCGTAAGTGATGTTTTCCTGGCATCTATATACTAACACAATGGAGATCATAAAAAGCAGTGCATGATAACGTCTTTTTAAATCAAGTAACAGATTAAAGGGGGGTTCGACCCAATGACGATGCGGACCATAGTATGGGAGCCAGGGGGAGGGGTCAACCTAGCTGGAAAGAAAACCAATTTTCATGTGCACAGATGTAAAGATCGCATTGTTCCATATAGCAAATTGACCGTCTGGCATGTTCAAAGTGGTGGGTGTGGCCTGGGGGCGGCCCCTTCCCAAAAAAGCGGCCCTTTTGACGACAAAGTAATATTTTGTAAATAATATTTTAAGGAAACCTTGAACCACCGTGAGTCTGGTGTCATATGAAAGACAATTAAATTATCTACATTTTGATACCTGTTTCAACGAAATTAGGATTAATTAACATCGCAAATTTAAGTAAAAAAACATGATTTTTGATAATTTGTTTCGAAATATTGAATTTTACAAAAAAGATTATTTTCCATATATCAAAATCGGAAAATTGCATTTTTTCATAACTTTCCAGGAATTTGCTTATGTACAAAGACAAAATCCTGTGCGAGGGAGAGGTTTATATATCTTTTCAATAAAAAAAGTTATAGCAATCCAAAGTTATTGATTTGATTTCCACAAAAACAACATTTTTGCCCCCATGTGTATTAACTGTATGCATATACGTGCATTAGTGCATTAACCCATTGCCTACACGAACCGGGTGGCTCCTGTATTAAGTCTATTGGAAAGAGAAGATCCAGTAGCCAATGGGTTAAGGACCTGTTTGTGTGTTTACATCGAGTTTTAAAGGTAACTTTTAACTAAAGCCTCTAATCACCATGTATTTGGTGTCAAAAGATGGATAATTAAAATACCTTCATCCTGATATCAATTTCAATGAGTGATGTAGTGTGTGAAATATAAATTTTGAGCCAAAAAGGTGCTTTATTGTAGATATTCCTCTGATTTTGGCCAGTATCTCGGTATATGAACTGGACAAAAGTGATTAGACATTTAGTAGTGCAGAAAGTTCAAAGGATTTGGAGCGCTGAGTGCAATTGATAAGTTCTTCTTCTGTACTCTGGGATGTTTCAGGAAATGTGGACATTGGCAGTTGTCTCTGTCTTTAAGGGTACGTTGGTGTGTGTGTGTGTGTGGGGGGGGGTGGTGCTTGGTGTTTTTTGTGTTTTGTTAGTGAGTTTAAGACACACAACATACTAGAACACACACACACACACTTGTTCAATCACACACACCCACAGTGGCATATCCATGATTTTTTAAGGGGGGGGGGGGTGTTGTTTACTCTAAAATTCTTTGACAAGCTTAAAAAGGGTTATCAGCACTGCTAAAAAGGGGTCCTTGAAAATAAGTTGATCTTAATCAAAGCAGAAAAATGACAGGAACAGATCAGTGAAAGGAAAATCCGATAAGAACGTCATGGATTTTTAGAGTTGTGATCGATCACTACAAATTGGCAATTCTGTGATGCTACATGCGAGCTCATATCCCATTTGCTCTGAACAAAATATTTCAAATTTCAATTTTCTAGGTAAGGTGATGTAGGAATATAGATCAGTCCCATTAAGGGGTTGTCTAAAAGCATATATACAATACTCATATGTATGTTCTTATGAGCAAACACAATTTTTTCAATATTTTAGTACAGAGCGAATGAGATATCAGCTCGCATGCCAATTTGTCTCTGATCGATTACAACTTTAAAAATTCACGTCTTCCTTATTTTTTCTGATTTCCTTCAAACTTTCATTGACCTGTTTCTATAATTTGGTTTCTTTTATTAAGACAAACTTATTTTCAGGATGGACTTTCCTTTTAACACAAATTAATATTAAAAGGGGGTCCTTGTTTGAACACCCAAAACACCCCCCTTGATACGCCAATGCATGCACCCACGCACGAGCACACATTCACACACCCACATGCGCACCCACACACACACACACACACACACACCCATACACACAATGTACACCCACACATTCAAGCATATGCATTGGTAGAGGACTTAAAAAATTAAAGAGCCATATGTTTTTATTGTAAGTTGCTACATTTTTTAATGAATGAACTGAAGTTCAAAATTGAAGTTTGCACTATTATAATACAATTGTTGGCTCAAGTTTGACACTTAAAGGGCCTACAATATATAACACTGTTTGCCATTACAAAACTTTCAGGGGGAGGGATACATTATTCACCAGTTTAAAAGGAGGATAACCTGTTAGAATTCTTGAGTCAAATTAATTAATTTTGATAAAGTTATGAGCAAAAATAACAAAGAAAATATAAGAATCTATAAGTGTGCTGATCAAGCTCTTCACTCATTTTCATAAATACCTTCATGATTTCAAAATTGTTGAAAATGATTTTGATTCTTTGGATCCTCACTCATACTAACACATAGGCTATTGACCACCCCTGATTTATGTCACAGTCACACTGACGAGACCGACTCCAGACCGATCAAAGCCACTGCATTATTTTGAATGATGCAGCATCGGTCGGTATGGAATCGGTTTCGTTGGTGTGACTACGACATTAACACTGTTGCAATCTAGTCCATTACAGTATTATGCCCTTTAAAATGATTTTTTTTGTTTGTTAGTGTAAGTTATAAATTATACATGTAGTAGCAATGTTAGCTTTCATAAATTCAACACCAGTATAAGCACTAGTACTACTGGTGTAAGCACCCCCCCCCCCCATTAAAAATAAAGTATAACCTGTTTTGCAATCAATAATAACACATGGCATTTTTCTACAATAGATGACGTCAATTTGACTACATTTCCCCTGACCTTTGGGCCCCTAGATACAGTACTTATCACGGAAAATTCTATGACCATTTGACCTTTGAATTTGGTCATTTGACCATTATTTGACCTTTACCTCACCATGAGGTGTTCCTCTAATATGGGAATTTGGTGATCCTACCTCACATCTATAAAAGGTAACTCTATGTATAACCTACTACAGTTCTTATTATGGAAACTTCATTGGCCTTTTGAACTGGGTCGATTAGACCAATTTTCAAACTTGACCGCCCACATGACAAATGGTGATACCTATGTCTCTCTTTGCTTCACAAGGCAAGACAAAATGGGTTAATAAAATATGTAGTTTTATAAACGTTCATTCTGAATTCTGAAAAATACAAGGATTCAAGGAAAAGTTTGGCAAGATATTAAGGTAAGTACATAAAATACATCTATATTATTAAGATAGAGCGTATGATTTCTTATATTTACAGTTAAAACTGTTGGCCGGAATTCACAAAGGAAGTTAAATTTAGACCATGGATTATTTAAATTTTGTAGTATAAGTACGCTTGATTTAGCGCATGCACTTAGAAAGGTCCAATGATCCCTGGTAATGAACGTGTGTGTTTGGCAAAATGCGCTAATTTTACGCTTGTTGCCATGGTTTAGACCATGGACTAACGCAGGTTTATTCAAATTAATTTACCTAAACCTGCGTTAGTCCATGGTCGAAACCATGGCAACAAGCGTAAAATTAGCGCATTTTGCCAAACACACGCATTCATTACCAAGGAACATTGGACCTTTCTAAGTGCGTGCGTGCGCTAAATCAAGCTACTTACACCACAAAATTTAAATAATCCATGGTCTAAATTTAAACCTCCTTTGTGAATTCCGGCCATTGAGTGTTATTGTCTCATATTACTCTATGATCTTTTGATTTTTTCTTAAAATTAACTCAAGTATATATCAAATAGTGGTGTCAGGCAAAGAAATTTCGGCAACATCACATATTACGTGCTTATTTGGCATTATTTGGCAAAGATGGTCTACAAAACAAGAACTTTTGCAAGTCTAGTGATACTTTTTTGTTGTATTTAGTTACTTTGCGCTATGGGTTTTCCCCAAACTCTGATTTCTTTTAACACATTCTGCCAAATTATGCTTAGCTTTCTTTGGTCTATTTGGCAGAACACTTCCAACACATCTCAAATCTTTTTCCTTTAATGGACAGTTTGAATTTTGTGGTTTTCTGCCTGTTTTAATGCACTTCCTACCACCTAATCTGGATACCCTGCGTGCAATAGCCGTAGGCTGCACACCAATTTTAGCACCATGCACCATCTTAAGCTTTGTTTTGGTTCCCTTCAGACTGAGGGAAGTGTACCGGCCAAAACAAGCAAGAGCTGAGTCTAAAGCACTATTTGTATGTAGATCCCCTGCCATTGCACCAAATTTCTTTGCAGAAGGCACAAGTGATGGGTTGTTTACTACCCTCTGGCAAATAATGGATGCTGTCTCCATTATCTGTTCTGTAATGCTTGTAGCTGGATTCTCAGCTTCTAAAGTTGCTGCGTTCTCTCTGCCTCTCTTGCCCCGTCTGAGGAATTTGTTCTGGAGCTCCCGTTGTTGTTGTAAACTCCAAGGATCTTGGAAATCATCATCACTAACCTCATCAGATGCAGCTGAAGGACAATGAGCTGAAGACTGTCCTTCACTTACAGATGGTACAGGTGGTGGATTGGGGTTTTCTACTGGACCTGTTTGTTTCAAAGTTGCAAACCATCCCTCAGGTACATCTTTCTGGCCAGTTGCCAGCTGTAGAAACTGCCCACGCATTAAAGGTGAGCTTACAGGCACAACAATTACCGAATCTACCCCAAAGTACTTTACTACTGCATGTTGGTGCTTACAGGGGGCACCAGTTTTGCCTACAAAACAAGTGCACAGACTTAGTGTGGTATCAACAAAGTATGTCGTATCTTCCTGGCTCTCACTTTGTACCCTGTACAAAGTTTCAGACATCTTCGTTATATTATCCTGTTCAATGTTGCAACTGGTTGGGAGAAAGTGCTTTGAGAGCGTCATGTCCAGACGATTGTTGGCAACATCAATGAAGCGACGTTCATAGCATGCCTCAAAGCGTGTGAGGATAAAATCCAACAACTGCACAACATTGAATGTCCTTGTACGGACAAACACCTTATCCTTCAAAACTTTCATGGCCGCCTCCACGTAATTGTTCGTATGATTGCCTCTAACTGGTAGTTCTTCATGCAAACACACAGCCCACTCCTTTCTCCTGCCATAAATGCCATGTAAATGCTTCCTGTAGGACTCATACTTCAGCACTACCTCATCTTGTAATGCATTGTCGTATGTCTGCTGAAGAGTATCTGAAGAATCAGCATACACCATCATCTTCAAAACTGAAAGTAAATGGGGTCTGTCCTGCTTTGCAATCCCATTCTTAGCATCCCATAGGTACCGCCAATTAGCCTGCAGCAAATGGAAGCTACACAGCAACAGGGTTGACTTCGGGTAAATATCTCCAATTGCTCCACGCTCTGCACTTGAGTCATCACTTAGAAAAACCTCTGGACCATCAGGGACTTGGTAGTACATCCTTGAGGAGATTCAATCCAGCACCAATGACTTCTCGAGATTCCGAGGTTGTTATGAAACACCCGAGGGGTACACCACCAGCACATGAATGAGTCAAGAGGAGGAAAATTCTACAGTGATGGCGGTCAAGTCCACCACTAGCATCAATAAAGACGATCTCTTCACTCTGAGGTATCAACGAATGTGCCCGCTTCATTAATGGAGTGCATAAAGCCACCACTAGGTCCTTCCCAACTGTTGTTACACGTGCACAATCTTCCCCTTTCTCCAGGTTGAACTCGTTGATGTGATGCTCAAGGTCCTTCACCATTTGTTCACCGCTTGGAGCACCATATGACTTGGAAAATATCTTGTAGTATAGCCTGAAAATGATTAAGAATAGTTTTAAATGTCAGTTCATCAACAAATTTAACAGCAGCAAGACAATGCATTATCAACTGTCAAAAGCTAAAATTATATTTTTTAACTTTTTACATAAATCATACTTTTAAACAAGGCGATAGCCATAATGTGTCTTGCCCATGGTTGCGAAGTTACTATGGATGAACCATAGGCCTAATGAAAATTCTCAGGTGAAATTGAACATAGTTCTCCAAACGTTTGTTGACCCCTGTTGGTGACCTTTGACCTTGAGATGACATTCACCGCCCTGTGGGACATCTACCATCCAAGAAAGACCACTTCCCGATGTTTTTATACCGAGGAAAATTTCAGGTGTTCCTTGCATGCATTACTATTCATTTTCATTGCTAAAAAAAAAACAAAAACAAAAACAAAAGACATGTACGTTCATCTTGATCACCTAGTCTTCCTCCACCTCTTAGGGCTTGACGAAAACAAAGATATTCAAATGAGAGCTGAGCATCAGATAGCATTAGATGACTTTAGGTCTCATGACAAAATTGGACACAGTGATGCAGAGTCAATACCCAGTTCGAAGCATGACTCAATAGGGCAGGAGTCAAATAAAGCAGCAAAACTGAATCTATCAATTACAAGTCCCAGGGGAAAGGGGGGGGGGGTCTACCATTTAACCCTGTACAGAATCCTCGTGGATAACCCTCTGAAAAGCACCCTAAAAGGGGATAAAGATTATCTGATTTTGATACCCTAAACAGGGAAAACATTTGAGATTTTGTTTTTATACCCTAAAAAGGGAGGAAGATGTTACATTGCTTTTTGATTCCCTATACATGGAGAATATTTCAACTATTTTTGGATATCCTTAACAGGAAAACATATTGGAATGTGTTATTTTCCTGTTTTTATGCACGTAACGAGCAGGATCATGAAAATTATATCCTTTTCCCACATTTTCTTCTACAAGGATGCTGTACACGTTTCAATGGCAGATACCCCCTCCCCTAAGTTATGGAAAATGGAACTTAATGTGCATTACCTGAAACAATATCCAGTAGAAACAATATCCGGTATCAGGACAAATTGCCCTATCAGCAGCAGCAAAGGCATAGTTGCTGCCTTCAGAGATTTGCATGTCTGTCTTGATTGATTCTAGAGCTGATGCTGGTGAATGGCCTTTTTCGAAGAGTTCTTGCAATTTCATCTTTGTTTCCTCTGACACATCACGTTCCCGCAAAGAGTCTGCATTATGGATAAGGTGGTTATGGTTGTTGTTGATTTCAATCTGACATGGGTATTCAGGAAGGTAGGGATCAATTCAATTTTTTTTTTTAAATTCCATTTTTCATAAAAAAACCATATATACAATACATACAGAGTAGGAACAAATTTAAATTTAAAATACATAAATACATGTAAAAGGGTAACATAACAGATAATAAGAATACAATAAAATTAACAGAAAATAGGTTCAGAAAGAAAATTTATGTCGAATGAGGGGTCAACAAAAAAGAGCATTTAGCCTTGTTGAACGTTGACCCCTAAAGAGAGTACATAATTGACAGCACATTAAGAAAAAAAAAGAAAACAGGTGTAAACAGTAGATGGGAAAAGGAAGACATTATAAAGAAGAAAACAAAATATACAAATATATACGTTGTAAATCAAATAAGATTTAAGTTGATGAGTACAAATTTATTAAAAACAATCGAAACGCACGTTTAAAACTATTTAAGGAGGGTTGATTCTTAAAATGGATTGGAATAGAGAGCCATAGATGGGGACCTTTGTAAAAAAAGTATTCTTTGAAATATTAGTTCTAACTTTTGGCAGATGGTATTCTACAGCATTACGTGTACTATAATTATGTATGTTACAATTTAAAACAAATTTGATGTAATTGGAGATGGTAATAAGCCTCTAGAACACATGAACATAAATATTGCAATATTCAATTTATCAATGTCATAAACGTTTAGGAGATTGAACTGGGAGAAGATTGGCAAGGTATGAGCATTATAAGGTGAATTACAAATTATACTTATGGCTTTTTTCTGCAAAACAAATAATTTAGTAATAAAGTAATCATAAATGTTTGACCAGGCAAGGTTACAATAATTGACATGGGAGAAAATCAATGCATAATATAACATAACTAAAATATGTCTTGGAAAATGTCTCAAACGGTAAATAATACCACCAGATTTGGCAACACGATTGCATACGACACCAACATGTTCATGCCATGTTAGAGATTCATCGATATGAACACCTAAAAATTTAACACAAGAAGTACGATTAATTTGATGACCATTAAAAGTGATTGCAAAATTATCTTCAAAACGTCGTTTAATGAATACAATATATTGAGTTTTAGCAACATTCAAAACTAATTTGTTGATTATTAACCAATCACTTAATTTATTTAATTCAGAATTGAACGAATCAACTAGTGTACAGAGATTATTATGAGACATGAACACGCTGGTGTCGTCTGCAAATAATATAAAATGTAACAAATCGGAAGAACTCACAATATCATTAATATAAATTTAAAAAAGTAAAGGACCAAGTATTGAACCCTGGGGCACTCCACATCGAATGGGCAAATATGAAGATTGATGATTATGAATAGAAACAAATTGTTTACGATTTGATAAATAATCTTTAAATAATTGCAACAGAATTCCACGAATACCATAAGCATCTAACTTACGTAACAAAATTGTATGATCTAAAGTATCAAAGGCTTTACTTAAATCAAGAAATAAACCAATTGTGAACTGTCTAGAATCAATTGCATTAGAAACTTTATAAATGAAATTAAGAAGAGCAGTTGATGTGGAGTGTCCCATTCGGAAACCATGTTGATTTTCCGACAAAATATTGCACGATGTTAAGAAAGTATATAATCGCTTGTATAAACACTTTTCAAAAATTTTAGAAAAAATAGGGAGGACAGAAATAGGCCGGTAATTCTGCACATTAGTGTGGTCACCACTTTTAAAAACTGGAATAACCTTTGCTATTTTCATTTGATTAGGAAAAATACCAGTTGACAAACATGAATTGAAAATAGAACAAAGAGGTACACAAATCAAATGTATAATTTTTTTGACAACAGTAACATTAATATCATCATAACCAGCACTGGTACCATTCTTCAAAGAATGAACAATATCGATAATTTCTTTACATGATATGGGAGTAAAATATGCTGATTTGTGATTAACAAATAAATTATCATTGTATAAACTGTTGGAATATTGCACATTGTTCGTTAGATTGAAACCAATATTGACAAAATATTCATTAAAACTTTCAGAGATATCTTCTTTGTTTGTAATTGTGGAACCATTTATATCAATCTTTTCAACACATTGTTTGACAGATTTCATACCAAGTTCACCATTAATAGTTTTCCAAATTAGCCTAATATCACCCCTATCATGATTAAATTTTTTCTTAAATATTGATATTTAGCTTTCTTAATTTCATTTGTAACTTTATTTCTGTATTGTTTATAAACTCTTTTCCTATATTCAGATGAATTTTCAAAGACTTTTCATACAATTTCCATTTCTTTTTAATTTTTATCATCAATTCCTTATTAATTCATGGTTTATGCTTACGTCTATTTATATTTATTTCTTGCAAAGGAAAGCATTCTTCATAAATGCGAATGAATTTAGACAAAAAGCAACTATAGCTCACATTAGCATCACTTGATTTTAAATTCCATCTGACATTTTGCAATCGTTTACTGAATACAAACATATTACTGTCCTTAAATTGTCTTTTGTTAACTACATATTTCTTTTCCTTGATCTTATGATGACAAACACTAAAGACAGGAAAATGATCTGAGATATCAACTAAAATAACAACATTTAATTTATTAGTAACATCATTAGTAATAATATTATCTAATAAGGAAACGCAATGATCCATCACCCAAGTAGGGTGATGGATGAGTGGATACATAGAAAAATTTACCAACATATTCAAAAAATCATTAGCTTTATGACAAGATGTGGCGTTTAATAAATTAATATTAAAATCTCCCATTAAGTATACAATTTTATTCTCTGTGTTTATTTTATGAAGAACTGAACCAGTTACGTCTAAGAATTCTTGCTCAGACTGATCAGGTGCCCTATAAATTACTCCCATAAATTACATACATTCTCTATTTCAATAAATATACTTTCAATTACTCAATTGTTAATATCTAAATCACCTCTATGTTTATGAATCAGATTTTCCCGAATGAACACACCAACACCCCCTCCTCTCCTCTCAGTTCTACTATTGTGTAAAAACTAAAACCTTGAATATTGCACAATAATGAGTTGTCTTTCAGCCAAGTTTCAGTTACTCCTATGACAGAAAACTGAAAATTCAGACTATTCAGCAAGGCAGAAATACCAAAAAAAAAAGTTACTTAGAATACTACGACAATTTATATGTAATATGGAAAAATTTATTGAGTTCAGAGAATATTTCAAAAGGGTAGAATTAAGGTCATCAGGCAAATAACAGGATTGGTCTATTCCAAAACTCTCAGTATCTCCAATCATAGGTGACAAAATTTGAGAAACTGTACTCAAATCAACATTAATGATTGCACGTTCATATGATGCACGAAGGGTCATAATTCACACGTATATACATAAGTTACATAAATACACAAGGATAGATATTCACAAAACCATAAAAAACACAAATAATGAAATGAAAGAAAAAAAAAGTGTATTTACATGATAACAATCTGCTAAAAACTTGTAAAAAGGAATGGAGGCCAATCCAATAAAAACAGTAATTACAAATGTAACTATGCCATGGACATGTATGACTGTCAAGTCTCACATGCATGTAATGGCTTCCATCAATAATCAATACACAATATTATACATGCCTCAGTAAATTAAGTGTTCAAATCCGACAGTGATGTGATTACTCTCTTTCTACCTGTAGATTTCAGAAGTGCTATAATACGTCCGTCAGTTGACCATGAAGCAGCAACTTTCTCTCTCATCTTGAAAGCTGCTGTCAGTAGGTCCATGTTGTGCTTGGTGAGATCCTCAACAATCACCTTTCCTGAACCCTTGAGTTTGCGCTTGTTTTTCATTAGAGCATACTTCGATCGATGTGACGTAAACTTCAAAATAAAAGCACGAGGACGAGAATCTCTCTTGCGCGTTGCATCTGAAAACGATTGACTACCAGCTTGCTGATCTCCATCACCTTTCCGTGAAACGCGGTGTGACCTGTCGATGTCGTTGACGTTGATACTCACTCCGATGCTTTTTGCGATATCACAAAGATTTCCTCAGTGCTTTCATTTGGAGATTCCTTGATCCCAATGATGCGTACATTATTTTGTCTCGAATACTGCTCCAAACTATTCATTTCACGGGATACACTTCTCAGCTCATCTTTGACTCTCTCCACCGACTGCAACACAAGATGGAATTCATGAAGCTTCGCGTCAACGGATAATTCAAGGTCATTGAGACGTGCTAACATCTCTTCAATCAAGCCAGACAACTTATGTTCATGCTTCTCCATAACTCTCTGCACAGCGGTCTCAACAACATGGTCGATGTTCCTCAGGAAACGTGTATTAAGCAACAGTTGATCCACGGCTAAGGGAGAAAGTGAATCCATGGCTGGGTCACTAATTGTGGGCACAGATTCAGTAGACGATGATGTTTTAGGTGCTGCTGCTGCTACGGTTACATCCTTCGCTGAGCTGGCTGATGCATTTGTACATACACCACCTGTAGAACTTGCTGGCCGTGATCTAAAATTAGGCTTAGACATCATGTACAACTCTCTTCTTCTACTATAGTTCAAGAGACTAGAATCTAGACCGAGAATATATTATAGATCTATAGTCTAATTGTTTTTCGAATCTAAATCTGATATTTGATGATATGTAGATAGGCCAGCACAGCTTGATAGATGAGATAAATGCTAACGATCCAGATTCAGTTGAAAAGTAATAGGAACGAGAGTCTATGCAATGCACGACGTCGTTGGTGCGAATACAAGTTTTGTAGATAAAATGCAAACGTGACACAAATATAAGTTGCTGGGACAACACTATTCCCAATACACAAAGTTTGGCAAGCGATAGGCAGAGAGAATGGCAGAAACTTACAAAATGATTGTCAGAATGTGATAAAAGGCGGCCTCCAGTAATACTTACGTGTTCTTTAAGACTATTCCATTGCAGATAAGAAGATTAAGATTGATGAAAAGATGAAAAATAGATGAAAAATATTTGAATGTCCAAGAAATCCGACGCGACGAGCAAGGTCAAAGGTCAGTAGCACTGCCAGAAAAAAAGTATGCAAGATTATCACACTGAAGCAATGTTGTATGTTGTATTGCAATAAATGACTCCATATCAAGACAACTACCCCGCGGATGATTCCCACCTGAAAACTTTGCGGAGGACAATTCCTCCTCCCCCCCCCCAAGGACACGGTTCCCAGGAGGTCAACCCCCACCAAAGATGAAAGTGCTTTTTAAAGTATGTCAACAATAGGCTAACTAAATAAAAGTTAGAAATCATAAACATAAAAAGCAAACAGGTCTACCAAGTTCAGATTTTTTGCAAAATGTTGCCATGAAAAAGAAAAAAAAAAAATACTTCTGTGTGTCATTCCGCAATGCACATTTGCATATGCAAATATACTGGATTTCAGATATCATCTTCAGTCAAAATGGAAAATATCATCCCTGAAATAAGAAATAATTTGTTAAAATGACTGAAATGTCAGAAATGTAGATGCCAGAGAAATTTGAATTTAAAAATGACAGTGCACAAATGTCATTCTGCAATGCCAAGAATTGTCCATATCAAAAACAGACTTGGAGGGGTGTCATTCTGTGAAAATACAAATATCTTCAACAGTATTGGAAAAGAGAGTTCTTCATTATTAGTGTTGTGTCTGTCTGTTGTGCATACATTTAATTTTAAACATACCGTGACTTCTTCTTCTTGAACTGTGTCCCCTTTACCGTGATGATCATTGTAGCTGGGCAGTTTGTGTTTTTTGAGGCCATCCTCTTATCAGCACTCTCAGAACGAGGCATGGTATTGTGATGACATCGAAAGTACCGTTTGTACACATTCAACTTTCCTTTAGCAACCTTTCCTGAATGCAATCTCCATGTCATTTTACAATTTTCCTGAAAATCTTTTCGCCATTGTTCAGCTTTGTCTTCATTTTCAATGGTTGTCCGTATTACAGCTTTGAAGTCTGACACACTGGAATATGTGGGGCTCTCAGGAAACTTGTATTCATATCCTTTTGGAAGAAGTTCCTGCAAAAGAGACAAACATGTGCAATAAAAACTGATAACATGATGGTAGACTAACCCTTACCCTATGGCAGACTACATATGGTCGGGGGTCCTAAAGCTATGCGGGTCCTAAAGCTACGCACCATATAAAATCACATACACGCGCAATGCAACGCGTTCAAATCGGAGTAAAAGACACACCGATACATTCAGTCACTTTCAATATCAAGATTTGCATTCATTTATTGCATGCGCGTAGCTTTAGGACCCCTTCATTTTTCCGATCAAAATTTGACATAGGCATTGATATCGACCTGAAAATGTGGATAACTGGCATTCACCCGTCGGAATTTTCTCCACAAATCAACTTTATAATATGTAAAATCAAGATATGGAATGAAATTTGGACAAACCAATGATTTTTGTGACTTTTCAGCTGCTGAAAATAAAGTGCGTAGCTTTAGGTCCCTCCATCATACATGTAATTAACATTTTAGCGGAAAAAAATAAATTACTGCCTGGGAAAAAGTGCAGAATACGACCAAATATGTAAACTTTGTTTATTGAGAGCTGTTGTCTATGACCTACGACAAGCGATGTACAGTAAAACTGTTTATACTATAGACTGCCAGTGTCAACGACCTACAATCAATGATTTTAGGACCTATCACTTATCAGTCATGGTCTAACACTACAGTACAGTGAATAGTGACAGTGTGAGTGTCACTCTCACTCAGTCTCAGTCAAGCCCACACAGTCACACTCACATTCACAGTCAAAACTCGGTCATGGTGATCAGTTACTAATTCCCACAGAATACGATATAATAGACTACTTCTGTTCCAAACATGCCAAAAGTATACGCATAATAAGCACATTGCATGATATGCTGGACTATAAAGAAAAAAATTAGTCAAGCTAGTTTATCTATCGATATGACTATGTACCTGCACAGAAGAAACTTCGGAAACCACCATCTCGCCTGTCCTCTTTCCTCAGCAGAATCCTCACCGCAAAAAAAAGTTAGTCCACGCGCATGCGTACTCATACTCCGAAGACGAAAGTCATGAATATTCATATAATGAAGCCCCAAATGTTCAGGAAAAAAATTTCGCGGCCGGCCCGGTGGGTGAGCAGAAATCTTATACGTGTGCAAACATGGGCGGGCGGAAATAGGGCAGGGGCATCACAGGGTGACATGGCCAAGTTCAAGCCTCGATAATTTGTTTTATAAATAATAACTTCCCCCAAAAAAAAAAAAAAAAAAAAAAATGCTCAGTTAACACATCAGGAATTGTTCCTTCCATATATCTATAAACAAAATTAAATCTGTCACTGCAATTTTTTTCTGATCGTTCTGAACATGAACTTGGTATTTAACAAAAAGTTTGATTCACACCTAAATAAAGCGCAATGCAAATTGCTGCACATTGACGTCATTCGCGTATCCCCGTTCATTGCACGATCGACAGTGTACCATATTTCGTGCACACGTTCCTTACAACGTGTATTCTGCCATAGGCAAGTTAGTTGCATGCCTTCATCGCGCACCGTAGAAACTCGGGCGATGGAAGACGGCCGTTGTGTGTAATAAGCCACTGGTAACAGGGGGCGGTAACTGGGCAGAGTACGGTACTAACAAAATAGTGTATTATACTGCTTACCTTCATTGCGTGAATGAAGATTACCGGCGTATTGTGTGTGTACAAGTGTATGTCTCTGTCTCGGCTAGGTTTAACGCATACAGGTGGCATAGTTGGGCCGTGTGGGCACGTTGGCCCGTTGGTGCGATGGCAATATGCATAATTATACATGCATGTATATGTTTATGCATTTATGTATTTTTTGGTTAATGCCTATTTTTGTGTTCAATTTACACAACAGTTACACGTATTGTGTTATTTTTTTGCTTCATCATTCCTTGCCAAAATGCACCAGATAATTAAAAAAATACTCTTGAATTTAGTATCCAAATTTTTTAAATATACATCAAATAGATTTTTAAAAGATGTTCTGAGAATTGGAAAGCATTTTTTCGTTTGGATCATGTCAACATTTGAAGAAAAGTTAGATTTTCTCAGGCATTTTATTATATGTTTCTAACTTCTCTAAAAGGGTATATGTGTAAGCAAATGAGGTTCTTTGAAATATTTTTTTTTTAAATTTAAGTGTATCGTAAGAAGAAATGTTTATGCTAGGGACCTCACATGTATGTCATATGTTCTAAAAATGTCCTTGACATGAAGTCAAATTTCCTTTCATCTTAAAAAATCAATGTGATATTTTGATGTAAACAAACTAACTGAAAACATATAAACGAAAGGGCTAATGGAAATATAGCCCTTCTTCCCTTACCCATGTTGAAAAGCAAAAACGTGACAGAAACATTAAGAGTGGAAGATAGCAAAGAAAAAAAGAAGAATAGAACCAGTCAACAAAGGATGAACATAATATGACACCCTTCCCTCACTTCGTGGCCTTGTTCTCTAAAATTGTATCGACATTGTAAGACCAGTTCCTATCAACAGCTGGACCCAAGCTACGCCACTTAATTTTCACAATCATATCTAAATACAAAACAAACACATTTTTTAAAATCATTCATATCGATATCAAAGCCAGAGAAATACATTTCATCAATGCCATTTTGGGATTTCGTCCAAAGTACATTGAAGAATGAAATAGACATTTTGACACATGATTTTGGTTACTTGTTAAAACTGAGCATTCTATGTAGCAGAAAAAAGAAACAAAACAAAGGGGTTGTTTTTTGATAGATTGATCATAATTACAAAAAATAAATATCCACTTCAATACATAAACTTTAATTCCAAAAATATCAAACCTACTATCACCGTATGACGGTAATAAAATACTGACATGATACAAACACATATTAAGCTCTTTGAAACAACAGCTTCTGACATTATCATTAGTCATTTGAATGATAAGCATCTTATATTGAAATAAGTCAGTTCCGAAATGCTTCACTTCTTTGTAAAGTGGAAGTACACTTCACTTCTCTTCATTAGATCCAAACTATACATTTAAATTATATAATTCAAAAAGTAAATATTTATATAGTTAACACCTTTTCTTATTCAAAGTGCCATTAGAGGGAAAATTACTATGTCAAAATTACAGACATCTGGAACTTTCTGCTTGTGTGTACAGTGACTGTACACTCAACCAATAATTTGTAATCGTCCATGACCTAGCATCGTTTATCCATCCATGAATGAACCTGCACTCAATCGGCAGTTTTATTCTATTAAAAGAAAACCAACGCTCCTTCTCTCCCCTTTCCTTTTTCTTCTCTGCCAGTAACTCTCCTGCTTTCTTATTTATATTGTTGTATCTAAGTTGAGGGCTGAGGGCAGGTCAAGCTACTTCGATTTGCTGTCGCCCTGCATATAATGTATGTTAGTTATGCATTAAATATATTTGTTTAAATTTCGTTTATTATCTGTATATAAACATATGAAATATTGTATCGAACCATATTATGTTCTTGAAAATGTATCATGGAAAAAAAATGCATCAACCAATAAATAAAATAAAATTAAATCGAATCCAATAGTTTGGGAAATAATATAAAAAAATATCGTTTTGAGATTAATAATCATTCTTTTATTTAAAATAAAAGAACGCGTGTATAAGATTTTAAAATCTAATTTATTTTTCCTGAGAAATAAAATATAAAGTACAGAAAATATTGACTAATCGGCAGTCAACTAGGCCTACTTAATCTGATACGTACGTCACACAATTATGGAATGTTCAAGAACATGGCGAAACACATACGGGGCTAGGAAGGAATGTTTTATGCTAACATTTTTTTGATTCACTACTTTCTGATACATTTTGGTGAGGATTTCTTCAGGTCATCTTATATTACTTAAAAATGTTTTTGAGAAAAGACAAAATTGTTGTATGAGGTTTGGTTCCTTTATTCACGGCTTAAAAATGAGGAAACGACAAACCATTCGAATTATGCTTTTTCGTTGCTTTTATTTAACATTGGATTCTGTCATTTGTACATGTATCATTTTACCATGGCGGTACATGAATTCACGCCAATTATTGTAATTGCATTACACACATAATTGAGTATCCAACCCAATTACAGAACTAGTGCTGGAATCTAAGCTGTAATCTGCATCCCATACGTAAACCTTAAAATCAAATATGTGAAATCCAATCGTGTAGCCAGAGAAGGGTGAAACCACGACTAGAAACCCCTTCTCGTAAATTGCATTGCCACGAGCACCCCTTGCTAGCCGTCAGGAATGCCCGATCAGACGGGGAAGATTTGTATGTAACCCTGATGCACCACCCATTCCCAGCTCTCATCAACGAATCCACCAAAAGTGAATTACACACAAATTTGAGTATCCAACCCGATTACAGAACTAGTGCTGGAATCAATGCTGGAAAATGAGGAAATTTGCACCCCATACATAACCTGATATCCAAGCGTTTAGCCATCAGGAATTTCGCCCGATCAAACGGGGACAATTTTAAGTAACCCGGGTGCACCACCTATTCCCAGCTCTCATCAACGATTCCAGCAAAAGTGTTCCCAACCGGGCTCCATCACTTCCCTCCAGGTATACCTCACCGCATGTAAAATCGAGCGAGGCTCCTGGAATTACTTGTCTTACGAATCGTAATATAATTTCTTGCTATTATATGTAAGTGTGATGAAGGCCCAAATTGATAAATTCCGTCCAGGTCGGCGACCTATATTTCAAACAGTGATTTTATTCATATAGCATGCACCAATTGCAATTACACATGTCACAACGCAAATTATACGCGATGCGCGTATTTAGACACCCTTCCCGAGGCCACTCCGTGACCCCTTTCGGATGAGGTGAGGGCAAAAACCCGATCTTCAGACCCCTGATCTGAAAAAAAAACATGACCGGGACAAAATTTCTCGGCTCACGCCCCACGACTGCGGAGCCAACCGCAGATATTTGTGCGACCATGCAATTTGCTCCAGATCCCAGAAAACTTTTAATTTGTTATAGCATTACCGTGCATGTCCTTTGGAAATACAATTATCCTGTCATTCATTAACACAATCACTGAATACTTTCAAACCCACTGTATACAGAGGAAAGTCGGTATAACGAGGTTCTTTGCACTATTAAAATTACCATGCTACAGCAGAAATGCCATTATATATATACCCAAATTAACAACAAACAACAACATACGGTATAACGAGCTGGGACCATGAATGTTATCCGCTATATTAACAACATTGTTATATATCAAATCTCCTTTTAACTAAATTCCACTGTACCCTATTCGATTGCTTGACCTACAAGCATTTAAAACAATCTCCATGCATAATTGCATTCGTATCTGTGTGTCATGCTGCATTCATAATAATAAACCTTGAGGTCAGTCACGAACCCATGACTTTTACAAGCCGATTGCCTGTCTGATTATCAAGATATTTATGATTGGATTTCGAAACCAAATTTTGCGTTTTCCTAACGGTTTTCATAACACTACAGTCTATTGGATTAAACGAGTTGGTAAAACAGGTCACTCAAAGATTTTTACTTTTTTGAGGCACTTCTTGATCATTTTGAAGCGCGATTTTTTTTTTACGGCTCCAATATTACACCATAACACAGACACTGATAACACGTAGGGCCTTGTATCTCAGATTTAACCTTGTTAAACGATGCCTTTAAGGGTTAACGGTTTTTTCGTTAACCGTTGGACTATAAAGCATGAAACGGAAAGGATTTTTCGTTTCAATTTATGTATCTTACAACACATGGATTTTATTTAGATCATTTTTTAGAAATGCGGCACGTATGATATGCAAAAGCGTGCATCAGTGAATTAGCATTAACGAAATATTCTTAATACAGTGAAGCCTTCATGCTTGTTTTAACCAAACGTTTATCTCTGCGATTTTCGTTTAATAAACAATTTTAATAGACATTTACCCTTTCCTTTAAACAAAAGTGAACTCACTGTTTTTGTCATTATTATTATTATTATTATTATTATTTACATAGAAGTGATATTCAATCAGTAATAGACCACCAAGCACGCTCAAACGAGACTGCACTGAAAGGGCATTGTCATTGGAATAAACAATATAGAAGAGAAAAAGTACACCCAATTTATAAAAAAAATATTGTACGACTCCTAACGGTATAAATTTTGTTTTGCTGTAAAGAACATAAGGATGAACCATGGTACAAACAAATCCATCTTGTAATACCTGGATGTTCCGCCGTGGTGATGCTGTTAATTATACTGGCATTTGTTGGAGGTATCATCCGCTGTAGGAAGAGAGGAGGTAAGTATATACTTTTTTTTAAAGAGACGAGCTGTAACAGTTGTATTGTAACGAATATGAAAACGAATAACCTTTGTTCAAGAAAAATAACTGTTATAGTGATAACTGTTATAATGATAATTATTCCTTTGGTTCCCACTGGCCTTCAAACGTAGCGACCCTGTATGTCTTTCCTTCCTTTCCTTAGGCCTTACAGTCTCGTTTTACTTTGAACCTTTGTAAACTTCAAGGCGATCGAAATCACTTTGTTCTTAATAGCACAATGAACGATTGATGTCACTAATCTCCAAAAATAGGTAAAGAAAGAAGGACAACAGTTTGGCAATAGGGCTAACGCATATTATGAATTTAAATTGATGTTGCACTAAAGGCAATGTGAACGTGAGGCGAAAGCGTAGAGAAGAACATTTGAACATTAACAATATTTATATTTAACCTCCCACAGGCTACTTTATTGGATAAAGTAAAACATAGATTAAAAATTATTCTCCACTTGATTCTTTCCATGAAACAATAATTATAAAATAATGTGTTATTAACCCGTTCCTTCCGAAATTATTCAGCCTGATAGTTGCCTCACAAACGAGAATAAAAGTCGAAGACTCGACCCGTTCGCTGCCGTAGCGTGCGAGTGTTCAGCGGGCCGCACAATGCGTGTGCGTTCAAGCAAGCTAAAGCCTGGCCAGTGGCTTCGACGAGCAGGAACCTAGCGCATGCGCAGATCATTTAGCAATCTGGCTTCGTCGCGTCGAGAGCAATTTGCACGCCCGTCCTCTCCCGTACTCCAAGCCTCTAATAGGTTTTTGTTTGTATAAGTTCTTTCAGCTCTTCTAGGCTTTTGTTCTTCGTTATCTTTTCTTCTTCTTCTTCTCCTTCTTCTTCTTCTTCTTTTTCTTCTCACTCTCATTTTATTTAGATAATAAATTTTATGAGGAAAATACAAACATTTTAAAAAGTAAAAGATTTGAATGTAAATCTCTGTTGCATCAAATTAATATGAAACAGTTTATTATCCTAAATTGACGGTTATAATATACGTCGGACACTATACTTTAGCGAAAATATGTAAACATGATAAAATGAAACTAAAGAAGAACCATGCAAAGCTTAGGGTGGGGGTGATGGGAGAGACAAAATAGCATAATAATACTGACAATAATATAATGATGCGCTCAAATTTCTCTCTCTCTCTCTCTCTGTCTCTCTCTGTCTCTCTCTCTGGCTCTCTCAAAACCGTTTTCCTTCTTTATCTCTCATACTGTTTTCTGTCCCGCGATTTTTGAGAGCACGTTTCGACATACTCCTAAATAAGAATTGTTATTCATAATTTGTATATAACGCGTAACCAGATTTTACCCTATCTGAAATATTCATTCAAAAATATAACAATCATGGAAAGATAAAGGAATAAACAAGAAGATGTGATTAAGTAAAATGTGACAGACAAAAGATGATAGGAGAAATGATTGCTTCTCTCTCTCTCGAGTCGCTCGCTCGCTCTCTCAACGCAATTTTCCATCTTCATCTCTCGTACTGCTTTCCGTTCCGCTATTTGTTTTTATTCCGAAATTATTCCTTTAGATTTTGAGAAAAATTATTATACAATAATATGAAGGAAAAAATGGAACGAACGGCTGATATCGAAATGAGAAGGATATTACTGTACATAATTAAAAAGTAAAAGTTTGAATGTATAAATCTCTGTTGCGTCAAATTGATACGAAGAAAATGCTTATTATGCTATATTGACGGCATTATATACGTCGGACATTATACTTTAGCGAAAAGATATTTAAAAAAGAAAAAGAAAATGAAGAGAAACTAAAGAAAAATTCAGAGGAAGGGGGTGGGGTCATCGGAGAGACACAAAGCATAATAATACATACACAGAGAGCGTCCAGCTTTCTCCCCCCTCCCTCTCTCTCTTTCTCTCTGTGTCTATCTGCCAATGTCGTTTCGCCATTTGCTTGTATGCCGGCATCATTCCTTCTTTGAGATAAATGCTTATAACATACCCCTGGTAATGAACACATATACCTTAGATATTATAGGGAACGAAAATAGAGAACAAGCGGCTGATAATGTCGAAATGAGAAGAATATTACTGTACAAAAATTATAGAAAGTAAAACTTTTGAATGGAAAACCTTGTTGCATCAAAATAATATGATACGTTCATTATTATGCTATTGACGGAAATATTATACATCGGACATTATACTTTAGCACAAAAAGGTTGACAACATTATGAGAGAAAGAATGAAACTTCCTCTTCCATTTACAAACATTTAAATAGCATAAGCACCCTACGAAAATAGAAGAAGTCATGAAGAGGGAGACAAGAAAAAATATGAAAAGTACACAACAAATAAATATAAAACAGATATGATTCTATATAGAACGGAAGATGATAGGGGAAACGTAATAGTTTGTAAGTATTTGCAAATTTTGACAATTATAGTTTGTAAGTATTGACAAAGTATATACAAACAAAAATGACACAGAAATATTTGCAAGTATTTGGGACCTATATAGAATATACGAAAAGAGTTATGTCTTAGGCCAATGCACCTTCAGCTAAGTTACGTAAGAAGAACAAAGGACGTGGCCAAGGGTAAAGCTCGTTGTCATGGTTATAAACTCCAACAATAGAAGAGAGCGGAAGGGTATAATTGATTTACAATGAACCTGACATACAGCATTGATGATCCTTGTATACTACATGTAATGTATATAGCTTCAGATAACCCTGTTTTTTCGGGGGTATAGGTGGTAAAGATAAAGGAATGAACAAGAAGATGTGATGAAGTAAAATGTCACAGACAGAAAGCTGATTTGTAATTTGTATGTAATAATGTAATTATCTATAATATGTATGTAATAATGTAGGCCTAATATGTAATATGTATGTGATAATGTAAGTTGTATAAATGTAACAGTAATGTATAAATGTAAAGCGCATAGAGGATTATCATCGATGATTATTATGCGCTATATAAATCACAATTATTATTATTATTATTATGAAAAATGATTGTTCTCTCTCTTTTTTCTCTCTATAATCTATATGTCTCTCGCTCTCTCTCTCTCTCTCTCTCTCGCTCGCTCGCTTTCTCGGCGCCGTTTTCCATCTTCATCTCTGGTACTGTTTTCCGTTCCGCTATTTGCTTTTATTCCGAAAGCATTCCGTTCGATCTTCAGATAAATTATTATACCATAACCCATGCATAACCTCGATATGGAGAAGGAAAACACTGAACGAGCGCCTGATAATGTCGAAATGAGAAGAATATTACTGTACAATAATTATACAAAATACAACTTTTGAATGTAAATCTCTGTTGCGTCAAATTGATGTGGAAAAAAGGGTTATTATATACTATATTAGCGGTCCACCTCCCTGGTCGGACATTATACTTTAGCGAAAAGATATAAACAC
This sequence comes from Mesocentrotus franciscanus, assembly GCA_037976565.1. Lineage (NCBI taxonomy): Eukaryota > Metazoa > Echinodermata > Echinoidea > Camarodonta > Strongylocentrotidae > Mesocentrotus > Mesocentrotus franciscanus. The sequence goes on from CP137667.1 coordinate 20,792,097, forward strand.
ACAAAATACAGAGAAACTAAAGAAAGAAATCAGAGCTGGAGGGGAAGGGGTGATCGGAGAGACAAATTTATAATAATAAATACAGTACAGGCTACGTCCAACTTTCTATCTCCCCCTTCTCTCTGTCTGTCTGTCTGTCTCTCTCTCTATGTCTCTCTCTCTCTCTGTATATCTGTCAATTTCCATCTTCATCTTTCATATTGTTTTCTATTCTGCCTTTGCTTGTATGCCGGTATCATTCCTTCCTTGACATAAATTATTATAACACATCCCTGATGAGTCCACAGTTATATACCTTATAATTATCATAGGGAACGAAATAGAGAACGAGCGGCTGATGATGTCGAAATGAGAAGAATATTATTATAAAAAGTAAAACTGTTGAATTTAAATCTCTGTTGCATCAAATTGATATGAAAAAATGTTTATTATGCTATATTGACGGTACTTTTGACGTCGGACATTATACTTTAGCGAAAAGATATAAACAAACAAAAAGAGAAAATAAAGAAAAAATCAGAGCAGGAGGAGGCCGGGGATGATCGGAGAGACAAATATAATAATAAATACAGTACATGCTACGTCCAACTTCTTATCTCCTCCCCTCTCTCTCTCTCTCTCTGTCTATCTGTCAATATCGTTTTCCATCTTCTTCTTTCTTATTGTTTTCTATTCCGCCATTTCTTTGTATGCCGGAATCATTCCTTCCTTGAGATAAATTATTATAACATATCCCTGATAACGTTCACAGTCAAATACCTTATATTTATTATAGGGAACGAAATAGAAAACGAGCGGCTGATAATGTCGAAATGAGAAGAATATTACTGTACAATATAAATTATAAAAAGTAATACTTTGGAATGAAAATCTGTGTTGCATCAAATTGATATGGAAGAATGTTTATTTATGCTATATTGACGGTACTATTTTACGTCGGATATTATACTTTAGCGAAAAGATATAAACAAGAAAAGAAAAGAGAAACAAAAGAAAAAAATCAGAGCTAGGGGAGGGGGGGGGGTGATCGGAGAGACAAATATCATAATAAAAATACAGTAACAGACTACGTCCAACTTTCTATCTCGCCCCCCTCTCTCTCTCTCTCTCTCTTTCTCTCACTGTCTATCTGTCAATGTCGTTTCCATCTTTCATATTGTTTTATATTCCGCCATTTACTTGTTTGCCTGCATCATTCCTTCCTTGAGATCAATTATTATAACATATCCCTGATGAGTTCACAGTCAAAATTATACCATATATTTATAATATGGAACGAAATAGAGAGCGGCTGATGATGTCGAAATGAGAAGGATATATTACTGTACAATATAAATCATAAAAAGTAATACTTTGGAATGTAAATCTCTGTTGCATCAAATTGATATGGAAAAAATGTTTATTTATGCTATATTGACGGTACTATTTTAGGTCGGATATTATACTTTAGCGATAAGATATAAACAAACAAAAAGAGAGAAACTAACGGAAAAACAAATCAGAGCTAAGGGGTGGGGGGCGGGGCTGATCGGAGAGACAAATATCATAATAAAAATACAGTAACAGACTACGTCCAACTTTCTATCTCTCCCCCTCTCTCTCTCTCTCTTTCTCACTGTCTATCTGTACAATAAAAATTATAAAAAGTAAAACTTGAGTGTAGGTCTCTGCTGCATCAAATTGATATGAAGAAAAAAGTTTATGATATATTGACGGAAATAATATACATCGGACATTATACTTCAGCACAAAAGGTTATCTGGAAGTAGGTGGACAACATTATAAGTGAAAGAATGAAACTTGCTCTTCCATTTACAAATATCATAATAAAAAATACAGTAACAGACTACGTCCAACTTTCTATCTCCCCCTCTCTCTCTCTCTCTCTCTCTTCTCACTGTCTATCTGTACAATAAAAATTATAAAAAGTAAAACTTGAGTGTAGGTCTCTGCTGCATCAAATTGATATGAAGAAAAAAAGTTTATGATATATTGACGGAAATAATATACATCGGACATTATACTTCAGCACAAAAAGGTTATCTGGAAGTAGGTGGACAACATTATAAGTGAAAGAATGAAACTTGCTCTTCCATTTACAAAAATTTCAATAGCATGAGCACCCTACAAACAAAAATGACACAGAAATATTTGCAAGTATTTGGGACCTATATAGAATATACGAAAAGAGTTATGTCTTAGGCCAATGCACCTTCAGCTAAGTTACGTAAGAAGAACAAAGGACGTGGCCAAGGGTAAAGGTCGTTGTCATGGTTATAAACTCCAACAATAGAAGAGAGCGGAAGGGTATAATTGATTCACAATGAACCTGACATACAGCATTGATGATCCTTGTATACTACATGTAATGTATATAGCTTCAGATAACCCTGTTTTTTCGGGGGGTATAGGTGGTAAAGATAAAGGAATGAACAAGAAGATGTGATGAAGTAAAATGTCACAGGCAGAAAGCTGATTTGTAATTTGTATGTAATAATGTAATTATCTATAATATGTATGTAATAATGTAGGCCTAATATGTAATATGTATGTGATAATGTAAGTTGAATGTATAAATGTAACAGTAATGTATAAATGTAAAGCGCATAGAGGATTATCATCGATGATTATTATGCGCTATATAAATCACTATTATTATTATTATTATTATTATTATTATGAGAAATGATTGTTCTCTCTCTTTTTCTCTCTACTGTACTGTACCAAATAGAAAAACTCTGTGACTCCGACACTTTATGGCAAGATAAGTAAATAATAGCCGACAACCTTGAATTGAAATAATGGGATGGACTATATCGAGACTAGCTAATCTCCTCAATATACGCATGAGTGACCTGAGCTGAGAGCGCGCGTGCCGTATACAAAGGTATCCTGAGCGAGTGTGGAATTCGCTGCTTGTAAAATCATAATGTCCGGCTTGCGCTTATACGTATATATACACAGTCGAGTCCTAGGTATAGTAGACCCAGCGAATCCGAAAATCCTATGAAAATAACGTAAACTGACTTGCATGTCCTTCTATACGAATATCCTGAAAGAGGACTTAGCATTTTCATGCTAAACTTGTAATAAAATAAAAAGTACGCAACTACAGTCGGTAAAAAATGAGGTGCATGTAGCCAAGGGTTCAATGTTTGTATACAGGTAATTTATATTGTATTTAGAAGGTAAATAGATGTACTTTTATGCAACGAAAGTAGCCCTTGCTCGGACCCGAGAAATCTCGGTTCCCGTTTGTGAGTAGGTACCTCGGGGCCCGAGAAATCTCGGTTCCCGAGCTGAACGGGTTAAGTGAAAGGTATTCCTCCCAATACTTAGATGCATGACACTTTTTGAGAAGTAAAAGGTTAGTGAGCAATTTTTTTGTTTGTTTGCCTCCGAAAATTGGAAAATCGTGCCGGCCGATTTTTCGCTCAGTGTGTGTGTTGGGGGAGGGAGAGTGGGGGTGGGGGGGGGGTGTTGAGCACAATTTTTTGTTTTGCCTTCAAAAATTGAAGAAAAAAATTCACCACCACTCCCCTCATTGAGCGCCAGGAGGGGCCCATCTTTTCCCCAAAAAGGTGTTTTTACATGTTTTTTTTCTAGGGAAGGGGGCCCGGGCCCTCGCCCCCTTCCCTGGAACCGCCACTGGAAGGCACACCCTTATCTGAAGGAGGAGCCTACTTATGTAAACACAGAAGGTGCGTCAACTTATTATGAAATAAGTACAGATATTCTTAACATTGTTAAGGATTACACCGATGGTCCTGATGATATGTTTACAACATTATCTTTAAAGAAAGGGAATTAAAGTATCATTTTGTGAAATCAATGTTACTTACTAAATAATTATTATTGTGAGTATGTTTTACGACCTTTTCTTGTAACGAACACAATATACGAATTGTATTTTAATCATAGCAATGATGCAAATGATAGTAACAAAGTACAGATATTTTTAACATCGTTTAGATAACTATGATGGTCGTGATGTGTTGACAACGTAACTGTACAGAAAGAAATGTGAACCTTGGTTACGTCATTACTCTCGATTTAAAGAGAACATTTTTCGGTTACATTTTTCTGTTTTGTTACAACTTCTCTTGTCTGTATAAAAAAAAACGACTCCGATCATACAAATTATGCAAATGACAAGAATTTTCAAGTGTGAATGGAATAAAAAAACATTTGAACTTTTGTTTGTCTAAATTTCACTTTTATGTATCACGCCCTTTCTTTGTACGTATCAGAAAACAAACACTGAATTTCAGTCAAAGTTATTGTGAAAGTGATAGAACATAGAATCATTAACACAATTGTATGAACAGTTTTTGTGTGTTAACGTTTCTATTATATATGTTTCACATCCTTTCTTTGCACTTAAATGATAATCTGAATTTAAATCGTAGTTAGGATGAAAATAGTATGAATTAAAGTATGAAATAACTATTTGATTGTATGTTTCTACTGTGAGTGTAATTTTGATATTATGTTTCACATCCTTCTCTGAAATCTATTATTATGTTAAATTGTAATTTAATCATAACAAATAATGATGACAATTATTACTTTTCTCTCAGTTTCGTTTGTGTATTATCAATAATAATGAGATGTTAAGGAATATTGCATTCATTAGAAAATATCTAAGGTAAAACACATTTATTTCACCGGAATACTACTAAGTGGTTGTTGCGATGATATAATAAAATTACAGAGCGGTATATAGGTTACATTAATCCATGTTCACGTTATTAGAAGATTATAGTGTAATGTATATAGCAAAAGACGGAGATAATTCATGTACATTTAAGAATAAAGTGGCTCGAAAAAGCGTAGAACAATTTCGCACTGTATGGAAGATCGAAATGAGGAAGTCTATCAAATCTTTGAATGTTTTATTTTCACACTAACACTTGAATTTGCCCATGAAGTCCATGCTATGCATATGACAAGTACATTTCTAATGAAACGTGTAAAATAAGACAAATGTTTGTAGCTATCCTTTCATCAAAGACTTGTTTGCGGAACCAAATGATACGTATTACTTTATGGAAGCAGATTCACAGCTTCAATCACTTTATTATATACTGAGAGTAAATTTATATTTTGCCTTGTCCACTTGTCTATTAAGTATTTGATATAATGCCTGCCCCCAAAGGAGCAGATCAAGGGGTGGGGTATACATACCCCTATAGTCTATCGTTTGTGAGAAGAAATACAACATAGAGACAGCAATTGCCATATTCTCAACATTTATTCCACTGGGGTTAATTTCCCCATGTTAACCGTTTGGCTTTCAACATTTTCAACAATATAGCACAATCAATGTACAAGCATTATGGTACAGGGAAAAGGGGCAAAGGCTGACTAAAAACCAAATACCAAGTAGGGGGACCCGGGTCACGTGACCAACCGGGAGGAAGAAACCCAACCGAGTCCCAGTTTCCTGGGATTACGGATTCCCTTAAACAACCTCTAGCAATCATAGCCCCACATTGCCATCCGGCAAACCGCTTTCCCCTGTTATCAAGAACAATATCAATATTAATAACAAGAAACATGAAAACTTCAACCCCAACCAACCAACCAATCTGTCGTACAACGTCACATCTTATTTGTACACTTCAATCCTGTCAACCTTCTTGACTCCCAATACAAACAAATAACACAATAACACACTTCAATTATTGTGGGATAGCCTGACAACGGCTACAGGGAGCCGGCCGTCTAATGAATGTTTACAAACATTCTCTCTCGTTTCCATCAGGAAACCAGACGGCACATGGCCCAGGCCTAAAAACCAGAGGTAAAACTCAACGAGAATAAAACTCTGGAAAACCTTATGACCCATGTCGAAACATAACATAACACATAGCACTTTCATTGTAATGAACTGTTGTCTTGTAAAGCACAGGCTAGAACGATTCAATTACACACTAGTTAATGCCTCGGCTTAATCTCCGTGGCGGAAGCTCGCACACCTGTACGATCTGCCTATGCAAATTACATTCCAGCGGGGCAACCGCCCCTGACCCAAGTATGTATTCAATAACGATGTAAAGTTGTAAACAATATTTGCCTGCTATCAATCGTACTGCAGACAAATATTTCTAGCCCAACCAACCAACCAAGTCTAGCCCAACCAACCATCCACTTCTAGCCCAACCAACCAGCCATGTCTAGCCCGACCAACCATCCACTTCTAGCACAACCAACCATCCATTTCAAGCCAAACCAACCATTAATACATTTCGGTCCAACTTGCGAAGTTCACATTCAAACATTTATACCAGCAAATCGGAGCATTTCTAGCCCAACTAACCAACCATTCGTACATCTCGCTCAAAGCGAAGTATACATTCAAACATACATTACAACTTAAAACGTTTCTAGCCCAATCAACCAATAATAAGTACATTCGGTCCCACCTGCGAATATATTCTAACACTTATAACAACAAATTGAAATATTTCTAGCCCAACCAACCATCTATTTCAAGCCCAACCAACCATTAATACATTTAATAATAATAGTGTAAACTTATAAAGCGCACACACCGTCCAGGGACGCTAATGGCGCTAGCTCAGCAACAGTTCTCTTTAGTACAAGTAAAGTAAATGTTTATTTGATAAAAGAGATATATACCATCAGAAACTCAAAAACAATTTTGCAACACCCATGTCGATCCTCAGCTCCGCCTGGTGGGGGCCGGAGCCCTCCAGCTGCTCCGTTCACTGACAATTCGAGGGACTAGCCAAGTCAGCACATGATTCACAGGAGCTCTAGCATCCGAGGCCACCCGGCCCCAACGGGCAGCCAATGAGACTAAAGGGTGATAACTAATTAAGTTCAGATGTATATACCAATTTCGGTCCAACTTGAGAAAAAATTCAACATTTAAAACATATTGAAACATTTCCAGCCAAACCAACCATCCGTTTCAAGCCCAACCAACCAACCACTAGTACATTCCAGTCTAACTTGCGAAGTTTATATTCAAACATTTATTACAACTAATTGAAACAATTCTAGCCCAACCAACCATGCCTTTCAAGGCCAACCAACGAACCATTAGTACATTCCAGTCCATCTTGCGAAGTTTATATTCAAACATTTATACCAATAAATCGGAACATTTCTAGCCCAACCAACCATTCGTACATCTCGCTCAACCTCGAAATATATATCCAGACATTAATAACAAATTGGGGCATTTCTAGCCCAACCAACCAACCATAAGTACATTTCGGTACAACTTGCGAAGTTTATATTCAAACATTTATACCAGCAAATCGGAACATTTCTAGCCCAACCAATCATCCATTTCAAGCCCAACCAATCAACCACTAGTACATGCTAGTCTAACTTGCGAAAGTTTATATTCAAACATTTATTACAACTAATTGAAACAATTCTAGCCCAACCAACCATGCATTTCAAGGCCAACCAACGAACCATTAGTACATTCCAGTCCAACTTGCGAAGTGTATATTCAAACATTTATACCAAGAAATCGGAACATTTCTAGCCCAACCAACCATTCGTACATCTCGCTCAACCTGCGAAATATATATCCAAACATTAATAACAAATTGGGGCTTTTCTAGCATATCCAACCAACCATAAGTACATTTCGGCCCTACCTGCGAATATATTGTAACCTTTATTACATCAAATTGAAACAATTCTAGCCCAACCAACAATGCATTTCAAGGCCAACCAACGAACCATTAGTACATTCCAGTCCAATCTGCGAAGTTTATATCCAAACATTTATACCAAGAAATCGGAACATTTCTGGCCCAACCAACCATTCGTACATCTCGCTCAACCTGCGAAATATATATCCAAACATTAATAACAAATTGGGGCCTTTCTAGCCCAACCAACCAACCATAAGTACATTTCGGCCCTACCTGCGAATATATTCTAACCTTTATTACATCAAATTGAAACATTTCTAGCCCAACCAACCATCCATATCTAGCCCAACCAACCAACCATAAGTACATTTCGGTACAACTTGCGAAGTTTATATTCAAACATTTATACCAGCAAATCGGAACATTTCTAGCCCAACCAATCATCCATTTCAAGCCCAACCAATCAACCACTAGTACATTCTAGTCTAACTTGCGAAGTTTATATTCAAACATTTATAACAACAAATCGAGGTATTTCTAGCCCAACCACAATACATTTCGGCCCAACGTACAAACCACTAGTATATAATCAGTTATTTATTCCAGCAAATTAATCAATTTCAAGCCTCAACCAACCATCCAATCGATACTACCAGTCATTCACACAAAAATTACGTCCATGTTCATTGGTAATCAATATCACGTCAATCCCTCTTCTTCTGACAGGATGTCAACCCTGCAGCCATTTCAACACAAAGTAACTGAACAATGAAACCCCCCACTTATAATCTAGTTTATCCTCAAACAAGAGGAATTGAGGGGTGGGAAGGTGGGAAAAGAAACACGTTTTACCCCAGTGGAAGTTGTCGAGCGTGTGAATTAAAATCCAATAACAGTGCGCATGTACTGTACACGGCTAGGAATGCGCGCATCCTGCCGCTATATCGCGCGTATAAACTTGGATGCGCAGCAATTCCGCCGTTTGACCTTTTGCACTGTTTAAAGTACTGTCAACTCGATTAAACTTTGGTTTGTATTTTGGTCGCATTCTCTCACAAATTGCTGATCCGATAAATCGAATAATCTTATTGTGAGAAGAAATACAACATAGAGACAGCAATTGCCATATTCTCAACATTTATTCCACTGGGGTTAATTTCCCCATGTTAACCGTTTGGCTTTCAACATTTTCAACAATATAGCACAATCAATGTACAAGCATTATGGTACAGGGAAAAGGGGCAAAGGCTGACTAAAAACCAAATACCAAGTAGGGAACCCGGGTCACGTGACCAACCGGGAGGAAGAAACCCAACCGAGTCCCAGTTTCCTGGGATTACGGATTCCCTTAAACAACCTCTAGCAATCATAGCCCCTCCTTGCCATCCGGCAAACCGCTTTCCCCTATTATCAAGAACAATATCAATATTAATAACAAGAAACATGAAAACTTCAACCCCAACCAACCAACAATATTTACATTTTTTTTTTTCCTTATATAGACGCTACGTCATTTGTTGCCAATTTCATTCAGTTCGACTACCTGTCCAAAGATAAAATAACATATCAATTATACTCTAAAGTCTTTTGTACCCGACCGACACGATTCGGACTTGAATCGTTAGACACCATCAAGCTACAGCAAGGCCTGATGTAATCCACAACACTCGTTGCTTCATCAGGTAATGATAAAATTGTACTCTTAGATCAAAATTCCGAACTGGATGGACCTTCGATTCAATTCAATTCAATCAATATACTCCGTTCTCCACTGACACATGTTTCTTCACTTTTTTGCCATCAGACATAACAAGAACAACTCTACTCAGAATGGAATGAACGTGCCACGAACGAAAGACACAACAATTAGTGAGGAGGCATGCTTTCGCGAGTTTCATCGCAACAACTTTGCTGAACGAAAATTCGATGAATAGCCTACATGGCCCTCTATCGTGCAATATTTTATTTCCAATTTCTGCTTAAATGTTATTTTGCTTGTTTGTTGGCATTTCCTGTAATATCTTCTATCCGTCTAATGGCATTGAAATGTCTTCCTTGTGATGTGTAAAGCCACCTCGTCCAAACTATCCGACCTCGCTGATAATTCATGTATTTGGTTCCAGCCTATGGATTTGTGTGGCGGTCTTCCACTGGCGCTAGCTTATCTCATGAACTGCTGCTACCAGTCGCCCATTGATGAGGGCCCAGAAACACCTGTGCCAAAATATAAAAGAAATCTCCCGCCGAGTACGATATTCAAGGAAGAGCACATATGCTGTGCTATATTGGGCCAAAGTGGGTTGCAATTGTGACTAAAATTCAGTCCTCCCAACTCCAGGGACTTTGCCTAGTTTAACTTTAGGTAAGCGATCTATATTGCTCTGAAATTTGCAAGAATCATCCCAAGCAAGGCAGAATCACTAGCATACGCAAGACTATACAAATGTAAATAACAACAAACTGCCTGGTTAATAATGATTTTGTCCTGTATCTGAATTGTTCGCAAGTTCACAGTAATCACGTGAAGGAACTGTTCATTTTGTACTATAGTAGGACTTGCTTTCAGACCCCCTTGAGTCCGTGAACCTCTATTGTTTCAATTTACTAACACTTTACTTTAATACCATGAATATTTATGCTGGCTATACCGTCAAGATTGTTACATAAATATAAATTCATGGGTCTCTGGATCTACTCTGATCCGGCATAAGTGCTCCATTTTAAATCTCCATAATAGTGTGCCATGCCACTCGGTGGTCTAATCACCGTCAGCTAGAGTAGATCCAAACGAATAGTCAGAGTCTACATTCATGAATTAAAGCAAATCCTCTGCAACTATAGTATTGGCAATACTCTAAGTCCAACAGTCTAAGCGAATACCAAATTCAGTCTATTAAATCGTTTGCTACTCTGAAAAAGTCTACCCCAATTCTGAACGCTCTCACTGTAGTGTATAAGATGATGCCCAAGGGTATGACCAAAATGAAAATTAAAATAATACTTGAAAATACCCCGTTCCAGATGGATATTTCTGTCTTCAGACATTGCTTATCCTGTATACTACTAGTACTGCAGACTCTAGCCTACAGCATATAGGGACTGTTGAGGAAGACCCTACTGCCATGCAGACTGTAATATTTGTCTAACTTAGCTCAACAGTACAGTAGATATCTCGTCCTTTGCGCATTCCTCAAAATCTAGTATTATTATTTAAGGCTCTGTACTGTCTGTAGTCTGCAGAGTCTACTGTCTACTACATAACAATATTGAGTCTAGATCTTCCTTCATATCTAGATCTCTATTCCTTATGTCATGCAAGCTATACCGGTGACTATGTGTTAACTCACCCGGTTGCGTCTGTGAAATGTCGCCGAGGCGCCTGTTCTGTCGTTTCCATGACCGGGCCCGGGCCGGTTACGGCTGATTATGTATTCTGCACTGGACTCGCCTCCATCAACATCACTGCGGCTGTCTGGGCTTGCTTCTTGTCCTATGTCTTTGCAGGCTCAGGCACCTTGTCATTTGTCTGTTGTGCTGACGGAGTTGACTCGGTCGTTTAGTCTGCGCTTGTTCGATTGTCCTTGTGTGTACGGAAGTCATAAACTCGTATCTAGCCTAGTCTAGGGTCTAAACACAACATTACAAGGTGATTTTTCGGAGGTCCCGTCTCTTGTCTTGAAGTTGAAGCCGCCGTTCAGCTAAAAATCTGGAATCTCTATGCTGATGTAGTTAGTATCTTGACGAGAGGCAAGACTAGAGCTAGTCCACTATAGTTCTCTGTATTCTAATCTTGATTGATCTTCTGCCGACTGTGTTTAGCTTATAATATAAACGTTACACTTGGTCGGCCTATTTCCAATCAATACTTCCAGTGCAGACGCTACTGCCGGTACCGGTATTACGAGCTGATAATAGAACTGGATCAGGGCGATTACACATTGCTATGTTCAAATGATTTTCGAATAAATCAGATGTATGTTCCCCGTAGATCTACTATCTCCGGACCGACAAAAAGAAACACGTTTTACCCCAGTGGAAGTTGTCGAGCGTGTGAATTAAAATCCAATAACAGTGCGCATGTACTGTACACGGCTAGGAATGCGCGCATCCTGCCGCTATATCGCGCGTATAAACATGGATGCGCAGCAATTCCGCTGTTTGACCTTTTGCACTGTTTAAAGTACTGTCAACTCGATTAAACTTTGGTTTGTATTTTGGTCGCATTCTCTCACAAATTGCTGATCCGATAAATCGAATAATCTTAGTGTGTAACAACATATCTATAATAAGATGATTATATTAAAACAGAAATTCGCAATACACTCGCATAAAAGCGATTGGTCTAAAAGTAGACTACTTGACGCAACCTAGTCCGTTCGCATAAAATAGGGCTTACAATGAACCCAAGGTCAACTTGGTGTCCGTGTGCGCTCTTTTTTTAATTAAATGTTATTCTTGATTTTTAAAGTTAATTTCATACATTCTATTTATTTTTAGTTACACATTAATATAGATGACTGTAATAGTAGTGAACAATTAGTTTTTAGACATGCTATCAAAATATTTGAAATAGGTTTAGAACGTCCTAAAATGTGTATAAACAAAAATATCTCACTCCCATCTCCAATGGAGAAGTGTGCTTGCGCGATAAATATTTATTGGCTTCATTGCGACCCCCTCATTCCTCCCTTTCCTCGTATCAGATTAATACGTCACTGCTTGTAGTTACGAATGGGGCTGCTGTTGTTTTTAATCATTTTACAATAAATACGAAACCAAAAATAAATGACAAATGTCAATGACATAAGCTGAGAAGAGATACAGCCAAACAAAGAAGGACGATACTGCATTTCCTTGACAACAGTGAACTAAATCAAAATACATGTAATGTATTTTTTCCGTCTTAATTTACGACCAGAGCCTTAAAGCTCCATATTGATATAAATTTGAGTAACGTGTTGGCTTGTTTTAGATTTGTTAAACAAGACTAGGAGGGATCAATGGATAGAAGATTACTTGAAACCTTTCCGAAGGAGGAATAGAGAAAGATTTTGAATGTGTATGTTTGCATGAATGTGAGAGAAAAGGAGATATTCGGGGGGGAAACGAATGAAATAGAGATAAAGGCAATCGTGAAATATGAAAAAGAACTGAAGACAAAATTGAAAAAGAATTTATTCTAACTTAGATAATAAAGCGGAGTAGAAAGGCATAGAGAGGAGCAGAAAGAGATTGAGAAATACATTTGGAAACATGAGGGAGACAGAGAGAGAGATGAAGAAAGAGAAAAAGATATACAAATGAGAAAGAGAGAGAGGGGGGGGGGGTGGGAGCGAGGGAAAATAATTTAAGCTCAAATTAATGTTATTCACTTGCAATGACATTAACTCCTTTTTTTTTTGGTCTAAATAAACAAAAGCTAGCACAGTGTGCTGGTTTTTCTAGACAAATATTTTGACAAATTAATCGTTTGTGCAACCTTGTCGACCACGGGGTTGCATTCAAATAATAAGCTGCTGTCAAATAAGAACTCCCATGGTAACTGAACTCTGTGAGTACTAAAGTTTTAAATTTAATCCTGCAGTTAAATCATTCTGCTTAATCGATTATCCTTGGGGTGTCGTGGGTTAGTGGTTAATTCACTTGACTCTCAATCTTGGTGTTGAGGGTTCGAATCCCAGCCCGGCACTAACATCTATTGGCAAGAAATTAATTCCTTTTTTGCCACTTTCCACCCAGGGGTAATGAGCTACCAGGCAATTGATGGGGTTAATACTCATGATGATGAGGCTTCCCTGGGTAAACACAATTATCATTATAAATACGGTGCTAGGTAAATACCATAAAACAGATATACAGTTGTACTTTGTTAAACATTCAAGGATTTGATAGCATATTTATTAAAGGTACAGTCCAGTCACATTGACGTCATCGACCCCAGATCAACAAGAGACCGAACATCGATTTGCGGTAGAAGCAGTTCTTGCAAATACACAAAAAGAGAGAAGCCTTAGTCTAGAAAATGGAGGAAGAATGATAAAAAAAGAACAGACAGGAAGTCAGTAGTGAAACAAAGTGACGAAACAATTGTATAATTTGATACATTTTTGTAAGAATTATTAAAATGTACCTTTATAAACCCTCGATAATGCATAGCTTGTTACCTTTATAAGCAAGGTAACTTTGTATACTATGTACGGACGATTTTTGTTCATTCCCTGTGTCATACTATATGTATTTATTTCAATACACGAGTACGTAATTAGCAGATCGTACAAGTAACTCCTGATATTACCAGAACGTTTATACATGGCTAGATGTTTCTTAGAGTATTTGAGGTTCTTGAATATCCTTATCCTCTTTAAATGGATACCCCAATTGGTTTATCGTGTTTTGTATACATTTTACATTGTATATTCCTTATTATGTATTGTATTTTGTTGGAAATGAAAAAAATAAAAATGAAATGAAATGAAATGAAAATCGTGGATGTCACCGTTAGTACGTACCGAGTACGGTAAGTTACATATCTTTCGCAAGCACGCGTTCAGTATTTGTCTCAGTCAGTGCATGGATATAATTACATATTCATGGTCAATGATATGCAATTTGGTACGGCATTGACCTTTCTGTGTATACATGGACTTTTTTTGGGTAGATGGCGCTGTTTACCTTGCAGTGAATATATGCATTGACAAGCTTTAGTATGAAAATTACATACACATAACAAGTTAGTGAATTTGTCTTTTGATAGAACTCTCCCATTGGCAGTGTTAGTATATCTTTCGTATACTGAATGTTGGTGGAGGTATATTTTGATATCAGGTACAAATATAGGAAAACGTGAAATATGTTTAAAGGTCATACATCTTTTTCAATATATGAAATGAGTGTGCAATATCTTTTTGTTTCGAACCTACCATCATCCGAATTATTGGAGATTGGTGATTAGTTTGGGTTGCGTTATAAAATCCAGAATCATTGGACGAGACTGACGGCCCACGAAATCAACACCCCATTAGATGAGAGTTATATTCATGCTATTGACCTGTAACTTATACTTTAAACTATAGAGCCAAAGTTTCTTGTATTTATTATGTCCGTCATTGATACTGTTCAGACTTGGTAATGTTTCTGAGACGAGAAGTAATATGTTGTTTTTCTTCTTCTTCGAAATCATCGTCGTCTTCTTATTCTCTTCCCACTTTGGTTTCATATGTCAACAGCTAATTTACAGTAACAGTTTCGCCTTTCTCGGTCTTTCTCGATCGCAGCACCCTTTCTGTAGAAAAACTTACCTTTGGAGTTGAGAACTACAAAATCACTAGAGAGTTTCAAATCGATTTTTAAATTCTACCTTTCTAGCAATGCTGGATACGAGAATATGGGACTTATTCGGACTCTTATTCCTCATCTATTTTTCTTGTGCGCCCAGGAATATAATTTGTTTTAATCTACGAACTAGCTTCTTTTCCATAGATTATCTTTCCAAGCAGCCTTTGCCATCTCCTTTCCTTTCGCTTTAAATTTTTATTTCCACGAGAGGTGACACAGCTAATGGATATGTTATTTCCAGAATGGATACTAGTTGTAATAAGATTTTAAATTTAATGTAAACTTATCTTTCATAGGCCTATATCAAAATAAACATAAATGTACCCTCTTTAAGATAATATGCAATTGGAATCATACCATTCAGGCATTAGTGAGTACGGCCATTTAACAATAAATGGGTATCTAATGAAAATTGCGAAAATGGAGTATCTGGCCATTCGAATGTTTTGATGAGCATTTCCATCTCATAGTGTCAAATTTAAACAATGAAAAAAAGAAAACCCTACAACTTCTCAATGACGAGAAACATGAAAGGAGAGGCATCTTGACTTGTGGCAGTTGTGCTTTCAAGAACCACGCAGTCACCCGAAACTACAGTTGACATCCAGAGCTCAATTCTCCTCATTATCATTCTTCGTATACATTGTTGAACAAAAATATATCTTACGGATATGTACATGTTTATTAACATTTGAATGGCTACTTGCTCTATTTTCTTCAAGTTTCTTAATTAGACCTTTTAATGATTAAACGGATATACCCATCGAATTGTGAAGTTAAAAACTTCATCTTGATTGATGTTGAGAGAGTGTCAATTTTCCTTGAATTTGATTTATATTTTATCTTATTTTATCAACGATTTACATGACAATTTGAACAATAAAGAGAGTCCACTTTTTTTTCGCAGAGTGTACTACTACTACTCTACTACTCCATGAACCATTATCTCTTAGCAGGGTTGGTTGCCCGAATCCTCCGTCTCCAATCTCCTTTCCTCCCTGTTAGTGAAGCTGTCAGATTTAGCTCTCTCATATATCTTTTAATGTTATCCTTGAAAAGATTTATCGGCCCTCCCTTTTCTCCGCTTCCTTCCACTGCTCGCGTCATAACTTCCTTTGCTGTTTTTTCCCTCACCAGCCCTCTCCAAGTGTCCAAACCATCTCAATCTCTTCTCCCTAACCTTCTCCAGGATGTTAGCTACCATCAGGTAAACGACTTTATCAAGTAAAAATAAGATAGTGAGAGGGAGAACAAGAGAAGGGAAGAGAATTTACATGTATACGAAAAAAGGATAGAAGCAGAGTAGAAAAGGGAATGAGAGAGAAGCTAAGAGCGATAAAGGAGAAAGGGAGAGAGAGAGAGAGAGAGAGAATGAGAGGGCAGGGAGGGTAAAGCAAGTGGCTAATAGTTAGCAAATAGATTCCTTCACATAATGACTTAACTGTATGCTTTAGGCATACGGATATCATGACAAAGAAGGAAAGCCGTGTACGCATGCAGTATTTACCCCGCAATGCACGTCCCAGTTATTATTCACATGGAATTTGTTCAATCATTACATAAAAATGCGGTAGCGTGTGTTCCAGATGAAGATCACCTTTTTTAACTGAATTGAATTGAATTGAATTTATTTTTTGGGAACATGCAAATCCGATTACATGATACAGTGATACAACATATACAAAATATAACATTTTTTTGAACGTGTATACAATATAAGATTTCTCAATGTTTACATTAAAATAAAATGTAACTTATAACGCACTACCAAGAATTGGTTCGTTAATAAATATGCAGAAGAAGGGCTATCACAGTAATCAAATGAAAATATCTAGTTAAATTTAAAAATTACAACTTTCAAAACCTCCTAATTGTCATTGCAGCTAACCTCACTTCATCTCTTCTTCCTCTCAATCAATTATGATTAGTACATTTTGAATGAATAACATTAAAGGGATACGTCTTCATAGTATTGTTTGTTGTTATATCATTGAATGGTCCTTATATCATATTTACTATTGTGCATACGTAATATATCTTATTGCAGAAAGCAAGGTAATTCCATGAAGCGCTTTTTAAAACAGGATATCAGTTTGATCAATGAGATACTGTGTACTTCCACTATCTTCCAAACGAGGAATCGGTCGCTACATTACGCGGGGAAATGTATTAGTCATATAGAAGGCCAAGTTCCCGCATCTATCGTGTTTACGGAGTTCATATTAAAACCACAGCAGACCTATACAGGGAGGTTCTACATGATCTCGAATGTATATTAATAAATTATGTTAATAAATTGACCGTACCATTCTAAGCGCTTTGTCAAGTGATTGCTAACACACGCGATTTCATATAAGAGTCCTTATCCCATACCAAACCAAAAAATAAGTGAGTGTGTGCGTGCGCTTGCATGTTGCATATATATATACGTATACGTATATACGTATATAATACAATGAGTGACTCAACTCTATTGCGTATATCTGTTAAAGGCGAAGTCCATCTTGATGTTAAGTTGTTTTTAATAGAAGAGGGGAAAATGTATACAACTGTAAAACTTAGAACAAAATCCGATTAAAATTAAGAAGGTCGTGAATTTTTGAAGTTGCAATAGATCAAATAAAAATTGGCAACTATGTGACTATCTTGCAACGGCTCCCTCTGTACTTAACATGAACCCTTACATTTCTTTTGTCTCTGAAGAAAATTTCCAATCATTCATGCACCGAATCCCATGAAAGTCTGGAATTATTTTGTTTGAATGTCTGATAGGTTGCAATCACTTCCTTTAAGGGGAATAATTGCTCTCATAGGTTGCTTCCTGTTAACAATATTATCCTGTTTATTAGAGGCATGTTTTCATCAGATACACATTAACACACTATCTGAAATAAAAACCATTCGACCACCAATATAAAAACAGTAAATGAAATTGTGTATACTCATTAAAACAATGTAACAAATATGACGGGATTTTTTGACAGAAATATATTGATATCGTCTGTTTATATAATGATTCTATTGTGCTAAGTCATCCAAGGGAACATGGTGCTGGAGAGAAAAGACTCCCCGGTCTTTGCATTTGTTAATGAAAAATACAAAATTTGATAAAACGTTTGCATTCTTTTCCTGTTACGCACTCTATAAAAGCAATCACATTCAGATTGGATGACTTCCTGTATTAAAACCGGTTCCAGTGCAAAGACTACGTCATTTCCTATATGACGGAAATGGAGAGCTGATTGCTGTCATCACATTGACATAATACATGGCAGATCTATTTTGCAATGCTGTCTGAAGATCGCTTGATATGTTATGCACGCTAAATAAAGTACTGCAACTATAGCTACATTCATGCGACTTTTGCCACACTTTCTCGCGTTTCCCTTTCCAATGTTACAGTGTGCAATCTTTCTGTGTGGTGTATGTGCATGGAATTTCATGTTACATGTGGTATGAGTGGGTTAATGCTCTCTCTTTTACATGACTCAAAATAGGGGAAATGGGGTTCAAATAGAAATTACCAGAATCAATTCTATATCTGTTCAAAATGTATCATTCTAAACTACATTCACCTTTACATCACTCGCTAGACATACATTTGGTGTAAATTGCATGGTCATCCAGGGGCGTGTTTCATCAACTAAAATCGATTTCGATTTTAAAAATCGATTTTAAGGCCGAATCGATTTTAGCTTAAAATTGATAGTTGTGAGCTGTTTCATCAAATCGATTTTAAGCTAAAATAGATTTTTAGGGGTCTGTAATCAAGGCTAGTGAATTTGGGGTAAATCTACTACAAAATGGCATCGGTAAGCTACTGCAAGAGAGGTCCTAGAAAAGTAAGTAAATTCCGTTTTTCTCTGAAAATATTAATTCTGTTGAAAAAAACTCTGTTATTTTGGAAGAAGAAAAGTATTCCTCTCATCTTTATGCGAATACATTTTTATTTAACCGAACGATATTTAACTTATATATCAGTTAATATCACTCCCCGACTGGGCTAAAAGTGGATGAATTGCACCGGTTAATTCATTTCAGTCCCATTCATATAAATTCATGCAGGTCCAACTAAAATTGTCTACCGATGATCGTGTGTTAGGACAGGACAGGTACAAATATTCTTGCATTATTTGCAATTGATAACAATTATAGGTCCAACACGGCCTTAGGAATCATCATGTTGTATGGTTAATGATGGGTCTTGTGCTTATATTAAAGATCTAGTCTAATAGTTATAGGTCTACTAGATTCTAGACTAAACTAAGTCTAGCCCAGTTGTACTTGTACTTTGTAGTATTGTACTATATTTTGGGTTTAGAATCTAGATCTAGAAGAATCTAGAGTAGAGATTAGACCCTCTTAAACTTACTAAGTAGATCTAGACTAATACTAGTCTACTAGTACTAGTAGTACTCGAGTAGGCCTAGCGCCTAGGCCTACTGTACTCTGTAGTACTTAGGCTCTAGGCTAGTGCTCTAGACTTCTTCGATTTCTGGCATTCTGTCAGCCTAGCCGCACCGGTAAAGTAGCTCTTGAGTCTAGGCCTAGGCTAGATCTAGAGCTAGATGATGATAGATCTAGATAGTAGACTATCTAGATCTAGATGGTAATTGGTACTATAGGCCTAGGCCTAGATCTATCCCTTGTCTTGTTTTTGTTGATAATTACAATCTAGATCTAGATCTAGTCTACATCCTACAGGATCTTTGTTTTAATGTTAACATTTTATAAAAGAAAGTTGGACTCGAGAGTTATACCTAAGGCTAAGTAGACTCTAACTAGTCTAAGTAGATCTAGATCTAGATCTAAGTTAAGTAGATCTAGACCTAAGTTAGATCTTGATTTACTAGATCTAGCCTAGATGTAGACCCTATATAGATCCTAGATCTAATAATTAATAGACTCTAGGCCTATCTAGATTTATTTAGTCAAGGATCTACATGAAATTGATACTTGAGTCTTGATAGATCTAGGGTAGATGTAGACCTAGTCTCTACTGGACCTATAGAAAGTAAATTCTAGATCTAGACTAGATTAGATCTACTGTGTTTTGTAAGATCTAAATTAACAATAACATGAGTTTAGGTCTTGTCTGTGCCTATCAGTAACAAGTTGGATTCTAGACTAGACTAGATGTAGAATTTTATGTAGAGGAGGTCTAGAGTCTAGTAGATTTTTCTTTCTAAAATTCTACGCACACATATTAAAACTATTAAGCTCTAGGCCTAGACTAGATCTATATTAATTATTTTTCTTAATTTCATTTTTCTTTTGACAGAGTCAGACTCAGAGATGGAGTGGACCTCGAGTCGTATCCACCGAATAGACCTTTGGTCCAAAAGTTCTCTCCTGCCATGGCTTCAAAGTCTTGGACTTGGTTCTCATCCTAGCTCGGCCTCAAGGCTCAAGGAAAGGGTTTGGATATGCAGAATGTACTCAAGGCCAAGCTCAATGTCTAGGTGACAGCTATAGAACCTACTGTGCTAAGCGGCCTTGTGAAGTGATCTTCTTAGTAAAATTTGTACACCAATATTTATAAACAAAGGTAAGGTTTTTGGGGGTTCTTCTAGACCTACGTATAAATAAATTACTAATTTGTTGTTGAGTCTGTAATTTTATATATGATTAAAGGGTTAAGGTACTGGATTTCATTACATTTTCTATGTACAATCACAAACTGGTAATTCCATGTAAGGGGAAGTCAACCGTGACAGGTCTAAATCATAGATAAATTACTACATCAGCCAGATAAATATTGTACAAAGAATAGGGCAGCAATTAACTATAAAGATGTGATTGAACCAACTGTAATGAGCATGTTTATGATGTAAGCTGCTCTGTTTGTTATATACCAGTTAAGGTATCTTTTCTCTTCTATTCACGACAGGGGAATGTTCATTAATTCTGTTTACAACATTGTTTGGTTCAAGATTAAACTCAATAGTCCATTTTGCAAATGTCTAAAACCTTCAATGTGGTTGGTAACAATGTGTGGAACCAAATACATTTAAATAACAATTAGAATCACTGATGAAAATGTACTTATGTTCTGTTGAACACATTAGATACAGTGACAAATATTTTTCTGAGAAATATATTTGCGCTCTTCATGAAATATATTATATATGTATCTCTGTTTTACATATTAGGTTGCAAAATAAAGAGCTATGGCATCTACATGTACTGCTAATTCATGACATCTGGAATTTCATTCTTAAGTTATTGTCCATCTCTTCAAGTTGAAAAGGTAAGCAGTATCAGTTACCATAATTTATCTTATCAGTTTGTTCTGTGCCTGTCATTGTTACCATACCCCTACAGCAGTCGTTAAAAATGAAACGACATAAGTCAGTACATTTTTCATAATCCTTGTAAGAAGTCTAATACCCATCTTACCCATTCTGTTGTATAAAACGTACACAAATGGTTATGAAAGGATATTTTTTCCAAAGCAACAATTTAATTATTTATCTTTTGTAACTAAAACTGCTTTTGTCTCAAAATTTATAAAGAATTTTTTTATTCTTCTTATTATTTATTTTGCAATCAAAGTATTTGACATAATCATTATCATGAATACAAAAGTTGTAGATAGATTGAAAAATTACACTGGTATTTATTAATTGATTCATTTATTACTTTAAATTCTGATTCTAGACTGCAGAGCCTGAATTACCTGCATCGTTATGCTTCATATGGAACATCAGCCAGCTTACAGATACAAGCTCCCTTTTCCAGCTTTAAGCAAGAGGAACACAATGAGATACAGATCTCGGTATCATGGACTGGTCGCTTTCTCTTACAACCACCACTTCTTGTAAAATAAGATTTACAAATTAATTCCTCTGAAGCTATTAGAACTGCTTCATTCAAGTTACTAAAATTTGCCATAGAATATGAGATTTTTGGTTTGATTATCAAAATCATATAATATTTTAAAGGAATTAAAATTTTCAATGATACTTCCAAGATTTCCTGTATTTTAAACAGAATTTTAGAATCTTGCGGAAGAAAAAAAGAACTAGTTACAGTTGGAGGATAAGACCGAAATTATAATCCATACTAAATTAGCTCTGCAATTTAGGCCTGCACTTTCAAGAAATTTCATTTTAAGTGTTGCTGCTGATCTAAATAGCTATGATTCTGTCATGGAGGTTATTGTTACCAAACTCACATTACACAGATAATTCTGTTCATTGCAATAAATCTTAAAATATCAAATTGAAAATTTCAAAGTAGCAATTCATCTGAGTAGCAGTGAATCAATTTGATGGCCTATTTGGAACTCTTCCTAGAGGCACTTCTGGCATGACTATGTATCGATAATTACCTGTTGATGCCTAAAGTGCTATTGTAGCAATTGCACAATAAAGAATACGTAAGAAATAACAGAACTTTGTGATTGCAGTGAAAACAGATTTGTCCTGTAGGAAATATATTAACTCTGACTTATGTTGTCCTTAGAATTTTTTCAAAGCTGATAGAAAGTATTGATGATTAATTTCATATAGACAAACTATTGTATCAAGAAAAACACATTCTCACCGACTGCATGACCTTACATGACAATGTATGTCACCTTTAGATTAACAACCATATGAGTAACAGCAATCCTTGTGACAAATATTACTCTTTTTAATATCCAAAAGGTACATTGACTAGACATTGGCAGATATCAGCTGCAATACTTTAAACAACTGGCTGTCACTTTAATAGCACTTTCATTTGTGTCATTTCAAATGTTCTTATTGTATCCCTTGAATGTATTTGCTATGCTCATTTACAAAATGTAGATTTCATTCATTAAAGCATAAGCATATTGATTAGACATTGAAGCCTTTAAATCTGTGTTAATTTTATTTTGATGTAATCAATGTATTGGTTTTCATTTAACAAGTTAAAGGGGGAGGCAAAAAAATGAATGGATGAGATTGTATGCTGGTAATTATGAAATGATGATAAAGGACAATGATTTGATTCAATGATGGTGTGTTTGTTTGATGGTGAGTATTGAAATATCCTAGCAATGCTTTTTCTTATAAGTTAGTGTTTATTTATTAATTGTTGTACTTTATTTATTTATTTTTTGAGGGGGAGGGTTCATGAAAGAACAAAACAATCACTTTGAAAGGGGCGGAAAGCAAAGTGTTGTGATGGGAGTATCGTATGTTAATGAGAGAGAGAGTATATGAATGGAATAACGGCACATAGTTGTAAGCAGATGTGGTAAGAAAAATATAGAAAAGGGAGCACACAACAGAATGGAAAAGGGGCACTACTAAGAGAGAAGAAAACAGTAACAAGAGGAACTTTAAAACAAAGTAAAACAGGACAAATTGCATGAAGGAAAAGTGCACTTGTAATAAATAAAAAGGGATATTAATCAGATGTAAAAGGGAATGTTTAAGAAGAAAAACAGGCCCCACACTTATGTCAGTACCTGAAAAACCGGGCAATTGTGCCAACCCCAAACCCGGAATGCCACCTAAACTGCAGCCTTTGGTATTGATCATGCTTGGTATTAAATTTGATAATTTAAAAAATACTTGGTTATCAACAAAGACTTGTTCCCCCTCCCCTCCCCCATCCCCCAAAAAAATCATTGCCTAAAAATTGCCATTAATTTTGAACAGAATTCTCCATTTCCCGATGCATGATCAAATTGATGTTGGCCGAAAGTTACGCCTGTACAGCCAATGAATGCTTGAAATAGCATATTAATAATCCAATGAATAAGAATAAAATTGATCTTAAAACTGATATATATATGTATATGGATCAATTTTAAGGCTAAAATCGATCTTAAAATTGATTTGGATCACACTCTAACTTAAAATCGATTTTAAGGCTAAAATCGATTTTATTTATTTGATGAAACAGCTCCTAAAATCGAAATCGATTTTAGGCCCTTAAAATCGATCGGATCGATTTTAAGATCGATTTTAGGGCTTAGTGAAACACCCCCCTGTACAACCCTGTTTTCGCTAAAAACGTATTTCTCAGTTCTCTTTTCGTATCTTGCTCTCAAACTCTCTGTATCTGCCTTTCTAGCTCTCTCTCTTTCTCTCTATTTCTCCTTTTTTTTTTTTTTTTATCTCTTCTCCTTCCTCCCTTCACCTTTTGACTTTCGCCTCTCTCTTTCTCTCCAATGGTGCTGTTCCATGTTAAATTCATCCTACCAATGAGTCTTATTTTATTTCTCTATTATTTTTCTTGGGGTTAAATCAAAATGGTAGGTTAATGTTATCACATTTTCACGACTCAAAGTAGGGTACATGGAGTGTAAACACTGGTTCAAACTGAATTAGAAATGACCTGATTCAATGCTTTATCTATTCAAAATGTATGACTCTAGACTACATTGCATGTTTTCGTCAGATACATATTAATGCACTATCTGCAATAGAAACCACCTTTCGACCACTAATATAAAAACTGTAAACGTTTACATTTGAAATACAAGGGTTAGGAAAATTAAAACTAAATTTTGTATAGTCTTTATAACAATTAAGAAAAAATTAATTATACATTTACCCTAGATACAATTTTTTACAAATATGTTCGTCACAGAGTTGCAAATTTGTGTTTGATATATCGCATCTTCATAGTGAGCACAATTTTTTTTTCTTTGGCACCCGAAAATTTTTTTCCCCTACGGGAAAGGTTATTTTTTTCCACAACCACCCCCCCCCCTTGGGCACCAGGGGAGGGGGCCCATCTTCTATTTTTTTCAAAAAAGGGTGTTTTTACCTGTTTTTTTTTGCTAGGGAAGAGGCCCGGGCCCCCCGGGCCCCCTCCCTGGATCCGCCACTGGATGATTAAATGTATGATGGTTCGATGTGTGTCCATATTTCACTCATTCCGGTTGATTCCAAATATTTTCACTTTATCAATGTAAATATGGATTAATCAAGGTTTCTTCATTTTCTTATTTGGCTATTCCTGAATGAAAGACACCATTGTTAATTCAAAATAGGCAGAAATATTAACCAAGAAAATGTCCAAAGTTGGGTTCCATTTCCCCCAGTATTTTTAAGAGTGTATGATGACTAACATATCGGTATAATTGTGTGTACAGTTAATAGTTTATTCATTTATTTATTTATTTATTGCAACTAAAAGTTTGGATTTCAAGTACAAAATTAAAAAGGAAAGAATGATACACAACAATAAGACAATTTTTCCTCTTCCACAGGGTTCTTTATTTTCAAAGCATATTCCATCATATACATATAATATAAGAAATAAAGTCCATACACAATGGCTAAACAAAGATAATAATCATCACGATCGAAAGCTTTGTGGCAGATAAAACAAAGAAATATTGACAAAATTAGTATTTTTTAATAAATATGATAATATAATATAATAAAATACATCATCATCTTCGTGTTGGCACATTTCAACACTCTCAAAATATTTTCTAAAGTGAAACCATTTCTTTATCAATTTATTCTCTCTGAGATTTGTTTGGTATATATATTTTACCATTTCATAATAACGTTTTACAGCTGACAAAATTATATCACATGAAGGCAGATGAATTCGTAATTTGGCTGAAAATTTTCCTCGTCTTACAGCCATCTGAATACAATAAGACAACGGTATACATTTACACAATGAACTGATATCGAGTAAACAAAATGAGAGTTACCACCTTGGATTCCTAAACTTATATTCGATTACAATACATAAGTATTTTGCTGAGTCAGTTGCTTTTATTATTACTTCCAAAGGCCTTACAGAATGAAAAAAGTTTACACGTTTCTTTCCTATTAAATATAAGTACATATAATATAAATACATTTTATTTCTCTATTATTGTAACTTTAACATTCAGTGAATGTATATTTGAAAACATAGGAAACTGATACACAATTTCAATGATAAATCGTCATTACCCTTTATTTTGCACAACAAATATTATGGAATATTAACAACTTTATTAAACATTCTCAGATTCTGATTCAGATTCTGTATTGTTTTATGTAATGATATTATCACCATGATCAGTAAACAAATAGGCCTAAAGTCACTGGTGAGCGGACCTTAAAAATGTACCCCAAAATATGATTTGAAATAAAGTCAGACTCAATCTGAATTCACGACAATATTGCTAAAAACAAAAATGAACACTGTAACATACATGTATTCATAAATTGAAGATAAGTTAGATAACAATGAAACGGTGGGCGTTACTTGCTACATGATAACAATATTAGGATAACTAAAATACGTACACATAAATATACATATAAACAAATACACAGAAGGATAATAGAAAGGAGAAGACGAAGAAGAAGCAGCAGAAGAGGATGAAGAAGATGATTATGAAGAAGGAGAAGAGGATAAAGATGACGAAAAAGAAGAAGAAGAACTTGGAGAAGAAAGGGAGGCAGAAAATCAATATTAAAGATATTGGCAGAACAGTTGATCGCGGACATATTATTAACATAATATATGGCACATCCATTTTGCAATGCTGTCTAACGATCGCCTGATATGCTATGCACATTACTTCATAGAGCTCATCTTTTATTCACTTACATGAGACATGTGATCATAATTACGTATTTCATTTGGCTTGCAGTAATGTGCTTCAAAGGTAAATAATATCCTCATGGCCGGGGAATGTCAAAATCCAACCATCATGGAAACGCAGTATGAATGCTTTACATGATCGACGACCAACGCACTGTAGTGCTATTGAAAAAGTCCTTGTGTTTTAGAGCTACTGGGAAATAATCAAAAGAAAGTTGAGCAACAGAGTTTACTTTTGCTATTTGATCAATTTACACTGAGATTTGAAATTTATTATTTTTATGGGTGTAAGTGGATGCGTAGCCTATAATATTCTCCTCACGAAAACATAGTTGAAAAAAGCTGCAATATGTATGTGTAATGTATAGGTGTTTCATATGTTCATATACATGTAGGATTACAATTTATCTGTGATTTGTTATCAAGAGTTCATATCTAAATTTAAACAGTTTCGACCTTAAAGCCACCTGTGCGTACTCGCAAAGGAAGCCTCACTTAATTGATATACTAGCGACACTCTCTATGCTCAATCCGAAAATAAGTAGGTATAAATATATATATATATTCAGATTCAGATTCAGATTAATTTTATTGGTCCATTTGGAAATTCAGTTTGTCGGCATTACATAGAGTACATGAACAATATACAATAGAAAATATAATACACAAATAGATAATACACAGAAGCGAATTTACAATGGCGTAGTCAGATGGAAACACGGATATAAACATATAAACAGACCCAACAAAGATGTGAATGAGTATCATGTTTAAATTACGCATGTATAAAGTTAAGCTAAGCAAGTTGAACACCCAAATTCAGACAATTGCTGACAAAACTACGTAACCTGATAGTTTGCAAACACGGTTATGTAGTTTATTGAATCAAAACTAAATTATAAGTTGCAAAATGCGAACAATAGCAATTGTGTCCTGGACTTTACCGACTAAGGTATATCTATATATCTGATGTCTGAATCATTCTGACTGTCCTACTCGAAGTTGAACCAGAAAACAAAATCAAATAATTTAACATTTTATGTCAAATAATGCTCACAGTTCCATAACACACTCCAATGGTAACGTATGGGATACATACATTGGGCTTGCCCACATTGTGTGGTCTCGTTGGAGGGTAGAAATGTAGAATTGATTCTGTATCATTTTCAGTTTGAATTTCTTTCATGTTAGTTAGATTCTAACCTTTAACGAATACTTTGGTCCTTCGTTTTTAAAAACCAAAGCATCCGCCTCTCCATACTATTAGTAGGAGGAGGCGGAAATGTAAATGACTAGAACTAGCAGAAAGAAGCTGAAATGATTATTATGTTGGTAGTTCAAACGGCTATATACATATATGCGCTCGCATGCCTATAGCACGCACTGTACGTGTAGGCCAGTATAATTTATGTACTATTATGTTCATCGGAGTATGAGCTCATTAAGAGCGAGGCACTGCAATCTGTGAAGGTTTCGTGCTATGCCATATCCATATGAAAGTCTTGCACGCGTCCTCTCATTCTTACGTCCTCGCTCGGTTGATATTGCTCATAAATACTGTCTACATCATACAATTCAAGGAGTCGTGGTTGTGATGCTTTGAAGTGATGTATTCATTTGTCGTATTAGAAAGTTGTAATGCTTCAAAGAGAGAGCTTGATATATCCTAGTGAGCATTGCTCTATCAAATCTTATAACATGGTGCATTTCATTAATGATAAAATATTTGAGAATTATACTGAGAATTTCAAATTTAACAAATTTCTTTGCCTTTGTCATACAGGTAAAATGCCAATATGAACCCCAAGTTTTGATTGCTTGGTTGATTTCATTTACCGCGTATAAAAAAGCATATACATAATAACATAATATGATAATATGACAAGATAATGTCGGATGGAACATCCGCTCATCTATGACATTAAAGCACCGCCGTTCTACCGAGGAGTCTTAAGAATAAAACCAAAAACGAGAGGAACTAACACATCGCAAAAGAAATCATTTACATATAACTATATGCATGTGCAACATACTAAATATAGTTAACTCTAACAAACATGTCCCATATTTTACTATCTTCATTACTGTATTTCATTGCCTTGTTTTAATCAATCCCATGACGTTGTTGGGTCCATGAGCAAACCAGAATTACATTGTCTTATACGTTACTGATCACATGTAGATATATAAGATGACTGTGATAGGCACTTAGCACTTACTAGAGCTTATTGGAACGAAAATGGAGTGGCATGGCACAATTGGTGTCAATTATTGTTCATGACTCCACAATAGTTCAATCAATCAATTGGGCATCAAATGAACAAATACATTTGACATGCCCACACGTAGAACGTTAGTTATTCCATATATGGTACGTTTACTCAGCCGCCATTACGAGTTAAAAGAGTAATTTTAATTTCGACTAGTGATGTCAAACGTTCGTTATAAGGCAAGATCACATAAGGCAATTACTACCTTATCAGAATTACAATAAATATTGCAATTGATCATGCAGCAATAATTAAACCTAAGACATATCTGACCTCTGTTTGCATATATGCGTGTACATTTACACACAGCCGGAAAAAAGGATTTTTTTACTGGATATATTACATGCGAAATTATTTAAGAGTATTTACAGTTTTATTTACTTTTAGAACAACAGCAATACCATTATCATGTTCATTTTATATACATCCAATTTGACAATCAGGCTACTAAGTGATGACACATGGACGTATAACCTGATAGACGACAAACTTGTACCTCAATGACTATGATTTATTTCATGATTTAAGTTTTTTTTTAATGATTTAATGCTCTGTAAAAATAATATAATATAATAGATTATTCATACCCCTTTTGAATGTGAATTAAGAGGGTGTTTTTCATGAATGTAGAATGAAAGATTGCTGAATACACATTCTCAAGAAATATAGTTGAATACAATATAATAGACATATTCTTTATAAATTTCCTATGTACATATGAAGATGATTTACTCATAAGCACCCAAAGTGGATTTAGCTCATTTTGGAATGAAACCGATTTGGATTTAGCTCCTTTTGGAATGAAACATGATATTGTACCTACAAATTTTCATACTTCCTGGTGAAATTTTAGAATGTGATATAGTGCATTTTGTCCCCGTGTAGGAAATAATTATTTTAAGACAAAAAACTCAATTTTGATAAAATATGGATTTAGCTCCTTTTGGAATCAAGCTCTTCATATACACGAAAAAAAAGAACCCTGTACAATTTTATTGATACTTGTACATGTACGCTGAATCCAGTCATTGATTTAAAATCTTAACAAAGGTCATATATCAAATTACCAAATATTACTGATATTGTTGAATATTATTCATCAAAGTCGGTCATTTGTAAGTTAACAGTACATCGATCTAATCTCCACCGTTGGTTAATTCAGTAATCATCAAGATGCTTTATGTAATTGTGATTACAAAGCACAGCTTGGATATTTCTTATCTTAACAATTCATTTTATGTGTATCTTATTTGGCTCTTAATATATTAGATCAATCAATTTGAAATTCATATCGACTGAGTGTTAATTAAAAGTTCTGCCTATATATGTGTAGTCGGATGCCATCTAATAGGACATAAGTATAACGATATTGATAAAGCAGTATGTGACAATATGAGAGAGGGAATGAGAGCGAGTGAGAGAGAGACAGAGAGAGAGAGAGAGGGAGAGAGGGGAGGGAGTGGAGAGGTATAGAAAAGTGATAGCTGTAAAGAAAATGGTTGGTCGTTATAGCTTTGGAAAGGAAATAATTCAGATAATTTTCTGTTATAAATACTGTTAGTATTATTATTGCTCATTATCGCAACAACGTACAAGTACATTTTGTGAAATTGATGATGTCCACTATAAAATTTTATATAGATTTTGAACTATATTATAAATAACATAATTAGCACCATCAATATAACCAACAACAGTAAATACACGACAACAAAAACAATAATAATGATGATAATAATAATAATGAAAATAATAATTATAATAATTAAATACTAATGATAATAATAGTAATATGTTTTATTTACCAGAGCAGCCTGGTCAGAATTAATACTTTTTTCCTGATGGCCATAGAACCCTATTGTCCCTGCTTTTATAATATTATCGTTATTATAATAATATTGATATTATTATTAAAATTTAAACATCATCAACTTTCATTTCTTTTTGTTTTAAATGTTACTAATTTGCAAGTGTTGATGCATATGATGCATGATATATATATATATATATATTTATATATATGGTTATTGAAACAGTAATTGAAACATGTGAACATAAAAGAACATGGCCTGAAGGGAAACACCAACCTTAAACCCAAATGAGAAGATTGGTTTACATGCTTAATTTAATAATTAGGGGGAAGGATTATGCGATCATGAAATTGTCGATGGTGAGTGTAAAATTTGCATAATTTGTACTTACGGTTAAGAAGAAAAATATGCGTTAACAACTTTTGTAAATTTTGTGTATTTTCGTAACTAAAACATGGCAAGGTGGACTGGTTGAATAAGGGCCTTTGTTAAATACTTCAGGTGTAAGTTTTATATATATCAAATTTTCAATAATTATAATAGGGACAAATCTTTTTTTTCTTCACATACTCTAAAAACTACAGCACTTGGTAAGGATATGAATAATTGAGTTGTTATGTAATATGGGTCTGCAATTGTTACGAAAAGTGATTTTTGCAATTTTCAGAACTGCAACTTTTTTAAAGAGCAAAGCGGAGAGTCGGGTGATATTTTCACAATAATTATTAGTACGAGCACAGTAAAATGTGAGAAAGGGTTAAAGGTAGGGTCTAATGGGCACATAAGGCAAACAATAAACCATCAGAATATGTCATATTTCCTTTCAAGATAGGCATGCTATTCAGCCCCAAAATTGGCCTTTTTTCATTGCCCGCGATTTAATTAATATTAAGGGGAAAATGTGAGGGCATTTGTCTGTATCCTCTCGGAAATGGATATTCGCGCCTATTTACTGCTAATTCAAGGGCACATCATCACACAATGGAAATCTTGAATAATTATCTTTTAAAACTTTCAACGCGCTACTAACGTTTTCACGTTTGTTTAAACAAAATCTGACATACATGGATTTTGACTTGCAATTTCGAAACAAAGTTGTTAAGTGAAGCGTGTACGGATCAATGTCATCAATTTACCATCTGAAGGAATATTAATTAACCTTAGATTGTAAAGTTAGTCTAGGGCATCAATGCTTGCAATAATAAAGTTGCCTTTCTTGCTAGTTAAGTACTTGGTAACAATATCTGAGAAATAAGGAAAAGGTTAGAACAATTTGATAAGCCTTAACTATTTTTTATAGAATACGATCCATTGACAAAGACAAATCTATTATCCATTATTATTTATGTAACATTTCTCTGTTGTTTCCCGCCAGCTTCATTTTAACGTCTTGCTGTTGCAAGATATGCAACTAAAATAATTATAACTATCATTTGGATAATCAATATGATTACTGCACAAGACATCTTACCACACAACAGAATCCTTATGGATTTCACTGGCTCCTTCTCGGTGCTGTTCTCCCCACGGTGTTCATCTCTAACTTTGTCGTCTGTGTTGCTCCATATGGTTTTAAGCAGAGCGGGGTGAAATAGTTCCCGTCCTATTGAGTGGATAATTAGTAACATGTTACATTTAAATTCATACCACAGGAGAAAAGTTGAATTAACTTTTAATTAGTTAGAGTGGTTGAAAAATGGCTATAGCATATAAATACTACATTTAATTATTATTGTTATAATTATCATTATTAATCGTCCTTTAGAAACGAAATTGAATATTTATTCATAAACTGATATTCTATTAGCAAGGGGGAAAATGTTTGCAACGGTCAGGTATTAGAGATTCAGCATTCTTCAAGCTTTGGAAGGGAAATCATTTAGATACTTTCTTTTATTATTATTATTGTTATTATTAGTATTGCTATTATTATCGCATCAACGTAATGCATGATGTCCAATAAAAAATTGTATGTACATGTTGTA
Source organism: Mesocentrotus franciscanus (assembly GCA_037976565.1). Lineage (NCBI taxonomy): Eukaryota > Metazoa > Echinodermata > Echinoidea > Camarodonta > Strongylocentrotidae > Mesocentrotus > Mesocentrotus franciscanus. The sequence goes on from CP137667.1 coordinate 20,824,685, forward strand.
CTATGTTATATATAACATAAACATGTTAACAGCACTTGGTAACATCGTTCAGATGAGAGAAAATGGGGCTAAGGTAGTGACTTCAATGCTAAATGTACAATGAAAGATAATCTTAAAGTTTGAGTGAAAACAAACCATTATTAATGATACAAATTGGGAAAAACTGATCTGATCGATTTCTGAATTTGTCCAACTATATTATTACAACTTAATTAAATTTTAGGTGAATGTAAATTTTCACAAAGCAATGAATTGGCTCTTTATACCATTCCAAAGATTTAAGTGTTGGCAGATTTTAAAAGCCTGTTTTATGTATTATTTGTATGGAAAGACGGTTGGGAAGATTCAAAAATTGGTTAGGAGAATTTACTGTTAGAGGTTGTAGCACAGTGACGCCTTCAAAGAAAACCATAAATATCTTTATGGTTTTATATTTTTTTCAGGATTTTTTGCATGTTAGAGGGTTAGTACCATACGGTCGAAGAAATATAATAAGTAACATTTCATACACAAATTACGCAGCTTTTTCATCAACCTTAAACAATGTTACCGCTTCACTTAACACAACATGGAGAGTAAAACAACATTCTACTTTGGCAAGGTGCACGCCGTAAACAGGACACATTATGTACATAATAACATTCCATTTATGAAAAGAAGAATATTCATTACACCTAATGAGCACACAAGTCGAAACTTTCAATGAAAAATGAAATACGGAGAGATAGTGCCACAAATATATACTGTATATTCATGTAAGCCTACTCAAAAAAAAAATGTTTTTAAATAATAATTATCATTTATCCATGATATTCAATGAAATAAAACTTGCATAACATGTATAAAGATAATGAAAGGCGTTCCAATTTATAGGTAAAAATAAAGTCATCCATTTCTGATTATGATAACAAAATAATACTATACACACAGCTACATCATGCAACTTCTTAAAGGTAGTACACCTACTATATACATGTACATTTATATCAATACTTTTTCGGAACGAGAGATAATAGGAAAAAGTTCACGCGCATCCACTTGGAGGACAGCCTTAAAGCGTGTTTACAATGTTTACATATTAATGAAAATAATAACTATTATAATAATAATATTATTGAAAATAATAGTAATATGTTTCATTTACCAAGGAAGCCTGATCAAAACTGATACTTTTCTCCTGATGGCCATAGAACTCTATTATTGTTCCTGCTTTTATCATTATTATCGTTATTATCATTTTTATTATTAATGTTATTATTTTCATCATCAGCATCATTAACCTACACATTTTTGTTTTACATGTAACTAATTTGCAAGCATTGATGCATGATATATATATATTTATATATATGGTTATTGAACAGTCATTAAAATATGTGAACACAAAGGAACATGGCCTGAAGGGAAACACCAACCTTAAACCCAAATGAGAAAATTGATTGATATGCTTACTTTAATAATGAGGGCGAGGATTATGCGATCATGAAATAAAGAAGAGTTTAGAAATTGTCAATGGTGAGTGGGAAAATGGCATATCTTGTACTTACAGTTAAGAACTAAAATATGAGTTAACAACTCTTGTAAATTTGATGTTTTTTGTGTAATTTTCGTAAATAACACTTTAGTTGTAAGCTTTTATATATATCACATTTTCAATAAATATAAATAGGGAAAAATCTGTTTTCTTCTTCACCTACTACCTACAAAAAACCAAACTTGGTAAGGGTATGAATAATTGAGTTGTTAACTAATATGGGTCTGCAATTGTTACGAACAATGATTTTGCAAGCTTAAAGAACTGCAACTTTTTAAAAGAGCAAAGCGGAGAGCCGGGTAATATGTCCACAATAATATAAGTAAGAAAGACAGCAAAATGTGAGAAAGGGGTAAAGGTATGGTCTAATGGGAACATAAGGCAAACAATACATCGGCAGAATATGTCATATTTCCTTTCAAGATGGGCACCTTTTTTAGCCCCAAATTTGCCCTTTTTTTGCCTGCGGGTTAAGTAATGTTTTGGGGAAAATGTGAGGGTATATGCCTGTATGCTCTCGGAATCGCATATTTGCCCCTATTTACTGCTAATTTAAAGGCACATCATCCCACAATGGAAACCTTGTTTAATTATTTTTTTAAACTTTCAAACCCCTTAACCCTATAAAGCCCGGGCTATTTTTAAACTGGAAAGCCCGGAGGGGGGTAATTTGCCCCCTTAGATCTCGGCCGTGAAACTGCCGATCACCGCTTACATTTGCATGCATGTCAAGTGATGTGTTTTCAATACTATGGTTATTTAAATGTTTTGAAAAAATACTAATTATTTGCATTTTTATGGTAATTTATGCAATTAAGGTCATAAAATTCAAATATTTACGCATAAATCATGTATTCTTCATACTTAAACATTCGTTTTCACTACATATATTATAAGAAAAATAATACAACACAAACATTTGGAAAAACCAGGTTATTCCTTAAGTTATCTATTGTTTTGATAATATTTATGTATTTTTTAAATAACTTATGCATTTTACTGTTTTTGTTGTTTTATTTCATTTATAAAACTAGTTTGACCCCCAAAACAAACACTTAAACTATAATCAATGTTTTATCTCTTTTTTGGAAAAATGATATTTCCATGTCTTGTACACAAATCATGAAAATTAGCGATTTTCTTGCTGACATGCAAAGACAAAAGGTCACGTGACTTTGTTACAGTAGGTCCGATTTTCGAAAAAAATTGGTTTCAAAAGATGCGCAAGACTAGAAAGGAAATAGTCACCAAGCGGCGGGGCGTCATCCTTACGCGTTCCCGAACAATCGGAAATATTGCGGAGGGGGTAATGCCCCTCATCCCGGGCTGATTAGGGTTAATGACATTGACAAAGACAAATCTATCATCCATCATTAATTCTGTAATATTTCCTTCTAGTTTCCCGCCTGCTTCAATTTAACGTCTTGCGTAATTATTATTATCATTCTGCCCTTAGAAACAAAAATTGAAATGTTTAATTATAAACTGATATTTTATTAGCAAGGGGGAACCTGTTCGCAATGGTTAGGTGTTAGAGATTAAGCATTCTCCAAAGCCCTAAGTAAACGAAGATTGAACACCTACCAGTTTTGATGACATAAACGATGTCGATGAAAAAGAGAACTTGTATAATGAGGATTATCCATACCATCCACAATCCTGAAGGCGCGCTATCGAAGTTGGTGTCTGTATTGATAAAAGTAAATACAAGGCAATCGGTAATATTTGAAGCAAAAAGCCGTAGGTAATGATAAAACTTGTTCTTACATGATCAAAGATGAATATCCTATATTTAAGCCTTGTGTATTGTTGTGTTCATTATGTTAAGCAGTGTGTATATTGTAGTTAGTATATAATCAGAATAACTAATATACATATAAACATAAATATCATATAATATCAAGCAATGATAAAAACTTATAGGCCTACAACAATTTTGGCAATTCTCGTGGAAATAAATGCAATGCGAAAGGAAACAAGAGAGTAATGGTTGCGTAGCTTAAATCAAAGTTCACCATTGTTGTTCACCTTTTTTGCAAACATTGAATATTGTCTCTGCCGGAAATCGAACCCGGGTCACTGGATTAGAACGCTGGTGCCTTAACCACTAAACTACGGATACGGGCCAGTGACTTCGGCCACACCAGATTCAAATGACCAATAGATTGACAAATTTTGAACCATCGTTAAATAATATGTACATGTTTATGTACATATACAGTATGTACATAATCATACAGTGTATATACACATATATATATATATATGTACCTGTCATGTTCTTTTGCATCCTATCCATTTCCTTGGGCTGGTCATTGGGGTAATTACCGACAATACGTAGGGAAGACATACTCTTGAAGTTCAAATTGGAAGACAGACACTCAGTGGTTGTATCCTTCTCATTAGCTGAATACCAATGAGTCACAGTTGTGTTGTACGTTCCATCGCTGTTGTTATATACAGTTCCATTCTCTTCTTTGGTTGTCAATATTGGGAAGGTTATCGGGAAGACATTACTTATGGAGCAGGTGACGTAAAAGCCATTGGTCTCCGGAATGTACTCGATCACGAGAGAGGTGTACGGTTTGGCTGGAAGAAAAAAACCTCACCATAATATATATGGATGTATATATACACTGAAATACAATAAATATGTTTAAATATATGCATACACACATAAATGAAGAGCTTGGTTCCAAAAGGTACTGCATCAACTTTTTTAATCAAAATTGATTTTGTTTTTTTTGCATTAATGTACACATTTCCAGTAGCCTTATACACTGACACTTTGAAAAAGCTGAATTTCCCCCAAAATAAACAAATTGCATTTAAAAATCAGTTCGGTTCCAAAAGGTATCATATCCATTCAATTCATGCATTTTAATTTGCATACAGTATGCAAGATTTCGGTTCCAAAAAGTACTACATCCAATTTCGGTTCCAAAAGGTACTACATCCACAAACAAAAAATCAAAAAACATAAATTCTTGAAAAATATTTGTGCAGACTTTGATTTTTGTACATAGTGGTTTTATACTTGTATCATACAATAGTATAATCAGCCAAAGTAGCATACCAAACTGACATTGTTAACTATGATAATTAATAAATCGTGTTTTTTTTTCTCAGAACTTGGATTTATTGATGTAGTACCTTTTTGGAACCGAGCTCTTAAAATATAGACTGCTCAAGGAGACCAAGAAATCATGGATAAAGTGCAGGTTCCAAAAGGAAATGATTTTCAAGGGAACACTAGAGTGGCCTTTATAGGCAGGTGGACTTTCTTTGTACAGGTGGTTACTTTCCCAGGCTTTGGTGTATGTACATTTATATCTCATACAGATAAATATTTCATACATATTACTTTTCTTTTGCCTTTTCATTTGTTACTATAGTGGAGTTATTTTTAAGGCATTATTCTTCTGGAAATTCCGAAATGACCCAGTATAAACACATATTTTTCCAGACCTTAGCAAAGCACAATGCCTTGAGAAATTTCAAATGTGTTTCGTCCCAAAATGATTGTGTTGTCTGAGGAATGAGTCATCAATAAATGATTAAAAAACAAAACATGGTAAACAATAAAAGGGGAAAAACGTATCCAATCATTTCTTGTAAGGCCTACACAATTCTTTTATTAAAACGATACATTTACTTTAGTTGGATAAGTTAAGACTATTATTACTACATTTTGGATATTATGGCATCAACAGGCTACGGTTTTATGAGGGAAAAAATTGTTCATACAGCACGCAGACTAATTCAATTATTTAGGTTGTTGAATAAGTTATCTTTATATATTAAAGGACTATATTCGATGTGCAGTCCTCTGCTATTTCTTAGCGTCATCAATTTGATATTTTGTAAGTGTTTTGGTAGCGAACATAACAAACTTTCAAATTAAAATGAAATAACAGTGGAAATAAAAAGACATTTACCATATATGCCCAGTTTAACATCATGTGTACACTGAGCAGCACCACCGGCCGGAAAAACGAAACATCTATACAAATCTTGGCCATGTTGGTCGGTTAGATTGACCCTGTATATAGTCATGGAGAAGTCATCTGTGATTCCAAACCCTTGTGACCTACCAGTTGTTCCTTCAGATCACCATGTAAGGGCTTTTCCATCCTTTATGAAGACATTTGGGTTACTGCTTTCGTACCATTGAACTGCAGTGGTTGATACTGGGCAGATAGGGCACATGCATGGTATGTCAATAGTGGTGTGAAGCTCTACTGGAACAGTTAGGATCTGTGCATTTGTTTCTGAAAGAGAAAAATGGTCAATTGATTGTTAATTTGCATCTTTGCATCTTCCAAGATGTTAATGATGGTGGTAATAATTAATGAATATAAAAACACGGCCGCCATCACCACCACCACTAACAACGATGATAATAATGATAATAATAACAACAATAATAATTATATAATAATAATTATAATAATAACAATATAAATAACAATCATAGTTCTGGCGCTCTGGAATTTTAAGGACCTAACTCCTGCCAGGTGCTGGGTCGAGTGTGACAAATGTATATTAATGCCTCGCTAAATGTCAGTGATGTAGCAGGGGTTCGAATCCTTACCTCACAGTCCGGATTCTTATCCGCCAGGTAACAACATCTCTCGATGTTTTTTTTTTTGGGATAAGTAAAATTTGAATAATGATGCAAAAGAACTAACATTGTATTGAACAGAAACACTGCTCGTACAAAAGGCTGCAGTCGGACTGCAATGCGTACTAAAGTCATAGACGCACAACCACACATCGATCGAAAAGTCGGATTGAAAAAGTCAGATGTTTCACAGTCGGTAAATCTAGAACGGAAAGCTAATACCGAAAATAAAATACCTGTTTTTACACTGGAAAACAACGCGAATAGAGCCAGTTCTAATCCCAATGTCTTCATTTTGCAATATACACGAACTGGGATTTCCCTTTTAGATTAAAGCTTCCGGGTAGGCATAAACATGACCATCATGTCCGATGTTAGTACTGTTTTGCTCATCGGACTGATTTGCGTAGCTCACACATCATATGTCATAACGCATGCTCAGAGTATGGGGCATTTCCAGGTGAAAATTACCCCGTATGACGATTGAACTTTCTCACGGCATTCTGTTTTGCTAACGTCTGGAAAAAGATGTGTGTTTACTGGGTCATTTTGAAATTCCCAGAAGAATAATACCTTAAAAACAACTCCACTATAGGACCAAATAAAAATGCAAAAGAAAATTAATATTATGTAATATTTATCTGAATAATATATAAATGTGCCTACACCAAAGCCTGGGATAGTAACCACCTGTAGAAAGATAGTCCACCTGCCTTGAAAATCATTTCCTCTTGAAACCTGCACTTTATCCATGATTTCTTTGTCTCCTTTACCGGTCCATATCGATGTGTGTGTGTGTGTGTGTGTGTGCGCGTAGTCTTCTTTTAAACTGATATTCTATTCATTGTACTCTGTAGTTTACATAGGTTTCTACAGAATGTGATCTTAATGCTTTAATAACACGGTCTCCATATTGTCTTCAATTTGTAGAAATAACTGTTGAAAAAAATAATTTGTACTCATCAAAAAGGGTGTTTGAAACTTAATATGTTCAAATAGAACATTATACGTAGTTGTCCTCATCATATCTTCTCGACAAAAATCATCTGTATTAGAATGTCTTAATAAGCATTTAGAAATAATTATTTTGGTAAATAATATCTCGAAAATAATTGTTATCAAGCAGGCAAATCATTTTTCCTTCTTTTTCCTTGAAAACTAACTTTACAATAATTAATATTCTTACAATTCTAAGACAAAGATTAAGATTCACATTGCCTTCTCAAGTATTTTCAAAACTACTTCAGGAGCGGCGGAGCGTCTTCCAAAATAGGGGGGCACCAACGAAAAAGGGTACTTCCTTGAAAAAGGGGCACCTACAAAGGGAAGCCTCAAAGCAAAACTATACCATTTTTAGAAATTCGTATATACTCCTACATTGTGATTGTTGAATTGGTTTATTAGGAAAACAACAACATGACATGGAGCTCATGGCTGATATTGTCTGTTTTAAAAAGTAATCAGATATTTACATCATAATACAACATGAACATACAAAAATCAATATAACATAACAACAAGGATAACATCGCACAGCAATATTATAACAGATTCAGAAATTTACTTTTGGCTAAGAGTAAAATTTGAATAATGATGCAAAAGAACGAACGTTGTACTGAGCGGAAAATTGCTCGTACAAAAGGCTGCAGTCATGTGATTAGGTTTGAGAGAGAGAGTGAGTGGTCAATGTTGTTATTGGAGACGGGGCTTATGTGTAAGGAGAAAATTTGCTGAAAAAAGGGAAGGGTCTCTGATGAAAAAGAAAATGGGCACTTATTTAAAATAAAAGGGGGCACTTATCAGAGGTATAAAGGGGCACTCATCAGAGATGAAAACTAACACTTTCAGAAGGGGAAGGGGCACTTTTAACAAGGGAAAAGACGTACCATGAAATCACATATAGAGATTTTCTGTAGAGGCAAAAAATGAACCGTCCTTCTGATATAACATGAAATTGCTAGCTCATGCTTAGATTAGATTAATAGCACAATTTGCATTTGTACAAGTCAATCTCTGATTGTATATTATATATTTATTATACTTTCAATAGAATCGCCAAACGTTCTTTTACACTCATTTAATTTACGTTTCAAGTCTTTCTTAAGTTTAAGAATACCCATTTTAATTTGTTAATACACCTGAAGTATACTTTATTGATCACTTGCCATATTATTTTCTATGACTGAGAACTCATAGCTATATAATCACTTGTGAATTTGTATTGATTTGTTTGTAATTTTTACTCAGCTTGATTTTATAATTCATGTTTGTTCCTCTTGATTATACCTTTATTTGTATTTTTAATAAAAACCTCGTACTTCTAAACTCCATTAATTGAGCTTAATAAAGCAAATATCCATTTATTATTAATTTTGAGCAGATAAAACTTATGTTACTATATATAAGCCTTTCAATCCTGATGAACAGTGGATAACATTCATATTTTAATTCCCAAATTGTTTTTGTTTGTACGCAATACTTAGATGTTATCATTGTACATGTATAGTGCCTTTCATTTGCATTCATATGTATTTCTATAATATTGTGTATGATGTTCTTAATTTGTATGATGTTTTTAATGTTTTACATTCTGTTAATTCATTTGTAATTCAGCCTTTGGCTACAATGAGTGAAAAAAATACCTTGAATTGAATTGAATTGAATTGAATAACATATCACATTGATGTGCAGGGTGCTGCCTATTGCCCTGGATCCCTGCAGATGCAATCAAATGAGTTTTTGCGGATTTGAACCGGGCACTTTCAGACGTAATTTCTAGGCTTTAACCTCCCCCCCCAAAAAAAAAGAAACACACGTCAGGATAAGGCTAGCCACATATTTAGATATATCATATTGGCGGTTGAAGCAAGTTTTCACCAGTTCCCTCATTGTGGACTTGCAGTTGAAAGCTTTATTTGCTCTTCACTGCACCAAATAATTATCATGATGCCCATATTTTGGGGGATGATTTTATGGAAATATCATATTCAATAGTGTCACCATACTCACGGTTTCTTTTATAAGACTTACAAACGAACATCAGTTTAGTTTACTGGCTATTATTACGTGATTTACAAATACCTGCCTCGCGAGCATACGAGTGATTTGATATAAACTTTAAAATACTCGACGAGATGGCGCTCGTTGCAATGAAAAAACAGAGCCATCGATTAGGGGAGTTATGCCAACCCGGTTCCAGTTGGGCACACTATGGCGAATACTGCTTCGTTGGGCAAGCACAAAACAAAAGAATATATTCCATGCTGTGACCAAGTGAAGCCAATCTCTGTGAATAGATGGCTCAGTGCAAAAATTTCAAGGAATATTGCCAAATGTTGAATTACACAGTGCGTTAACTTTTTTTTTCTTTCATTTGATATTTATTTACAGATTTGATTACTTATTTATTCATGAAATCATTAACATACTTATTCATTTTTTTTTAAATTATGCATTAACTTAATAACTAATTTATTCATTCATTAATTAGTTCATTCCATTATTTATTTAAAGAGGCTGTTTGATTTGTTTAATAATGAGCATAGATGGCTGCAGCACCAATATCGGAGAAGTCGTGATCGGATGTAATAGTTCCCCCCTCTCTGATCCACGTCCAACATGGTCTTGTGTTTTCTAGAATGTATGTATTGCTGTATTACGGCCACCCAATCTAAGATATTGGTGCTGCAACGCCCTTATGCTCATAAATGAAAACATGTACACGTAATATGATGCCATTACCATATGTAATTTATGTGAGATGGTGCCGATTTGATATGAAACGGTGCCGACTTAATGTTAAACGGTCACTGTTAAAATAATTTAATTGTTTTTGCTTTATGTCAACTTCCTTGTACACAATGAGTATAAGATGTTAATAACAATGATCTCGGCCCTGTTGCATAAAACTTACAATTGATGGTAACTTTGCCATAAATATGAACTACCACGGCAACATCCTTCCATAGCCAAGCAGATCAAGGCTTCCATGGAAGTTGCCATTCATGGCAAAGTTACAATCAGTGGTAACTTTTGTTCAACAGCGCCCTGAGAGTTGATATTCACTCTGATTGTTGACAATATTATTGTATATCAACGGAGATCTTAAGGGCGGCCGCGCTATTCCTCGCCGACTTTTTATGTGTTCGCGGAAGCTGAAGCATTAAACAAACAAAAAATGCACTGTTGGTAATCTGAGTCCTTTTTGTTATGCCTGGCATTGACAAAACACAGGTTCTTACCTTCAGTTTATATCACAGTTATTTAATATTCAAGACAGGATTTACACGTATTCATATAATATGTATAGTTTTGAATGGCATATCTAACAACATGAACAAACGACAAATTAACGCGGAAGAGAAAACATAAATTCTCAGTGCTTTTTAACCCACAGGGGTTATGTTTAAACATATCATACTATATAGTGCGTTCAGTCAAATTGCGCTTTTACTATTTTGAAGATGTTATATCATGTTATTTTGAATTATTTTACTAGGCTTCATGTTCTAAACGCTAAAGTTGAAATTGAACATTTTTCCAGAAAGGAAGCGAAATCAAGATTTACTGTATTCTTCTATCATGTTTAAGTCGTTGAGTTATAGAGCGCCAACTTTAAGACAATCTGTGTTCTGCACAACTGTGGTATCATGATTATGACGATGATCGTTTGGATTCATTACTGTCTTCGAGCCTTTACCTCGCATTGAATTATTGTTTCAACGTGTGATTGTGAACCGGATTAAAAAACAAAAACTATGTGGCATTTATTTTTCTTTCTTATTGGATTCGTATTTTGTTCTGGTAGTAAGTATGACACTTGATAGCCTGAATATTTTGAGTGTACAGGTCTTTGCAAGTCATTGCATTTGTTCCTCACGAACTGGGTATATGTAATATTGAATTTGAATAATGCAACAGCCATCTCTTCCATTGTTCTTTCTTCAATGTTTTAATATTAAACGAAAATATAAGAATGCTTGTAGTAACTTTGCCTCGATTTTCATGACGTGATAATTATATTAAATGTACTAAACCTGAGATTTGTAACCAAAGTTTGAATAACTAAAATGAAGCATGACAGAAAAACGAGATTTTTCTTCTCGCATTTCCGCCCCCCCCCCCAAGAAAAACAAGCAATATCTTGTGGTATTTGACACACAACTATTTTGTTAAGTAACTCAGCACTTGATCATTAAGTATGTCCAAATAATGAAATAAATAACTATCATTAAGAAAAAAATATTGGACTTATCTCAACTTCAGAGCACGAATATATATATCCAAGGGACTTAGTTATGATTTAGCCAGGTCTTTAAAATTTAAGACGTTTTCTAATATTGAACCTGTGAAAATGCCAATTCATGTACTTTATCCTATTTTTGGCGCGCAATAATCATCAATATCCCGATAAAACTTATATGCTTGGAAGGAACGCAGAGATACCCAAGGCTCGTTCAGATATGACCAGATATGACCGGCGAAACCGCCGCGGTTTGTTTTATGATCACCTAAAGTGTAATACGCTTCACATGTGTATCTTATAACATAGACCTCAGCGAATTCGTTTAAGTTAGAATAGGTTTCCAGTCATTTACACACAGAGAAGGACAAGAAAGAAAGAACACACACATACACACAAAGTCAGCGGCCTTTTGCGGCGGTTAACAGTGTAATCATTTAAAAGACCTTTGTTATAGAATAATATGCGAGAGCGCAGCGCGGCCTAGCTAGGAATTTTAAGATGTTCTTTGATAGATGAGTACAAAAAGTGCTAAAACGAAGAAATGTAACTAGCAGTAATCTTTAATGCTTTAATATGTGATGTGTTTTTATTAAAGATGGAATCAACAACAATATGGAAACAACTGCTGGGGAGGACGTGAACCTTAAGTGCCTCGGGGTCAGCACAAACGACCCAATAAAATTAATAATTTGGAGGCAAAGTAATGGTTCGGTATTATTTAACTGCGACTTATTCACTCCTCCCTGTGAAATAAATACTACAAGACACACACTTGGAGGAAACGATACGTTTATCAGCACTTTGACAATTCGGAACGTTTCGTTGGTTCATGAAGATGACTACACGTGCGTTATGGTTGCTCCAAGCGACTCACATACTTGTACAGTCAGCCTGACAGTTAATGGTAAATCTTTTTCTACATTATTGAAAAAAAGATTGCGACATTAACAAATACGGCAGCCAGACCGTATTTCCTAACCACCGTGTGTTCTTTCCAACCACGTTTTAGATTAATTACAAAAAAGCATATAAAAGGTAAGAGTAATAACATTAGAATCATAAATTCACTATTCGGGTGATTTCTGAAAAAAAGAAAACGGAAATGAAATCCCAGACTTAAAAAAAAAAATAATGCATGATATTTTGTATACAAAATTGTACTACAACTGGGCTTCCATAAATGGACTAGGTCCTATTAAGGAACTATCATTAACATTGATATTATTTAAGCAGGGAGGGGAGGGATTGGATTTCATTTATTCAGCTTTTATTTTTCGGTGATTAAAAAAAGACCTCGCTATAATCTAATCGCACCATTGACTTAACATTCATTCTTTTTTAAGTGATATAATTGCAGCATTTTCCTTTCTTTTAAATTAATTTCAAGTTCCACCAAAGGGGTTGACCCTGGTTGAAAAAGCCTTTGGTAACATTCTACAGACTCAAGTCTCACTCACAGTTGCAGAAGGGGAACACAAGACAATTGTCTGTAAAACCAATACATCGGTGAAACCACCCGTCAGTTTGGAGTGGGTGATTCAACTCGGGCTAAATGATTCTGTTGATTCTCAAAAATATGTTAAGGATGAAAGTGATGAACGTCTTCTTGTGCCTACACGGACAATACACTTTACACCGACATATGCAGATGATGAAGATATAGTGCTTATCTGCAAGGTGGCTAGCAACTCTTCTTTTGATCACATTAAGACATCCGTCTGTATTAAAAATGAATGTGAGCATTCCAATAGTTATCCTTTTCTAGGAAACAGTACATACAGGTTGGCATTTGTTTATCATCGTAACGAAAACGTGTCACTGGTGAATTGATTCATGACCAAGTGTGTGCAGTCACATCCGAAATGCATTGTTTAAACTCATATTAGAAATATTAGAGTGTAAAGTTACCATTTTGTAAAATTCGATTAAAGGAAGTCGATGTAAATGTTACCTATTCAGATCCCGCTAATTGTAATAACAGCTTCTCAGTTTTCGTGACAAATGCACACCTTCATCCAATTAATACGTAACAGTTAACGTCTGGGGTAGCGAACCCGACCGGGGATTGGGGGAGGGGACAACACGTCCCCGGAATTATTTAGGAATGCCAACAAGTAAATAAAAACGAAATGATGATGATCATCATCATCAAGTGCCAGGTCTGTTAAAGACATCTCCAGTCATGGTCCTCCATTTTGTCTACTACAGCTGTATCTGCTATTCTTGAAAAAATGGTCTTACCGATATCATTTTTGGTCTCCCATTTATTTAGGTTTTTCAAATATGTGAGGTGTTGCCTTCCTCAGCTTCTCTATCCAGCCATCAATCTTCCCTGTAACTTAATTTATTTCTTAAATACTCCTTTCTGTATATGTAACAAACAAACTGCAGTTGCCGTTTTATTATTGTGTTGATGGGTTGTAAGACAATAACCCCCTGGAAAATAACCCCCGGCCAATTACCAACGGAACAATTACCCCCCCCCCAAGGACATTTACTCCCCACCCCTGAAAATTACCCCCTGGACAATTTTCCGAGGGGGTGATTGTCCTGGGGGTAATTGTCCTGATACGGTGATGAGGAGTGATTTGTTTACTCTTGCTATTCTGAACAGTTCTTTATTAGATACCTCTTCTGTCCATGATAAGACACGATAAGAAATGAACCAAAACAAGTAAGATAGCATGTATACACTGCAAGTCACGAACAATGGCCTTACAACAAGTTATAAAGGGTATATGAAGTGCCTAGTGTCACTTTAAAAATAAATTCATTGCAAGTTCTTGGCAAAGTATATTTAAGCCTAAAGGTAATTGTAGAAGATTTATAAACCCGCGGACCCCCGCTGTACATCGTTACTGATATTTGGAAAATGTCTACTTGGCTCCCTACTTTAATGAGAGTGAAGGTATATATATATCGGTTTATTAAAATGAAAATTATAATAAAGCAAAGTAATCATTGTAAATGTTTCAACCACGGTTAATGACATCAAAAGAAATAGAATACATGAGTGATTTTATTTACAAACCCCTTTTTTGGGGTAGCTAGTGTTCCTAAAAATGGCAACATAATTCCCAATTGTAAAACGACGTTTTTTTTTTAATACTCAAAATGTAAAGGAGAACTCACTACCAACAGCAAAACTCTTGGAACAGGCTCTAAGGAAAGTCACACAATGACAGCAAGTAATGGAGATTTACAAGGTAACTCGTCTTTTTAGTATTTTCCTCATAGAGTCAACAAAGCATCGGCACATATAAAGTAGAAACACATTATCTATGTCGAATATTGGGAAAAATATCGGCGATAGTAGTAATGAACAATGCCTAAATATCACAAGGACATTAGAAGGCAATCTTGCAATCTTGTTTTTTTTATGGATTAGGATCTCGAGATGTTTTTTGAAAATGTTTTTCTTTGCTTGATTCGTTGTTTTACTTTTATAATGATTACTATTATCATTATCATTAGTGGCGGTGTAATTTTTTTAAACTATTATTATCATTTGTATTAAAATCAATACAAGTAGAAGTATTAGTAGAAGTAGTAGTAGTAGTAGTAGTAATTATAGCAGTAGTTTAATTAGTGCCAGCAATAGTATTAGTAGTAACAATAGTAGCACATATGGAAACGTTTGCTTGGATTTGTCTCATAAAAGAAGTTGACCACAAACTAACTCCCAAACATTGTTGAGCGCAGGGGTCACGTACCACTGGCTTCATCGGGAAGGTAGTTCATTATGTGAACGGGTAAATTCCAACAACAATATACAGCCAATCAAAACAAGTTTAATACCAGAAGAAGGCTAACAATTAGTATATTCCTTACCCGCTCACCCCAAAGCCGCCTAACCACAATGGAACGATTGAGGGCTTGGGAGAGCGGCCGAAGTGCAAATTAAAACTCGCCATTTTGCTCTTCTCCGACGTAAAAGGAGACGACATCGTGCTGGATTTCTATGTTGATTCCAAAAAAAGTACAGATTAAGTGCATATTATTTTGTTATATTATACTTTTTGAAAGGGTACCCAAGTATATCTCGGACAGCCCAATGCTGGAAAGATACGCACTTTTTAGAAAACCTCACCTTGTCATGCAAAATGCTCATTTGTTCGATTCACGCAAGTCAGAATGAGCGGATACAGCGTTTCCATATTTAGTAGTATATTTGTGATACATAGTAGTAATTGTAGCAGTAGTAAAAGTATCAGCAGTAGTACATGTAGTAGTACTAGCAGCAGTAGTAGTAGTAGTAGTAGTAGTAGAAGAAGAAGTGGTGTCCTCCTCCTTATCATTATTAAGTGATACGTACAGTACGTATACGTATCGCCTTTTGATTTCGTCAATATTTTTATATTTTATTAGGTGATACGTACGGTACGTATACGTAGCACCTTTTGATTTTAAGAATTTTCTTTATTATTATTTTTATTATTCTTCCATGAATTTGGTCGCCGGATATCTCAAGACTGGATAAAGCCATTGTCATGAAATTTGCCATGATGATATTTCTAGTCCAACCCAGAACTGTGTAACTTTTCAGCAACTCAAGGTCTTCGTGAGGCCTTGCTAGCGCCATTTTGTGAAAATCAACTCATGATCATATCTTCATAACGGAATATCATTTCTCATTCATATTTATCATGATCGAGGTCAATATCCGTCCTGTCAATTTCAGGTCAATAAACGCGCGCGTACGCGTACGTCAGCGCGTTAACGCGCGCACAAACTTCAAAATGCCTCAAATCGACAGAGTATGAGTCGGATATATGATTTCATGTCTCATTTGGCCATTGAGTACACATTGACATCATCATAATGGCCAGGGAACTCAAAATACGAATTTGCATATTATGACGTCAGCATATTTATGGGAAATTGATTGTATCTCTTTAAATATTGAGCTTTTTTCTCCCAATTTTTGATATGTTGTAGCTAAGAGAATTCTCGACTAGAATAATTGTGATCATTTAGCAATTTGATGACGTCATCATGGTGAAAATTGCGATTAAAGATGACATGTCAGAATTTTCTTAATTTGCGTGTTATGCTTATAGATGGTGAATTTCGTTCACATCATGAATCTACATGCCATTGTTCTTTGAGCAGTATCTCGCTTAATTTTGCTCTATTTTCTCCCAGATTTTTATAAGATGTTAGGATCATGTCGAAATTTCAATTGAAAGTTGAAGTTCCGACTATGCCAAGGCCAGTGTATGATAAATATTTCGGTCTATTGGTTAAAACACTTGCCTTCAATTCCGGCGACCATCGTTTGATTACCGGTAGTCAATTATTATTATTATTATTTTATTTTTATTTATTTATTTATTTATTTATTTATTTTTTTATTATTATTATTATTATTTTTATTTTATTTTTTATTTTTTTATTTATTTTTTTTTTTTGGGGCGGGTTGCTTTTTTGCTTTATTTGTATATTTTATTTTATCACGGGTACCCTCCCATTGTGGACTTTCTAACAAGGAGACCGTAATTGATAGTAAGCTGAAACTTATAGGTAGAACATGACGGGTAGAGCATTTCATGAAATGAGATGAAATTGTGAAAATGAAGGTGTCATGGTCGAGTGGATACGTCGCCGGACTGCCGATCACAAGGTCCGCGGTTCGAGTCCCGCCGCGGCACTAATGTCCTTTGGCAAGACATTGATCTACATTTGCCACACTCAACCCAGGTGTTGTAAATTGGTACCTGGCAGGAATTAATTCCTTGAAATGCTAGATCGCCGTAATGGCCGCCTTGCTAAAGCCAGGGTAATAATCGGGGCAGCGCCAGGTGCGTCACAACGTGACGCACATGTGCGCTATAAGAAGCCACCATTATTATTATTATTATTATTATTATTATTATTATTATTATTATTATTATTATTATTATTATTCTTAATATTATC
Source organism: Mesocentrotus franciscanus (assembly GCA_037976565.1). Classification (NCBI taxonomy): domain Eukaryota; kingdom Metazoa; phylum Echinodermata; class Echinoidea; order Camarodonta; family Strongylocentrotidae; genus Mesocentrotus; species Mesocentrotus franciscanus. The sequence goes on from CP137667.1 coordinate 20,842,007, forward strand.
ATGTGAATTAGGGTCAATGGTGTTACTGCGTATTTGACAGGGTCAATGGACGTATTGTCTCAATCTATCTTCCAAAGAACCATAATAATCAATGCTTCACAGTTGCTTCAATGCTTCACAGATTTGACATGTGGATAGACCATAATGAGAGGAGCATTTTATTACATAATATGAAATCGTGAAAATGCAATCCTTATTACGTAAAACATTAGCATCAATATAACCTAATTCGTCAAAGTGACGAATTCAAGTCTAGTTATTATTATTATAAGTATTAGTATTATTATTACTCAGATTAATTTATTTACACCATCAATATCATAATTCTTGCTATTTTCTGTGAATTCAATACAATGCGAAAGCCAGATGGCTTCAACGATACTGAATCATATATAGTATCTACGATAATGCAAATTATGATAATACAATCAAAACTAATAAGAAGTATCATAAAGATCACTCATCAATGTTTAACTAGCGATTGCATCTTCACCACCGTTTCCCACGTATTTTGAACTACGTTTGTCGTACATAATTCCTGATATTTCTTTTTTACTAAACACTGTTGACAAATTTTAACCCAACAACAATGGCAGTTTATCAGGTACAGAACGAAGCACCCCTCATTAACCTGTAATCTTTTATACATAAATGTATGAATGTTAGATAAAATAAATAAATGATAATAAATAAATGTACTAAATCAATCAATAATACAATAACATGAGCAGTTTGTTAAGTACGAATTAAATAAGTACGTTTTAAAGATAATACATAAACAATTTGCTAAATAAATGAATTAAACCATACACAAATAAAAAGCGCTTTTGAAATATATTTCACAGGCAGTGGAACATCTTACACGGCAGCTTTCGGCCCTTCAAATCCAGGTATATTCGCATTTTTTAATTTTTATTCTTTATTTTATTTTATTTTATTTATTTATTTATTTATTTTTATTTTTTATTTATTTATTTATTTATTTATTTTTATTTATTTATTTATTTATTTTTTTTTTTTTTTTGGGGGGGGGAATTATTGTTTTACCTGACTGATATGGAAGTCCGTATATTCTTATAGGCAAGTAACCAAGGAACCGGCGGCTATAACTATAAGTCACTTGGTTTCGAGTCCGGCACCTCCTGGTTACGAGACCCCTGCTCTACAACTTATACGACACGTTATAAGGCGTGCAATTATATGAATAGAATTTACACTGAATAAAGACACTGATAGGCAGTAGTACCATTTGCAAGCGAAATATTGCATACAAAGAAACTTTTGGAATTTAGAAGAGTTAATTTGAAGTTACCAATTACAAAGTGAGATAGTGCAAGTAGTTGCAGGTGTGGGAGTGTGTTTGATTATGCGTGCGTACGTGTGTGTTTGTTAAAAGTTAAAAATAATAATGATTTTGTGCTTTGTTAGTAATTTTTTATGCAAATGATATTCCCCGTTTAATGTAAATTCTTAAATATTTCAAAGCATTTCAATTTTTCTCAAGTGGGGTTCAAAATTCGAAAATCATCCCCCCTCCCCGAGTTTCCCGATCAAAATCTCTAATGTGCCTTACACATAATATGTCTATGTGTAATCAATTGTGCATTTATTTTTCAGTGTTTTTGTTATTTTTTTCATGATGGGATTGCCTGTTTTTTACATTACACTCTGGCATTTACATGATTCTACTTTTGCTCATAACAATTATCATCACAACTGCACATATAGCCCATATATTCACTCATGATTTATATACAATACACACTCACACAACCCATATATATATATATGTATATGTATATATATATACATAGACAACAAACACACACACGTATACATACACACATATGTGTGCGTGTGTGCGTGTGCGTGTGTATGAGGGAGTAATATGTGCGTCTGTGATGAGTGCGTGGGTATGTGTGTGCGTATAACAGAAAGAAGAATCCTTGCAAGTGTGATGGTTCCCCACGGTTTGTATTAAAGGTAATATGTCCCATTTGCAGGCCAAACAAATGAAAAGGTTAAATTCCAATGGCGTTTGAAAAATAATACTAATTTAGAACTTCCCTCAAACCAGAAGGGCTTGAAAATGTCTTTTTGTGTGAAAATAACGACCGTTGGTTGTCGAATCGAATTTAGCGATCGCGGTCGTTCAAGTAAATAGTCTGATTTTCAGACCCTGAATTGTACCGAATGGTCGTACGTCTGGTGCAGCTGCGCAAAGATTCAATCAGCTTAATTTTGGCCATTACAAGAAGTGGGTTATTGATGTGGACAAATGCTTATGTACTCTTTACAGCTCATTTTATGTATGTCATTACCAAAGAAAAAAGAAGTCAGTCAGTCACTCAATAGTGTTTGACAGTGAAGTCTAGCAAGTAAACGGGTTTCCTTGCATAATTTGAATGCTAGGACACGGCTAGCGTTTAAATTTCACAGATAGGACATACGTGACATATTCATGATTCCTGCAAAGTTATATAAATAATTTGATGTTGGCTGCAAAAGGTATAGACTACCTTTGAGGTTAACGGATTTTCGTTAACCGTTTGAACTGTTTAGCATGGAACTGAAAGGATTCTTCTTTTCAATTTATATATCTTACATGTGTAGAAATGCAACACATGTGAGATGCAAATGCTAGCAACATTGAAGTAGCACTCAATAACATATTGATATAGTTTAGCTTTCATGCTTGTTTTAACCAAGCTTTAATCTCTGTGATTTTCCTTCCTATATATATATATATATATATAAATCTGATGGACATTTGTCCCTTCTATTACACATTTAACTCACTGTTTGAGTCTTTACTTCATTTTGAGATAAGATTGATATTTAATTAGGAATAAGAGACAACAAGCACACACACATGAAACCGCCGTGGCAGCGTATTTCCATTAGAAAAATAAAATAAACAAAAGTTAAAAAATACCCCAAATCGATAATGAAATATTTTACGACTGCTTAAGGTAAACTATCTTTTTGTTTTGCTCTTAAGAACCGAAGGAGGAACCATGGTACAATCAAATTCGTGTTATTATACCTGGATGTTCCGCCGTGGTGATGCTGTTAATTGTACTTGCATTTGTTGGTGCTATCATCCGCTGTAGAAAGAGAGCTGGTAAGTTATTTGAACAGTGTAAGGAGTATTCGTGTATATAGTTTGTCTGTGTGAAGAGACGAGCTGTCACAGTTGTATTCTCACGAAAATGAAAATTAATTTGAATATGATACATTCTAGAAATGAGGAACAACGGATGTATTATTTTTTCATGAAAATGACTGTCATAGTGATAACTGATAAAAGTTTAGCTATAGGCTGACTCATATTATGAAATCAGATTGGTGTAGCATCTATGGCAATGTGAACGTGAGGCAAAAGCGTAAAGAAGAATACTTGAATATTAAAAATATTCATGTTTAACCTTCCACATGGTAATTTATTAGATTTAGTAAAACATACATTAAATAGGTTTCGCCACTTAATTCTTCCCATAAAACCATGATTATAAAAATGACATGATAAAATGAAGAGTATCCTTCCCAATACCTTATAATCAAGACACTTCTTGAGCTGTAGAAGTATTGCGAAAGAAAGAATAAAATAATGAGATAAGTTTTTTTAGATGCTGAAGTCAAAATGACTGTATGCCCAAAAATATTTGATGGTTACGGACTAAACAAGGACCATAATATTATTGGCACCTCAAAATGAATTTCCATTTTGTTATTCACTAGTAGAAGGATCAGCAGCTTCAGCTATACAAACCTCTGGAAATCTACAAGATGATGAAACACCTCACACCTGCAATCCAACATCAACAAGCGGTGTTAAGGTGACTTAAACTTATCGATAACCTTTCTTATGCATGTTCGAACAATTCAAATATCTAATGAATACTATCGCAAATATCTTAATAATTCAGCCCAATTAGGGAAATTTCAATACCCTTTGTATAGTATGAAAGTCATGTTCGGATTATGCATTAACGTCATTGTATTATTCGTACATTAAGAGATGAATTAGTCTAAACATTCATTTGGTTTATATCTTTGACAGTATTTGATCGTATCCATTGTTTGTTTATTTGTTTGTTTATTTATATGTGTTCGTTTGTATGTATGTTTTGACTGATCTGAAAGAATGATAAGAAAGAAAGTTCCGTGCAATATTCTTCTTGTTAATTCATCAAGTAGAATACGGACTTTTACTTCATCATCAATCAAAATGTCTCTTTTGGTTAACAGTCTTTAGACCTCAACTTTGACCAATCAGACATCAGAAATGCGATCCCCGCTGTTCCTGATGTACCCCATACCTACATGGCCATGGAGCCTATAATGAAGTGCAAATCACCAGCTAGTACTAGCCAACATGTTTCCTATTCCACCACCTCAGTTGACGATCTTTGTGATGCTGTATTTTATGTTAGCCCTTCTCTCGTCCGAAAGCAAGTGAAGGCACACTCCAATCTGAAAGAGGAGCCTACCTATGTTAACACCGAAGGTGCGTCAACTTATTGTGAAATTAGTACAGATATTCCAAAGAGTGTTAGGGATTACACTGATGGTCTTGATGATGTGTTTACAACTTACCTCTAAACAAATGGAATTGAAGTGTCATTTGGTGAAATCAATGTTAATTACCAAATAATTATTGTTATGAGTATGTTTTACGAACACAATAAACGTGTTGTATCTTAAACATAGCAATGATGCAAATGATATGAACATTGTACACATATTCCAAACACAAACATCGTTTAAGATGATACTCATTGCCGTGATGATGTGTTGACAACCTAACTGTACAGAAAGGAATTTATGTGTTCATTACTTACTACATTACTCTCGATTTAAAGAAAAATTGTTCGGTTACATTTTAATGTACTGTTATCGAATCGAATTGAATCTTTCGATTCAATTCAATAAAGGCTAATTCGACCTTTGTTTTGGCAGTAAAAAGACTAAATTATACATGGTATACAAAATTAAAACACATTGTATATACAAATTGCAATTATGAATTAAACATATTGAATTGAATACCATATTACATGAAATACTTTACATTTATAAAATTGTAGGTAATGAAAAGAATAGAGAATAGAGAAAAAGCAGTAACTTACTAGCAACACCTTAACAATTTGGAACAGGTTAGAGTATTACAAAAATGATAGATGATTATTACAAGCTTTGATTCGAGTGATGATCATTTAGTATACGTGTGAGATTAGGAAGGGCACTATTCAGGAATCTCTCAGTTTTGCACGTAAATTCTTGATATTTTACATTTCGTAAATTGAATTTGTTAGTTTTCTTTGGAGGTATACCCTGCTGGAAAGAACATACTCATTCACAATGTGAAACACAGTGTGAATCACACTTTGTTTCACATTGTGAATCACAGTGTGCTCCACAATGTTAAATTGGGGCGTTTTCACATTGTGGTCGCGTCGTTTCACAGTGTGGAAAACCGGAAATTCACAATGTGACCACTCTGTAAATCACAGTGTGAAACGACGCGACCACAATGTGAAAACGCCCCAATTTAACATTGTGGAGCATACTGTGGTTCACAGTGTGGATAACCGGAAATTCACACTGTGAATCTGTGGTTAGCCACACTGTGAATCACAGTGTGAAACGATGCGACCACAATGTGAAAACGCCCCAATTTAACATTGTGGAGCACACTGTGGTTCACAGTGTGGATAACCGGAAATTCACACTGTGAATCTGTGGTTAGCCACACTGTGAATCACAGTGTGAAACGATGCGAACACAATGTGAAAACGCCCCAATTTAACATTGTGGAGCGTACTGTGGTTCACAGTGTGGATAACCGGAAATTCACACTGTGAATCTGTGGTTAGCCACACTGTGAATCACAGTGTGAAACGATGCGAACACAATGTGAAAACGCCCCAATTTAACATTGTGGAGCACACTGTGATTCACATTGTGGTTCACAATGTGGATAACCGGAAATTCACACTGTGAATCTGTGGTTATCCACACTGTGAATCTGTGGTTATCCACACTGTGAATCACAGTGTGAAACGATGCGAACACAATGTGAAAACGCCCCAATTTAGCATTGTGGAGCACACTGTGATTCACAATGTAAAACACAGTGTGATTCACACTGTGAATGAGTGTGTTCTCTACCACAGATTCACAGTGTGGAAGGACGCGACCACAATGTGAAAACGCCCCAATTTAACATTGTGAACACTCCACACTATGAAACAGCCACCACACTGTGAAACGCACACCAACCTGTGAAAATTGTCACCGTGTGGACTTTGACAGTGTGACACATGATACTGCGTGAAATTGCCACACTACGAAACGCCCATCACACAGTGAAATTCCCACCACACTGTGAAACGCCCACCACACTGTGAAACAAGTTTAATTTTTTGAATTCTACCATGTGAAATCTTTCAAATTATGAACATGTAGTCTTGTAGAGCTTAGTACGTAATACAAAGGAGAAAATGTTAATAATCAATGTCTCACTTATAAACTCAACTTTAATAGAATATACCCCAAACGCACCTGAAACTAATACAGTAATCTAAACATATTTACATGTTATAGCCTTTATGAGGTAACTTAAAATGTATTTCAAAAGCTTATATTTATGTATTTTCACTAGAAGGACGTATGAACATGCATCCCTATAAGTATACAAAGATTGCAGTAATTCTATACTTACAGATAATACAAAATTACCCTGTGAATGCCAACAAAATGTAGAACAGAACAAAAACAAAAACAAATGAATCCAAACAGTTTACATTAGATACTTCAGAAAACAGAACTTGCCATCTACAGTGAAACCTCATTATAATGAGCACATTGGGTCCACTGAATCGACCTCTTTATATCAGATATCTCATTGTACTAGGGTTTAAAACAATGAATTACAGAAAACATGGACTTGTGAAAAAACCTTGCCGTATCAGGTCCCTCCTAATACACGTTATAGAGTTTCCACTGTATAGCATCGAGGCATAATTTTCCCTGAAAATGTATGTTAAATGTGTAAAGACTAAGTGAGTAAAGAGACTCGTAAAACATAATAAAAGCACATTAGCATGTTACAGCAGTACAAAATAATTTTAGAGCATTTCTGGCAATATCTCTATATGAAAATTATGAACATACATTTTATGACTAGTCACATTTTCCCAGTATAAAATATCCACACGATGTGTAACTTTGGCAATTGCAATGTATCTGAAAAATATTTGGCATATACAGGTCCTTCAAAAACCTATTAAGATGATACAAAGCTTTAAAATATCTCTGGCAATAAATCTTGAAAAAGTTGAAAACATATCTATTTTAGGTACACACGTTTTACTTGTATGGCTACAAAAATCTCTACAACTAATACTAATAAATACCTGAAGATGTGAACAAAAATAGACTTTGATGGGAATCAAACCCCAGACCTCCAGATTGCTAGATAGGTGCTGAACCATCAAGCCAAAAAGAGTAAGACACTTGAATGGGGGATGTTCCCGTGCAATCCTTTTTTTTTATATAGTCTGAAAGCTAATTAAGCCTGGCACAATTTAATTGCAATTTGTAAGTAAAGTGCAAAGGGAACGTCCCTTATTCAAGGTAATTGTGGCTGGATGGTTGAGCACCGGTCTAGTAATCCGGACGGACGTCTTGGATTCGATTCCTGGCGAAACCTGTTTTTTTCTTTACTCATCGTTACTTTTTTACAAATAAATAACCATACAATCTATACACAGGGGCACAGAAAAAAAAACAGAATGGCATACATACTTGCTAATAACTTCCTTAACTACATAAGTAATTTATGTATTTTTTATTTTAGAGATAATATACTGACTAGATATAATATAACTAGATGGATCTTCCGACTGTGCAGTAAAAAATGATGCCTCCACTATCATGCAATTTTGTTAAGCCAAACTAACATCCCCAGATCTTGAGATGTCACTTCTTCTTCCAGGAAAAGTACAGTCCACCGGCTGGTGTATCACGTACTATTATGCAGGTCTGGTGTTGTGAATATACAGCACAAAGGAGATGGACGTTTTCTACCTCTTGCTTAAAAGCTTCAGCGGAGGTACTGTTGACAAGTCCAGCAGGTAGCAAGTTCCAAAGCCTGATGGAATCAGGGAAGAATGACTTCTAGTATACGAGAGTCCTTGTAAATGGTATTTGGAATTGCTGGGTATGAACATGGTTGGATGTCAACACCGGTAGGAGGTAGATTTTGAGAGACTCTGTGTGCAGGTTGACAGCCCCATACATCATCACCATCTTAAACTGTGCCCTGCGTTCTCGGAGAGATGGCCATTGCAGATGTTGCAGCATTAGTGCGGAGCTGCTGGTATGATGGTAATCTCCAGTGACACACCGGGCGTAGCGGAGCCTGTGTATGTTTTCCTGGGTGTGAGGATCCCACACTGTGCAGGCATACTCCAGGATTGGGCGAACAAGAGCCAAGAAGCACAACGCTTTCGTCTCTCTTGGGCAAGGCCTAATGTTCCGCTGCAAAAATGCACTGACGGAGCTGGCTTTCTCTGTTGTTGTCTTTATGTGATCTGTCCAATTCAGGTTGCTCTTGAGGTGAACACCAAGATATTTAGCAGTTTCCAGTCTCAAGTAGTTGCCTGTGGATGCTGCATGACCATTTGACAGGCTTTCTCCTGCGAGCTCCCTGGTGTCCTTCAGTTTTTGGCCCATCTTCCTCTTATCTCTGTGGAGGTCATTCCTGGCCACCTTTCCATCGCGTATTCTATCATAAAAATAAAAATAATAAATGAGAGAAATGTTACAACTTCTAATTTAACTGCTAGCACGAACTTGTAATCATTTACAATTATAGGTGATGAATACAAAATATGTCAAAAGCTGCATATTTACTCTATAATACCTGAAAATAAATACCCTAGCAAATCTTTTCCAAAAACGTAATTTTGCCCTCCCTGACATTACAAATTTTTATGAGGTTTTTTATTTACAAGATACCACGTAAATTAACGTACATTGTAAACATTTGTTACAGATATGCTTAAGTAAAAGTATAGGTTCATAAATTTGCCAATAAACGTGCTGTATAGCCTCGAATATTGGAAAATATTGCTTAGATACCAGATTAAAAGGTTATAGTTACACGTTTTGGTCTACATAAAATTAGCTACAAGTTCAAAATCAACGTAAAATTTCAGATGAAACTTTCAAAACTACATAAGTTCAGCAATTTATTTTGTTTTTTCTAATCAAAAGCACATTCCTGTTAACATGTTAGTACTATGACCCAAGGGGCACTGATAGCATTTTAAAGTAAAATGCCTCACCAATGATGGCATCCACCTTGTCCTGGTCAAGCAACGGCTTCCCCTTATTCTCCTCCTTTAATTTAAATGCTGAAACTATGCTGTCTGCCATCTGCTAATAGGTAAAGAGCATACCCATGAGTGCAAGAACAGCACGTGACCAGGATTGCTGGTGTAGCTCCAGCATTCCCAGCTGCACTTGGGTCAAATATGTCCGCATCTCATATATGGAACTGTGGAACAGAAAAGAAACATCAAGTATTACTGAAAAGAAAAAGCACGTTTACAGATTTAAAAAAAAAAAATCAATATTCCAAAATTTTTGTTGGATATAAACTACAAATTTTTCACCAGTTTTTATGATTTTTAATACGAAGGGATTTGACAATGCACATAAAAGGATATTTAAGAAAATAAAAAGACTAAATGAATTTTGTTTCATTGTTAAATCACAGGGGCTCCTTCAACTCAGATGTCATTAACAGCAGCTGTCATGATAGAAATTCCACTTGTATCCATAAATGTCAGATAAAGTGATACAAATGTAAGCAATTATTTTGTTCATTTTGCTAAGCCCCAACTCTTAAAAAAACTCACCGGAGTGAAAACTTTGTGCATGGGCTTGATCTGTAATTGATACCCATTGTTTATGGGTATGATCTATTTATTCATCCCCCCTGAACAATAGGTATGAAGTTGGGATAACGCCTTTGATTAGGAAACTAGATATTGGCGCTTTATAAATTCCAGGATTTGATTGGATTGGATCTTGTGACATCATCTGTCAATCACAATTCAGTTACAAATACGATGAACAATACACGTACACAACTCGGAATATGGGATCATTATCTTTAGAATCCAGGGTCGATTTAGTTCAGATATGCAAAAAAATGGAAATATCTGCACTCTTTTCAGCAGAGTTTTGTGATAGTCCAGAGCCTAAAAAGTAAAATGGCTGATATACACTAGACCCTACTTAACGGTTCGAGTGTTCAACATGCTCAATGGTAATGTCCAAAAATGTATGAAAATGTGTCTTCCTATCGTTCCCTTGAGCAAAGTACTTATAGCAAAACTCACCACTCAATGGCAGCCAGCACCCCGGCAGCAGGCCGGCAGCACCCCGGCAGCACCATCGCTTGATAGCTATCCCAGCCGTTGGGAAACTTCATCAGGCCATGTTCATCATTCCAATTATGTTCTCATCCGTCAGCATGTCCTTGACCTCTTGGACATATTCGTCTGATATCACGGAAACTTGTTTGGCCTCGATAGAATACACGAGTATTAATGTTTTCTTCAGACTCAGAGTTGCTGTCATTTTGTAAAACTAATACCGGAACAAGACAAAGTACAAGCACGATCGAGGACCACATTCTTGAGAACGAAAATTAGAACTGCATCCACGCGCACGTGGTATGTACTGTACGTACAGTACATGTACGCTTATTACGCATGGTACGGTATGGCTTATGAGCAAATACATATGCAAAACAAAAGTGTTAATGAAGGATTCACAATGAGGATGTGGAATTTATTATGTGTTCTGTATTTATAACACTAACCCCACTATGTACAATTTTTCCCAGAGTGGCCAACAGTGTGAATTATTTATTGTTCACAGTAACAATGTGAAATATTTCTCACAGAGTGGCCACAGTGTGAATTTTTTTCACAGGGCGACCACGCTGTGAATTTTACTTTTCACAATGTGAAATATTGTTCGGAGAGTGGTCACACTGTGAATTTTATAGTTCACACTGTGAAATATTTTCCACAGGGCAGCCACAATGTAAATTCTAATTTTCACACTGTGAAATATTTTTCACACAGTGGCCACACTGCATGTGAATGTTAGCCTATAGTTCACACTGTGAAATATTTTCAACAGGGCGGCCACAATGTAAATTCTAATTTTCACACTGTGAAATATTTTTCACAGAGTGGCCACACTGTGAATTTTACTTTTCACAATGTGAAATATTGTCCGCAGAGTGGCCACACTGTGAATTTTATAGTTCACACTGTGAAATATTTTCCACAGGGCGGTCATAATGTAAATTCTAATTTTCACACTGTGAAATATTTTTCACAGAGTGGCCACACTGTGAACTATTTTCAACAGGGCGGCCACACTGTAAATTCTATTTTTCACACTGTGAAGTATTTTTCACAGAGTGGCCACATTGTGAATTTTGTTCACAGGGCGGCCACACTATGAATTTTACTTTTCACAATGTGAATTATTGTCCGCAGAGTGGCCACACTGTGAATTTTATAGTTCACACTGTGAAATATTTTCCACAGGGCAGCCACAATGTAAATTATAATTTTCACACCGTGAAATATTTTTCACAGAGTGGCCACACTGTGAACTATTTTCAACAGGGCGGCCACTCTGTGAATTCTATTTTTCACACTGTGAATTCTATTTTTCACACTGTGAAGTATTTTTCACAGAGTGGCCACACTGTGAATGTTATTGTTCACACTGTGAAATACTTTCAACAGGGCGGCCACACTGTGAATTCTATTTTTCACACTGTGAAGTATTTTTCACAGAGTGGCCACATTGTGAAATTTACTGTTCACACTGTGAAATGTATATTGTAACGTATTCACACTGTGAAAATCTGGTTTCACAGTGTGGAATATTTTTCACAGTTTGGTCACACTTTGAAATCATTTTCAGATTGTGAGCGGGTACATTCACACTGTGAAATCGAATTTCACAATGTCAACACTGTGTGGTTTACCACATTGTGGCGGTGTCCATACTGTGAACAGACTCTGTTCACAATGTGGACTGTGTATTCACACTGTGTTCACAGTGTGGATTGTGTTTTCACACTGTGTTTCACACTGTGAATGAGTGTGAATGAGTGTGTTCTTTCCAGCAGGGTATAACCACGATTGACACAACATATTTTTTTCAAATGAAACAGAAAAATCTTTAGTCAGTTTTTCTCTACGAGTCAAAAGAGATGGCAATTCTAGTCTTGCTAATGCAGCGTCTTATGAGCTGTAGTTTGATCCAAAAAAATATTCTACATGCTCTTCTTTGTATACATTCTATATCATTAATCAGTCTGATAGTCAAACTTGTAGAAAAGAGACGCACACAGTACTCCAAAATTGGTCTTACATATCCAATATATACGGTTAAAAGATCACAAACCGATAGGTTGTAAGTTTTTAATCTACATAGCATGAATAATGTTATGTTACTCTTCTTTATAAGTTCAGTTACATGAGTATTCCTCTTAAGGTCACTTTGAATTTTGACACCAAGAATCTTAACCGTATTTACCAAAGATAAAGGTGTATTATCAATATGTAACAAAGGTGGTTGTACAGGTTGTTTAAAAAATGAAAGTGACATCGAGGAACAATTTAATACATTTTATTTCATATTATTTGATGAAATCCATGATTTGATCAGTTTAAGTTGGCCTTGTAATTGGGATGTTGGTGTACTTGTTTAATATTCTACTAGTGTGAAATCATCTACGTATTTAAAATATGTTATATAATAATCTTTACAAGCATCGTTAATCATTACAAGAAAAAAAATAGGTCCAAGCTTAGTGCACTGAGGTACACCTACACCATTGTGTTTATATTGAGAAAAATGTCCGTTATACTTCACAGCTTGCTGGTGATTAATACGAAAGTCAATTACGAATGAAATTACGCAAGGTCGGACATGGAAATCTAAAAACTTAGTGACAAGTACATTATGGATTATTCCTTCAAATGCTTTCGAAAAATCAGTCAGAAGTATTGTGGATATTAAGTGAGGTTTTTCGTCGTTACTATTTAATGCATGTTATAATCCAATTAAATAATGACATGTAGACAAGTTTTGTCTATTACCAAAATGGTTTGGATGTATTTTGTTAGCAATGTCTTCCCACAACCATTTTTGCAATGAAGGACTCTGCAATCTTTGCAATATATGCAGTTTAAGAAATTGGTATTAGCTCAATAGTTTTAGGCGGATATGTACTGTATGGAAGATCGAAATGAGGAAGTCTATCAAATCTTGGAATGTTTTATTTTCATTCTAACACTTGAATCTACTTATGAAGTTCGTGGTATGCATATGAAAAGTAAGTTAATGAACCGTGTAAAATAAAACAAATGTTTGTAGCTATCATTTCATCAGAGTCTTGTTTGCGAAACCAAATGATAAGTATCACTATATGTAAGTAGAGTGACAGTCTTAAGCACTGTATTATTATACTGAGAGTAGAACTTATATTTTGCCACCTCCACTTGTCTATTAAGTATTTGATATCAAAGATCAAGGGGGGTGAGGTATACATACCCCCGACACTCTTTCGTGTGTAATAACATGTTTAAAAGAAATTTGCAATACACACTCCTATAATAACGACTTGTCTAGTACTACTATCAGTAGACTACTTGAAGCATCTGAGCCCGCTCGCATAAAATCGGGCCTACTTGGAACCCGAGGCCGACTTGGAGTCCGTGTGCGCTTTAAGTTAGTTCAGTCTTAATTTTTGACGTTGATCTTTATACATTCTATATATTCCTAGGTACACATTAATATAGATGACTGTAATAATGGTGAACAAATGTTTTTAGACATGCTATCAAAATATTGGAAAACGGTTCAGAACGTCCTAAACTGTGTAAACAAATATACCTCACTTCCATCTCCAATGGAGTAGTGTGTTGGTGCGAGATATATTTATGTGCCTCATTGCGACCACCCCTCCCTCCCTTTCCTCGGAACATATCATTCCGCCGCTGCTTGCCCTTGTAGTTACGAATGAATGTTGATGGGTTTTGATGAATTTACAATAAAAACGAAACCAACTATAAATGAAACGTTCAAATCTGATCAAATCCTGCATGAAGATATTTTATGTTGTCGGTAATGACCATCAATTAGTTTCAAAACAAAAGAGTAGATATAATTATCATTATCACTACTCAATCTAACTTCAAGTGTAAACGCATTTTATCATGCTTTTAGGCATTTAATTTAATTCAACGTAAAATTGAATATACATATGACTATTTGCATAAATGTATTTGTATAATTGTAACATATTTTACATTGTTTGGGTTTCTTATTATATTTTCTGTGTGTGATAAACTCCGCTGTAGTAATAATGATAATTCATTAAGAAGGGGAAAGTCCCCATACATCCATTGAAAATAAGAAAATGAAAGAAAGTCACGCCCATCAAAATTTTGGACAGAATCTAGTAAGATTCATATATTCAAAATAAATAAAATACTAGGGGCTATTGCCATACATGTGAATAGTTACTGTCGTTTCAAAGGTACTTAAAGGGATAATTTAGTTTTGTGAGATAATGAAAAACTGAGTGTAAAATTTGAAGAAAAAAACATACAATTTAAATGGCAAAATCATCTTTGTTTGATCAAAATCGGTTCAGAGACAGCTAAAATATCTATAAATATAAAAATTTATAATATTTGTGGGGCCCCACAAATATTCGATAATTTTGAACCAGCCGTTGAAAATAACGAGATAGCGCCTCATACGTTTTATTTCAGCCAATGCCAATGTTGGCTTTTTGTTGGCTTTTCATGTTGGTTATAATACGCACAAACTATTTTTTATATTTGCTCATTTTCTGTAAAGTAATATTGTGGCTATAATCAAAATTGTCAGCTGCATATGTATTTGGACACTAACAATTTTATTTAATAAATACATTTTGATGGACTCTTAGCAGGATTAGTCAGTCAATGACAACAGCTGAGAAGAGATACAGTCAAATAGAGAAGGATGCCACTGTATTTCCTTGACAACGGTGAACTAAATCAAGATACATGTAATGCATTTTTCGTCTTAACCCTAATAAGGCCGGGCTATTTGAGTTCTTAATACGGCCGGGGCCATAATGGCCCCCCCCTTAAGATCTCGGCCGTGAAACGGCCGATCACCGCGAAAATTTGCATGCATGTCAAGTGAAGTGTATAGAATACTATGGCAATTTCAATTTTTTGAAAAAAATTACTCATTTGCATATTTATGGTAAATTATGCAAATAAGGTCAAAAAATTCATATTTGTACCTATAAATCATATATTCTTCATATTTAAGCTTTCTTTTCTACTACATATATTTGTTAGACCATTTGGAATAATCATACGAAAAAAAAATTTGGAAAGCTAGGTTATTTCTTATGTTATTTCTTGTTTTGATAATTTCTTATGTAATTCATTGTTTTTTTAACTTATGTATTTCATTGTTTTTGTTGTTTTATTTCATTTCTAACTATAATTTAACTATTTTGACCCCCAAAACAAACACCTAAACTTTAAACAAGACCAAATAACCAATGTTTTATCTCTTTTAGGAAAAATGATATTTCCATATGTTTTGTACACAAATCACGAAAATGAGCGATTTTCGGGCCGACATGTAAAGACAAAAGGTCACGTGACTTTGTAACGGTAGGTCCGATTTTCAAAAAAATTGTTTTAAAAGATGCGCAAGACTCGAAAGAATAAAGTCACGAAGCGGCGGGGCGTCATCCATATGCGTTCCCGAACAATCAGAAAAATTGCGGAGGGGGCCATGATGGCCCCCCGGCCTTATTAGGGTTAATGTACAACTAAAGCTTTAAAGCTCCATATCTAGATAATTTTAGTTAACCTTTTTGTTTGTTTTAGATTTGTTGAATAAGACATGGAGGATAGGAATCAATGGATAGAAGATTTATTGACACCTTCCCGAAAGAGGAATAAAGACAGATTGTGAATGTTTGTTTATGTGTGTTTGTATGAATGTGAGAGAAGGGAGATATTCAGTGGGGGAGGATGTGATGACTTAAATGGAATAGAGAAACAGGCAATCGTGAAATATACCAAAGAACCGAAGAAAAAAGTGACAAAGAATTAATTATAACTGAGATAATGAAGCAGGGTAGAAAGGCATAGAGAGGAAGAGAGTGAGATATACATAGGGAAACAGGGGAGAGAGAGAGAGATGAAGAAAGATATAGAGAGATACAAATGAGAAAGAGAAGGAGAGAGAGGGAAAGGAGGGAGAGGTTGAGGGAAACTTATTTAAGCTTAAATTTAAATTGATTTACTTGCAATTACTCTAAACCTTTTTATGAGCACAGTGCGCTTTAACAAAAATATACAAATAGGTAGACAAATTACGCGTTTGTGCAACCTTGCCGACCCCGAGGTTGCATTACAACTATAAGCTGCTATCAAATAAGAACGCATATGGTAAATTAAGTCAACTCTGTGAGTACTAAATTTTTAAAATGTAATCATGCAGTGAAATCAATTATCGTGGGTGTGTCGTGATGTAGTGATTAATTCACTTAAATCTCAATCTTTGTGTTGATGGTTCAAATCCCAGCTCGGCACTAACGTCCTTTGGGAAGACATTAATCCCCGTTTGCCACTTTCCACTCATGGGTAAATGGGTACTAGGCAATTGGTGGGGTTATAGTCATGATAATAACTGCAGGGCCATCATGAAGAACAGCTACAATGCTGATGATGCTTCCCCGGGTATACACAATTATTATTATAAATACGATGAATGGTAAATACCATTGTAGAAATATAATTTGTTGAACATTCATTCATGGAATTGATTGCATAACTATTACAGTTATAGTTCAGGCACTTTAACGAGGTCGACCCCAGACCAACAAGAGACCGAACACCGATTTGCGGTAGAAGCAGTTCTTGGAAATATAAAGAAGGAGAGCCTAAATCTATATTAAATGGAGGTAAAAATTATTTATTAGGACAAAAAAAAGCAGACAAGAATTCGGAAGAGAAACAAAGGGACGAAATGTATCAATGATTTCATTCGTTTAAGAATGATTTAAATGTACCTATATAGAATTTCGATAATGCATAGCTTGTTACTTGTATAGGCAAGGTATATTTTATGTACGTATGAGCTTTGTTTAAGCCATGTGTCATACTATATGTATCTATTTCAATACACGAGTACGTAATTAGCAGATCGTACAAGTAAATCCTGACGTTCAAACCTGTTTTAAACACAGAGAGATGCATCTAAATGTATTTAAAGGTACTGTGTCCCATTTGCAGGTAAAAAAAAAATGAAAAGGTTAAATGCCAACGGCATTTGAAAGACAATACTTATTTAGAACTTCCCTCAAAACGAAAGCGTTTGAAAATGGCTTTTAAAAATGGCAAGGTATATTTTCATACTACGTACGGATGAATTTTGTTTATGCCCTGTGTCATAATATATGTATCTGTTTCAATACACGAGTACGTACTTAGCAGATCGTACAAGTAAATCCTGACGTTCACAACTGTTTTAAACACATAGAGATGCATCTTAATGTATTTAAAGGTACTGTGTCCCATTTGCAGGTAAAAAAAATGAAAAGGTTAAATGCCAACGACATTTGAAAGACAATACTTATTTAGAACTTCCATCAAAAAGAAAGCGTTTGAAAATGGCTTTTTGTGGGAAATAACGACCATTAATTGTCGAATCGACATAAGTGATTGCAATTACCTAAGTAATAGTCTAATTTTCATACCCTTGTACCGAATGGTCGTACGTTTTGTGCTGCACACAGATTCAATTAGTTTAATTTTGGCCATTACACGTAGCGGGTTATTGATGTAGACAAATGCTCATGTACCTGTTACAGCTCATTTTATGTATGTTATTACCAAAGAAAACAATATGTCAGTCAGTCACTCAATAGTGTATGACAGGGAAGTCTAGAAAGTAAACGGCTTTCCTTGCATAATTTGAATACTAGGACACTGCTAACATTTAAATTTCACATATGGGACATATATGACATATTCATAATTCCTGCAAAGTGCTACAGAATTTGATGTTGGCTGCAAAAGGGATATAGTTTATATTTAAAGCTCTTGAATATCCTTATCCTCTTTAAATTGATACCCCAATTAATTTATCATGAAAGGCACCGTTAGTATATACCAAGTAGATTAAAGGTAATACAAAGTTTTGGTAATATTTCAAAAGAATGGGATTTTAAAATTTAAAATTTGCATTACCATTGTGAAACGTAGTGTTAGAATAAGCAACTTTAAACAAATTGGGCTCTAAAACGCTAAGGATTTCGAGAAATTAAACTATCAAATTTATCGGTGCTCCCGATAAATTTCAAATAGCGTCTACGGCCATACAATGGTAGCTGCGACCATAAAAATCTCGGAATATGCAATTCTGATAAATAATTTCCAAACAGGAATAGAACAGCGGTCGATTTTAGTCAAGAAACATTGTTGTGAAGCTAAAGTAATATCAATCTTGAGAGGGAGCTATACAACATAAAGAGTTTATTATTCACTATTTCATCATTTTAGACTCAATTTCAACCGCGACAACGATCATTGAATATTGTAAAATCGCATTTGCTTGAAATATGTTCATTTGAACAAAATTCATGACCCATACCAAATATTTTGTATTACCTTTAAGTAACGTACATGCATTTATTTCACAAGCACGCGTTCAGTATTTGTCTCCATCAGTGCATGGATTTAATAGCATATGCATGGTCAATAGGATGCAATTTGGTACATCATTGACTTTTCTTTGTATACATGGACTTATATTTGGCAGATGGCGCTGTTCAACTTGCAGTGAATATTTGCATTGACCGGCTTTCGTTTAAAAATTATATACATATGAACAGTTGGTGAATCGGTATTTTGATAGAACTCTCCAATTGACACTGTCAGTACATTTTTGCAAATATTGAATGTTGCTGGAGTCATATTTTGATATCAGGTACAAATATAGGAAACAGTGAAATATGTTTACAAGCCATACATATCTTTCAATATACAAAATTAGTGTGCACAATTTCTTTCCGAACCTAAGAACATCCGAATTATTGGAGATTGGTGATTAGTTGGGGTTGCGTTATGAATTCCAGAATCATTGGACGAGACTGACGGCCCAAGAGATCAAGACGAGGGTAATATTCATGCCATTGACCGGTAACTTAGACGTTAAAATATAGCGCCGAAGTTTCTTTTATTTATACTCTCCGTCATTGATCCTGTTCAGACTTAGTAATGCTACTGAGCCGAAAAGGAATTTGTTGTTCTTTTTCGAAATCGTCGTCGTCTTCTTCGTCTAAAGAAAGTGGATACTAGTTATGATAAGATTTTTAATTTAATGTAAACCTATCTTTAATATATCAAAATAAACATAAATTAATCGTCTTTAAGGTGGTATGCAATTGGAATCATACCATTCGCTCATGATAGTCAGATAGCTTAGCGAAATTATCGTTACTTGCCAGATAAAAGCACCATTTTTGGTACAGGGCTCCCTTAGGACCTACTAAACGATATTAGGCTAAGAGCCCCCGGCAAACATATCAATTTAAGGGAGTGGGGGCGGGGCGTCTTTGGAGCCCCAAATAATTTTATAACATTGATTTGTTGTTGTACAAATGTTATTTTGGTAAAGAGCTTCCTTAGGACCTACTGAACGATATTAGGATAGGAGCGCCCGACAAAAATATCATATAAGGGCATGGGGCGGGGCGTGGCCCTGTAGCCCCCAAATAATTTAGAAGGTAATATAACATGTATATGTTGTTGTACAAATTCCAGTTTTGGTACAGGGCTTCCTTAGGACCTACTGTACGATATTAGGGTAGGAGCCCCCGGCAAGAATATCATATAAGGGTGTGGGACAGGGCGTCACCTGTAGCCCACAAATAATTTGTAAGGTAATAAAACATTGATTTGTTGTTGTACAAACGCCATTTTTGGTACAGGGCTTCATTAGGACCTGCTGAATGATGGTAGGGTAGGAGCCCCCGGCATACATATTCAAAATATGTGATTGGGGCCCATGGCGTTTGTACAACAACAAATCAATGTTATATTACCTTACAAATTATTTGTGAACTACGAGGAGACGCCCCTGTCCCACATCTTTATATGATATTCTTGCCGGGGGCTCTTACCCTAATATCGTTCAGTAGGTCCTAAGGAAGCCCTGTACCAAAAATGGCATTTGTACAACAACAAATAAATGTTATATTACCTTCTAAATTATTTAGGGGGCTACGAAGCGACGCCCCCGTCCACACCCTTATATGATATTCTTGCCGGGGGGCTTCTACCCTAATATCGTTCAGTAGGTCCTCAGGAAGCCCTGTACCAAAAATGGCATTTGTACAACAACAAATAAATGTTATATTACCTTCTAAATTATTTGGGGGCTACGAGGCCACGCCCCCGCCTCACACCCTTATATGATATTTTTGCCGGGGGCTCCCACCCTAATATCGTTCAGTAGGTCCTAAGGAAGCCCTGTACCAAAAATGGCATTTGTACAACAACAAATCAATGTTATCAAATTATTTTGGGCCCCCAAAAGACGCCCCGCCCCCACACCCTTAAATTGAATTTTTTGCCGGGGGCTCCTAGCCTAATATCGCTTAGTAAGTCCTAAGGAAGCCCTGTACCAAAAATGGTGCTTTTATCCGGCAAGTAACGATAATCGATAAATTTGACGCTAAGCCACCTGACTATGAGTGAGTATAGCCATTTAACAATAAAAAGGCCTCTGAAAGAAAATTGCGAAAATGGAGCATCTGGCCATTCAAATGTTTTGATGAGCATTTCCATCTCATAGAGTAAACCCCAAACGACATCTCAATGACGAGAAACACAAAAGGAGAGTCATCTTGACCTGTGCTAGTCAAAACCATGCAGTCTCGAAACTACAGTTGATATTCAGAGCTCAATCCTCCTCATAGTTTATCATTCTTTGTATGCATTGTTGAACAAGAATATCTTACGGATGCTCATGTTCATTAACATTCGAATGGCTACTTGTTCTATTTTTGTTAAGTTTCTTAATCAGACTTTCTAATGATTAAACGGATTTGCCAATCCAAGTGTGAAAGTTCAAAACTTTATCTTGATTGATGATGGGAGAGTATTAATTTTCCTTTAATTTAGATATGTATTTCATCATATTTTTATCAAAGATTTATATGACAATTTTGAACAATAAACAGAGTCCACTTTCTTTTTTCGCAGAGTGTATTTACTACTACTACTACTACTACTACTACTACTACTACTACTACTACTACTACTACTATATACTACTAATACTACTCTACTACTCCATGAACCATCATCCCTTAGCATGCAGGGGTTTGTTGCCCGAACCCTCCGTCTCCACGCTCCTGTGTTTCCTGTTTGAGCCGCTGTCAGATTTAGTTCCCTCATATATCTTTTAATGTAATTCTCCCAACGAGTTCTCGGTCTTCCTCGCCCTCTGATTCCTTCCATTGCTCGCGTCATGATGTCTTTACTGGTTTTTCCTCACCAGTCCTCTCCAAGTGTTGAAAAATTGAAACCATCTCAATCTCATTTCTCTAACCTTGTACATGATTTTAGCTACCATCGCATAAACGGCTTTATCAAGTAAACATTAATTCGAGAGGGAGAACAAGAGCAGGGAAGAGAATATACATGTATAAGAAAAGGGATAGAAACATTGTGGAAAAGGGAAGAAGATATAAACTAAGAGCGATAAAAGAGAGAAAGGGAGAGAGAGAGAAAGAAAGAGAGAGAGAAAGAGAGAGAGAGAGAGAGAGAGAGAGAGAGAGAGAAAGAGGAGGATAAGGAGGAGGTGGGGGCAAAGTACGTGACTAATAACTAATAGATGCATCCATCCACATTATGATTGATTGTATGCTTTCAGCATACATGGACCATGACAAAGAAGTGAATCCGCTGTGCGCATGACTTTCCCGCTATACAGTCATGGCGCACAGTTGATGTGCAGATGACCTATTATGCTTGTTCACGACTCGACTTGGATTCAATCTTAACAATGCGATAGCGTGTGCTCCAGATGAGGTTCACTTTGTTTAATCAAATGAAAATATGTGGCTAAATTTCAAAAATAAAACATTATAAACATCCTAATTGTCATATTCTCACAATCACTTCATGAAAAGAGGTAACCGAAATTCATTTCAACTTTATGGGCAATAGTGTGTATGTGTAATTAATGGAGATAAATATTTTGCGTCTCTTTAAAAAAAAAATAGATCCTGCTCACCGCATTCCTTTGTTTAAATCATTTTAGTGGTTGAACAAAATCTGCCTCCACCGGGATTCGAACCTGGGTCTGTTGGCTCTGTACAAGAAACGCCTTTACCACTAGACAACGGAGACGTTTTATTATCCGATATACAATCCACGTTCTGGCATGCTATAATAACGCAAACATTATGAAGGAGAGAAGGCTCATTCTTACATCCAATAGTTTTTTCTTGGTCACAAATTTTTCGACGTTTGAACATCTTTATCTTTAAGGCATTGTCTAACAATGTTTTGAGTTTTACCAATCTGAGATGCATGGCCCTACGTGTTATCAGTCTGTGATATGGTGTAATATTGAAGCCTTAAAGCAATTGCACTTCAAAATGATCATGAAGTGCTTCACTAAAGTAAAAATCTTCGAGTGACCGTTTTTTACCATACTCACTTTCCTCCATAGACTGTAGTGTTTACAAATCGTTGTGAAAACGGCTTTTGAAATTTCTAATTCCAATCATAAATATCTTGATAATCAAACAGGCGATCGGCTTGTTAAAGAGAAAGACCAGTATTGGGAACCAAAAAAATAAAAATTGAAATGGAAGCTGTTATTACCAATCGTGTGAAAGAATATGTTTGTACTAATACGTGATGATAACAATTTTGCTGGGAAACCGCCTAATAATTGATATATTTGGTAAATTGTTATATCTATTGGGACCAAATAGATATCGCGCACGTGGTCGTGTAGTCCCATATACATCTTTCTGTGTACAGTGCTTGTAACTTTACCAAGGCTGGGCCGAATTTCTTATCATTTTGATGATTCCAGAACCTTGCAGTACACACCAATACTTATATGCTAGATGATCAACCTTTTCTGATCGATTTCACAACGTTTCTTTCACAATGCAATCGCATGACCAGAACTGGCCTTTATCTTTATAGTCATGGGATACCTGACTGACATAAGGGTTTATAATTATGATTGCAGCACGATCTAAATCCAGGATTTTCTTTAAACTCTGAGGCAAAGATACACAATCCCTTTAAGTTGTCTTTAGTAGTACTAACATAGAGAGGGAGAACAAGAGAAGAGAATATACATGGATAGGAAACGGGATAGAAGCAGAGTGGAAAAGGGAAATACAGAGAATGTATGAGCGAGAAAGAGAGAGAGAGAGAGAGAGAGAGAGAGGAAGGGGGGGGGGGAAAGTGGAGAAAGGAAAAAAGAGAAAAGATTAGATAAAAGATTAAGACATCGAAGGTAAAGCGATTAAACGAAAAGGATTAAAAGAGGAGAGGGAAAGAAAGAGAGAGAGAGAGAGAAATACAACAAGAAAAAAAGAAAAGAAAAAGGAAACTGAAGAATGGAGAGAAAGGTTCGTGATACGTACGTAATAGTCCGATTGTGAGGTCCACGTTTTTAATGGGAATACAAAAATGACCGGAGTCTTATATTGACATATTATTAACATGCTATACATAATAGGGTGTCGCTGTATATATATTGTACGTGACTAATAATTAGCAGATATACCCTTCCACATTCGGCATACAACGAAGTGAACCCGCTGTGTGCTGTCTGCTGTCCACCGTGCATGCCGCAGTTAATGTGCATATATAATAATAATCATAATAATATTCAGCTTTTATATAGCGCTTAATACAAATGTATCTAAGCGCTTTACAGATGGCCTATTATGTTCGTTCACGAATCGATTTGGATTCAACCATTATAATAAAACGCAGTAGCGTGAGTGTTCCAGACGATGTTCACATTTTCAATCAAATAAAAACATCTCGGTAAATTTGAATATTACAACATTAAAAAGTCCCTTATTGTCATTGCAGCTAACCTCACATCTCTTCTTCCTCCCATCAACTGTGATAAACAGTCTAGTACATGTATTACGAATAACATTAATAGGTACGTCAGCTTAGTATTGTTTGTTGTTATATCATTGAATGGTTCTTAAATCATATCTATCATGTTGTATATGTCATTTCTTATTGCAGAAAGCAAGGTTATTTCATGAATCTTAAACAAAACAAGCCTCAGTTTGTTTAATGAGATACTGTGTACTTCCACTATTTTCAAAATGAGGAATCGGTCACTACATTATGTAGGGAAATGTATTAGTCTTACAGGAGGCCAGGTATCCGCAACTATCGTGTTTACGAATTACGTATCAAAACTGAAACAGACATAGTACAGGAAGGTTCTACGTAATCTCGAATGTACATTTATAAATTATGTTAATAAATCTATCGTGCCATTCAAGCGCTTCGTCATGTGATTGCTAAAACACGCGATTTCATATAAGAGTTTTTATCCATGCCAACCAAAAAATGTGTGTGTATGCGCGTGCGTTTGCATGTTGCATGTGTATGTTAATAATACAATGTGTGACTCAACGCTATACCGTATAGCTGTTAAAGGCGAATTCCTCCTTGATGTTAAGTTGCTTTTAATAGAAGAGGGAAATATGTATACAACTGTGAAACTGCAATAGCTCAAATACAGATTGACAACTCTTTGACGTATCGTGCGACGTATCCTTTTTAACTAAACATGAATCCTACAATTTCTATTTTCTCTGAAGAAAATGTTAAATCATACATGCATCTAAACCCAATCAAAAGTCTGATATGATTTCGTTTAAAGGCATCGTTTAATAATGTTAAATCTGAGATGCACGGCCCTACGTGTTATCATTGTCTGGGATATGGTGTAATATTGAAGCCCTAAAACAAAATCGCGCTTCAAAATGATCAAGAAGTGCCTCAAAAAAGTAAAAATCTTTCAGTGACCGGTTTTTACCATACTCGTTTTCCCCAATAGACTGTAGTATTATGAAAACCGTTAGGAAAGCGCAAAATTTGGTTTCGATTTCCAAATATAAATATCTTAATAATCAGACAGGCGATCGGCTTGTAAAATTCATGGGGCTCCTGACTGACCTGAAGGTTTATAATTATCATTGCAGCATGAGCTAAATCCAGGATTTTGTTTTAGAATCTGAGACAAAGTTACCGGATCCCTTTAAATGTGTGATAGGAGTTGTAATTGCAGTTGCGATCGTTACCCTTGAGAGGGGTATTGCTCTCATATGTTGATTCCTGTTAATAATGAAAGCATTCTGTTTATACGGAAGCATGCTTTTATCAGATACACATTAATACACTATCTGAAATAGAAACCACTTTTCGACCACCAATATAAGAAGCGAACAAACTTTTGTTCAAACGGGTAACATTTGAAATACGGGGGTGAGGTTAATAAAATTAAATTGTGTAAACTTATTATAACGTAATAAATATGACGGCCTTGTATGAAAGAAATGTATTTATATATCGTCTCTTGATAATGGTTCTATTTTCCCGAATAGGGTATTTGCATGAAACAAAAAGCACCAGCGGTAACTTTGAACAAGGAAAAAGGAAGTATCTATGTGAAATCTATATGTACATTTAACGACATCGTAAATCAGAAAAAAATATGAATGCAAATAAATTCTGTGACAATTAAAAGAAATAACGTTGTTTATCAGGTTAAAGTTAAAGATAAACTTGGGTTGTGGTAATGATAGAAATCATTTTTCACAGAATCCAACAAAACTTACATTGAATGTTCATGATTACAAATAAAAGTATGTGCCAAACGATTTTGGCAGAACAAGTATAGGGGCTGAGTAATGAGCATAGACAGATAAGGAAATCTGGGTAAGTAGAGCCGACACCAGGGGCTTAACACAGGTCACTATGAGCAAGTGAGAGTTTTGGTTTTTATTGAAGAGGATTTCCAGCAAGTTTTTGAGAGTGTATTTTTTATGTAACTGGTTCAAACAATTCACATAATGCAATCATGAACTGTCAAACTATGAATAATACAATTTATGTTAGTATTACATTTTATTAAGAAGATTTATAAAGTATGGAAGGGAGCTGCACTGAAAGCGTTTTGTTTTACAGTGGTATTGTTTAAACTTTGATTGAGATCTTTAGAGAATAAGTGCTTTGTTGTCTAAGAGGTAAACACTCTTTAAACTGTGGGTGATTGGCAAGAGCATTGGCAAAGTCTATGCATAACTGATCACGTCTTGCTTTTAATGAAGGTATACTGCCCGTTTCCAATGCTGCTTCATAACTTTCATACTGACATCCTTAAATTATTTTGCAAGCTCGTTTCTGAATACGTTCTAAAGTAAAATCGAACCCCAAAACCCACCATGCGACTTTTGTAGGTTTTGTGGTGCCCGGTTTCATTATGACCACCTTTTCCTCTCTCTTGCTTTATTTCTCAATTATTTATTTCTCTCTCTCTCTTTTCTCCCTGGCCTTCCCAGCCTCTGGCCCATGGTATTCATTTATGTCAATCTTTAAAATGAAATGTTTACGATAACTTTTGTAATTAGATAGTATAACTGCACATTTCAATTTTGTTTCCTTCGCATTTTTCATTTGTTTAGCAGTGAATTCGATGTTTTGAGCTGTATCTTTTTAATGAATATCTCCCAATTAACTAATCAACTATGGTGAGTGAAAGTATGATGGTTCTTTGTGTGTCCATATTTCCTCATTATGGTTGCCTCCAATCATTTTTACTATACCGATATCCATTATAAGTGCGCCAATCATTCCTTATTGGTTTACCTGTTACACATGTAAACATAAATTAATCAAGGTTTCTTTATTCAATCCTTTGGCTCTTCCTAAATGAAAAGCACCATTGCTATTTCGAAATTGGCAAAACTTTTGAATTTCAAGTACAAATTAGAAGCACAGAATGATATATAACAATAAGAAAATGGTAGAAATGTATACGATTAACGTAGTAAAAATATAATGTTCAACAATGATATTAAAAAAACACACAAAATCTTAGAAAACAAGAGAATTTTTGGTAGCGCAAAAAAAAAATGAAGGCAAGCTTTAAGATATACTTTAAAAAACAACAACATAATACCCTATATCTCAACTGGCAGTACTTACACTACTATATACATCTATGTACACTTTAAAACTAAAAATGACAACAACGCATTAAACCAAAAGTCTAACGTATTAAAAAGGACAAAATAAATTATCCAAACTTAGACATATGATCTTTCAAAATTTGGAAAGGTTCTTTAACTGCTTAACAAAATTTGCATTGAATAACTGATGAAATTTAATAACGTTAGGTCTACTTTAAAATTATTTCTGAACATACTGCTTACGAAAATCATTGAATGATGTGCACACCAGAACAAAATAAAATTAATCACCTTAAGATTACATAGGGAACATAACTCAAGAGGATGATCAGTTAAATAACGACATTTGGTAACTGGCAGGTTATTATTACCACAACGATACTTACAAAGAGGTATTCTATCACCTACGTCCAATTTCAACAAATAGCTCTCCAAATTACTTTCCTGTTTAAAGAGCATACAATTTAGGCATAAACGATTTCTATAAACTTCATTATTCCCATTTGCAATGCCAATTTTCTATGAAATATTTCAATACAGTCTAACTTCTGAAAACCTCATACTTCACTACCATATAATAAAATCGGGACAACTAACTGATCAAAGAGTTCACATTGAATATCAAGAGGTAATTTCTTTGCCTTGCAAGTTAAAGTATAAGTCCACTCCACTGAAAAGTTGAGCTGATTAGATAGACAAAAATCTAAAAAGCCCAAATATAACTTGGTTTTGGAAAATGGTGCTCAGATTTATTTTTAATAATTTTTTTTAATGAGCAAAAAACAAGTTAATGAGCGAGTCGGTTGTGACGTAGGGTCCTCACAACACAGATTCGTAATGTAACCAAATTTAATGCATACATCTTTGTGAAGTGCCTCGATACAAACTATTTCATTCACCTGATAAGAATAATGAAACACTATTATTCTTATCAGGTGAATGAAATAGTTTGTATAGAGGCACTTCACAAAGACGTATGCATTAAATTTGGTTACATTACGAAAATAGCCTATTGTCAGAATGTATACCGCTGGCACTTTCGTTGTGAGGAGCATACGTCACATCCGTACAGCAATATAAATGTTTTGCTCGAAATACCCGAAACAAAAATCGCTCTTAAAAATCACCTGATTGAAGTACGCCCGTGATATTTGGCAGTTTTAACCTTTGATTTATTTACAACATGTTATAATTTTTGAAAATCGGAGTGGACTTGGGCTTTAAATTGAACATGGCTCTTCTGGCTTGTTTAACCTGTTTGTTTATAGCCTTATTAAAAGAACCATTATAATTGAAAGTGGTTCCAAGATAAGCATAATCATGAACAACATCAATTTTACTAGCACCAAAAATAAAATCAGGGTATTTACGTATTCCCTCGAGAGAACAAAATAAAAAAACATTATTTTAGTTTTACTAGTATTGACAGACATTTTCCAGAGCTCACAATACTGATGTTCGGCTGATAAGGCATCTTGCAGCTCATCAGTCGACTCTCCCATAACTATGGTGTCGTCAGCATAAAGTAACACATAAATTCGTAGAAAACTTCAATATCGTCATTACTGAAATTTTGTCTAATCTCGAAAGCACACATATCAAGATCCTATAACTCCTGCTCACAAAAAAAATCAAAGTCATTTAAATACATAGCAAACTATAAAGGCGATACATTTTCTCCTTGTCTAACTCCTATATTGAACGCAAAAGAATTAGATACATTACGACCAAGCTTAATACAGGACTTGGCATTTGTATACATGTTGTTAACAACACAGATGCCATTACCACTGATGACATTATAAATTAGTTTAAACCAAAGGCAAGACCTGTCAATTAGGTCAAATGCTTTTCTGTAATATATAAGAGCACAATAAATTCTCTTACCACGATGCAAATATAAATCAATTAAACCATGTAAAGTAAATATATGATCCATTGTGTTATAAATTCATCTAAATCCAGCTTGTTCCTCACCAATTATTCCAACACAATCCAAAATTCCAGTGAGGCTGGCATTTATACAGGCAGTAAACAATTTTCCTACACAACTTATAGGGGTGATACCCCTATAATTATCAGGATCGTCCAGTGAGCCTTTCTTTTTATACAAAGGTTTAATCATATCTATACACCACATGTATAACGTATTAAGATAATCCAAATACATACACGTGTCTACACAAATACACAAATACACAGAAGAATGAGAAAACAAAAGAGAAGAGGAAGAAGAAGAAGAATCAGAAAAAGAAGAAGAAGAGGGGAGGGAAATGACAACGATGGAGAAGACGATGATGAACAAGAAGTAGAAAAAGAAGAAGAAGATGAAGAGGAGTAGGATGAATAAGATAATAAAGAAGAAGAAGATGAGGAAGGAGAAGAGGAGGAGGGAGAAGATGAAGAAGAAGAGACAGAGGGAGAAGAGGAAGAAGAATAAAAAGAAAAAGGGGAGGCAGAAAAAGAACATCTATGGCAGAACAGTGTATAACATGAAAAGTCTATATCTTCTCTTATGGAAGCATCTGGTAAATTACCTTTGGAAAATGTATACAAAATATTTCAGGATTTTTGTAATTACAAGTCAGATATCTTCAGCATGTTGAGAATATTAGTATTACAGTAAACATCAAATGTATGTGCACCGAATCAAACATTATTTGCTGGTTTTACAATTCGTTCCTGTACAAAATTAATTTTGTCCATTAGGGTTATGGAGCTGTTCCGTTATCAAAATACATGTATAAAATAAGATATTAAAGGCAAGATCAAGGCAGAATAGGATGTTAGCATAACATGAGTAGATACAAAGTCGGTTCCAACGTTTTCATTACGCCTGAATTTCGTGATGGCAGTTTACAATGAAATTCTAGTTGAACTTTCCAAATTAATTTCCTAACTATCTTATAGTCACCTAAACACATTAGTAGATTCAACTTGGGCGATATTTTATTGCTATATGTATACGACCTGGTAAAGATGATATAGAATTGCTAATAACAAGAAAAATTGTTTCATTTATATTGAGCTACGTGTAATGGCTTTCAATCCAGTATTTCCTGTGTTTAGAAGTGTTTCATTGTAATAAAGGGTAAAAAATATCAGTCATGAAAAAAAATGATAAATGATGAAACGTTAAAAGAATTTTAGAGATAATTGGTATATACAATTTGATTGGTTTGATTTGATTCATTTCTCATCATGGTCTTTAAAAGAATACAAATTAATTACCAAAAAATATAATATTTAGAACAAAAAAAAATATCATATAATCAATAATACATCAACGTTCAAAAACTTACGTTCTTATACTAAAATAACAGTAGACATTGAATTCGTCACGGAAACGAATGAAGTGATATGCCGCTTTGATCGAGACATAACAAATGTAGAAACTCAATGGGAGATTTGGTCTTTTAGAAAGATCTTACTATCTACTCACATAACAGGCATTTGACACATTTCAGATAAACTGTGTTCTGGTAAATATAGAAAATAAATTCTCACAGAATCCAACGAAACTTACACTGAATGTTCAAGATTACCAAAAAATGACATGTGCCGAACAGTTTTGGTACAAAATGTATAGTGGCTGAGCAATGAACAAAGGAAGATAAGGAAATCCGGATTAGTAGTGCCCGACACCATGTGCTTAACGCAGGTCACTATGTGCAAATGGGAGATTTTTTAAAATTGTTATCGAAGATGATGCCCAGTAAATTTGTGTGCGTTTTTTTCTCACTGGTTCAAACAACCAATCTACTGTAAGATAAACAATGTAGAATAAATCATAGCATATTTTTTTTTAAACACGATTCCCACACCAGAGCCAAAGATTAGCTTTAAGCTCAATAGGAAATTAGCACCCTTCACCTGACACTTTTAGTTTCAGTTTTATACAACGATAAAGCTATATCATATCAATTTGCATGAGCTAGATCTTCTCTAATAACAAAACCCTGATCTATCCCCTAAGTTTATAAACAGCTTGAAATAATGTATATAGTACAATGAAATACAATTTTAGTTAACTCCGTCTAGTTTAATGGCTTCAACAATAACACGTAACTCACATAATAACTAAGTGTATCACAGGTAATATAAATGTTCTAATGGCAGTTCCAACAAATTGAATTAAAAGTTAAGTATCTTATGTTTGAAAACATGTGTTGCAATTGTGGTAAATAAAGGATGCATTTTCCTTCTTGGCAGTCAGAATGGACAAATGAATAACCAGGTATGTTGAATAACAAAGGTGTATCATCATAAATCCATTTTTAGAGAAGTCATAAATAGAGAAGTCTAAATACAAGGTAGCTATAAAATCATAAAGGACATTAAATATTTCGTCTAAACTACGAGAATGGAAAAAAAGAGGCTAAAATGAGTAACAAAGCTGTTGAATACAGTGGCAAAATATTCATTCAGGTCATATTTACAGTTTAGATATAGATGCATAGATAGTTCATGCATCGGTACATATAACGTTACAACTGATGATATGTGACCAACCAACAAAAAGTCTGATTTGAAAGAGTAGTTTCTCAGTTTTAAAATGACATATAACTCATTTCGATTATCCCATACAAAATACACGAACAGAAAAACTACTTTTGATTGTTTGGTGCTTCAAAATTTTGAAATAAGATAACTAAAATTTGATCGAAGGACCAAGTACACCTTTATTGAGCTGTAACTCAACATCTCACCATGCGATTTTTTGGTGGTTCTGTGGTGCAAAGTTTCATATATACTGTAAATGTGGAAAGACCTGTTTTGGACCGATATAATACTTTGTCTTGGAAGACAACAAAATAATGTATTTGGATAATTAAAATACATACAATGTACACAAAAACAAACATAGTCACAACCCATCGATTCTCAAGGCACTCTAGTGGCTGCTCTCACAATGCAACTACTTTACCCCCTCCAAATTCGCCAATTATTGTGTAGCTTAGCGTTAAACTCGAACTTCAATAGGAAAGAATGCAGCCAGACTACAGTTCCCAGTAATGTTAGTAAACCAATCTATTCAGGCATAACATCCTTTGTTTTAGTGTTCACGTCCGGCAGTACAGACCGGGAGAAGTCTCCATGTTTCGCTCCATTGTCACATACACTGTGACTTTTGACTCTTCTGTTCCATTATTTTAAGAAACCAAATATTAAATGTAAAATGAAATGTGAATTAAGGAACTAAAATAATTTAAATATGAAAAAAGGCAAGTAAAATACAAATTATTTGTACATAACTTGCTACTGTTCATATCTTACTTTATATAGTCCTTAAAGCCACCTTTGTGTACTCGCAGAGGAAGCCTCATTTCATGAATATACTGGCTACACTACTCATGCTCATTTCGAGTATTCGTTTGTCCGTACATATGTATAATATATTTAAAACATTCCATTTAGAAATAGGTAAGGTCTAAAAACCATTGAAAATTTTCACAATTTGTGATATAATAACAAAAAGAAATAATATCACGAGTACACCCTACACACAGCTGCCTTATGCATATATACAAATACTTATAATAACAATTATAATCATAAAAATAATAATAACATCTGAAGGTGTACGCCCTGTCTTCGCGGAAACGCATATTCGCGCCTATTTATTGGAACTGCTTATTCCATGCACATCATCTCACAATATAAATATAATACAATAATTATCTTGTGAAACTTACATTTCCTTCACATCACGCTTTTTACCAAAATCTGTCACAAATAGATTTTGACATACCATTATCAAAACAATGTTACTAAGTGAAGCGTGTATGGATTGGTAAGCTTCGTTTTAAAGCTATGATACGTTGACAAAGAAAAATCTAATCATCCATTATTATTCTAGAAATATTTCCTTCTAGATTTCCGCCTGCTTCATTTAAACATGTTGCTGTTGCAAGATATGCAACTGAAATAACTAAAACTACAGTTATTTGGATAGTTAACGCGGTTATTCCACAAGAAAGCTTACCAAGCAACACAGTATTCTTGGATTTTGGTGGCTCCTTCTCTTCGCTGTCCCCCCTGCTCGTCTGTGTTGTTTCCTTCTGTTTTATGCAGAGCAGAAATTACACGACCTATTGAGTGGATAATCAATAAAGAGTAAATTTAAAATAATCTTAACCAGTTAGTATTGTGGGAAAATGGCTGTAACTGGCAGATCCTCGAATTTCATTTTTTTTTAATTCTGGCCCTAGTAAAACAAAATTGAAAGTTTAATTATAAACTGATACTCGATTAGAAAGGGGAAAACGTTTGCAACAGTTAGGTGTTAGAGATCCAGCATTTTTTCAAGGCCCTAAGTAAACGAAAATTGAATACCCACCAGTTTTGATGGCATGAACGATGACGATGAAAAAGAGAGCTTCGATTATGAGGAGTATCCATACCATCCACAATCCTGAAGGCGTGCACCTTAAGTCGGTGTCTGTATTGATTAAAGTAAATATAAGGCAATTGCATATATTTTGAAACAGCAATTCGTAGGTAATGATTAAACGTCTCCTTACATTATCAGAGATGAATATTCTATATTTTGAGTCTTATGTTTTGTTTTGTTCATAAGTTAAGCAGTGTGTTTATAATAACTAGTATATACGTTAAATAACTAATATATAACTATGTATGTATGTAGGATGTATATAAGATAAGATTTTGTTCTACGAGTTAGGAAAACTAAATAGAGACTCGACACAAAACGAAGGAAAAAAAAATCCGTTAAAAACTCCATTACGGAGTTATATATTTTGTTTTCAGCCTCACTCTCTCACTGTTGATATGTTTATGTTTATAATTATGTATATATGTATATATATACACAAATATATGTAACTGCTTACATGTCATGTTCATTCCCTTCTTATCCTTTTCTTCATGCTGGTCAATGGAGGCTCTGGCAACAATACGTAGGGAAGACACACTCTGAAACTTCAAATTGGAATAGAGACACTTTATGGTTGTATCCTGCTCGTTAGCTGGAAACCAATGAGTCACAGTTGTGCTGTATGTTCCATCTCTGTTGTATGTTCCATCTCTGCTGATATATTCAGTTCCATTCCCTTCTTTTGATGTTAGTATTGGATAGGTCATCGGGATAACATTACTTATGGAGCAGGTCACGTTGAAGCCATTGGTCTGCCGAGTGTACACAATCACAGGAGAGCTGTCCGGGTTGGCTGGAAGAAAAAACACAAAACTTGTATTTATGTGTATGTATGTATGTACACAATAATCTATGTTTTTCAGTAAATATTTTTCCCTACCTTTCTTGTGACATAATCTTTGATAATGTAAACAATTTGGAAGTGTCTTTTACACGATTCCTAGGCAATTTTGTGTATTGACAATAAACTTTCTTGGACGATTCATATTGAAAATTATTTTTCTAAATTTAGGAATAATCAATAAAATGAAGTATTATTTTCCATCGAACAATCTGAAAATGCTTTACTCTACACTTGTACTCCCTTATCTAAATTATGGGGTTATTGCATGTGGAAATTCCTCAAAAACACAAATTGACAGAATTCTTTTATTGCCAAAAAAAGGCACTTCGAATTATAAACAAAGCTGGATTCTATGCACATACTGACAAATTATATTATGAAAGAAAATTAGTACTATGTTTTCCCAAAATGAACAATATCATACATATCCTACAAGGCAGTAAAACCACTATCATTTCCCGCGTGTAAGAACAGTATCAGCAATAAATACCTTTTATATACAATGGAACTAAAATTTTGGAATTCACTTGAACCTACTCTGAAAAATGCTTCTACATTGTATTCATTTAGACTTCACTTGAAAACAATATAAAGTGAGTTAATGTTGGAAATGCTATTTGTTTATTGCTTTGAGCATTTTTTTGGTGATATTCACATAATATAATGTAGCTTGTATAACCCGAACTGGTTTTAATTGATGTAATAGTATGTGATTCTCTCCCTTTCTTTCTTAGTATCCTCTCCAATTTGTTTCTTCCTTCTTTTTCCAACTATAATCTTAGTTGGACCCCTTTTTTCTAACTGCACATCATCCTCATTTCGCTCCATTCCTCATTCTTTCCTTGTCTCTCTCTTTCTTTTGTCACACTTTGTTGTATATTTGTAAGTAAGTTATTTTAGGGGACCTAAAGTATTACAAGCTATGCTTCTCTTATGAGTCTCCAACATTCTCTCTTCAGCTTGAAACAAAAAAGAATATTTCTTTCTCTTTCATCATTTGATGAAAAAGGCTATATTGTGTAATAGATATTAAGATGTTATAATCTGTAGGTACATCTTATGCAGATAAATATTACACCAAGAATACAATTACTGCCAAGTAAGTAGTCAAGCATCACATTTATTATGACTTGAAGCTATAATGATTTATATCTCGTTGTGGAAAATTTCTTTTGTCATTCCATTTGTTCCCATAGCATTCTCAGAAATTTGAACTCAGTAAACACCCAACTTTCTACAGACCTTAGCATAAAATGCCTGAGAAAGATCAAATGTATTTCGTCCCAAAAGCGTTTTTCCGTTTTAGGGGGAATGGGTCATCAATTAATGATTAAGGACATGGTAAAAATGACTTGTTCATGCAAACGATTCATTTGCTGTTAGCTGGAGAAGTCAAAACTATCATTATCACATTTTGAATAATGTGGCATTAACAGGCTACGCCTATATGAGGAGAAACCTCAACTTTACGTTTGAATGTTATTCTAATTTTTGTATTGACCATAGACTATTCCAATTAATTCCATTGGAAATAACTTCTTGAAGGAATATATTCCAGACGCACATAAGCTCTCCTTTTTCTTTCTTATAGGTTCCCGTTCCACCTTTGTGAATGTGACGCTTACCACATCTATTAAGTGCCCCCGTTACCTCTGAAAATTGCCCCTATTCAAATCTGAGAGGTGCCCCTTTTCATTTGTAAGGAGTGACGCTTCCCCTTCTGTAATAAGTACCATTACCCCTTCTGATAATTGTTCCTTTTCATCTCTCATATATATGCCCCTTCTCATCGGTGATAAGTGGCCCTTTTATTTTGACACGTCCCCCTTTCCTTTCAAACAATTTCCTCTTTTTTTGTTTAATAAGAGCCTCTTCCCCCTTTCAAATATGCCCGTTTTCACCTCTGATAAATGCCCTTGTTAAAATCTGACAGGTGCCCTTTTTCGTTCGACAAACGTCCCTTTTCTATTGTCATTAGTGCCTTTTTCATTTATGGTGAATGCCCCATTTTCACCTCTGATAATTTCCGTTTTTACTTTGACTCGTGCTCATTTTCTTTTGTTATGAGTGTCCATTTTTCTTCTGACAAGTGCCCCTTTTACTTTCTCCATTACATGTGACCCTAATAGAGTGGTGAAGTGTGACGTCATCAAAAAATCTATTTTTTGAATTTCTAAATTTTTTCTTCATTTTCCGAAAGAGCATCAAAAATAATGTCCAAATGTCGAAAACAATTGAATAGGTTAAGTATTGGCTGAGATATGACCATCTGAATAAAAAGATTGCCTATGGGAACTCATTGTTATATTGCTCTGGCTCCTAATGTTATGAGCCAGAGCAATATAACACTGAGTTCCCATAGGCAATCTTTTTATTCAGATGGTCATATCTCAGCCAATACTTAACCTATTCAATTGGTTTTCGACATTTGGACATTATTTTTGATGCTATTTCGGAAAATGAAGAACAAATTGAGAAATTCCAAAAATAGATTTTTATGACGTCACAGCTTCGGTACTCTATATAAAGCGACTAAGAGCAATCTTTTCTGTAATTCCCCCCAAAGCTCGCTCACTTGTAATGTTATGGTCGATATAATTATGTTAACTTAATAAAGTTGTCTTCCATATTTCAGGATTAGATTGTGCCTTAACCCAATATGGATAGTTTTTTCCTTTATAAGATGCACAATTTCACATTGTGACCTCACAAATCTCGCTCGCCAATGAATTTTCAGATTATCAAACCCAAAGCATCTTGGACCATGTAAAGAGAGAGATAAATATTGAAATCAACCCTGATAATGTAATCACAGGGCTATATACCAGTGTCTAAGAATTGTCTATTTTTACTCTTAGGTGCCCCTTTTTTCAAGAAAGTGTCCCTTTTTGTTGGTTGCTCCTCCGCTCTTGGATGTACAGTTCTCTCCTTTTTCCGATTGTCCTTAATTTAAGAATGTATTGGTGCTTTAACAGTGAACATAAAAACAACCTTCAGATTGAAACTAAATAACATTGGAAAAGAAAAGAGATTTACCATATATGCATATTCTAACGTCATGTGTACACTGAGCAGCACCACCGGCTGGCAAAACGACACATCTATACAAGTCTTGGTCATGTTGGTCGGTTAGATTGGATATAGTCAGGGAGAAGTCATCTTTGATTCCAAACCCCTGTGAACTGCCAGTATTTTCGTTAGACCACCATGCAAGGGCTTTTCCATCCTTTAGGTAGACATCCGAGTTACTGCTTCTGTACCATTGAACTACAACGGTTGATTCTGGACAGATATGACACTGACTGCATGGTAAGTCAACAGTGGTGTGAAGCTCTACAGGAACAGTTATAATCTGTCCATTTATTTCTGAAAGAGAGAAATGGACAATTGATA
This sequence comes from Mesocentrotus franciscanus, assembly GCA_037976565.1. NCBI lineage: Eukaryota > Metazoa > Echinodermata > Echinoidea > Camarodonta > Strongylocentrotidae > Mesocentrotus > Mesocentrotus franciscanus. The sequence goes on from CP137667.1 coordinate 20,880,044, forward strand.
ATAAATTAGCATCTTCAAACTTGTTTATAATGTTGGTAAGAAAAGAACACCATCACTACCATCACAACCATCAACAATAACATCAACAATAATAATAATAATAATAATAATTACGGGCACTTTTGCATTTTAAGGAACTAATTCCTGCCAGGGTCTGTGTCGAGTGTGGAAATCGTGTACATTAATGTTTTGCCAAAGAAAATCAGCGATGTGTCAGGGATTTGAAACCGTACCTTGTGGTTCACAGTCCGGAGACTTATCCGTTAGGCAACAGCACCTCTACATGTCATTGTTAAACACAGAGTTTACTTTTAATTCTTTATAAAATTTCAATAATGATGCAAGTCTCGGGAATCATGCAAGAAAAAAAAATTAAATTAAGCACAATTTCGGTCGAATGGTATGTGTAGTAAAGTCAGTGCTGCACAGACACGCATCGATTTAACATAAACACAATATTTCTACACGTGGGAAAAAAGACTGATGTTTCGTAGTCCGTTAGTCTAGAAAGGAAAGATAATAATGAAGACATTTACCTGTCTTTACACTATAAAATGACAAGATCAGGAAAAATTCTAAAGCAGAAGTGTCCATTTTCGACCATACACGCCCCACATGCAGTTCCGGCATATGTCATATGTCATAACGCATGCGCGGAGTGAAGGGCATTTCCAGCCTAAAGCTTTACTGACTTTCAACAGCCTGTACCATAATATATACACTACCACTCATTATTGGCTAATTTAAAAAGCGTGAACTAGGTTAAAGACTTATTCCATTCTCCGGAATGAGGATACCAAAATGCCTATTTTCATCAAGTTGAAGTTATATGATAAGATATGAAGTTATTTACTTCCTAATTATATATATATATATATATACATATTTATATTTCACAGATCGTGTCGCATATAAACGATTGTTTGGAATTATTCATAAGGGCTTTAATAGTCTTCGTTCTATTGATTGTACTATGTAGTTTAGAGAGGATTATATAGAACGTGATCTTTATGCTTTAATAACATGCTCTCCATTTCGTCCTCAAGGTATATAAATAACTGTTGGAAAAAAATTGTACTCATCGTGAAGGGCGTTTGAAATTAAATGTGTTCAAATCAATCTTAATTTGAAATTTTCCTCATTATATCTTCTCGAAAATTCTCCTCAATAATATTTCTTTACACGCATTCAGAAATGATTATTTTTGTAAATGATATTTTGAAAATTATTGTTGATAAGCAGAAAAATACATTTTTTTTTAAATCTTAAAAAACTTTGGAATAATTCCAATGATTAAAATTCTAAATCAAAAATCACGATTTACATTGCCTTTCCATTACTATAAACAAAAAACTTCATAAAATGGCGTTCTCTATACCGATTGAAAAAAGGTTTAAGGAAATCAAATGACTTACCGGAAACATACTTCTGTTCAAATTAAATGAACTGAATCTCGGTTGCCATGTTGCCACGAAAACGAGGGCGGGTATCCAAACAGCCACGACGAATGAATATAATAAACGCAAGGGAGAGGGTCCTATCAGCATCTCACTCATGGTAGACACTAGTCCAGCCTCTGTACCGTTTCCGTGTCGCGCACCCAATCAGCTGATAAAATAACACACCCTCAACGTTGAAAGTAACCATAGCCATTCCTCTCTTTCTGAGGTCTCGATAACGGTCCAGACGATTTTGCCATTCTCCCCCGGAATTCCGGGAGATTAACTCCGCCCACAAAGCTATACACGTTCGATGTACGCTGATTGGACGAGTAACCTGACAATCACTTTAGCGCATTACGTAATTCTCCGCCGCCGTCACGAAGCTACTATTCTCATTATAAGGAGTCCATAATTATTTTACAATTTCAAGTTGGAGTGTTTATCACTTAATTGCAAATTAAATGTTTATATGATTAAACAATCCTCTGTTTATTGAAATAAATTAAAGTTTGGAAATTATGGAGCAAAAAATTAAATGACTATCAAAATTTGAAAACAAACTAAGCTATAAATACTGACGTCCTGACGCCTGATGTCGAGTTTACACAAACTGTGTTTTTCGAGTTGGCTTTATCGAGTTGGTTTTCTGAGTTGTACATTTACAATTCATGATTTGGGAACTGTTACTATCATCGTTTGTTTACAATAATCTATAAGAATGTCTGTGGATAGTCATCATCGTTTTACGGAGGAGAAGATTGCCGAAGCTTTGAAATATGAAGCTACGAAACTTGGACTGAATGACTTTCGAATCCATGTATTCATGTTTTATTTATTACCACATCAAAAACATTTATACATTGAATAAACTATACATGGAGCGCACGTGGGATGCACGGCGAGGCTCCCCCATGTAATCAGATTGTCGTTTTTTTTTAAGCATGAGAAAACTGTTTAAATTATTTCTTGAAAATGTGACTTGCAATTCTTGACGGACAATGGCAATTTTCGGTGAATGAAAAGGATCGTTTTTTGTTTGTTTTCTGTTTTAGGGTTTGGTAATTTGTTGAAGGTTTCATCTATATTTTGTTCAAGTATATCAAAGAAAATTGAAGAGTTGCATCACTGGATGGTTTTCTATATCCACAAAATGGGAACTGCTTTGGTGCCTTTTTATTTCTAAACATATCAGTTCAATCTTGTCACATTCCAGATCTTCTCTTTTAAAGTAAGATATATTTTACTTTGTGTGGCAACCCACTCCTCCTCCAACTGACCCTCTATGTTTACCCACAAATTTATATCCAGGCACATAATTAATTTCATTCATACATAATTATGTCATCGTTTAATCGTGTTTCGGACAAACTGAACAAATCATTATGTATTGTCTTGTCAAAAAATACTGAACATCGATCACCTTATTATCTGATATTACCAGGGGTAATTTTCATCCCTTTTTCATACGGAAATTCACCATTCCTTGTTTCTCCTTAACCTATATTATGATCATATTTATCACAATTCAAATTGTTTCCTGCAGATGTAGATGACTCATAATAAATACAGCATTTGTTATGCGCCATCGATCTAGTAAACTATTCTGAGGCGCAGAGGGATAGAATTAGAATGAGTTACATTTTTAGCATTATCCCAAAATGGAAGTACCTGTAACCAGTGGCGCACGCAGGATTTTTTCAAGGGGGTGTTTGAAAAACTGGATGGCATCATTGATGTGACCCCGCGAGGTAGCGAAGCAACCGAACAGGAGAGGGTGTTGGAGGGGCTCATTCCATTCAACGTAGTGAATTTCGATATCCTTGCTTTAAAAACCTAGCTTTTTCCTGCATTTCAAGTTTTCACGTTTCTTTGTTTCCACATTTTAAAAATAATCAGAGACAGATATATGAAATAGAAATCATATATGTTAATGTTATATAAGCACGTTACGATGATACTCAACTCACATTGTAAAATGTGAGGAACCTATTGAAAAGCGGTGCTTGTAGAATATAGGTTCCTGATAAAATAGATATTGTAGATCATAGCCGTAGGAAGCTTTTTAGAAGTGGGGAGGGGGCGTTGAAGCTCTCACCCTGAAAATCCGAATGTGCGCGTTGGCAAAGTCTCTTTCGGCCGGGGTCCAGGGCCCGCTCAAGGGCCCTGGAAGCTCTGGGATTCTAGATTCTCTCTGGTCTAATATCATTTTATGCCCTTTTTAGAGCAATTTATAAGCAATTCATAATGAATTAAAAAATACCAAACTTTGTGGAATATATGGGGAGTATAGCCATGAGGGATTAAGTTTTGTTCCTCGAGATTTAACAATCACCTCTTACCGTGGAAAAGTGCCTGGCGGAGCGACTTTCAAATGGGGGCACCAACAAAAATGGGCATTTTTGGAGAAAAAAGGGGCACCTACAAAGGGAAACCTCAACTAAGGCAAAAATATACAATTCATAGACATTGGTAGGCCATATTATACCCCTACATTGCGATTAGATAATCAGGGATGATTTCATCGTTTGTTTCTCTCTTTACATGGTCCAAGATACTGCTAAGCATCATAGTTTGCAGTTGGGTGTGATGGTCTGAATATATATTCGTGAGCGAGCGAAGCGCGCGAGCACAAATTTTAAGATTTGTGAAGTCGCAATGCAAAATATTACATCTTATAAAGAGGAAAAACAAACCCTTATCATGAAAGACTTAACTTTGAAGATCTTTTTATAAGAAAAAAAATCATAACTTAAAATACGAGCGTAGCGATTGAGCTTTGGGTGAAATCGAAGAAAAATGTTCTTAGTCGCTTTAAATCAGGAGTACAATTTATGGTGAAAAAACGGGGCACATATCCAAAGAGAAAAGGACACTTATTTTTTAAAAATGTACAAAATAAGGGGTTTTCGGCCATAACAAGTTGGGGATCGATATTCCCGCCACCCCCCTCGGTTCCTATGCCAGTGTTGTAAATGAAAGACTGTGAGGCAGTAAAGAAATACTTAATTTAGAGGGGAATTTAAAACACAATGGAATGAGGAAATTTGTATACAAATATATTAGCACCAATACCTAGAGTCGCCTAGTTAAAATGCGTATTTGTCACCCGAGCAAATTAGTTAGCAAGGCACCGTTGAACAAAACATCAAGTGTATAGATATAGATATTTCGTGAATATAATACACGAAAGCTCACGCTGCATAAGATTACTTTGAGAAAACACAAAAATAAGTGTTACACAGTTTCCCAAATGTGAAATCATCATTTCAAGAGTTAAGCGGGAATTCCGGAAACTTCTTTTCTCTCTCTCTTTCTTTTCTTATTTTAGCCCTCTCATTTCCCTCCATAATTCGTTTTTTTCTTTTCATGGGGGGCAGAAACATTGAGGGGTGTTTAACCCCCTTCCCCCGGAAAATTTAAAAAAAGTGCACACACAAAAATGTATAGCAAATACTGATTAAAGACTGCAACACACTTTTAGGCTCTGGAGGGCCCAAGAGTGCAGCGTTAACTAATAAAAATGCAAAATCTTCTCGCTCGGTCGCTAGCTCCCTCGCATAATATCCTTTAAAATGTACTAGTAAATATTGTAGAAAATCTGTATTCCGTTGGTATCACGTCAGCACAGTTTACACTGTAAGTTCACAAGATTAAGAGTTATAGAAATAGATCAGTGCTACGAAAAATTAACATTCCGCTTGCTCTTTTGAGAAGTCCTACTTGCTGAAATTTACCTACTTAATATTTCAAACCCATCGGACTACACATTAAATACCGGCAAAGTAAAAGTGAAGTGAGAAAAAGTATATTGCTTGTTTTTATACTATAGTTTTGCTAAAGAATGTAATTAACAAAATTTAAAAGAGGAAAAAACCTGTGAGGGTAGCATAGAGCTATATAATAAGACTTATTATAATATAGTTCTTTGGGGGATATTCACTTCCTTCACCTTCGCCCCTCTCACTGGCATACTGATGGTGGGGGTTGGGGGCTTGGGGTTGGGGCAGTTCCCCCTAAATAAAATTAAACGTGGTTTATTTCTAATTTGATACCAGTGATTTACAAATGTTGCTGAAATGGCATGATTTTTCCTGAGCTCCTGGGGGCTCTGCTCCCTGGACCGCACCAGGGACCGTAAGGCGGGCACCTGGTTGCTCATCTGACCGTAATTAAATGCCGAAAACCCCTGAGCTTCTGGGGGCTCAGCCCCCTGGACCCCTCTCCAATGAGTGACCTACCAGTGTCACAAATAAGGTAATATGCTCAACTGATAGAACTGATGCTAAAATAGGCTCCGCCCCCTGGACACCACCGGGGGCCCTAAGGCGGGCCTTTGAGTGCTCATCCGACCTTAATTAATTAAATGCCTAAAACCCTGAGCTTCATGGGGCTCCGCCCCTTGACCCCGCCGGGGCTTTGCCCCTAGACAGCATGCCAATTTACGCTCCACTTGCTTCGCTCACTTTGCTCTACCTGATCGTAAATAATTTAGCCCCACGCCCCCCACTTTGAACAACGTTCAGTGGGACCTGCATGTAGCATGTAAGAGTGGTTGTGATGTATTCCCCCACAAACGTTTTTGCTCATTACATCACTGGCCCCTCTCGTTCACTATGCTCCCTCGTCCCGCTCATTTCGTCCCCCCACCGGTCATGAAAAGAAATCGCCGCCCCTGATGTGAACCCATTCTCCACACTTTGAACATGCCAAGAGCTTTTTGATTTCGTTTCACTGGCTTACTACAACAAACACATGGATACTTGACCCCCATACCAAAACATGTCAATCAACATCAATTAAATAAAGAAAAATTTAATACCATTTAGATAAATGATGTAGAATATAACGTCCATTATCATTATTGTTATTATTATTATTATCATTATTCACAATTAAGGTTTCTTCTGCCTTTTAATTGGAACATGAATTATGCTCTACGAACGTCAAAATAAACATGTCCAAGATAAATGTTAAAATATAATTTACATTTTCTCCTTTATCCATCCGTCTCTTTTGTCCGCAGATCTCTGTTCATTCTTATTTTCACCACTTCTCACTCAATACATTGCCTCATAATAGACTAAATGAATGATATTATACAAGGCCAAACTTACAACACTGTTCACAGACTAGGTTTGTCCGTTATAATTTTAACATGAATAATGCTCTACAAACGTCAAAATAAATATGCACATAATATACTCCCTTCATTTATAAGACTTATTTCTAAGTGCGAAGGGTTAATTATTTTAAGTTCAAGAGATTTTTGAATCGGGCACAAACCTTTCAGATTTAATAAAGAATATCATAAGACTTAATATTTTTATTAAAATTCAAGTCTAGTGGATAGTCCAATACGATTTACTTTTGGCTGTGCGCGCGTAAGTGACATCGTCTATTACAGATCAATCAGATTTTGCGAGAAGTTTTAAGTCCTAAAAGATTTATTTGCAGAAGTTACTTTCGTTAAAACTTTAAATACTAAAAATATTTTAAGTCTGACAAGGATTCGGAATTTAAGTTCTAGATATTACGAGAGTATGCGATATATAAATGGACGTTTTCTCTTTAATTGCCGCTCTTTGCTCACTCTCTATACAGGGAAATAAAATAATAAGCCAAAATATTGGGGAATAGGCCTATTCATTTTCTTCTTAAACCATGAATGTCTTTCGTCCACAAATATTCGTTCTTATGGGCCCTCCTTTTCCCTAAAGTATTCCGACCCCTGTTCAGATCATCATGTTCCCAAACAAGATATCCCTTTTTCCTGTCCTTCGGGAAATAAAGACCGTAAGAATGATGATAATCTTGGTGGTCAAAATTCCTAATACTAGCTCAATACGCCCCAAAGAAAATATGAAAGTTTGCCCTGTATTACAAAAACATATAAATCAAATTTGGCTGTGGCTCATCATTCCAACGATTAATTACGAGCCATGAACGAAATAGAATTGTATATTATACAAATAATGAATGCTTATGAGTTCAAAAGTGCGAATATTTTCATGAGTTGAAAGATTAACGTTCTATTCAACGAGGCGTACGTCAGCCGAGTTGAATAAGTCAAAATACATCATGATCATATCATAATATAAATCAATTGAATGAATAAATACTTTTAAAAGGCTTTAACAAAACACATAGTTAACAAATCATTTCAACCATCTTAAGTTTACCGCTAACTTACTAAAACAACGAGAGATTATGGCATTAATTCAGAATCTCATTGAAGACAGTTTGCATGTGTTGACATCAGGGAGTTGGGATCCCAACTCCCTGGTAGTAATTAGACCCAAACACCAGTAAGTGGCTCAAACCATGGATTTCCCCAGTGTTTTCCATCGGGGCAGTGCGGGTAGGGTTTCAGGCAGGGCATACCTAATTTGAAGTACACACAAACTACACACACAAAATACACACACAGCGCGACGATGTTACTGATGCATATTCATTAGGGCATAAGCGAAGGCACTACGTCAGCATACATTAGCGCGAACTTTTGACCCCCGACACTGGCAGAAACGTCCGGACGTTCGTGGGGACGGAAATTTGGGGATAGCGCGATCAATGGAGAGAGCGCGCTGTGTGTGGGATCGGTGCGTGGGTTGGAGAATAAAAACAATGAACGGACTGAATCTGGACTAGGTAGACACCAATTAAACCACATAAAGAGCGATATTCCATAAAAGCAAATATGAACGGTCCTTGTACTATAAGATATCAACTTGAAATGTCCTGGGTGCAGCCCAAAGCTCCCTCGATCCCTGTCGATGGAATGGATATATTAATTACCGATTTTGTATCGGGTAATTTTATGCGTAATTTGTAGGTATAAACCTAAATTCGCCAAAACACGTCTGGCCACAGATTCATATATATAACTGTGGACGTGCAATTGAGAGCATGTATTTGATCTAAAATGCACCAAAAAATCGTTAAGATTTACAACCAAAAATCAGTATATTTTACTGGTTATTATCACGTGATTTACACAGACATGCCTCGCAAGCAAATTATGTGTACTGTAAAGTACTCGGAGAGATGGCGCTATTTGTAATGAAAAAAACAGAGCCATTGATTAGGAGAGTTTGGTCAACCCGGTTCTAGTTGGGCACACTATGGCGAATACTGCATCGTTGGGCAAGCACAAAACAAAAGAATATATGCTTTTCTGTGACCAAGTAAAACAAAGTTGGTCAATGTCTGTGTATAAATGGCTCTGTATAAAAAAACGTAGCGGAATGTGCACCTAACTTCATGGACTACACTTAGGGTGAAACAAACTTTTTTTGGGGGGGAGACATTAAAATAAATTGTGTATCAACGTGTTCAAGGGACCTTCCTGCATAATTTCGAGGTAAATTACCTTGAAAATAAGCCGCAAAAACAAATATGGCGGCTTTTTTCCGAATATTGATTTACTGAACTATAACACATTGCAAAACAACTGATTTTCTAGAATCAATGTTTTCTTTTAATATGTACCCTATATTAAATTTAAAAAAACCTCAGGAGTATTCCCAAACAAACTTAAAGTGGCCAGAGTTATTCCATTACGCAAAAAAGGACCAGTAGATTATATAGAAAATTACAGGCCAATTGCACTTTTATCAACTTTTTCAAAATTAATCGAAAAGATTATGTTTAAAAGACTTTATACATTTTTGTCTAAAAATAATTCCCTAGTTTCAGAGCAATTTGGCTTCCGGAAAAATCATTCCACGTCTTTAAAGGTATAGACCAGTTTTGGAAACGCCCCTCCCTCAAAAAAAGGAAATGGAAGCTCTCATTACCAATCATGTGAAAGAATATGTTTTGACTAATACGTGATGATACAAATTTTGCCGGGAAAGTCGGGAAACCGCCAACTAATTGATATATTTGGTAAATTGTTATATCTATTGGGACCAAATAGATATCGCGCACGTGGTCGCGTAGTCCCATATACATCTTTCTGTGTACAGTGCTTGTAACTATACCAAGACTGGGCCAAATTTCTTATCATTTTGATGATTCCAGAACCTTGCAGTACACACCAATACTTATATGCTAGATGATCAACCTTTTCTGATCGATTCCACAACTTTTCTTTCACAATGCAATCGCATGACCAGAACTGGTCTTTCTCTTTAAGTATATTAAACATTACAAATTATATAGCACGTGAATTTGATGACGGAAAATTTTGTTGTGGAGTGTTTATGGACCTCTCCAAAGCATTTGATACCATCGACCATCACATCCTGCTTAAAAAAAAAGCATTATTATGGTTTAATAGGTGTACCTCTACAATGGTTTAGGAGTTATTTATTAGGAAGAAAACAATATGATGGTACAGGATCTAATTGTTTGTGTATTAATACTGGTGTTCCACAGGGATCTGTGCTTGGGCCCCTGTTATTTTTGTTCTTACATTAATGATATCTGAAATTCCTCAAGTATTTAAATTTTTTCATTATTTGCTGATGACACTGCTGCTATTTCTTCTCATTCTAGACAAAACGGGATTCCTTGTCATGTTGCCCCGGTGCGTATTAAAAATGGTGTTTTTAAGAAAACTGACATTGTTGAATTTTTAGGCACAAACTTCATGAATCACTTGACTGGTGCCACCATATTACCCATATTTGTTCTAAAATTTCAAGGGGGGGCTGGGGGATTGGTATCATGTCATACTTTAAAAAGACGGTGCCGAAATATATATTATTAACTATTTACTGTATATTTACAACAGCATATCAACTACTGTAATGTTATATGGGGTAATACTTACAAGTCTCATTTATATAAAAGTCATATTCTTCAAAAACGTGCTGTTCGTATTATTACTAATTCTAACTATATGACTTCAAGTGCTCCCTTGTTTTATGATCTGAAATTTTTGCCGGTCTTTGATCTCATAAAATTAAACAATTTAGTATTCATGTTCAATTTTCATAAACAAGAGCTCCCATCAATATTTAATGACATGTTTTAAACAATTTTTTTTTCATTCTTATGAAACCAGAAATAAATCGAACTATCATTATCCGTTTGTACGCACTTTGTTGACCCAAAATTCTTTAAGATTACAGGGTGTACATGATTGGAATTCCTTACCTTACTATGTAAAAAGCAGTTCAACTCTAACGAAATTCAAATATTCATGTAAACAGTTATTTTTCAAACGCATGATGTGCGCTGAGTAGATTTCTCTGTACAATGTTCTGCCTGCGGTATGTGTTGGTGTGTCCGTGTGCATGTGAATGAATGAGGTTGGGTGTATGTTTGTTCTGATTAATTTTACAATATTTTATTATAATTTGCTTGTTTTTTTTCTTTGTACAGGGCCCCATTCTCACAAGCTTTGCTTATCTTGGGGTCCTTCCGATTTTGCTGTTCATTTTTAATGTATTGTTTAGTTTGAATTTTAATGGAAAATAAATGAATTGAATTGAAAAAAATGGCCGCCATGTTCAACTACTGTTGAACTATTTGGGAATAAATTTTTAAAAGAACCTCATTTTACCATGTGTGAGGAATCATACGAAAGAAAAATTTCCACAAGATGATATCACATTCAATAGGTTGGGGCATTATTTGCCTAACAAATTTGTGCAAAATGTGATTTCTTACCATTTAATTCAAAAATATGAATTGCACCAAAATAATTATAGTATTATGACGACTACTGACGTGGGAAATCTCTTAAACTTCTGCCCATAAATATGGGAAATATTAGCCACAAATTCCAAGTTCATTACTTTTCTGACAACAAAGTTATAGCGTTCGTAAGTTCACACCTTGATGTGAGCTGAAATGGGATTTTTGGTTGCTTAGGCTGTCTTCTCCTTTTAGCAACGGTATCATAATGAGCTGACAAATTAGGATAAATATACGAATACGAGTAGATACTATCATCAAACAGATGACTATTTTGTTAGGAAATATGATATCAGATGATGCAGTTTCATTATATTGTAATGATATATCTCTTAGTTCCGGTTGCTATCGTAATAAGCGAATATTTACAATGCAACAATTCTTCCCCATGTAAATTATTGCAAAATGATCAATTCAATCAATTATCAATTCAAGGTTCATTAAAATATATCTGCGCAGCTGTTGATGGCTGTTTTCTTTCGTATGATTCCTCACACATGGTAAAATGAGGTTCTTTTAAAAATTTATTCCCAAATAGTTCAACAGTAGTTTAGCAATTTCTTTGTTTGGAATTCCTCAATTCATTCTTACTATACTGGCCAAATTAATTTTATACACTTACCTCGGGTTCGCTCTTCCGTTGCCTCAAATTCATTTAAAACTCATTTTCCTATTAAAGTTATGGAATAAACTCCCAACGATATTCAAAACAGTTCAATCCTTTCCAGATTCAAAAGGCTAAGCAGGAAATCTAAACATACACGATTAAGACTCTTTTTTAAAATTATATTGTACCTTGCACCATTTGTTCTTGTTTTTAACTTGAGGAGGGTAGATTGGCATGTCACTCGGAAGAGGGGGGGGGGGTGCAAGTTATGAAACCCCATCACCAAGTATGTATATGTAAATGTTTCAATGTGTAAATCCTGCCTATTATTTTAATTAAAGTCTCACACTATTTCAGTAATGTCCCGATCGTCGGATTCTCAAACATAACTTTACATTAGATATTGATTCATGATTTATTTATCTGGATTTATGTCAGATCTTATAAGGGAAGGCGGGTAGTAGCAGACGTTTCTCTGTATCATTTGATTTTAAATGTTTTGTGAAGTATTTGTGATATATTTTTTTCTAATTTAATGTACTTTTGAAATTAAATATGTTTCGCATTAGAGAGTGTGTATACACGTCAGAGGGGATGGAGGGGGTAGGCAATGGCATGTCACAGAAGTGGTAGTGGCGTTAGTTTGTAGGTTCTGATGAGTTTTACCAATGGCTTTCTTCCCTATAACAAAATGTAGCAGGCGCACAAGTTTTGAACTTAAACCATCCACTATCTACATGTACTAATCAACTTAAATCAAATTTCTTACAAAAACATTACTTAAAGCTATTGGATTAGGAGGGGGGGGGGAAGCATAACCCACTCACAGACAGTTTCACTGTAATCTACCATGAAGATTTAGATTCTTTGATTTTTTTTCTTTCGTGTTCAATTTAATTTAATAATATTGCTTTGCACAAAGTGCTCGAGTTTTTAAGGCGGTGCGAATTCTGAACCCTACTATCCATTATCAACATGATTCAGACTAAAAATCATGGCTATCACATGAATCCAGATCTTATTTTATGTATCATGCATAATTTCTGAACATACGCCATGGCCTACACAACATAAAGCCCCTTCCCAACATTTTAAAGGAGGGAGGCGTAGGTGACAGTTTTGAACCACATCATGCACTATGTACATATTTCAGACAGCAAATGATGTCTGTCACTTGGAATCAAGTTATATTTGATGTATTTCATGACCGATACCCTATCAACTTGGTTTCTGAGAACACATTATATATCGGTTGATAGGCGTTTTATTACCACAGTAATGGGAACTAAGAGAGATATATCAATAAAACATGTTGAAAATGCATCATCTGACATCACACTTCCAATCAAAATAGTCATCTTGATGATATCATCTACTTACGGTATATTCTATTTTCCATCTCACTATGTCACAGTTGCTAAGGAGACGACAGCCCTTAGCAACCGAAATGGCCATTTTAGCTCATATTAAAGTGTCAACTTTTAGAGCACTATTTTTTAAAAAAAATTTATAGAAAAGCAATGAACTTGGAATTTAGATGTAACATTAACCCTATTCATGGACAAATTTCTCAAAAGTTTCAAGAGTCGGTAGTCTTCATAATTCTTTTAATATGGAGAAATAAGTATTTTGGCGCAATTCATATTTGTTAAAAATATGGTAAAGAGAAAACGGCTAAAAATTGTTATGCAACTAATCCCCAAACCTATTGAATAAGATTTTAATAATGTAAACAATTGATTATCTTCCATATGACACCTCACTAATGGTAAAAAAAGATACTGTTAAAAGTAACCTCAAAAATTCTTCAACATTAGTTATACATGGTGGCCGCCATTCTTTTTTTCAGCAGGATATTTTCAAGGTAGTCCACCTGAAACTTGTGCAGGAAGTTGCCCTGATTAAGTTGATACCCAAAAGCCTTTTACAACATTTTACATCATGTCTTGAAAACCTGCCTTGCCCCTAGGTACTATTGACAACTGTCAAAACTACACATTACGTTAAGGTTTCCTTTTTTCATTTTGATTCTCATTTATTAATTTAATTGTTTATTTATTCGTAAAATTATTAATATTTGTATGTAAATATTTAAACTGTTGTGCATTCATTAATTCTTTCATTAATAGAGTTTGTTATATTGTATTTTAGATAGTGAGCATGTAAGGATACAGCACCAATATTGGAGAAATCGTGACCGGATCAAACTGTGCCCCCTCCCCGAACAGCATGGTAGCTTTGGAGTGTTTTCGAAAATGTATGTATTGGGGTATTACGGTTACCCAATCCAAAATATTAGTGTTCCAGCCCCCTTATGCTCATAAATAATAATAGTGGCCATTGCCACATGTAATTTATGTGAGATGTCGACTTAATGCTAAACTGGTAACTGTTAAAAGTATTTAGTTGTTATGTTTTTATGTAAACTTCCTGGTACATAGTGACAATAACTTCCTGATTACAATGAGGTGAGAGTGGATATTCTGTATAATGGTATGAATTATTGTATATCAAATGAATGTAGATCTTAGGGGCAGTAGCGTTATTCCTCGCCGGCAAGGGCGGCCGAGCGACTTCCAAAGTGGGGGCACCAACGAAAAAGGGCACTTTCTGGAAAAAAGGGCACCTACAATGAGAAATCTCAAAGCGAAAATATACAATTTGTTTAGACGTTGGTATATACCCCTACATTGATTTCTTGTTTGTTTCTCTTTATACATCATCCAAGATTTTGCTTAAAAATCGTACTTTCCAGCTGGGTGTGATTGTCTGAATATTCATTTGCGAGCGAGCGAAACGAACGAGGAAAGAAATTAAGATATGTGAGGTCTCAGTGCGAAAAATTACATCTTATAAAGAGGAAAAAACCAATCCTGATGGGATTATAAATTATAGCACATTCTTATAACGGAAGACTGAAAAGACCTTTGATAACTAAAATAATTATATCATCTATAAATGCGAGCGAGCGTAGCGAGCGAACTTTTGGGGAAATTGCTCTTAGTCCCTTTAAATTAGGGGCAGGTTTAATGATCAGAGGAAAAGGGGTTAAGACACTAATTAGAAACGAAAAGGGCACATGTCAAAGTACAAAGGGTAGTTATCAGAGGTGAAAATGGGGCACTCCTTACAGCTGAAAAGAGGCACTCACCAGGGATGAAAAAAGGCACTTATGAGAATGGGAAATGGGCATCTGTCGAAGGAAAAGGGGCACCCATCAGATTTTGATAGGGCCATTTATAAGAGGTAAAAAGGGGCATACAAGGGAATAGGTATCTTATTAGAAAGGAAAAGGGGCACGTATCCTTGTTAAAAGGGAAATTATCAGGTGTGAAAAGGGGCACTAATCGCTTCTGCAAAGGGGCACTGACCAGACATGAGAAGGGGCACTAATGAGAATGAAAAAATGACACTTATAAGAAAGGAAAATGTGTATTTGTTGAAAGAAAAGGGGCACCGATCAGATTTTAATAGGGGCATTTATCAGAGGTGGAAGGGGCTTTTATGAGAAGGGGGAAGTGGCTCTTATTAAATAGAAAAAGAGGCACATGTTGAAATATACGGGACACTTATCAGAGATGAAAAGGGGCATTTATGAGAAGGGGAAGGAGCTCTTTCTTTTTAATGGGGGCACTTATCATAAGGAAAAAGGGCACTTATTAGAAAGGAAAAGGGGCACGTGAAAATATAAGGTGTGCTTATCCGAGTTAAAAAGGGGTAGTTATTAAGAGGGGGAGTGACACTTCTTACAAAGGAAAAGGGCAGTTGTCAAAGTAAAAGGGCACCTGTCAGATTTGAATAGGGCAATTATCAGAGGTGAAGGGGCACTTATCAAAATTGAAAAGAGGCACTTCTCGTACCTGAAAAGGGGCACTTACTAGAAATTACAAAGGACACCAATGAGAATGGAAAATGGACACTTAATGCAAAGGAAAATGGGAACTTGTCGAAGGACGAGGGTCAACATAAAAAGGGCACTCATCAGATGTGAAAGGGGGAAGGGGCACTTTTACAAAGTAATAGGGGCACTTGTTAAAATAAAAGGGGCACTTTTCCTATGTAAAAGGGCACTTTTGGGGTACTTGAAAAAGTGGGGGCACTGTGCCCCCTGCCCCCCAGGAGGGCCGCCTCTGCTCGCCGGATTTTCTGTGTTCGAGGAAGCTTAAGAATTAAAAAAATGTTCTCGTGGTAATTGGATACTTTTCGATGCCATGTAGTGACAGAACGCAGGTTCTTACCTACAATATACACACCAGTTATTTATAATTCATGACAGGATTTACACTTATCCATATGATATGTATAGTAATGTTTGGCATGACTAACAACAAGAACAACAAATAAATGACAAATTAATGCGAACGAGAAAACATAATTTATCAGTGATCCTGAACCAACATGGGTTATGTTTACACATTTCATACAATGTAGTTCCTTCAAATATTGATATTGTGTTAAATTACTGCTTTACCCTTCAATCATGTTTATGCCTTTGACTTACAGAGCGCCAACTTTAAAACAGTATGTGTTCTGCTCAGCTGTGGTATCATGATTATGACGATGATCGTTTGGTACTTGGTTTCATTACTGTCTTGTAGACTTTACTTCTCGAATTGAATTATTATTACATTTTGTGATTGTGAACCGGATAAAAACAAACAAACAACTATGTGGCAATTATTTGTCTTTTATTGGAATCGTATCTTGTCATGTTGGTGAGTATGACACTGGATTATCTGAATATTGTATGAGAACATGGATCTACTAGTCTTTGATTTTGTTCCTTACAAAAATGGGTACATGATATTTGTTTTTGAACCATACTTTATCTAGGACAGTAGCCAACTCTTCCATTTTTCTTGTAATTTTTTTTAATGTTTAAATATTTAACGACAATGTAAGAATGCTTTTAGTAACTCTGCTTCGTTTTTACGACGTGATAATTATATATATATATCAATGAACTAATCCTGAAATTGTTAACCAAACTATGAATCACTACAATGGAGCATGAAAGAAAATGCGCCCAAGAGCTGCTTTTCGAATTTCGCCCCATCCTCCCAAAGAAACCCCAAACCGAACAAAACAAACATTATAAAAACACGAAATTTATTGTGAAATTTACCATACAAACTGTTTCAAAGTAACTCTGCAATTGCTTATTTAGTTTGTCCAAATAATGAAATAGATACAAATTATTAAGGAGGAAAAACACTATTTGACTTTTCCTAACTGCAGGAAAAACATTTTAGGAAGTATATTCAAATGACTTGGATATTATTTAGTCAGGAAACTATAATTTGAGGTGTTTTCGCATATTAACCTTTGTAAATGCTAATTCATGCACTTTATCAAAGTTTGGGTGTGTAATATTTATATTATATTGACTGGGCTTGAGGGGTACATTATAAATATTGACCAAGCTAAGATCATATTGCCCCGAGTCGAAGACGAAGCCAATATGGTCTTAGCGCGGTCAATATTTATGATGTACCCGAAAGAAGACAAGTCAATATAAATATTATTACCTATACAAGGCATTTTTTAAAACAAACGATTAGAAAAAGGTATCAAGCATGATTTTGACTCACCATGTATGCATGTATTTCCCTTACTCTTGTCCACAGATGAAAATGTATGAAAGTGTAATTGTGACGTAAATAATTGTTACCGCGCGTACACTTTAAAGGGATCGTTTAACAGTGTTAAATCTGAGATACACGGCCCTACATGTTATTAGTGTCTGTGATATGGTGTAATAATGAAGCCCTAAAAAAATTGCGCTTCAAAATGATCAAGAAGTGCCTCAAAAAGTAAAAATCTTTGATTGACCGGTTTTACCATACTCGTTTTCCTAATAGACTATAGTGTTATGAAAACCATCAGGCGAACGGTTTTCAAAATTTGTAATTCCAATCATAAATATCTTGATAATCAGACAGGCGATCAGCTTGTAAAAGTCATGGGGTTCCTGACTGACCTAAAGGTTTATGATTATCATTGCATCATGAGCTAAATCCAGTATTTTGTTTCAGAATCTGAGACAAAGTTACCGGATCCCTTTAACGCCTACACAATACTGCGCGTATGCACTTTAATACAAGCGCACTGACAAGAAAGAGTGGAATACATCCTTTCACGGTTACAAGAGTGCGCATGCGCTGACATTAAATTACGAGTAAACAAAGATATTTACTCGTAATATAAAATGGCGCCCATGTCAATATGATGTGAGCGCACAGCGCAGGCAGTGACGCAACAATACAAGCGCATCTGAAAACATTGATAACGCAATGTTTACCCGCAAATTAATATGGCGGCCTTAACCGTGAAAGGGTGTATTACGAGTAAACAAAGTTGTTTACTCGTAATTTAAGATGGCGCCCATGTCAATATGAATTGAGCGCGCAGCGCAGGCAGTGACGCAACAATACATGCGCATCTGAAAACATTGATAACGCAATGTTTACCCGCAAATTAATATGGCGCCCTTAACCGTGAAAGGGTGTATATGGCAGAATGTTGCCCTCTGATTTAGTACAGTGGTCTACGGGAAAACCCGAAAGAGGGCAATATGGCAAATATTGCTCCTTCTGGTTTCGTATTCGGAGCAGTGTGCATAAAACGACTTTTTATTTAGCAGCTAAAATGCCATGTATGGGTAATAATAATAAATATCCTTATGAAACAATGCTTTGACATTGTTTAAATGAGTAAAATAGCGCTAAAATGCAACCAGTAGTATTCTATTACGCTTTAATATATGATGTGTTTGCATTAAAGATGGAGTCAACATAAATATGGAAACAACTGCTGGGGAGGACGTGAACCTCAAGTGCATCGTGACCAATACAATCGACTCAATAATCGCAATAACGTGGAGACAAAGTGATGGCTCAATATTGTTCAACTGCGACGAATTAAAAAATCCCTGTGAAAAATATACAACAAATCACTCACTTGGAAAAAACGATACATTTATTAGCAGCACTGTGACAATTCGGAACGTTTCGTTGGTTCATGAAGATGAATATGCTATCGCTATGGTTGCTCCAAGTGACACACAGACTTGTAAAATCAACCTGACAGTAAATGGTTTCTATTTAATAAAAAAAATAATTCAATCACGATTTCCACAATAACAAATAAAGCAACCAGATCGTTTTGCTAACCTTCATGTGCTTTTCAAATGAAGTTTTAGAGCAATTAAACAAATAATATAATACGTTAAAGCTATAGCAACAGAAACATCAAGTCATAAGTGTAAACCTGAAAAATATAAAGATATTTAAGATGCCTGACTTAAAAGAGAAAGAAAAGTAATGTATGATAATGATGTAAAAAAAAACGGTACCAGAACTGGACTTCTATTAATTGAATGGGTCCCACCAATGAATCATCATTTTAATTCATGTTATTTATGCAGCAAGGAGGGGTTAAATTCCATTTATTCAGCTATTATTTTTAGGTGATGTTATAACACCATTATAACATTACAAATTGTAATTTAAAAAATCACTATAAACTCGATTCTTTGAATCATCAATCATCATTGAATATAATTATAATGGCAGTATTTTCACTTCTTTTAACATGATTTGAAGTTCCACCGAAGGGGTTGATCCTGGTCGAAAAAGCCGACGATACCATTCTACAAAATCAAGGATCACTCACGGTTGCAGAAGGAGAAAACAGGACATTAGTTTGTAAAACAAATACATCGGCGAAACCATCCGTCAATTTGGAGTGGGTGCTTCCAAACGAGTTAAATGCTTCTGTTGATTCTCAAAAAAATGTTTATGACGAAAGTGATGAACGTCTTCTTGTGCCTACACGGACAATACACTTCAAACCAACATACGCAGTTGATGGATATATAATGCTTGTCTGCAGGGTGGCTAGCAACTCATCTTTTGATCATATTCAGACATCAGTCCTCATTAAAAATGAAGGTGAGCATTCCAATAATTCTCGTTATCTAGGAAACAATGGATTAAGGTTAGTACTTGTTTATCATTGAAAAATGTCTCGCTGGTGAAATAATTAAATTAAAAAGAATAAAATGGATTCGTCAAATGTTTAATTCAGATTAGAACCATTAGAGTATAAAATTACGATGTTTCTTATGCGTTCAAATGAAATCGATGAAAAGATTGAGAGTTACCTAATCAGGATATTACACTACCACCTTTCATCTATTGAAATCCCGCTATTTGTGATATCAGCTTTTCTTTATTCCTCGCAAATGCACACATGCGTTAATTTAATATGTATTCGTTAACGTCAGGGGCGGCAAACTGGGGACATGTCCCCCGGAATTTTTGATAATGCCAACAAGTAAATGAAAAAAAAAGAAAAGTCATCATCATGAAGAGCCCTCCATTTTTTGTCAATTATCTGTAATTCTTAAATATATGAAAAATTTAAGTTTTGGTTGCCCATTTATTGAGGCTTTCCAAATATGTTAGAGGGTGCATTCCCCTGCATCTCTTTCCCGCAATCTTCCCTGTTAATATATATATATTTTTGAAATAGATTATCCTTTCTGTATATCTGACAAACAAATTGCATAATTTGCCTCTTTCTCATTGTGCTGATAAGGGATGTTTTACTCTTGATTTTCTGAACACTTTTTGTATAGGTTATGTTTCTGTCTCTGATAAGAAGTGATAAGAAATTACAACAAATGTAGAAAGTATGCATCAAGTGCAAGTGAGCCACAGGGCTATACAACACTGTATTAAGGGTATACCGTGTGAGTAAAAAAAAGTCAAACTAAAAAAATTGTCATTAATTTTAAAAGTCAGCTATGAACGAAATGTTATCATACATCTTTTGCAAGGGTGTTATATCCTGAATCGTTTGGTATCACGTTTGTGTGGTATGTGTTCACGCTTAGATGAACAGGATGCATTGTTTGCGAGAGTGCAAAAATCGACTTGCGCAAAAGTATTAAAGTGAGAGAATAAACTGAATGTATGAAATGAGATGCATTGTATATGTTTTTTTCAGAAGCAAAGTCACACACACACACACATAAGGAAACACACACACACGCACACCCACTCTCATAGCCCATTTAGATGCAGACTGACCGAGTCCTTTGGGAAAAACAATTTATTGTGATGTTAATGCACCAAACTTTCATTATGGCATTATGATTGAATTTAAATTCCATTTTGACATTAAATGGGAAATTTGCGATTTTACAGAAATGCTCATTACGTAATAATGACATGGCTGCGTGCATTTTCATTTATCTGAGTGTGCGAGTGCGTGGAAGTTTGTCTGTGGGTGTGCGTGCGTGGGTGGGTGTGTGTGTGACTGACTAAGTGTGATTCTCTGTGTGTTTTGATATGTGTGGCATGATTAATTTTGTTACGGATGTTATTTGGATCTGCAAAGACCGATTTAATACCTAAATCCCAATTATTTTATTCAAACATCACATAGGCATATTCACTTTGGCGCAAGTCGATTTTTGCCCTCTCTTAAACAATGTCTCCTGTTCATCCAAGCGTGACCACATACTACACAAAAACGATACAAAATGATTTTGGATAAAACACTCTTTCATAAGATGTATAATAATTTACTGTTCATAGGCCTAAATGATTTTTAAAATAAGTTAGCAATTTTCTAGGTGTAAACATTTTTTGGACTCACACTGTATGGTAATATGCCCAGTGTCATGTTTCATTGCAACTTCCTGGCGTAATATACTTTAGCCTGAAGGTTTTGTAGAAAATCTGCAAGCCCGCAATACTACATTACAAACAGAAATTCCATTGAGGGCTTTTACCTAGCACTGTTTAAGACAAATCCAAGTCCCCTGGTGGACGCCAATACAGCATTGAAAATGTGAAAGGGCTCCGACAAATTTTGAAAATCCTCCAAAAGTAGAAAACTACAAAGAGGTAATTGTTTTCATTGTGTGGCTGAAAAAGGAAATATTCATGTAATAGTGCTTACCAGTAGTATTGGATATCTTAATATGTCACAGACTTTGATTCATTATTTGTATTCCAATTCAAATGTATCTTCTCCCTGTTGTATAATGAACTTTATAGGAAATTGGTTATTTTGTATGAATTGACTGATTCTATCACTGGCAATTACCTTAATGTTAATTTTTCAACTCAAACTTCCACCTGAATATAGATGTACTTTTCTTCCTGTGTTTTATTAATTTTGTGTCTTGGGAATCAGGAATTGCAAATGATTGATAATATACTTAATAAGTATATTATCAATCATTTGCAATTCCTGATTATGTTGTAAAGTTATTATTAGCTTTGTTACTGTGAGGTAGAGGGAATGGCAGTTAATTGAGGAGTGAGTTCTAGTCGATTTTTGTTTAACCATTGTATTTTTTATGTGTAATATTTGTAATTGTATGTGGGATTGTGCAATATCTTTCTATCTTCCTACATGGTTACATATGAGGGCTCGCAGTCGCATGCCTCTGAATCATTTCACTTTTGCGAACCCTGGCCCATAGGTAACCATTTCTTTCGTCTTCTCCTTGCTTCTCATTTCTTTCTCTTTCTCAATTATTTCTAAGATAATTGTATTTACTATGTTGACTTTGTATATACTGTGAATTTCGGATTTTTATGGCCAAATAAATAATAGTAATAATAAAAATGGTGCCTTTTTATATAGCGCACATGTCCGTCACGTCGTGACGCTCCTGGCGCTGCCCCGATTTTTACTCTGGCTTTTGCAAGATAATTGTAATAACTGATTTGTAATTCATTTTGATACGATTTGTATATACTAGCTTATTGAAGATAATCCTCAATTGTGGATTCTATCAAAATAAATTGCATTTGGATTTGAATCTTATTGTGGAATGAAGGTGAAAGGTGTATCCTCATAGACAATAGGTTCTTTTCGTTTGTCACGTCCACGTAGACGACGTCAATGATGTGACGTCATTTCGACGATTTGCGCATGCGTCGGGTCGTCTCACGTCGTCCGGCCCAATAGGGACTTTTAGATTTACACGACGAGAGCTGCCGCGTGTGACATTGTGTTAAGGCACTGGGCCGTGCCCGACAGTGCCTTAAAAGGACATCACAGTGCCTTATAAGGACGTCACACGTTGCAGTCCGATATGTCGGCGTGCAAATCTAAAAGTCCCTAATTTCGCACGTTCATCCACGATTTGAGGTTCGTCAAAAAACTCGAACCCCGTCGTCAAATGACGTCATCTTGCTATAACGCAGCGTAAATCAGAAAGGAAAGACAGAAATAGGAAGTGATAGAATGATAAAAACTAAAAATAACATAGGAGAAGGTGATCGAAGGAATAAACAAAGAATAACATAAGGATAGACAGAAAGAGAAGGTGATAAAAAGACAAAAAACAAAGAATAGCATAAGAGAAGGTAAAAGAAGGAAGAAACAAAGAATAACATAAGACAGAAATAGAAGTTGATAGAATGATAAAAACAAGGAATAAAATAAGAGAAGGTGATAGAAGGAAGAAACAAAGAATAACATAAGGAAAGACAGAAAGAGAAAGTGATATAATGATAAAAACAAAGAATAACATAGGAGAAGGTGATCGAAGGAATAAACAAAGAATAACATAAGGAAAGACAGAAAGAGAAGGTGATAGAAATACAAAAAACAAAGAATATCATAAAAGAAGGTGATAGAAGGAAGAAACAAAAAATAACATATGACAGAAATAGAAGTTGATAGAATGATAAAAACAAAGAATAAAATAAGAGAAGGTGATAGAAGGAAGAAACAAAGAATAACATAAGGAAAGGTAGGAAGAAAATGATAGAACGATAAAAACAAAGAATTACATAAGAAAAGGTGATAGAAGGAAGAAACAAAGAATTACATAAGGAAAGACAGAAAGAGAAGGTGATAGAACGATAAAAACAAAGAATAACGTAAGAGAAGGTGATAGAAGGAAGAAACAAAGAATAACATAAGGAAGGACAAAAAGAGAAGGTGATAGAGTGATAAAATCAAATAATGACATAAGAGACAAAAAAGGATAGGATAGGTGATAGCAGGAAGAAACAAAGAATAGCGTACGGAAAGATAGAAAGAGAAAATTTATAGAATAATAAAAACAAAAACGAACATAAGAGAAGGTGATAGAAGGAAGAAATAGAGAATAACATTAGGAAAGACAGAAAGAAAAAAGGATAAAGAATAGATAATGGAAAGATAGAAGACAAGATGAACGATGGAAAAACAAAGAATAACATAAGGAAAGGTAGGAAGAAAATGATAGAACGATAAAACAAAGAATTACATAAGAAATGGTAATAGAAGGAAGAAACAAAGAATTACATAAGGAAAGACAGAAAGAGAAGGTGATAGAACGATAAATAAGAATAACATAAGAGAAGGTGATAGAAGGAAGAAACAAAGAATAACATCAGGAAAGACAAAAAGAGAAGGTGATAGAGTAATAAAATCAAATAGTGACATAAGAGAAGGTGATAGCAGGAAGAAACAAAGAATAGCGTAAGGAAAGATAGAAAGAGGAAATTATAGAATAATACAAACAAAGACTAACATAAAAGAAGGTGATAGAAGGAAGAAATAAAGAATGACATAAGAAAAGACAGAAAGAGAAAATGATAAAGAATAGGTAATGGAAAGACAGAAGAGAAGATGAACGATGGAAAAACAAAGAATAACATAATAATAACATTACGTCATCGTGTAGAGAACGGGCGTCGACTACATACGAAAAGGGTTATAAAGTAGTGAACAGGACGGGTTGACTGCAGCCAATTCGCATCGTTAGAGGACGGGAACGGCGTCCTCGTCTACACAAACGAAAAGCCCCTAATATATTTTCAGCTCCCCATAACTCTCCGCCCCTACTTCCCGACAAGAACTCGTCCCCTCTGTACAGCGTTACTGATATTTGGAAAATGTCTACTGGGCCCCTTCTATGAGCGTACGGGTATACATAACTCCAAAGTTAAATAGAACAAAGTAATCTTTGTAAACAATTCAAAGACACGAAAAAGAAAAAGAGTACATGGGTGGTTATGTGCACACTTTTGTGGTAGCTAGCGATTCTGAAAAAGGGAAAATAATTACAAATTGTTTTTTTGTTACTCAAAATGTATAGGAGAACTCACTACCAACAGCAAAACTCTGGAAACAGGCTCTAAGGAAAGTCACAGAATGACAACAAGGAATGGAGATTTACCAGGTTATTCCCATTTAGTATTTTCTTTATAGAGTCCACATACCGTCATCACGTTCAAGGGTGAAACGCATTATTGAGGTTGAGAAATACTAGAAAAAATTGGCGATATTGGTATTAATAATTTGTTGAATATCACAGGAACTTTATAAGGCAATCTTGCTATCAAATGATTATTTTTTGGTTGGATCCCAAGCTGTGATTTGTTTGATTACTGTTATTATGATTATTATCATAATCATTATAATTAGTGGTTGTTGTGTTATTTTAATTATTATTATAATTAGAAGTAGTAGTAATACCAGAAGTAGTAGTGGTAGTAATAATAGTAGTATTAACAGTAGTAATAGTACTAGGAGAATTAGGAGTAGTAATAGTAGTAGTGGTAGTAGTAGGCATAGTAGTAGTAACAGCAGTAGAAGTAGTAGTAGTAGTAGTAATAGAAGTAGCAGTTGCAGCAGTATTGGTAGTAGAAGTGGTAGTAGTAGTAGTAGAATAAGTAGGAGTAGTATTAGGTGGAGGAGTAGTAGTAGTAGTAGGTGGAAAGTAGTAGTATGAGTAGTAGTAGATGAAGTAAGCAGTAGTAATAGTAGTATTAATAGTAGGCAGCATTAGTAGTAAAAGTAGAATTAGGAGTAGGAGTAGTAATAGGAGAAGTAGAGGTAGTATCAGTAATAATAGCAGTAATACTAGTAAGTAGTAGCAGTAGTAGTAGTAGAAGAATTAAGAGTAGGAGAAGTAGTAGTAGGAGTAGTAGTTGTAATAGGATTATCACTAGTAGTAGGATTAGTAGTAGTAGCAGAAGTAGTAGTAGAAGAAGTAGTATTAGGTAGTAGCAGCAGCAGTAGTAGTAGTTGTAGTAGTAGTAGTAGTAGTAGTAGTAGTAGTAGTAGTAGCAGCAGCAGTAGTTTTAGTAGTAATAGAAGTAGAAGTAGTAGTGGTAGTATAAGAAGTATTGTCCTTCTACTCATTATTATTATATTACTACTGTAATATTATTATTATCATTATAATTATTATTGTTATTTTATCATCATCACCAATATTATAATTGTTGCTTTTTTTCAGTGAATTCAATATAACGATACTGAATTATAGATAATATCTATGATTAAAACGTGATATTACCTGTACAAATAATTCCAGTTTGTTAGTTACAGACTAAATAAAGAAATCCCTCAATCAATAAATGAATAATAGATGAGCAAATTGAAAAAAGACTAAATTAATTATTTAACCAAAAGAAATTAACATGTCATCGCTGTAATACGTTTCACAGGCAGTGGAATCTCTTACACAACACCTTTCGGCCCTTCAAATCAAGGTACATAGGACACGTAATAATATGCATATAGTTAACACTGAACTATGGCACTTATTTGCAGGGGAAATATTGTTTAGTGAAATTATTAAAATTTAGAAGAGTTAATTTGAAGTTACAAGAGATCAAAGAAAGCGTGAATTATCGCACGTTAGGTGTGTGTGTGTGCGTATGTGTGCATGTATGCGTGTTTGTGAACATTAGAAAGAATAATA
>CP137667.1:20906968-21505264 GCA_037976565.1 Mesocentrotus franciscanus
GTTCGTAAGTTCACACCTTGATGTGAGCTGAAATGGGATTTTTGGTTGCTTAGGCTGTCTTCTCCTTTTAGCAACGGTATCATAATGAGCTGACAAATTAGGATAAATATACGAATACGAGTAGATACTATCATCAAACAGATGACTATTTTGTTAGGAAATATGATATCAGATGATGCAGTTTCATTATATTGTAATGATATATCTCTTAGTTCCGGTTGCTATCGTAATAAGCGAATATTTACAATGCAACAATTCTTCCCCATGTAAATTATTGCAAAATGATCAATTCAATCAATTATCAATTCAAGGTTCATTAAAATATATCTGCGCAGCTGTTGATGGCTGTTTTCTTTCGTATGATTCCTCACACATGGTAAAATGAGGTTCTTTTAAAAATTTATTCCCAAATAGTTCAACAGTAGTTTAGCAATTTCTTTGTTTGGAATTCCTCAATTCATTCTTACTATACTGGCCAAATTAATTTTATACACTTACCTCGGGTTCGCTCTTCCGTTGCCTCAAATTCATTTAAAACTCATTTTCCTATTAAAGTTATGGAATAAACTCCCCAACGATATTCAAAACAGTTCAATCCTTTCCAGATTCAAAAGGCTAAGCAGGGAAATCTAAACATACACGATTAAGACTCTTTTTTAAAATTATATTGTACCTTGCACCATTTGTTCTTGTTTTTAACTTGAGGAGGGTAGATTGGCATGTCACTCGGAAGAGGGGGGGGGGGTGCAAGTTATGAAACCCCATCACCAAGTATGTATATGTAAATGTTTCAATGTGTAAATCCTGCCTATTATTTTAATTAAAGTCTCACACTATTTCAGTAATGTCCCGATCGTCGGATTCTCAAACATAACTTTACATTAGATATTGATTCATGATTTATTTATCTGGATTTATGTCAGATCTTATAAGGAAGGCGGGTAGTAGCAGACGTTTCTCTGTATCATTTGATTTTAAATGTTTTGTGAAGTATTTGTGATATATTTTTTTCTAATTTAATGTACTTTTGAAATTAAATATGTTTCGCATTAGAGAGTGTGTATACACGTCAGAGGGGATGGAGGGGGTAGGCAATGGCATGTCACAGAAGTGGTAGTGGCGTTAGTTTGTAGGTTCTGATGAGTTTTACCAATGGCTTTCTTCCTATAACAAAATGTAGCAGGCGCACAAGTTTTGAACTTAAACCATCCACTATCTACATGTACTAATCAACTTAAATCAAATTTCTTACAAAAACATTACTTAAAGCTATTGGATTAGGAGGGGAAGCATAACCCACTCACAGACAGTTTCACTGTAATCTACCATGAAGATTTAGATTCTTTGATTTTTTTTCTTTCGTGTTCAATTTAATTTAATAATATTGCTTTGCACAAAGTGCTCGAGTTTTTAAGGCGGTGCGAATTCTGAACCCTACTATCCATTATCAACATGATTCAGACTAAAAATCATGGCTATCACATGAATCCAGATCTTATTTTATGTATCATGCATAATTTCTGAACATACGCCATGGCCTACACAACATAAAGCCCCTTCCCAACATTTTAAAGGAGGGAGGCGTAGGTGACAGTTTTGAACCACATCATGCACTATGTACATATTTCAGACAGCAAATGATGTCTGTCACTTGGAATCAAGTTATATTTGATGTATTTCATGACCGATACCCTATCAACTTGGTTTCTGAGAACACATTATATATCGGTTGATAGGCGTTTTATTACCACAGTAATGGGAACTAAGAGAGATATATCAATAAAACATGTTGAAAATGCATCATCTGACATCACACTTCCAATCAAAATAGTCATCTTGATGATATCATCTACTTACGGTATATTCTATTTTCCATCTCACTATGTCACAGTTGCTAAGGAGACGACAGCCCTTAGCAACCGAAATGGCCATTTTAGCTCATATTAAAGTGTCAACTTTTAGAGCACTATTTTTTAAAAAAAATTTATAGAAAAGCAATGAACTTGGAATTTAGATGTAACATTAACCCTATTCATGGACAAATTTCTCAAAAGTTTCAAGAGTCGGTAGTCTTCATAATTCTTTTAATATGGAGAAATAAGTATTTTGGCGCAATTCATATTTGTTAAAAATATGGTAAAGAGAAAACGGCTAAAAATTGTTATGCAACTAATCCCCAAACCTATTGAATAAGATTTTAATAATGTAAACAATTGATTATCTTCCATATGACACCTCACTAATGGTAAAAAAAGATACTGTTAAAAGTAACCTCAAAATTCTTCAACATTAGTTATACATGGTGGCCGCCATTCTTTTTTTCAGCAGGATATTTTCAAGGTAGTCCACCTGAAACTTGTGCAGGAAGTTGCCCTGATTAAGTTGATACCCAAAAGCCTTTTACAACATTTTACATCATGTCTTGAAAACCTGCCTTGCCCCTAGGTACTATTGACAACTGTCAAAACTACACATTACGTTAAGGTTTCCTTTTTTCATTTTGATTCTCATTTATTAATTTAATTGTTTATTTATTCGTAAAATTATTAATATTTGTATGTAAATATTTAAACTGTTGTGCATTCATTAATTCTTTCATTAATAGAGTTTGTTATATTGTATTTTAGATAGTGAGCATGTAAGGATACAGCACCAATATTGGAGAAATCGTGACCGGATCAAACTGTGCCCCCTCCCCGAACAGCATGGTAGCTTTGGAGTGTTTTCGAAAATGTATGTATTGGGGTATTACGGTTACCCAATCCAAAATATTAGTGTTCCAGCCCCCTTATGCTCATAAATAATAATAGTGGCCATTGCCACATGTAATTTATGTGAGATGTCGACTTAATGCTAAACTGGTAACTGTTAAAAGTATTTAGTTGTTATGTTTTTATGTAAACTTCCTGGTACATAGTGACAATAACTTCCTGATTACAATGAGGTGAGAGTGGATATTCTGTATAATGGTATGAATTATTGTATATCAAATGAATGTAGATCTTAGGGGCAGTAGCGTTATTCCTCGCCGGCAAGGGCGGCCGAGCGACTTCCAAAGTGGGGCACCAACGAAAAAGGGCACTTTCTGGAAAAAAGGGCACCTACAATGAGAAATCTCAAAGCGAAAATATACAATTTGTTTAGACGTTGGTATATACCCCTACATTGATTTCTTGTTTGTTTCTCTTTATACATCATCCAAGATTTTGCTTAAAAATCGTACTTTCCAGCTGGGTGTGATTGTCTGAATATTCATTTGCGAGCGAGCGAAACGAACGAGGAAAGAAATTAAGATATGTGAGGTCTCAGTGCGAAAAATTACATCTTATAAAGAGGAAAAAACCAATCCTGATGGGATTATAAATTATAGCACATTCTTATAACGGAAGACTGAAAAGACCTTTGATAACTAAAATAATTATATCATCTATAAATGCGAGCGAGCGTAGCGAGCGAACTTTTGGGGAAATTGCTCTTAGTCCCTTTAAATTAGGGGCAGGTTTAATGATCAGAGGAAAAGGGGTTAAGACACTAATTAGAAACGAAAAAGGGCACATGTCAAAGTACAAAGGGTAGTTATCAGAGGTGAAAATGGGGCACTCCTTACAGCTGAAAAGAGGCACTCACCAGGGATGAAAAAGGCACTTATGAGAATGGGAAATGGGCATCTGTCGAAGGAAAAGGGCACCCATCAGATTTTGATAGGGCCATTTATAAGAGGTAAAAAGGGGCATACAAGGGAATAGGTATCTTATTAGAAAGGAAAAGGGGCACGTATCCTTGTTAAAAGGGAAATTATCAGGTGTGAAAAGGGGCACTAATCGCTTCTGCAAAGGGGCACTGACCAGACATGAGAAGGGGCACTAATGAGAATGAAAAAGGACACTTATAAGAAAGGAAAATGTGTATTTGTTGAAAGAAAAGGGGCACCGATCAGATTTTAATAGGGGCATTTATCAGAGGTGGAAGGGGCTTTTATGAGAAGGGGAAGTGGCTCTTATTAAATAGAAAAAGAGGCACATGTTGAAATATACGGGACACTTATCAGAGATGAAAAGGGGCATTTATGAGAAGGGGAAGGAGCTCTTTCTTTTAAGGGGGCACTTATCATAAGGAAAAAGGGCACTTATTAGAAAGGAAAAGGGGCACGTGAAAATATAAGGTGTGCTTATCCGAGTTAAAAAGGGGTAGTTATTAAGAGGGGGAGTGACACTTCTTACAAAGGAAAAGGGGCAGTTGTCAAAGTAAAAGGGGCACCTGTCAGATTTGAATAGGGCAATTATCAGAGGTGAAGGGGCACTTATCAAAATTGAAAAGAGGCACTTCTCGTACCTGAAAAGGGGCACTTACTAGAAATTACAAAGGACACCAATGAGAATGGAAAATGGACACTTAATGCAAAGGAAAATGGGAACTTGTCGAAGGACGAGGGTCAACATAAAAAGGGCACTCATCAGATGTGAAAGGGGGAAGGGGCACTTTTACAAAGTAATAGGGGCACTTGTTAAAATAAAAGGGGCACTTTTCCTATGTAAAAAAGGGCACTTTTGGGGTACTTGAAAAGTGGGGGGCACTGTGCCCCCTGCCCCAGGAGGGCCGCCTCTGCTCGCCGGATTTTCTGTGTTCGAGGAAGCTTAAGAATTAAAAAAAAAATGTTCTCGTGGTAATTGGATACTTTTCGATGCCATGTAGTGACAGAACGCAGGTTCTTACCTACAATATACACACCAGTTATTTATAATTCATGACAGGATTTACACTTATCCATATGATATGTATAGTAATGTTTGGCATGACTAACAACAAGAACAACAAATAAATGACAAATTAATGCGAACGAGAAAACATAATTTATCAGTGATCCTGAACCAACATGGGTTATGTTTACACATTTCATACAATGTAGTTCCTTCAAATATTGATATTGTGTTAAATTACTGCTTTACCCTTCAATCATGTTTATGCCTTTGACTTACAGAGCGCCAACTTTAAAACAGTATGTGTTCTGCTCAGCTGTGGTATCATGATTATGACGATGATCGTTTGGTACTTGGTTTCATTACTGTCTTGTAGACTTTACTTCTCGAATTGAATTATTATTACATTTTGTGATTGTGAACCGGATAAAAACAAACAAACAACTATGTGGCAATTATTTGTCTTTTTTATTGGAATCGTATCTTGTCATGTTGGTGAGTATGACACTGGATTATCTGAATATTGTATGAGAACATGGATCTACTAGTCTTTGATTTTGTTCCTTACAAAAATGGGTACATGATATTTGTTTTTGAACCATACTTTATCTAGGACAGTAGCCAACTCTTCCATTTTTCTTGTAATTTTTTTTAATGTTTAAATATTTAACGACAATGTAAGAATGCTTTTAGTAACTCTGCTTCGTTTTTTACGACGTGATAATTATATATATATATATCAATGAACTAATCCTGAAATTGTTAACCAAACTATGAATCACTACAATGGAGCATGAAAGAAAATGCGCCCAAGAGCTGCTTTTCGGAATTTCGCCCCATCCTCCCAAAGAAACCCCAAACCGAACAAAACAAACATTATAAAAACACGAAATTTATTGTGAAATTTACCATACAAACTGTTTCAAAGTAACTCTGCAATTGCTTATTTAGTTTGTCCAAATAATGAAATAGATACAAATTATTAAGGAGGAAAAACACTATTTGACTTTTCCTAACTGCAGGAAAAACATTTTAGGAAGTATATTCAAATGACTTGGATATTATTTAGTCAGGAAACTATAATTTGAGGTGTTTTCGCATATTAACCTTTGTAAATGCTAATTCATGCACTTTATCAAAGTTTGGGTGTGTAATATTTATATTATATTGACTGGGCTTGAGGGGTACATTATAAATATTGACCAAGCTAAGATCATATTGCCCCGAGTCGAAGACGAAGCCAATATGGTCTTAGCGCGGTCAATATTTATGATGTACCCGAAAGAAGACAAGTCAATATAAATATTATTACCTATACAAGGCATTTTTTTAAAACAAACGATTAGAAAAAAAGGTATCAAGCATGATTTTGACTCACCATGTATGCATGTATTTCCCTTACTCTTGTCCACAGATGAAAATGTATGAAAGTGTAATTGTGACGTAAATAATTGTTACCGCGCGTACACTTTAAAGGGATCGTTTAACAGTGTTAAATCTGAGATACACGGCCCTACATGTTATTAGTGTCTGTGATATGGTGTAATAATGAAGCCCTAAAAAAATTGCGCTTCAAAATGATCAAGAAGTGCCTCAAAAAGTAAAAATCTTTGATTGACCGGTTTTACCATACTCGTTTTCCCTAATAGACTATAGTGTTATGAAAACCATCAGGCGAACGGTTTTCAAAATTTGTAATTCCAATCATAAATATCTTGATAATCAGACAGGCGATCAGCTTGTAAAAGTCATGGGGTTCCTGACTGACCTAAAGGTTTATGATTATCATTGCATCATGAGCTAAATCCAGTATTTTGTTTCAGAATCTGAGACAAAGTTACCGGATCCCTTTAACGCCTACACAATACTGCGCGTATGCACTTTAATACAAGCGCACTGACAAGAAAGAGTGGAATACATCCTTTCACGGTTACAAGAGTGCGCATGCGCTGACATTAAATTACGAGTAAACAAAGATATTTACTCGTAATATAAAATGGCGCCCATGTCAATATGATGTGAGCGCACAGCGCAGGCAGTGACGCAACAATACAAGCGCATCTGAAAACATTGATAACGCAATGTTTACCCGCAAATTAATATGGCGGCCTTAACCGTGAAAGGGTGTATTACGAGTAAACAAAGTTGTTTACTCGTAATTTAAGATGGCGCCCATGTCAATATGAATTGAGCGCGCAGCGCAGGCAGTGACGCAACAATACATGCGCATCTGAAAACATTGATAACGCAATGTTTACCCGCAAATTAATATGGCGCCCTTAACCGTGAAAGGGTGTATATGGCAGAATGTTGCCCTCTGATTTAGTACAGTGGTCTACGGGGAAAACCCGAAAGAGGGCAATATGGCAAATATTGCTCCTTCTGGTTTCGTATTCGGAGCAGTGTGCATAAAACGACTTTTTATTTAGCAGCTAAAATGCCATGTATGGGTAATAATAATAAATATCCTTATGAAACAATGCTTTGACATTGTTTAAATGAGTAAAATAGCGCTAAAATGCAACCAGTAGTATTCTATTACGCTTTAATATATGATGTGTTTGCATTAAAGATGGAGTCAACATAAATATGGAAACAACTGCTGGGGAGGACGTGAACCTCAAGTGCATCGTGACCAATACAATCGACTCAATAATCGCAATAACGTGGAGACAAAGTGATGGCTCAATATTGTTCAACTGCGACGAATTAAAAATCCCTGTGAAAAATATACAACAAATCACTCACTTGGAAAAAACGATACATTTATTAGCAGCACTGTGACAATTCGGAACGTTTCGTTGGTTCATGAAGATGAATATGCTATCGCTATGGTTGCTCCAAGTGACACACAGACTTGTAAAATCAACCTGACAGTAAATGGTATCTATTTAATAAAAAAATAATTCAATCACGATTTCCACAATAACAAATAAAGCAACCAGATCGTTTTGCTAACCTTCATGTGCTTTTCAAATTAAGTTTGAGAGCAATTAAACAAATAATATAATACGTTAAAGCTATAGCAACAGAAACATCAAGTCATAAGTGTAAACCTGAAAAATATAAAGATATTTAAGATGCCTGACTTAAAAGAGAAAGAAAAGTAATGTATGATAATGATGTAAAAAAAAAAAACGGTACCAGAACTGGACTTCTATTAATTGAATGGGTCCCACCAATGAATCATCATTTTAATTCATGTTATTTATGCAGCAAGGAGAGGGGTTAAATTCCATTTATTCAGCTATTATTTTTAGGTGATGTTATAACACCATTATAACATTACAAATTGTAATTTAAAAAAATCACTATAAACTCGATTCTTTGAATCATCAATCATCATTGAATATAATTATAATGGCAGTATTTTCACTTCTTTTAACATGATTTGAAGTTCCACCGAAGGGGTTGATCCTGGTCGAAAAAGCCGACGATACCATTCTACAAAATCAAGGATCACTCACGGTTGCAGAAGGGAAAACAGGACATTAGTTTGTAAAACAAATACATCGGCGAAACCATCCGTCAATTTGGAGTGGGTGCTTCCAAACGAGTTAAATGCTTCTGTTGATTCTCAAAAAAATGTTTATGACGAAAGTGATGAACGTCTTCTTGTGCCTACACGGACAATACACTTCAAACCAACATACGCAGTTGATGGATATATAATGCTTGTCTGCAGGGTGGCTAGCAACTCATCTTTTGATCATATTCAGACATCAGTCCTCATTAAAAATGAAGGTGAGCATTCCAATAATTCTCGTTATCTAGGAAACAATGGATTAAGGTTAGTACTTGTTTATCATTGAAAAATGTCTCGCTGGTGAAATAATTAAATTAAAAAGAATAAAATGGATTCGTCAAATGTTTAATTCAGATTAGAACCATTAGAGTATAAAATTACGATGTTTCTTATGCGTTCAAATGAAATCGATGAAAAGATTGAGAGTTACCTAATCAGGATATTACACTACCACCTTTCATCTATTGAAATCCCGCTATTTGTGATATCAGCTTTTCTTTATTCCTCGCAAATGCACACATGCGTTAATTTAATATGTATTCGTTAACGTCAGGGGCGGCAAACTGGGGACATGTCCCCCGGAATTTTTGATAATGCCAACAAGTAAATGAAAAAAAAAGAAAAGTCATCATCATGAAGAGCCCTCCATTTTTTGTCAATTATCTGTAATTCTTAAATATATGAAAAATTTAAGTTTTGGTTGCCCATTTATTGAGGCTTTCCAAATATGTTAGAGGGTGCATTCCCCTGCATCTCTTTCCCGCAATCTTCCCTGTTAATATATATATATTTTTGAAATAGATTATCCTTTCTGTATATCTGACAAACAAATTGCATAATTTGCCTCTTTCTCATTGTGCTGATAAGGGATGTTTTACTCTTGATTTTCTGAACACTTTTTGTATAGGTTATGTTTCTGTCTCTGATAAGAAGTGATAAGAAATTACAACAAATGTAGAAAGTATGCATCAAGTGCAAGTGAGCCACAGGGGCTATACAACACTGTATTAAGGGTATACCGTGTGAGTAAAAAAAAGTCAAACTAAAAAAATTGTCATTAATTTTAAAAGTCAGCTATGAACGAAATGTTATCATACATCTTTTGCAAGGGTGTTATATCCTGAATCGTTTGGTATCACGTTTGTGTGGTATGTGTTCACGCTTAGATGAACAGGATGCATTGTTTGCGAGTGCAAAAATCGACTTGCGCAAAAGTATTAAAGTGAGAGAATAAACTGAATGTATGAAATGAGATGCATTGTATATGTTTTTTTCAGAAGCAAAGTCACACACACACACACATAAGGAAACACACACACACGCACACCCACTCTCATAGCCCATTTAGATGCAGACTGACCGAGTCCTTTGGGAAAAACAATTTATTGTGATGTTAATGCACCAAACTTTCATTATGGCATTATGATTGAATTTAAATTCCATTTTGACATTAAATGGGAAATTTGCGATTTTACAGAAATGCTCATTACGTAATAATGACATGGCTGCGTGCATTTTCATTTATCTGAGTGTGCGAGTGCGTGGAAGTTTGTCTGTGGGTGTGCGTGCGTGGGTGGGTGTGTGTGTGACTGACTAAGTGTGATTCTCTGTGTGTTTTGATATGTGTGGCATGATTAATTTTGTTACGGATGTTATTTGGATCTGCAAAGACCGATTTAATACCTAAATCCCAATTATTTTATTCAAACATCACATAGGCATATTCACTTTGGCGCAAGTCGATTTTTGCCCTCTCTTAAACAATGTCTCCTGTTCATCCAAGCGTGACCACATACTACACAAAAACGATACAAAATGATTTTGGATAAAACACTCTTTCATAAGATGTATAATAATTTACTGTTCATAGGCCTAAATGATTTTTAAAATAAGTTAGCAATTTTCTAGGTGTAAACATTTTTTGGACTCACACTGTATGGTAATATGCCCAGTGTCATGTTTCATTGCAACTTCCTGGCGTAATATACTTTAGCCTGAAGGTTTTGTAGAAAATCTGCAAGCCCGCAATACTACATTACAAACAGAAATTCCATTGAGGGCTTTTACCTAGCACTGTTTAAGACAAATCCAAGTCCCCTGGTGGACGCCAATACAGCATTGAAAATGTGAAAGGGCTCCGACAAATTTTGAAAATCCTCCAAAAGTAGAAAACTACAAAGAGGTAATTGTTTTCATTGTGTGGCTGAAAAAGGAAATATTCATGTAATAGTGCTTACCAGTAGTATTGGATATCTTAATATGTCACAGACTTTGATTCATTATTTGTATTCCAATTCAAATGTATCTTCTCCCTGTTGTATAATGAACTTTATAGGAAATTGGTTATTTTGTATGAATTGACTGATTCTATCACTGGCAATTACCTTAATGTTAATTTTTCAACTCAAACTTCCACCTGAATATAGATGTACTTTTCTTCCTGTGTTTTATTAATTTTGTGTCTTGGGAATCAGGAATTGCAAATGATTGATAATATACTTAATAAGTATATTATCAATCATTTGCAATTCCTGATTATGTTGTAAAGTTATTATTAGCTTTGTTACTGTGAGGTAGAGGGAATGGCAGTTAATTGAGGAGTGAGTTCTAGTCGATTTTGTTTAACCATTGTATTTTTTATGTGTAATATTTGTAATTGTATGTGGGATTGTGCAATATCTTTCTATCTTCCTACATGGTTACATATGAGGGCTCGCAGTCGCATGCCTCTGAATCATTTCACTTTTGCGAACCCTGGCCCATAGGTAACCATTTCTTTCGTCTTCTCCTTGCTTCTCATTTCTTTCTCTTTCTCAATTATTTCTAAGATAATTGTATTTACTATGTTGACTTTGTATATACTGTGAATTTCGGATTTTTATGGCCAAATAAATAATAGTAATAATAAAAATGGTGCCTTTTTATATAGCGCACATGTCCGTCACGTCGTGACGCTCCTGGCGCTGCCCCGATTTTTACTCTGGCTTTTGCAAGATAATTGTAATAACTGATTTGTAATTCATTTTGATACGATTTGTATATACTAGCTTATTGAAGATAATCCTCAATTGTGGATTCTATCAAAATAAATTGCATTTGGATTTGAATCTTATTGTGGAATGAAGGTGAAAGGTGTATCCTCATAGACAATAGGTTCTTTTCGTTTGTCACGTCCACGTAGACGACGTCAATGATGTGACGTCATTTCGACGATTTGCGCATGCGTCGGGTCGTCTCACGTCGTCCGGCCCAATAGGGACTTTTAGATTTACACGACGAGAGCTGCCGCGTGTGACATTGTGTTAAGGCACTGGGCCGTGCCCGACAGTGCCTTAAAAGGACATCACAGTGCCTTATAAGGACGTCACACGTTGCAGTCCGATATGTCGGCGTGCAAATCTAAAAGTCCCTAATTTCGCACGTTCATCCACGATTTGAGGTTCGTCAAAAAACTCGAACCCCGTCGTCAAATGACGTCATCTTGCTATAACGCAGCGTAAATCAGAAAGGAAAGACAGAAATAGGAAGTGATAGAATGATAAAAACTAAAAATAACATAGGAGAAGGTGATCGAAGGAATAAACAAAGAATAACATAAGGATAGACAGAAAGAGAAGGTGATAAAAAGACAAAAACAAAGAATAGCATAAGAGAAGGTAAAAGAAGGAAGAAACAAAGAATAACATAAGACAGAAATAGAAGTTGATAGAATGATAAAAACAAGGAATAAAATAAGAGAAGGTGATAGAAGGAAGAAACAAAGAATAACATAAGGAAAGACAGAAAGAGAAAGTGATATAATGATAAAAACAAAGAATAACATAGGAGAAGGTGATCGAAGGAATAAACAAAGAATAACATAAGGAAAGACAGAAAGAGAAGGTGATAGAAATACAAAAAACAAAGAATATCATAAAAGAAGGTGATAGAAGGAAGAAACAAAAAATAACATATGACAGAAATAGAAGTTGATAGAATGATAAAAACAAAGAATAAAATAAGAGAAGGTGATAGAAGGAAGAAACAAAGAATAACATAAGGAAAGGTAGGAAGAAAATGATAGAACGATAAAAACAAAGAATTACATAAGAAAAGGTGATAGAAGGAAGAAACAAAGAATTACATAAGGAAAGACAGAAAGAGAAGGTGATAGAACGATAAAAACAAAGAATAACGTAAGAGAAGGTGATAGAAGGAAGAAACAAAGAATAACATAAGGAAGGACAAAAAGAGAAGGTGATAGAGTGATAAAATCAAATAATGACATAAGAGACAAAAAAGGATAGGATAGGTGATAGCAGGAAGAAACAAAGAATAGCGTACGGAAAGATAGAAAGAGAAAATTTATAGAATAATAAAAACAAAAACGAACATAAGAGAAGGTGATAGAAGGAAGAAATAGAGAATAACATTAGGAAAGACAGAAAGAAAAAAGGATAAAGAATAGATAATGGAAAGATAGAAGACAAGATGAACGATGGAAAAACAAAGAATAACATAAGGAAAGGTAGGAAGAAAATGATAGAACGATAAAACAAAGAATTACATAAGAAATGGTAATAGAAGGAAGAAACAAAGAATTACATAAGGAAAGACAGAAAGAGAAGGTGATAGAACGATAAATAAGAATAACATAAGAGAAGGTGATAGAAGGAAGAAACAAAGAATAACATCAGGAAAGACAAAAAGAGAAGGTGATAGAGTAATAAAATCAAATAGTGACATAAGAGAAGGTGATAGCAGGAAGAAACAAAGAATAGCGTAAGGAAAGATAGAAAGAGGAAATTTATAGAATAATACAAACAAAGACTAACATAAAAGAAGGTGATAGAAGGAAGAAATAAAGAATGACATAAGAAAAGACAGAAAGAGAAAATGATAAAGAATAGGTAATGGAAAGACAGAAGAGAAGATGAACGATGGAAAAACAAAGAATAACATAATAATAACATTACGTCATCGTGTAGAGAACGGGCGTCGACTACATACGAAAAGGGTTATAAAGTAGTGAACAGGACGGGTTGACTGCAGCCAATTCGCATCGTTAGAGGACGGGAACGGCGTCCTCGTCTACACAAACGAAAAGCCCCTAATATATTTTCAGCTCCCCATAACTCTCCGCCCCTACTTCCCGACAAGAACTCGTCCCCTCTGTACAGCGTTACTGATATTTGGAAAATGTCTACTGGGCCCCCTTCTATGAGCGTACGGGTATACATAACTCCAAAGTTAAATAGAACAAAGTAATCTTTGTAAACAATTCAAAGACACGAAAAAGAAAAAGAGTACATGGGTGGTTATGTGCACACTTTTGTGGTAGCTAGCGATTCTGAAAAAGGGAAAATAATTACAAATTGTTTTTTTGTTACTCAAAATGTATAGGAGAACTCACTACCAACAGCAAAACTCTGGAAACAGGCTCTAAGGAAAGTCACAGAATGACAACAAGGAATGGAGATTTACCAGGTTATTCCCATTTAGTATTTTCTTTATAGAGTCCACATACCGTCATCACGTTCAAGGGTGAAACGCATTATTGAGGTTGAGAAATACTAGAAAAAATTGGCGATATTGGTATTAATAATTTGTTGAATATCACAGGAACTTTATAAGGCAATCTTGCTATCAAATGATTATTTTTTGGTTGGATCCCAAGCTGTGATTTGTTTGATTACTGTTATTATGATTATTATCATAATCATTATAATTAGTGGTTGTTGTGTTATTTTAATTATTATTATAATTAGAAGTAGTAGTAATACCAGAAGTAGTAGTGGTAGTAATAATAGTAGTATTAACAGTAGTAATAGTACTAGGAGAATTAGGAGTAGTAATAGTAGTAGTGGTAGTAGTAGGCATAGTAGTAGTAACAGCAGTAGAAGTAGTAGTAGTAGTAGTAATAGAAGTAGCAGTTGCAGCAGTATTGGTAGTAGAAGTGGTAGTAGTAGTAGTAGAATAAGTAGGAGTAGTATTAGGTGGAGGAGTAGTAGTAGTAGTAGGTGGAGAAGTAGTAGTATGAGTAGTAGTAGATGAAGTAAGCAGTAGTAATAGTAGTATTAATAGTAGGTAGCAGCATTAGTAGTAAAAGTAGAATTAGGAGTAGGAGAAGTAGTAATAGGAGAAGTAGAGGTAGTATCAGTAATAATAGCAGTAATACTAGTAAGTAGTAGCAGTAGTAGTAGTAGAAGAATTAAGAGTAGGAGAAGTAGTAGTAGGAGTAGTAGTTGTAATAGGATTATCACTAGTAGTAGGATTAGTAGTAGTAGCAGAAGTAGTAGTAGAAGAAGTAGTATTAGGTAGTAGCAGCAGCAGTAGTAGTAGTTGTAGTAGTAGTAGTAGTAGTAGTAGTAGTAGTAGTAGCAGCAGCAGTAGTTTTAGTAGTAATAGAAGTAGAAGTAGTAGTGGTAGTATAAGAGTATTGTCCTTCTACTCATTATTATTATATTACTACTGTAATATTATTATTATCATTATAATTATTATTGTTATTTTATCATCATCACCAATATTATAATTGTTGCTTTTTTTCAGTGAATTCAATATAACGATACTGAATTATAGATAATATCTATGATTAAAACGTGATATTACCTGTACAAATAATTCCAGTTTGTTAGTTACAGACTAAATAAAGAAATCCCTCAATCAATAAGTGAATAATAGATGAGCAAATTGAAAAAAGACTAAATTAATTATTTAACCAAAAGAAATTAAGATGTCATCGCTGTAATACGTTTCACAGGCAGTGGAATCTCTTACACAACACCTTTCGGCCCTTCAAATCAAGGTACATAGGACACGTAATAATATGCATATAGTTAACACTGAACTATGGCACTTATTTGCAGGGAAATATTGTTTAGTGAAATTATTAAAATTTAGAAGAGTTAATTTGAAGTTACAAGAGATCAAAGAAAGCGTGAATTATCGCACGTTAGGTGTGTGTGTGTGCGTATGTGTGCATGTATGCGTGTTTGTGAACATTAGAAAGAATAATAGTTTTTTGAGCTTTGTTTATAATATATTCATATTTTTGACATTCAAATTACATTCCCGTTTGATGTCAATTCTTAAAAATTTGAATTACTTCACTCCGTTTTTCTTAAATGAAGAGCTCGGTTCCAAAAGGAACTACATCAATTTGTATCAAAATTGATTTTTTTTTTTTTTGGTTGCATTAATGTACACATTTCCAGTAGCCTCATACACTGACACTACCCAAAAACTGAATTTCCAATAAAGTAATTTTCTTTTATACTTGTATCATACAATAGTATAATCAGCCAAAGTATCATTCCAAACTGACATTGCTAAATATGATAATTAAAAAATTGTGTTTTTCTCAGAACTTGGATCTATGGATGTAGTACTCTTTTGGAACCGAGCTCTTCAAATAAGGTTCAATATTAAAAGATAATTGCCCCTCCCCCGTTTTCCCCTTAAAAAGTAAAATTCAAGTGTCCGGCAGACAAAACATGTCTTTGTGTCATCAGCCGTGCATTTCTTTTTTTCAATGTACACCTGTTATTGCTGTTTTCTTTTCCTGATGAGAATACTAGGTCTTTATATTTTATTTTGGCATTTACATGATTCTACTTTTGTTCATAACAATAACACCGCAGTTCGTTTGATTACATTTTTTTTTTTTCCTCCACAGGGATTGTATTGATTTTTATTTGCAACAAATTAACATATTTCTAGCCTAGATATCTATATATATATATATATATATATATATATATATATATCTGGATGTGTGTATGTTTGTGAGTTTGTGTGTGTGCGTACGGTTGTGTATGTGTAATAGAAAGAAGAATCCTTGCAAGTTTCATGTTTCCGGCGTATTATTGGTATTAAGGTTAACGAATTTCCGTCAACCTTTGGAACTATAAAGTAGAAACTGAATGGATTCTATTTTTCACTTCATATATCACTCAGCACATGTATTTTATTTAGATCATTTTGTAGGAATGCAACGTTTGTGATGTGAAAATGCTGGCATCTGTGAGGTAGCACTAAAGAAACACACTAATACACTAAAACTTTCATGCTTGTTTCAACCAAATGTTTATATCTGCATTTTTTCTCTAACAAACAATTCTTATCGACATTTACATGCTTTCACACTGGTAAAATTCTACTTAGCCACAGACGATAGGTGGGTCTAAAGGGGGGGGGGGTCTTAGCCCCACCTATAGTCCGGGTTTAAAGATAAAGTTGAGTTCTGGTCATGTTATTGCATTGTGAAAGAAACTGTGTGGAATCGATCAGAAAAAGTTGATCATGTAGCATATAAGTATTGGTGTGTACTGCAAGGTTCTGGAGTCATCACAATGATAAGAAATTTGGCCCAGTCTTGGTAAAGTAACAAGCACTGTACACAGAAAGATGTATAATGGGACTACACATACATGTGGCATAAAAATCGGGCCTCATTTTTAAGCTGTTACTTGTCATATTTAGAATATGGTGGCATTTGAAGAGCCTTGCTTTTCAGGAAACATTTTTTCTCTGATGTTCTTCCACTCTTGCATGATAACAATGATAACGTTCACAAATTATTTTCACCTCTCCCCAGATCTCAATCTTCTCTTTAGGGCTTAGCCCACTTTCTGTTCAGATACGAATTCATCAAAGTGGGCTACCCCCACCTAAAGTACGGGGTTAGCTGGCCCTGCAAAAAAGCAGGGCTAACTCCGCAATTCTGGTGCCAAGCAAATGAATGAGAACAGACACGAAACATAGTCCGGGGCTATACTAAGGAAAGTACTGGGCTAAGCAAAGTACGGGGCTAAGCAAAACAAATGTGAAAAGCATATGATGGTTTCTTTTTAAAATTAAACTCACTGTTGTTGTCATTATTTTACTATGACCTAGATAGAATTCGAATACTATTATAAATAAGAGACTTTCAAACACGAGCAAACGAAACCACCGTAAAAGCGCATTTTCTTTGGAAGAAAAAATCAACGAGAGAAAAAAAGAGGAACCAATTGATGATCAAATTAATATATAATACTGATAACGGTATGCTTTTTTGATGTTGTTGCTCTAAAGAACCTAAGAAGGAACCATGGTACAAACAAATTCGTTATGTTATACCTGGATGTTCCGGTATGGTGATGCTGTTAATTGTACTGGCATTTGTTGGTGGTTTCATCCGCTCTAAGAAGAGAGTTGGTAAGTCATTTTAACATTGTACGAAGTACGAATATGAAATTAAATATGAATATGACACATTTTTTGATTTTTTTGGGGGAATAAAAGATAACTGTTTTAATGATAACTGTTATAATGATAACTGTTATAATGATAACTGTTTTAATGATAACCATTCCTTTGTATCCCACTGGCATACAAACGTAGCGACCATGTATGTTTTTCGTCGTAACGAAACCTGTGAATCTTGGAAGGAATAGACAGAGAACCTTTTATAAAAAACATATGACCTTTAGTCCTGCCAGTCTTGTTTTACTGTGAACTTCGTAAAGTGCAAGACAATAGAAATCGTCTTGTTGTATATAGCCCAATGGACGGGTGACGTTATCACTTACCTCAAACATTAAAGGGATAGTTGAGTTTTGGTATAGAGGGCGCTTCACAATTTTTTTTTTTTTTTTTTGGTGAGATATTGAAAAACTGAATGCCAAATTTGAAAGAGCAGACAATTTAAATGACGGTTCGGTTCAGAGACGGCTGAAATATCCATAAATATAACCATTTCTAATATTTATGGGGCACAAATATTCGATAATTTTGAACCAGCCGTAGAAAAAATGAGATAGCACCATATACGTTTTATTCCAGCCAATGCCAATGTTGGCCTTTTGT
Organism: Mesocentrotus franciscanus; assembly: GCA_037976565.1. NCBI lineage: Eukaryota > Metazoa > Echinodermata > Echinoidea > Camarodonta > Strongylocentrotidae > Mesocentrotus > Mesocentrotus franciscanus. Next base: position 20,925,023 of record CP137667.1, read on the forward strand.
TGGCTTTTTCGTGTTGGTTGTAATACGCACAACCGGCTTGCATGTATTATTTTTTTATTATTATTGTTGTTATTATTCGAAATTAAAGGCCACAGTATTTTTTTGAAAGTGGAGCTGAATTGGTATGATCGGATTTAATTTAAATTTCACACATTTTGGGGTCTAAAATTACCTTCATAGCAATTTTAGGTCATGAAAGGGCACTAGAAATGTCATAAATAAAAATAAGAGCAATAACCATTCACTTTGAAGGCATTTGAAGTCTAAAAGCATATCATAATTGTAGATAATAATGGTATGATAAAATGAAGGGTATTCCTCCAAATACTTTAGATACAAGACACTTCTCGAGCAGTAGAAGTATCGCAAAAGAAAGAAAGAAAACATGAAATACGTTTTTAGATGCTGGAGACCAGTTGATTGTATGCCCGAAAATATTTGATGGTTAGGGACTAAACAAGGACCATAATATTATTGACACCTCAAAATTAATTTCCCTTTTGTGATTCACTAGAAGAAGGATCAGCAGCTTCAGCTATACAGACCTCTAGAAATCTCCCAGATGATGAAACATCTCACACCTGCAAGCCAACATCAACAAGCGGTGTTAAGGTGAAATCAACTTATCGATGACCTTTCATATGATTTTTTCATATATTCATATATATTTCATAAGCAAAATACTATCGAGAAATATCTCAAAGAGTTAAGCCAAATTAGGGAAATTTCAGTACCCTTTCTATAGTTTAAAAGTCATGTTCGGATTATGCAATAAAGTCATTGTATTGTTCGTACATGTGTTCGTTTGTATGTATGTTTTGACTGGTCTGAAAGGAGGATAAGAAAGAAAGTTCCATGTGATCTTCCTCTTGTTAATTCATCAAGTACAATAACGTCTTTTACTTCACCATCAGTCAACATTTCTCCTTTGGTTATAACAGTCTTTGGACCTCAACTTTGACAAATCAGACCTCAGAAATGCGATCCCCGCTGTTCCTGAAGTACCCCATACCTACATTGCCATGAAGCCTATAATGAAGTTCAAATCCCCAGCTAGTACTAGCCAACAGGTCTCCTATCCCGCCACCTCATTAGACGGTCATTGTGATGCTGTATTTTATGTTAGCCCTACTCTCGTTCGAAAGCAAGTGGAGGCACACTCGAATGTGAAGGAGGAGCCTACCTATGTTAACACCGAAGGTGCATCAACTTATTGTGAAATTAGTACAGATATTCCAAAGAGTTTTAAGGATCACACTGATGGTCTTGATGATGTGTTTACAACTTACCTCTAAAGAAAGGGAATTGAAGTGTCTTTTGGCGAAATCAATGTTACTTACCAAATAATGATTATTATGAGTATGTTTTACTACCTTTTCCTGTAACGAACGCAATATAAGTATTGTATCTTAATCATAGCAATGATGCAAACGAAAGGAATATAGAACAGATATTCCAAAAATCGTTTAGGATAACACTGATGACTGCTCTGTATCTTTAAAAAAAGGTTGTAATCATAACAATGCGTATAAGGACGATTGCCCTCTGTACAATCACCCCAGGAAAATACCCACGGAAAACTACCCCAGTTGGAAAACTAACCCCCAAGGACAACCACACCCGAGGACAAAGACCCCCTTAAATTTACGCCCCTGTTCATAACAGGGGAAGCCCACCCTGATAATAAGTTGGTTTTAATAAAATGCATATTTTTCTCGGGGGGGGTGGTGATTGTCCAAGGGGGTTATTTTCAGGAAGGGGTAATTGTCCACGGGGGTAATTTTCTGGGGTAATTGTCCTTGGGGGGGGGGGAATCGTCCCGCTGGTAATTGGCTGGGGGTGATTTTCCGGGGGGTAATTGTCCTTGAACCCTTCTCTGAATCTAAAAATATGTAAAATTGTAATTTAATCGTAAGAACTAATGATGAAAATTATTAAATTTCGCTCAATATATTTGTGTGTATTATTCATGATAATGAGATGTTAAGGAATATTGCATTCACTAGAAAATATCTATTAAAGGTATTAACAAAATGTATTTCACCGGAATACTAAATTAGTGGGTATTGCAGTGATATAATAAAATCCAAGAGCGATGTATGGTACTTAGTTGCAATTTCATATTGATGTTATCAGAAGACTATAGTCTGATGTATAAAGCACAAGATGGAAGTAATTCATGTACGTTAAAGAATTAAGTAGCTTGAAAAGGCGTAACACAACTTCGTACTGCATGGAAGATCGAAATGAGGAAGTCTATGAAATCTTTGAATTATGTTTTATTTTCATACTAACACTTGAATTTGCTTATGAAGTCCATGGTATGCATATGCCAAGTAAATTTCTAATGAAACGTGTAAAATAAAACAAATGTTTGTGGCTATCATTTCATCGGAGACTTGTTTGCGGAACCACATGATAAGTATCACTTTATGAAAGTAAAGTGACAGCTTTAAGCACCTTATTGTTTACCGAAAGTAGAATTGATATTTTGCCATGTCCACTTGTCTATCAAGTATTTGATATAATGCCAGTCCCCAAGGGAGTAGATCAAAGGGGTGAGGTATACATACCCTGACACTCTTTCGTGTGTAATAAAATATTTAAAATACGCTGAATATATCTGAAACAGAAATTTGCAATACACACTCTCATAAGAGCGACTTGTCTAGTAATAGACCACGTGACGCACCTGAGCCCGCTCGCATAAATAGGTCCTACACAGAACTCAAGGTTGACTTGGTGTCCGTTTGCGCTCTTTTAATTTTTGTTATTGATTTTTTAAATTTGATTGTATACATTCTATCTATTCGTATTAAAGTAAACATTAACGTACTGTAATAGTAGTGAAAATTATGCTTTTAGACATTCCATCCATATATTGGAAATAGGTTTAGAACGTCCTAAAATGCGTATCCCCCAAAAGAAATCTCACTCCCATCTCCAATAGAGTAGTGTGTTTGCGCGAGATATATTTATGGGCTTCATTGCGACCCCCTTCATCCATCCCTTTCCTCGTAACATATTACTCCGCCGCTGCTTGCCCTTATAATTACGAATGGGGGCTGCTGGGTTTTATAGATTTACAATATATACGAAACCAAAAATAAACGACAACAGCTGAGAAGAGATACGGTCAAACAAAGCAGGATGCTACTGCATTTCCTTGACAACGGTGAACTAAATCAAAAAACAGGTACTGCATTTTTCCGTCTTAATCTCCGACCAGAGCCTTGAAGTTCCATATTTAGATAAACATGATTAAAGTGTTGGTTTGTTTTAGATTTGTTACACAAGACTAGGAGGGATCAATTGATAGCAGATTACTTGAAACCTTTCCGAAAGAGGAATAGAGAAAGATTGTGAATGTGTGTTTATGTGTGTGTTTATGTGTGTGTTTACATGAATGTGAGAGAAAGAGAGATATTCGGGGGTGTAACGAATGAAATAGAGATAAAGGCACTCGTGAAATATGAAAAAGAACTGAAGACAAAAGTGACAAAGAATTTATTCTAACTTAGATAATAAAGCGGAGTAGAAAGGCGTAGAGAAGAGCAGAAAGAGATTGAGATATACATTTGGAAACATGAAGGAGAGAGAGAGAGAGAGAGAGATGAAGTAAGAGATAGAGAGATACAAATGAAAATGAGAAAGAGAAAGAGAAAGAGAGACAAAGGGAGAGAGAACGAGAGAGAGAGAGAGAGGGGGGGTGAGAGAGGGAGGGGGCGAGGGAAAATAATTCTAGCTCAAATTAAATTTATTTATTCGCAATGACATTAAATCTTTGTGTGTGTCTGAATATTAAAAGCTGGTACTGTGCGCTGGTTTTTTACATACAAATATTTTGAGAAAATTAATGTTTTGTGCAACTTTGTCGACCACGAGATTGCATTAAAATTATAAGCTGCTGTCAAATTAGAACTTCTATGGTAAATCAACTCTGTGAGTACTAAAGTTTTAAATTTAATCCTGCAGTGAAATCAATCTGCTTAATTGATTATCGTGGGGGTGTCCTGGTATAGTGGTTCATTCACTTGACTCTCAATCTTGGGGTTGAGGGTTCGAATCCCAGCCTGGTACTAACGTCCATTGGCAAGACATTAATTCTTGTTTGCCACCTTCCACCCAGGAGTAAATGGGTACCAGGCAAATCATGGGGGTAATAATCATGATAATAATTGCAGGGCCCCTTCATGAAGAGCAGCTAAGATGATGATGAGGTTTCCAAGGTAAACACAGATATCATTATAAATACGATGCAAGGTAAATACCATCAAACTTATACATTCATAGATTTGATTGCATAATAGTCCAGTCACTTTAACGAGATCGACCCACACCAACTAGATACCTAATACCGATTTGCAGCAGAAGCAGTTCTTGCAAATATGAAAAAGAGAGAAGCCTTAGAGTAGAAAAAGGAGGAAGAATTATTTATAAAAAAAACAGACAAGAGTCAGAAGACAAAAAAAGTGACGAAACAATTATATGATTTATTACATTTTTATAAGAATTATTAAAATGTACCTTTATAAACCCTCGATAATGCATAGCTTGTTACCTTTATAAGTATAAGCAAGGTAAATTTGTATACTATGTACGGACGATTTTTGTTCATACCCTGTGTCATACTATATTTATCTATTTTAAAACACGAGTACGTAATTAGAAGATCGTACACGTAACTCCTGACATTACCAGAACTTTTAAACATGGATAGATGCATCTTACTGTATTTGAGGTTCTTGAATATCATTATCCTCTTTAAATGGATACCCCAATTGGTTTATCGTGGAAGTCACCGTTAGTACGTACCGAGTACGGTAAGTTACATATCTTTCATAAGCACGCGTTCAGTATTTGTCTCAGTCAGTGCATGGATATAATTACATATTCATCGTCAATGGGATGCAATTTTGTACGGCATTGACCTTCCTCTGTATACATGGACTTATTTCTGGTAGATGGCGCTGTTTGCCTTGCAGTGAATATATGCATTGACGAGCTTTAGTATGCAAATTACATACACATAACAAGTTAGTGAATTTGTCTTTTGATAGAACTCTCCCATTGGCAGTGTTAGTATATCTTTCGTATACTGAATGTTGGTGGAGGTATATTTTGATATCAGGTACAAATATAGGAAAAGGTGAAATATGTTTAAAGGTCATACATCTTTTTCAATATATGAAATGAGTGTGCAATATATTTTTGTTTCGAACCTACCATCATCCGAATTATTGGAGATTGGTGATTAGTTGGGGTTGCGTTATGAAATCCTGAATCATTGGACGGTACTTACGGGACACGATATTAACATCCCATGAGATGAGAGTTATATTAATGCTGTTGACCTGTAACTTGGACTTTAAACTATAGTACCAAAGTTTCTGTTCGTCATTGATACTGTTCAAACTTGGTAATGCTACTGAGACGAAAAGGAATATGTTGTTGTTCTTCTTCTTCGAAATCGTCGTCGTCTTTTTCTTCTTCTCTTCACAATTTGCTTTCATATGTCAAAAGCTAATTTACGGTAACAGTTTCGCCTTTCTCGGTCTTTCTCGGTCGCAGCACCCTTTCTGTTCCCTTAAAGTTGAACAACTTACATTCGGAGTTGAGAACTACAACATCACTACATTGTTTCATATCGAAGTTTAAATTCTACCAAATAACAAGAAAATAACAAGAAACATGTTAAATAGTCATAAACAAAGGAATTACATGTTTTTCGCATGCACGCAAACAAGACACGTATGTTACGTTGTACCTTGTAATGGGAAAAGCACACATCAATGAGCACATTCTATTGAAAATAGCATATAAAAAAAGAGAACTTCGTTGATAATGATGCTTTTTTTTGGGGGCCTTGTTAAATAGAAGGGGGAAATGCTTGTTTGATAAACACAATTAGTATTTTGGATATTATACAGCAGAAATCACGAACTGCCCTTTGATGGTTAACCTATCGGATATAAGGACACTTCTCACCGGATAGTAATGAGCAAAGTCTGTTCCCTGAGATAATAATGGTTAACCTTGCATATGGAAACGTTTCCTTGGATTTGTCTCATAAAAGAAGTTTACCACAACACACAGCGTTGAGTGCAGGGGTCACGGGCACAGAACTGTAAAATACGTAGAGCGCTCATCCCAATTCACAATGCACAGATCGACGTGTGGCCGTTGAACGTGCTGGGAGATACGCTCAAGTGCATACGCCGCCATTTTCCTTAGTCCTCAATCTTTTCAGCTCACAAATTGCAAGAATTCCAGCCTGGCCTGTCGTTGAGAAAAATGCGGCAAACACAAAAGAGGACTAACAAAAATGGCGGATATTACGTGATCACGTACGAGCGCTGGCCACATTTTTCGAACCACTATGAGCCTTCTACGTATATTTACAGTTCTGTGGTCATGGGCCACTGGCTTCATCGGGCAGGTAGTTCCATTATGTGAATGAGTAAATTCCGACAAAAATATACAACCAATCAAAACACAGTTAATACCAGAAGAAAGCTAACGATTAGTATATTCATTAGCCGCTTACCCCAAAGCCGCTTGACCACAGTGGAACGAGTCAGAGAGCTTGCGAGAGCGCCAAAGTGTGATTGAAACTCGCTATTTGCCCTTCTCCAACGCAAAAAGAGACGACATTGTGCTGGATAAATATGTTTTTTTCCGACAAAAGTACAGAAAAATTGCATGTTGTCTTTCTATATTATACTTTTTGAAATGTTACCCGAGTGACTCCCGGGCACCCCAATGCTGGAAAGAAACGCACATTTTAGAAAACTTCACTTTTTCATGGAAAAATTCTTATTTGTTCTATGCACGCAAGTCAGCTTAAGCGGATGATACAACGTTTCCATATGTGTATGTTCCATATCTTTGTGCACTTCTCTCTTTTGAACAGAACGACGTCGATCCCTACCACCATTATTTTGGTCGACAGTTTTTGTTACTTCTCAGGTTGAACGCAATTCCCGCGAGCTGATAACGCTTTGTTTTTCAATGCCATGGATTGTCTTTGTTTTCTTGTACACTGTCCCTCAATGGAATAACTGGTATAATCTTCATAAGCAAAAAATAAACCGGTCCGACTTGCGGTCGAAGCAGTTCTTGCAAATATATAAAAAAAGAGAAGCCTAAGAGTAGAAAAAGAGGAAGAATGATTAAAAAAAAAACAGACAAGAAGTCGGAAGAGAAGCAAACTGACGCAACAATTGTCTAATTCATTAAATTTTAAAAATAATTATCTTAATGTACCTATATAAAATTTCGACAATGCATAGCTTGTTACTTATATGCGCAAGGTAAATGTTCATACTACGTACGGACGATTTTTGTTTATACCCTGTGTCATACTATATGTATCTATTTCAGTACACGAAAACGTAATTAGCAGATCGTACAAGTAACTCCCGACATTCACACCTCTTTTAAACATGGATAGATGCATCTTACTGTATTTAAGGCTCTTGAATATCCTTATCGTCTTTAAATTGATACCCCAATTGGTTTATCATGGAAGACACCGTTAGTACATATCAAGTAGATTAAGTTACATATCTTTTACAGGCATGCGTTCAGTATTTGTCTCCGTCTGTGCATGAATTTGATAGCATATTCATGGTCAATGGGATGCAATTTAGTACAGCATTGACCTCCCTGTGTATACATGGACTTATCTTTGGTAGATGGCGCTGTTCAACTTGCAGTGAACAAATGTATTGACCAGCTTTAGTTTGAAAATTACATACACATAGAAAGTTGGTAAATTGGTCTTTTGAAAGAACTCTTCCATTGATACTATTGAAATATATGTATGTATAGATTACTTATTTATTCCATATATTGAATGACGCTGGAGGCAAATCCTGATATCAGGTACAAATATAGGAAAAACATAAATATATTTAAAGGCCATACATCTCTTTCAATATATGAAATGAGTGTGCAATATTTTTTCTTCTTCTCCGAACCTACCATACCGTCATCCGAATTTTTGGAGATTGGTGATTAGTTGGGGTTGCGTAATAAAATCCTGAATCATTGGACGAGACTTACGGCCCACGAGATTAATACCCCCACGAGACGAGAGTTATATTACTGCTGTTGACCTGTAACTTAGATTTTAAACTATAGCGCTAAAGTTTCTTGTATTTATTATCTCCGTCATTGATCCTGTTCAGACTTGTTAATGCTATTGAGACGAAAAGGAATATGTTGTTGTTGTTCTTCTTCGAAATCGTCGACGTCTTCTTCTTCTCTTCACAATTTGCTTTCATATTTCAACAGCTAATTTCCGGTAACAGTTTCGCCTTTATCGGCCTTTTTCGGTCGCAGCCACCTTTCCGTGGAACAACTTACGTTTGGAGTTGAGAACTACAACACCACTAGAGAGTTTCATATCGAAGTTTAAATTCTACCTTCCTAGCAATGCTCGACACGAGAATATGGCACCTATTCGGACTCTTATTCCTCATCTATTTTTCTTTTGCGCCTAGTAAAGGAAGTTAATTTTTTTTTTTAAATCCACGAACTAGCTTCTTTACCAAAGATTTCCGTTCCAAGCAACCTTTGCCATCTGATTTCTTTATGCACTGAATTTTTATTTCCACGAGAGTTGACACAGCTAATGGATATGTGTTTTCCAAAAACTTGCTATGTACGCTCAGCTAATAAAGAAAGTGGATACTAGTTATGATAAGATTTTTAATTTAATGTAAACTTATCTTTCATATATCAAAATAAACATAAATTAACCCTCTTTAAGATGATATGCAATTGGAATCATACCATTCATTCATGAGTGAGTATAGTCATTTAACAATAATAAGGTCTCTGAAAGAAAATTGCGAAAATGGAGCATCTGGCCATTCAAATGTTTTAATGAGCATATCCATCTCATAGTGTCAAATTCAAACAATGAAAAAAAATGAAGGAAAAAAACAACAACATCTCAATGACGAGAAACACGAAAGGAGAGTCATCCTGACCTGTGCTTGTCAAGAACCATGCAGTGATGAAACTACAGTTGACATCCAGAGCTCAATCCTCCTCATAGTTTATCATTCTTTGTATGCATTGTTGAACAAGAATATCTTACGGATGCTCATGTTCATTAACATTCGAATGGCTACTTGTTCTATTTTCTTTGAGTTTCTTAATCAGACCTTCTAATAATTGAACGGATTTGCCCATCCAAGTGTGAAAACTCGATCTTAATTGACGTTTGGAGATTATAAATCTACCTTTAATTTGATATGTATTTCATCATATTTTATTAACGATTTATATGGCAACTTTGAGCAATAAAGAGAGTCCACTTTCTTTGCTCGCTGAGTGTATGTAGTAGTAGTACTACTACTACTATTACTACTACTACTACTACTACTACTACTACTACTACTACTACTACTACTACTACTACTACTACTACTACTACTACTACTACTACTACTACTACTACTACTACTCGATGAACCATTATCCCTTATCAGGTGTTGGTTGCCCGAATCCTCCGTCTCCGATCTCCTTTGTTCCCTGTTATTGCAGCTGTCAGATATAGCTCCCAGACCTCCCTCATATATCTTTTAATGTTATCCTTCAACAGATTTATCGGCCTTCCTTTTTTCTCTGCTTCCTTCCACTGCTCGCGTCATAACTTCCTTTGCTGTTTTCCCTCACCAGCCCTCTCCAAGTGTCCAAACCATGTCAATCTCTTCTCCCTATACCTTCACCAGGATGTTAGTAAAAGTAAGATAGTGAGAGGGAGAACAAGAGAAGGGAAGAGAATATACATGTATAATAAAAAGGATAGAAGCAGAGTGGAAAGGGAATGAGAGAGAAGCTAAGAGCGAGAAAGGAGAGAGAGAGAGAGAGAGAGAGATGATGAGAGGACAGGGAGGGGGGGGGGCATGGAGGGCAAAGCACGTGGCTAATAGTTAGCAAGTAGATTCCTTCACATAATGACTTAATTGTATCCTTTCGGCATGCGGAGACCATGACAAAGAAGGAAAGCCGTGTACGCAGTATTTACCCCGCAATGCACGTCACAGCTTACAGTCACATGGAACATGCAAATCTGATTACATGATACATTGATACAATATGTACAAAATATAACAATTTTTTTTGAACGTGTATACAATATAAGATTTATCAATGTTTACATAAAAATAAAATGTAATTTATAACACACTACCAAGACTTAATCATTAATAAATATGCAGAAGAAGGACTATCACAGTAATCAAATAAAAATATCTAGGTAAATTTAAAAAGTACAACATTCAAAACCTCCCAATTGTCATTGCAGCTAACCTCACACCATCTTTTCTTCCTCCAAATCAATTATGACATTTAATACAATTTGAAGGGTTAAGTGAGCATAGTAGTGTTTGTTGTTATATCATTCAATAGATCTTATGTTGCATATGTCATATCTTATTGCAGAAAGCAAGGTAATTTAATAAATAATAAAAAAAACAAAAAAACATCAGTTTGTTTTATAACGAGATACTGTGTTCTTCCACTATCTTCAAATTGAGGAACCGGTCGCTACATTATGCCGGGAAATGTATTAGACCCCTGTTACACATACGTCTGAAAGTGGACTGAGGCCGGCCCCGGAGGCGGCTCGACGTATGTGTAACATCAACTTTTTTTGAAAAGCCGGACTGAGGCCGGACTGAGGCCAGGTGGACTCAGTCCACCTCTGGATGTGGTTTGAGGCCGGCCCGAGTCCGGACTCAGTCCCGCAATCAGTATGTTTAACACCAAAGTGGACTCGGGGCCGGCTTATGAGCGGAGCTAGGTGACGTGACCTGTCCTCATATATCAACATAATACATCGGGCGCGCTTTGCTACCTTCTCTTATGTTATTCTTTGTTTGTATAATTCTATCCCTTTCTCTTTCTGTCTTTCCTTAATGTTATTCTTTGTTTTTATCATTCTATCACTTTCTCTTTCTGTCTTTCCTTATGCTATTCTTAGTTTTTATCATTCTAGTAATTTCTCTTTCTGTCTTTCCTTATGTTAATCTTTGTTCTCTTCCTTCTCTCACCTTCTTTATGTTATTCTTTGTTTTTATAATTCTATCCCTTTCTCTTTCTGTCTTTCCTTATGTTAATCTTTGTTTCTTCCTTCTATCACCTTCTCTTATGTTATTCTTTGTTTTTATAATTCTATCCCTTTCTCTTTCTGTCTTTCCTTATGTTATTCTTTGTTTTTATCATTCTATCACTTTCTCTTTCTGTCTTTCCTTTTGTTACTCTTAGTTTTTATCATTCTATCAATTTCTCTTTCTGTCTTCCTGGCGTGCGCCCCAACGTCAGCTCGTGAAAAGGCGACGTGAGGCCGGCCTATGTGTAGACACAAAATTGCAGGCCCGAGATATGTGTAACAGGGGTTTGATGATCTCGAGGCGGCTTCAAATTGCAGGCGTGAGGCCGCCTCCGAAGCCGCATCTATCGTGTTTACGAAATACCGAAACAGACCTATACAAGGAGATTTTGAATGTATATTAATAAATTATGTTAATAATATCTTCGTGCCATTCTAAACTCTTTGTTATGAGATTACTAACTTCGCAGATGCTTGTATTTGCAACGGCTCAAAGACGAACACGCAATTTCATATAAGAGTTCTTATCCCACACACACACAAACATGAACAAAATAAGTGTGAGTGTGCGTGAATGTGCATGTTGCTTGTGTGCGTGCATGTTGATAGTACAATGAGTGGCTCAACTCCATACCGTATAGCTGTTAAAGGGATTGTCCACCCTGATGTTAAGTTGCCTTTAATAGAAGAGAGAAAAATTAAGAAACACATCTTTGAAATTTGAAACAAAATCCGACTAAAAATTAATAAAATGTCAAGTTGCAATAGATCAATAAATCCCCTCCCATTTGCCCTGTATTTTTCAATCAAACATTTACCCTAGATAATTGTTGCAATATGTTTTTTTATACAACCCCTGTATGCATGAAACAAACCTATTCCGTCATAAATAACTACGAAAATGAAAATTTACGACATTTTCTGTAAAGAGGAAATTGGAGAGGAGCTCCCAAGATACGTCGCAGAGTTGCCAATTTATGTTTGATTTATTGCAACTTCAAAAAATCATAACTTTCTTATTTCTCATCGGATTTTGCTCAAACCTTCACTGACCTATTCTCTCATTTTTCTGCTCTATTTAAACCAACTTGATATTAGGGTGGACTTCCCCTAAAATATGATATACAGATTCAATGAAAATGTGCCTGCTTTGCACATACTAAATAAATGATTAAACTGAAAAACATTGAACAAATATTGTGCTAAGTCATCCGAAGGCACATGGTGCTGGAAAGAAAAGACTGTCCGGTCCGGTCCTTACATCCATTAATACAAAATACACAATTTTGATAACACGTACGATTGCATTCTTTTTATTGGTGCGCACTGCATAAAAACCATCACATGGGATGACTAACTGTAAACCGGCTCTAGTACAAAGACTACGTCATTTACTTTAGGAAGTAAATCGACAGTTGATTGCGGTCATGACATTAACATAATGTATGTTTATCTATAGTTCTTCAACGCTCTCTGACTTTCACTTCACTACACTCTGCAGCTACGCCATATGTACTGTGTTTCCTATGTGTTCCCTGGTACATTCGATCTCTGCCTGTCTGCCCCTCTCTCTCCATTTCTCTCGCTTCCCCCCTCTCTCTCTCCCTTCACCTTTTGACTTTCCCCTGTTTCTCTCTCTCTCTCTCTCTCTTTCCAACGATGCTGTTCCATGTTATAATCATGATACTAATGAGTCTTATTTATTTTTCTATTCTTTGACTTGGAGTTAAATAAAGATTGTGGATTAATGTTATATCATTTTCACAACTCGAAGTAGGGTACATCGAGCGTAACCACTGGTTCATAGTTCAAATAGAAATGACCATATTGAATCCTATATCTGATCAAAATCTATGACTCGAAACCACATTCAATTTTACATTATCTTGCTAGGTACTCCTTTTTGTGTGGATTGTATGGTATTCCTGTACAATCCTGTGTTCCCCTAACGTATTTCTTTGTTCTCTTTTCGTTTGTTGCTCGCCAGCTCCCTGTCTCGCACTGTCTCTCTCTTTCTCTCTCTCTCTCTCTCCCTCTCTTTATTTTTCTCGTTTCTCCCCTCTCTATCCATTCCTTCACCCTTTGACATTCGCCTTTCTCTTTTTCTCTCTTTCAAATGGTGCTGTCCCATGTTATAATCATGATACAGATGCGTCTTATTTTAATCATCTATTCTTTTACGTGGGCTTTAACATGATCACGGTTTCTTTTACCTATTATATGGAATTCCTTTTCCTTCTCTCTTGTTTTATCTCTCTTGTTTTAATTCTCGCCCCTTCTCTCTTTTCTCCCTGGTCTTCCTAGTCTCTAGCCCATCGTATTCATATAATTATGTCAATCCTTGAAATCAAAGGTTTACGATAGCTTTGTGATTAGATTGTATAAGCAATACTGTTCATGAGAATGATTGGAATGAGTTTGAAACAGCGAAGGTAATATCAAACGCATTATAATCCATATGTCTAATGCTACTTCTATGTTAAGTACTCAACCTACTTGGCTTTTGAAGAAACTTATCAATTGTAATGTTCCTGCCTTGACTTGTATTGTAAACAATTCTTTATCATCTGGTATCTTCCCAGAAGCTGCTCACGAGGCTGTAGTTGTACCTATTATCAAGAAACTCAACTTGGATAAAGATACTTTACGTAACTACGGTACAGGCCTGTTAGTAATCTTTCACATATTGCAAAACTGATGAAAAAGGTAGTAGCTATTCAACTCACAGACCACTTAAACGATAACAACTGTTATGATCCAATGCACTCGCATAGAGGTCCAATTTCATCACTGAAACAAACAGCTCTTTTGAAGCTACAAAATGACGTTCTATCATTTTTTTTCCAGGGTAAACATAGCTGGGGAACTATCTGACCCGTGGGTTGCTGACTTTGGAGTACCCGAAGGGTCAGTTCTTGGACCGATCCTTTTCAGTCTGTATATTATTCCCATATCTGACATTATTAATAAACATGGATTACAGTATATTTGCTATGCTGATAATATTCAGTTGTATACTTCCTTTGATCCACGCTCTCTAGAAAACATTAACGAAACACTTGACCAAATCTCACTGTGTATTGCAGAGATAAGCACTTGCATGTCGTCTAACTATCTAAAATTGAATAATACCAAAAATGGCCTTTGGTTCTTCTGCTCGCCATGTTCAATACATATCAGATGTATGGCTTAATGTAAATGGTCAATCCATTCCTATCTCCCCTAAAACTACATATCTTGGTGTATGCATTGATACTATGTTCAAATTGACCTCTCACGTAAACCACGTAGTCTGTAATTGTAATTATCATCTCCGAAATTTATGGAGGAATCGTAGATTCATTGATTTTAAGACATGTTACCATGCTGTCCGAGCTGTAATTCTTTCTAGGTTGGATTATTGCAATAGTCGTTATACTGTTTTGTGTGCTAGAGATAGAAGGAAACTTGAAACTGTCCAGAATCGTGCAGCTAAATTAATCTTTGGCCTTGGGTCTAAAACTCATACTTCACCCTTACTTAAGGAGCTCCACTGGTTACCTCTCCACCAACGTGTTCTGTTTAAATTCTGTTTGTATGCTTTCAAAATACTCAATCATTTGGCACCTGAATATCTTAATAACACCCTCCAAATATATACACCATCTCGTAATCTTCGCTCAGCGACCGACACATGTAAACTTATCATTCCCAAATCTAGACTCTCAACAGCTGAAAAACGTTTTGCAGTAGCTGCATCAAAGACTTGGAACATCATCCCTCTTTCCATAAGGGAAATTACCTGTCTTGCCACCTTCAAAAGATCCCTCAAAACTTACCTTTCCCCCAGTGATCTATGTGATCTACTTCATGTGAGACTGTACATTTTTTGTCCTCTTTTCATATATTTGTATTTATAAGCGCTATGGTACTTATTGCTTTTAGCGCTCCTAAATATTCGATATTATTATTATTTATTATAAATGCACATTTCAATTTTTTCTACTTTTGTATTTTTCATATTTCCTGCAATTCAATGTCTTGAGCTGTATTTTTTGTAATGGAAATCTCCTAATTAAACACTCAACTGTGATGATTAAGTGTATGATGGTTCTATATATATACAACAAAAAGACAATGGGAGAAATATACACAATAAATTGATATAGAGTAAATAAAGTGAGAGTTATCACCTTGGATTCCGGAAATAATATTCATTTACAAGACATAAGTATTTTGCTAAGTCAGTGTCTTTTATCTTAGTGTAACTTTCAAAGGCCTTATGACAAGCAATCAAAGCTTACACTAATATTTCCTATTTTAAAAAAAGATTAAAAAAAAAAAAAAAATCCAGTTTATTTCTCCATTATCATACCTTTATTATTCAGTGATAGTACATTTAAATACATAGGTTGGTAATACCCAAGATCAATGAAACATCATCATTGCCATATATTTTGCACAACAAATATCATGGAATATTAACAATCATATTAAACATTCTCATATTGTAATTCAGATTCTGTATTGTTTTATGTAGTTATATTAGCACAATTATATGTAAACAAATATGCCTATAGTCACTGTTGAGCGGGGTGCTGCAGTTGGCGCTGTCAGTGACCTTTTCAGTAAAGATGTACCCCAGAATATGATTGCTCCAAACAAAACTGAAAACTGTAAAAAAAAAAATCTTCATAAATTGAAGATGATTTAGATATCAATGAAACGGTATGCATTACTTGCTACATGATATTAGGATAAGTAAAATACGGAGAGATAAATACACATATACACAAATGCACAGGAGGAGAAGAGAAAGAAGAAGAGGTAGAAGATGAAGCAGAATAGGAGGAAAAAGATGAAGAAGATCGTTGATGTCAGTGCCCTGTGTTTGTGCTTGTGCGATCTCCTCCAAATTTCATATTTTCGTGCTATGGATCTTTGAAATAATTGTTAAAACCTATTTTGTGATGACAAGCAAGGACAGTAGAAGCTCAAGGATGACTTTGAGGGACTTTTTGCGTAGGATTGCAGGGATTTTAGAGGATTCTTTTCCACCCAGTGGCATTGGTTTGAATGATACAATGTCACTCCTGTCCCATACATAAGGTTTAATGTTGGACATACTCAGGTTGTGTGGAGACATCAATGAGTGCCTGCTGATATCAGCCATGGACCTCTTTGTGAATCTGTGACTCCATAATGACATAGCAAGTATTTCTTTTGCCAATGTGACATTTGATATTTTTATTCTCAATCCTTTCATCTGCTGAATTGAAGTGAGAGTTGAACTGATTGTTTATTGTTTATTATTCTGCATGAATGCTGAGTGAGATTGAGACTAGTCTAGTGATAGCTAGGATACAGATCTATGCTTTGACTGCTTATAGGTCTATGCTGTCATCATGCCTAGCTCTCTCCTAGATTACCTTTGCTGGCTATTCCTAGCAGCTTCTGTCATTAACATTCATGTACATCAAGGGCATATCGTGTCTGATCGTGATACTACATGTAGTATGAATCACAACCTGAGCTTTTATGGCAATCACCTCTGCAATTCAAAGAGTAATGACGCCAACTGGTTGCAGGACTCTCTATTTATGTCAACACTCGCCCGCAAGAGATCAAGGAACTGCCAGCACACCATGCATCGTGAGAGGCATACTCTTCTTTATTTGAGTTTTATATTGTTATCCAATGCTGCTGACATTGAACTGAATCCGGGGTCCAGAGCACCGAAATACCCATGCCAGATATGTTCACGTGCCGTAACTTGGAAACAGCGTGGTGTAGCTTGTGATGACTGCGATCAGTGGTACCACGCCGACTGCATGGGAATGTCAACGCAAGTGTATGAAGCCTTGAACAGTGTGTCCTGGCATTGCATTAGATGTGGCATGCCACAGTTCTCGTCCAGCCTCTTTAACTCCACAAGCATAGAGGTCAGCAACACATTTGATGTTCTAGGATCACAAAGTGATGTCACTACGAGCAGCATGGAGACAACGACCAATAGCTCTTCATTATCTTTGGATGGCCCTGGTCACCGCAGTGGGCATCCTCTCCAGTAAATGTGAGGTCGTCTTCACCAGTAAATTTCAGAAAGGAGAAACAACACACCAAACCTAGAACTATGAAAGTGCTCAACATAAACTTTCAGAGCATCAAGAATAAGAAGGAAGAATTGGCTGTACTCATTGAGACAACATATCCTTCTGTTATCATTGGTACAGAAACCTGGCTCAACCCTACCATCAGGAGTTCAGAGATCTTCCCTTCCAACTTTGAAGTGATTCGCAAAGACAGACAAGATGGCTATGGCGGAGTACTACTGGCGATAAGGAATGACCTCATGTACGACACCATGGACACGACAGATGTTGGGGAGCAGGTCTTTGTTAAACTTTCATTCGGGGCTAACGTAAAGTTAATAATTGGTGCTTTGTACCGTCCCCCAAACAGTGACATTAACTATCTCAATGACCTCTGCTCTATTGTTGAGAAGGTTGCATCCAGAAACAAGAAAGCAGCTTTGTGGATTGGTGGTGATCTGAACCTACCAGACATTGATTGGGTGAACCTCAGCATCAGCGGTCATAACTATCCAGCCAACATGAACAACAGATTGTTGGACATGACCTATAACTCCGCCCTCCAACAGATGGTAACTTTTGCCACACGTGGAGAGAGCATTTTGGATCTATTTCTGACCAACCGACCATCTCTCGCCAACAAGTGCACCCCACTACCAGGACTTGGGGACCATGACATAGCCAGTGTAGACACAGATGTAACAGCAAAGAGGCGCAAACCAGTGAAGAGGTTAGTGCACATCTGGAAGAATGCCAACCTTGAGGAAATGAAGAGGGAATGCCACACATATCAACGCCACTTCATGGAAACCCACAATGAACTGAGCTCTGTCACTGACATGTGGGAGGAAATCAAGACCACCTTACAGAATTTGCTCCAAAAGCATGTACCGTCAAAGATGACCTCGAGCCGTTTTAATCAGCCGTGGATCACCTCTTCAGTTAAGCGGCTTGCCAGAAGGAAGAAACGTGCTTTCATACGAGCTCGCTCTACCAGCCTGCCACAAGATTTCCTAAAGTACAAAGATCGGAAAAAGTCTTCACGGATGGCCTGCAAACAATCGTACAGTGACTACATCAATCACATTATAAGTCCAGACATGTCCTCAAATCCCAAGCGCTTTTGGAGCTTTATTAACAGCAAGAGGAATGACAACACCGGAGTAGCACCTCTTAAAGCTCAAAGTGGAAGGACTATCTCAGATAGCACTGGCAAGGCACACATCTTGAATGAACAGTTTGCATCTGTCTTCAACAAGGATGAAGACATGACCACCATCAAAGACAAGGGACAAAACCTTTATCCAGACATGGATCAAATCAACATCAATCCTGCTGGAGTGTACAAGCTGCTTTCAACTCTGCAGATACACAAGGCTACTGGTCCAGATGGTCTACAAGCAAGGCTCCTGAAGGAACTTGCCATAGAACTTACACCTACTTCACTATCCTCTTTCAAGCATCAGTCGACCAAGGCATCATTCCTGATGACTGGAAGAAAGCTGATGTAGTTCCTATCTTCAAGAAGGGAGAGATATAAAGCGGAAAACTACAGACCAATCTCTCTGACCTCCATTGTGTGCAAGACCTTGGAACATATTGTTTGCAGCAGTATACTTGATCATCTCGACAACCATAACATCTTAAGTGATGCCCAGCATGGCTTTCGTAAGGAGCGCTCGTGGAAATCTCAACTGTTACTAGCTGTGCAGGACCTTGCCAGAGGTATTGAGGATGGCGAACAACTTGATGTTATTCTTTTGGACTTGTCAAAAGCGTTCGACAAGGTTCCCCATGGTAGGCTGATGTACAAAGTCAACTATTATGGAATCAGAGGCAATATCCATAAGTGGATTGATTGTCTACTCAGTAACCGGTCTCAGAGGGTTCTGCTTGAAGGAGTAGCATCACATGCATCACCTGTCCTTTCAGGGGTTCCTCAAGGTAGCGTGGTCGGACCTCTGCTCTTCCTTCTCTTCATTAACGACCTCCCCGAGTATGTCTCCACACAGTCTACGGTGCGGCTCTTTGCTGATGACTGCATCATGTACAGAAAGGTCAAGACAGAGGAAGATACTGAACAACTGCAGAGGGACCTGGATGCTCTTCATGTATGGGAAGCAGACTGGCTTATGCAATTTCACCCGCAGAAATGCCAAGTTATGCATGTCACCAATAAGAGGAAAGCACTCAGGAGCTCAACACCTTACTGCATTCATGGAACGCCTCTAAAGGAAACTGAGAAAGCAAGATACCTTGGTGTTAACTTTCAGGAAAACATGAAGTGGAATCACCATGTGGATGCCATTGCCAAGTCGGCAAATTCTGTTAGCAGCTTCCTGCAGAGAAATATCAGAGACTGTCCTCTCAAGACAAAAGTGTTGTGCTACAAAACACTCGTCCTTCCAGTACTGGAGTATGCTGCTGTGGTATGGGACCCATTTACTCAGAAGAACATCGCAAGATTAGAAATGGTACAACGTCGCTATGCCCGCTTCGCTTTAGGAGACTTTAGACGTACAAGCAGCGTAGCTGATATGCTAAAGCAACTCCAGTGGACCACACTCCAGGAAAGAAGGGCACAACAGAGAGTATGTATGGTCTACTGCATAATCCACAGGCTAATTGACATTCCTGACGTACACCTCATTCCAGCCGCTGGGCCATCTACACGTGGGAATCCAAACAAGTTCCAAATCCCCTACGCCAGAACCCAAACGTATCAAAAGACATTCTTTCCTGATGCAATCAGACTATGGAACTCCATCCCAGCGAGTATAGTTAACAGCACCTCCTTAGCGATCTTCAAGCAGGGGGTGCAACAAATGAGGCTTCGTTAAGCCTCTTTTGTTTTTTTAGCCGCACATAGCATCAACTTGTAGTGAGATTTTTACTTGCACTATTCATCTGGGCACTCGACAAGCACAAGTACGATAATACGCCAACGGCGGTCTGTACTTAACCGGAAGAAGAAGAAGAAGAAGAAGAAGAAGAAGACGGAGAAGAAGAAGTAGAAGGGGAGGCAGAAACAAATCAATGGTAAAGTTAATGGGAGAGCAGTGTATAACATGAAAAGTCTATATCTTCTTTTACGAAAGCAACTGATGAATTACCTTTGGAAAATTCATACAAACATATTTCAAGATTGCATACTTACAAGTCAGATATCTTGACCACGTTAACATATAACAATGAAAAGATCATGTGTTTGTGCACGCAACCCAAATCTTTTTTCTTTTTTTTTTACAAATCGTTCCTGTACAAAATCAATTTTGTCCATTGGGGTTATGGAGCTGTTCCATTAAGAAAATACATGTATACAATAAATTAGGATATTCAAGTCAATATCAAGGCAGAATAGGGTAAAGCATAAGGTGAGTAGATACAAAGTCGGTTTCAACTTTTTGATTAAACCTCAATTTAGTGATGACAGTTTATGAAGAAATTATATTTGAACTTTAAAGGTTAATTTCCCGTCTATAATAATAAACACCCGAAACATAAATAGATTCCACTTGGACGAAAATTTTATTGTTATTTGTATATGACCTGGTCAAGATTATATATAAGTGTTAAAAGCATGTAAATTGCTTCATTTATATTGAGCTACATTCTAGTGGCTTTGAATCCAGAGAAAGTTGCAGTTTACTTCGGTAGTTCCTGCGTTAAGAAGTGTTTCATGTTTATGATGGCAGAACAAATGTCAGGAAAAAGCATAAATGATAAAACTGTACAGGCCCGTAACTAGGATTTAAGTGGGTGCAGACAGTATATGAGGTGTACCGAGGCGCCTGAGCGAGGGGGTCTAGGAGGGTGCCCCCTCCTAGTGTATGACATCGGAATTTTTCTGTTTGAAAATCAAATTTTAAGTAGAATTGTGAACACCAAAACGTTTTACTATTAACTGTGTCCTACCTAAAGTATGTTGTTTGCATTGTTGCATTGTTTCCTTTACCTTTATCAGGCAGAGCAACATCCTCCTTGAATGGCTCTTTTTAATGACGTCTACCACCTCCTCCAGGTTGATGACCTTGTCGTTATGAATGTGCATAAGAAGTGGCATAGCGCGGGCTCTGTCGTGGGGGCACCAGTCTATAGTCTACTAGAACAGCGTTTTAAAAAAAATTGTTTCTTTGTCACGGCACCCTTTAGGAATTAAAATGTTTCGCGTCACCCCATTCCAAACTTTGTCAACAATTTTGTTTTCCATCCACCGTATACAAAGAATTTTATGTGATTTTTAAAAATTACAATCGACTCACATCAGTCTCACTATATGACCATATTGACAAAACTAATAAAAAGATGCCTGATTGGACATACTAAATTATATAAACTTAAAAAGATTGGGCAAATATTGTGCTAAGTCATTCGAGGGGACATTGTGCTGGGAAGAAAAGACTGTCAAGTCCTCACATCCATTACTAAATACATATCATTCTGTCTGCATTCTCCTTCCTGTTACGCACTGCATACAAGCTGTCACGTGGGATGACTAAGTGTAAACCGGGCCTAGTGCCAAGACTATGTCATTTAATGTATGAAAGAAATCGGGAGTTGATCGCGGACATATTATTAACATAATATATGGCAAATCCTTTTTGCACTGCTGTATTACGATCGCCTGATATGTTATGCACGCTACATACTGCAGCTATTATAAGGTCTACTAAACTCATCTATTATTGACTCACATAAGACATGTGATGACAACTATATATTATTAAATAAAGTAAATGTTATATAATCGTTATTTAGCAAATAAATAACATTATTTCCTTATAACGCAATGAAAAACACATTATTATTTATAAATCATTTCCTGTTTATTTTCATTATTCATTAATAATTACAATTCACATTGTCATTATTTATAAATAATAAAAGATACGAGCCATTTATACATAAATAATGAAAAGTACAGTCCACAATACCGCCATAATATAAATATTCGTGAGCGTGACTGTTACTATTATTCTATATTCCATGCACCTTTCCATTTTTGCCCTCTGTTCATTCTCATCAGAGTCTTTGACGTTAAATTTGAAATCAATTATTCTCAGTTATGTAGTATTTAAAAAAATGAGGGAATGGGAGTGGGGTGTGTTCTGCTAACTTTAAACTTAATTTGACTCCCCTTCCTCTTTTTTGAGAACCCAAATAAATGTAATCTCATTAGTCCTTCCAAAGCCTTGCAATTGGAGGAAGCGGGGGCAAATTACATGAACAGGGGACAGAGGGTATGATGGTGGTATCACCTCCACCTGCTCCAACTGCTTGTAATACTATATATTTGAACATTATATTTGCAACTGGTTTCACTCTTCCTCCCTATCGCTATCTTTTTGTTCTCTCTCTCTCTCACTATCTCACAGCATTATATATTTTTCATTTTCACGACATCAACATCTCTTACCATTAAATAGTTCTCTCTCATTTCCTTCCCTTTCTCCTTTGCTCCCTCTCTCTTTCTGAACTCTCACGTTCTGTTTCCAGATTTTTTCCACATATGACTCAATTCATACAACCATATGCACACTAAAAATCAAAAGATATGAAGGGAATATTCTATATAAGATAATAAACATTATGTTCAAGTTATTCATTTTACTTACAGCAAATTAGTATACAGATTATAAAATTCATGGTGAACTATTAAGCACAAATAGCCTCATCTGCAACTTGAATTTACTACAATTTAAATCTTATCCATTTGTATAAATTACTTTTTTCTAAAAGAAAATCAACAAATCATATGCTAATTCTGAGCACTACTTTTTTCTCTCCAGGGAATGTATTGTATTATGACTTGCACCTTATTATAACACACATTATAAACAGATAATTTATAACCCATATATTCCTTTATAATTGTTTGACAGAGGATCTTTTCTTTGTCAAACGCTCTGCCGCCCCTTTATAATGTACAGATTTACTGAAAAAAAATGCCTGGTTGGACATACTAAATTATTAAACTAAAAAAGATTGGGCAAATATTGTGCTAAGTCATTCGAGGGGACATGGTGCTGGAAAGAAAAGACTGTCAAGTCCTCACATCCATTACTAAATACATATCATTCTGTCTGCATTCTCCTTTCTGTTACGCACTGCATACAAGCCGTCACGTGGGATGACTAAGTGTAAACCGGGTCTAGTGCCAAGACTATGTCATTTAATGTATGTAGGAAATCGGGAGTTGATCGCGGACATATTATTTACATAATATATGGCAAATCCATTTTGCAATGCTGTATGACGATCGCCTGATATGCTCTGCTCGTTACATACTGCAGCTATTATAAGGTTTACAGAACTCATCTTTTATTGACTCACATATTATGTGATGATAATTACGTATTTTATTTGGCTTGCAGTAATGTACTTTCAATGGTAAACAATATCCTCAATGGGAGTGTGTAAACCTACCCATCAGTATGAATGCTGAACATGATCGAGGGTCAACGCACTGTAGTGCTATTCAAATAAGTCCCTGTGTCTTAGAGCCCCTGGGAAATAATCAACAGAACATTGAGCATCAAAGTTTCCTTTTGCTATTCAATAAATTTACACTGAGATTTGAATTGTGTTATTAATTTTGCTTGGTGTAGGGTGATATATAGTCTATAATCTTATCGTCACCCAAATTATATTTGCAATACAATGTTGAAAACCCATACGACTCAGGAAACAGACGCGCTAAGCCATGAAAAATTCAAATATCGCTGATATCATGAACATTGAGAAAGTGAAGGGTGTTGATATTGAATGTACATGTTTTTTTAAGTGTTTTATAAGTTCATATAAATAACGGATTGAAGTTTATCATTAATCTGTGATTTTAAATCTAATTTTATATAGTTTCGACCTTAAAGCCACCTTTGTGTACAATAACATCACCAAATATCTTACGAATTTCATGTATTATACAAGGTACAAACCACTGGTGGATCTTGACAACGCATTCTGCCAGGATGTAGGGGTGATATTACATGGAATGAACTTGATTGTGCATTGAAATTACATAACATCCTTTCAAATGTCTGGCAGGAGATCTTTATTTCAAGTACAAGGGCAATCCTAGCTATTTTGTCCTAGACGCTACCGACCACAATCTGATGTCTTGACCAATCTGATTTGTCCTACTAGAAACTTGACTCAAACAAAACATTGATAAACATGATAGTCTAGGCCAAATAATGCTCACAATTCCTTTACACAATTCAATAGTAACGGATCTGATACGTACATTGTATTTTTTCACATATGCGGTTTTGTAGAGTGATAGAATTGTACAATTATTAATGTATCAATTTTAATGTGAATTTCTTCCATGTAAGTTAAACGGATACTTAGGTCGTTCGTTTTTAAAAATGACTAGAAAAAAGAACCGGCAGTAATCCTGATGATTGGTAGTTCAAACGACTATATACATACATGTGCTCGCATGCCTATGTCACCACACTGCACGTGTAGGGCAGCATAAATTATGTCCGTCGGATCATTAATAATCAGGCACTGCGATCTATGATGGTCTCGTGCTATGACATATCCACATGAAAGTCTTGCACGCGTCATCTCATTGTTACACCTTCTTTCGTTTCATAGAGAGGGAAGGAGAGGACGGATAGAATGGTAGGAACGATGCACATAATGTATCGATCAAAAGTGCAATTTACATCTTTCCATGAATTATGTGTCATGACTTATGACATTTGCTCTGTTTTTGTTTTTCATAAATTATTTAATCCACAGTGGACTATGTACCCTGAGTGTCATCTGGCTTTTGTATATTCTTACACTTTGTAGTATTGTATTTAATGTCTTTTTAAAACCTGCTTGTAAGTTGTAAATAATTCAGCCATCGGCTGCTAATCATATTTAGTTTTATACCATGAATAAGTAAATAAATAAATGTTTCTCGTAAATACTGTTTACATCATAAATTCAAGGAGTAGTTTTTGTGATGCTCTGAAGTGATCTATGCATTTACATATATCTGATGACTGTAATAATTAGGTATTTAGCAATTACTTCGGCCTAAGGGTACTATGTCCCATTTGTTGGCCAACAAAAATGAAAAGGTAAAATTCCAATGGCATTTGAAAGCTAATACTAATTCAGAACTTCCCTCAAAACAGAAAGGCTTGAAAATGTCTTTTTGTGTGAAAATAACGACCGTTAGTTGTCGAATCGAGTTTAGCGAGCGCGCTCGTTTAATTAAATTGTCTGATTTTCAGACCCTTGTACCGAATGGTCGTACGTTTTGTGCTGCGCAAAGATTCAATCAGCAAAGTTTTGGCCATTACAAGAAGTGGGTTATTGATGTGGACAAATGCTCGTGTCCCCTTTACAGCTCATGTTATGTATGTTATTACCCCCCCCCCCCAAAAGTCAGTCAGTCACTCAATAGTGTCTAACAGTGATGTCTAGAAAGTAAACGGGTTTCCTTGCATAAATTTGAATACTAGGACACTGCTTATGTTTAAATTTCACAGATAGGACATACGTGACATATTCATAATTCCTGCAACTTGAAATTCTACATAAATTGATATTTGCTGCAAAAGGGATACACTACCTTAAAGGGAACGAAATCAAAGTGGCATGACAGATTTGGTGTCAATTATTGTCCATGACTCCACAACACTTGGCATTTTAGTGCACATCAAATTGCCAAAAGACATAATAACAGCAATAAATAATAATAATAATAATAATAATAATAATAATAATAATAATAATAATAACAATAATGATTATAATAATAGTAAGTAATATTGGAATGATTAAATTGTTAAATGATTTAATGCACTGTAAATCTTACAAACACAAACATACATACATATATACACAGCCCACCCTACCACGCCCCTATAGCACTCACCTTTATACCAATATCAGAAATAAATACCCATATCTTGCAGGGGTTTATACAGTACAAAATAATAACCGGATACAATATAACAGACACATACATTATAAATTCCATTTGTACAAGCAATTACCTATGTACAAAACATCAACCCCCCTAAATAATAGTTTAACAATTTAAAACAAAATATATACATGTACAATATTCCTGAATTATGTTATGTTAATCCTGCATCTTCCTTCCAACCATGTCAAACAATGGTAATGAAGTAGATTGCCTTTTCATTTCTTTGACATATTATATATATATTTATAATACAGATACGCAGCAATTCCTGATACAAATTTACCAAACATACACACATAAATAAGGACACTCGTTGAAAGGCCCAGCTGCATAATAGAGAAACTTTCTATGTGTCACTTTAGAAGAAAGTTTCGCAACATTGTACATGTCCATTTTGTTAAATGAAAGATGTTCGATGTAAAAATATTATTTGTTATGCTAAATCATATTGATATAATGGAACGTAAATAAAATGATTTGAAAATATACAGAATTCAAAAGTTATCAATGTTCTCACGATAATAAGAAAACAATTATCTTACATTACGTTCCATTTAGAAATAGGTTAAATCTAAAGGCCATTTGTGATAAAAATTTACCAAAATAGAATATTCATTGCACCTAATGTACACACTAGGAGGCTGTTCACACCGGCAGAGAAAGCGCGGTCTAGCGCGCGCTAGACCGCGCTATCTCTGCGGTGTGGAAGGTACAACGTCGTTTCGGTCCGCCCAACAGCGAGCCACGGCGAGCCAAAACGGCGTGCCACTGGACCACCTCTTGGGGGTGGTCCACGAGAGATAGCGCGGTCTAGCGCTCGCTAGACCGCGCTATCTCTGCCGGTGTGAACCCGAGCTACGATAGCATGCCGGAAGTCATCGTTCTACACGCGGGAATTTTATACTCATTCTATTAAAGTCCCTCTTGTGTGAAAATATGCATCAACTCAACTACGGGTTCGTAATAGCGCGCGAAATCTTTGACCGCTCTGACCTCATGACGTCACGCGTCATGGCAACAGGACCTCTCAAAAAAGGGGGTGCTACGATAGACCGCGCTATCTCACTGCGGTGTGAATCCGGCGAATGCCAATGGGTGGACCGTGGGTCGCGCTACGATAGCGCGATCCACGGTCCGCCCACGGTCCCCCCTTGCGGTGTGAACAGCCTCTAGTAGACCCCTTTCTCACTCACTTTGCTGGACCGATCTACGATAGACTGATCCACTGGACCGCTCCAGAGGTACGGTTTGTTTTTTTCACGCTCATCCCAATTTTTACCCTGATGAGACACCTGATGCCATAGCAACAGGAACCGTTCCTGTTGCTTTGATAGCAAAGGGCACTTTCGCGCGGAATCATCTTATCTTCTATCTTTCCATTTGTTATTATTGATCTTTACTGTTCTATCACCTGCTCTGTCTATCTTTCCTTATCATATTCCCCCTTCTATCATCTTCTCTTATGTTATTCTTTGTTTTTCTTTCTATCATTTTTTCTTTCTGTATTTCGTTATGTTTTTCTTTGTTTTTCCTTCTTTCAGTTACTCGTCTATCTCTCCCTTTGCTTTAGGTAGGTAGGTAGAAAGAGAACATTGTATAATGATAGAAACAAAGAATAACATGAGGAGAGATAACAAAAATAGAGGATAGGATACAAATAAAGGACAACATAACGAAAGATAGGAAGAGAAAGTGATAGAATGATAAAAAAGAAGAATAACATAAGAGAAGGTGATCAAAGGAAGAAAAAAATGATAACATAACGAAGTATAGAACGAAAAATTGATGGAATGATCAAAACAAAGAATAACAAAAGAGAAGGTGATAGAGGGAAGAAACAAAGGATAACACAAGGAAAGATAGAAAAAAGAGGATAGGATAAGCACAAGGGGTAACATAAAGAAAATAGAAAGAGAAAATATAGTAGGATAAATTCAAGGATAACATAAGGAAAGAGAGAAAGAGAAAATGATAGAATGATAGAAACAAAGAATAGCATAAAAGAAGATGATACACGGAACAAAAAAAAAAAAAAACTAACACAAGGAGAGACAAATAGAGAAGACGAAAGACTATGTGTAAAGAAAAAGAATACCAAAGGGAGAGATAGACGAGGAGGTTAAATGAGGAAAAACAAAGAATATCATTACGAAAGACATAAATAAAATGATAGGATTATAAAGACACATAATAACATAATAGAAGATGATAGAAGGTGGGGGAAAGAAATATGATAAGAACAGATAGAAAGAGAAGATGATAGAATAATGAAGATCAAGAATAAGAAAAGGAAAGAGAGAAGAGAAGATGATTCCTCGCGAAAATGACCCGTCGCATCACGTATCTCATCAGGGTAAAATTAGGATGAGTGTGAAACCAAAAGAAACATACCTCTAGAGCGGTCCAGAGCGGTCCAGAGCGGTCTAGCTTGGTCGAGCAAAGTTATTGAGAAAAAGGTCGCATAAACTTACAAAACGGCAAATGGAGCATCCAATAATAGGTAGGCTACTTAGAGATAATGCCACAGCTATATATTGTATTTTCACGTAGGCCTTTGTTTTTATTTATGCATAAGGATCAATAGAAATATATATTACTACATGTATTACATAATTATGTAAAAAGTTAATAAAATATAAGGCTCCTTTTTTATAGGTAAAAACACATTCACCCATTTGTGATATTAAAAAAAATCATACTATGAGCACACACTACACAAAGCTGTATTATTCATGATTTCACAGGCATAATCTAGGCAAAAATACTGCTAGTATACACATGCACATTTAATATATTAATAACAAATATTCTAGTAAATACTTGTTCGTATCAAAAGGAAAAGCAGGGAAACAGTCCACTAGCTTCCCAATGGAGCACAGACTCAAGGCGTGTTCACAAATAACGCGTTTATTCCGCAGCCGTTTATTATTTTGAAAAAAGTATTGCTCATTACTATTATTATTATCGTTATCATAGTCATCATCACTGTTACTATTCATATTATTCTTAGCACCACAATTATTACAGTATAAATTTTTGCAATAATATTCCTACTACATGTACATTTTTTATCAACAAATAACATCTTAGTATATATTTGTACGTATCAAAAGATATAAAAAAGGAAGAAAATCCACTAGCATCCCCTTGGAGCACAGACTTAAAGTCCATCTAAAGTGTTGGGAGCCCTAAATCCGGCAAAAATTTGATGGCAAAATTTCACTGGAATTTTATCATAATCTGAAAGAGGATGTCATTTAAGACTCACTTCTGCAAAGATTTAACCCCAAAAATGTGTTTGAAGACAAACATTGATAAAAGAATACACAATTTTGGTTTTCTGTGGTATGCAAAAAACCTAAATTTTGTATTCTTTCATCAATATTCGACTTCAAATACATTTGCTTTGAAAATATTCGCAGAAATGTGTCTTAGGGTGCGTTTATCATCCCTTTTCTGGCCTAGAGGCTGTTCACACCGGCAGAGATAGCGCTGTCTAGCGCGCGCTATCTCTGCGGTGTGGAAGGTACAACGTCGTTTCGGTCCGCCCAACAGCGAGCCACGGCGAGCGAAAACGGCGTGCCACTGGACCACCTCTTGGGGTGGTCCACTTGAGATAGAGAGGTCTAGCGCGCGCTACACCGCGCTATCTCTGCCGGTGTGAACCCGAGCTACGATAGCACGCCGGAAGTCATCGTTCTACACGCGGGGAATTTTATATTCATTCTATTAAAGTCCCTCTAGTGTGAAAATATGCATCAACTCAACTACGGGTTCGTAATAGCGCGCGAAATCTTTGACCGCTCTGACCTCATGACGTCACGCGTCATGGCAACAGGACCTCTCAAAAAAGGGGATGCTACGATAGACCGCGCTATCTCACTGCGGTGTGAATCCGGCGAATGCCAATGGGCGGACCATGGGTCGCGCTACGATAGCGCGATCCACGGTCCGCCCACCCCTTGCGGTGTGAACAGCCTCCTAGAATCAGCGTTTTCAAGCGTGTTTTAGGCAAATTTGCATGGTGTTAAACACAAGCCTGTTTTGGAACGTCTTTAGATATGGGTATATTGAAACGCCGAAAAAAGTGCGTTTTGAATGTGAGAATGATCCGGAATCACTTTTCTGAGAGATGATAAACGCAAAGCTGTTTTGAAACACACATACATATCGGACCTTCCCAGGCTAATTTCCGGTTCGGAGAAATAGCGCGCGCCGTGTACTGTGTCATGTTGTTGTACAAGCATGCCTGTATACTCGTCCATCGTTCATTGTTCATTGCATTGTTCATTGTTTACTATTATGCGATTACGTGCTTTAACTATTGTATTTTCATCGCGTGCACATGCTAACATATTACTCCGAGAGGCTGTTCACACCGCAAGGGGCCGTGGGCGGACCGTGGATCGCGCTATCGTAGCGCGACCCACGGTCCGCCCATTGCATTCGCCGGATTCACACCGCAGTGAGATAGCGCGGTCTATCGAAGCACCCCCTTTTTTGAGAGGTCCTGTTGCCATGACGCGTGACGTCAGAGTATAATATTCCCCGCGTGTAGAACGATGACTTCCGGCATGCTATCGTAGCTCGGGTTCACACCGGCAGAGATAGCGCGGTCTAGCGCGCGCTAGACCGCGCTATCTCTCGTGGACCACCCCCAAGAGGTGGTCCAGTGGCACGCCGTTTTGGCTCGCCGTGGCTCGCTGTTGGGCGGACCGAAACGACGTTGTACCTTCCACACCGCAGAGATAGCGCGGTCTAGCGCGCGCTAGACCGAGCTATCTCTGCCGGTGTGAACAGCCTCCGAGAAGATCGACAACATTTCGCGCGCGCCCCAGTTGACCTCCGAGCAACTCTCTGCTTCCCAGGTCTAACGGTGCAAAGCAGTTGCGTAGAGACAAGGCCTTTATTTCGAATCGTGACGAGTTGATAAATGCGACATCCCGCAAATGACGTTCGTATAGTGGGGTTCGATATGTATGTATAAACACGCTGTTTCTGAGTGGCAAAAGATGTTAAACGCACCCTTAACTGCCATCGTCTTTCATACAGTTTAAGTGGAATTTTGCCATCAACACTTTAGAGGGGCTTTAATGCGTCTTCACTAATTATGCGGTTACCCTGCAGCGGTTCCTAATTTCGATACAAGTATTAAATAATTATCATCATAATTAATTATTATTACCATTATTAGCGCCATCATTAATACAGTAAATATTATAATAATGAGAAATAATAAAGGAAATAATAATGATAATACAGTAGGCTTGCGGTTGCACCATGTGAGAGAGAGGGAGGATTGGGGAGTCCTGAAAAGGACTCTCGGTAATCTTTCTGTTTTGAGTGTGTGTAGTCCTGAAAAGGACTGTTGGTGTATTCTTCAAAAAGAATGTTGGTTATCTTTCTTAACTTATAGTTTGAAGGAGAAGTATAGCGCCGGTTGGAGAGGATGGGTGGTAGGAGTGGCTCGACGTTTCGAACAGGTTTAACAGGTTGCAACTGCAAGCCCTACTGTATATCTACATCACCATGCAAGCCGATACTTATAAGCAGCATCTAACAATGATAATGTTAATACCAATAATGATCATTAAAACAATAACAACATCTGAGGGTGTACGCGCCTTTCCTCTTGGAAACGCATGTTCGCCCATATTTTATTGGAACTTCTTATTTAAATGCACATAATCACACAATAGAAATCTGGCATACTTATCTTTTAAAACTTACATTTCCTTTAAGTCACGCTTTTTACCAAAATCTGGCACAAATTGATTTTGAAATGCTATTTTCAAAACATTGGAGCTAAGTAAGTAAAGCGTGTACGTATTAATTTAATAAACGTATCATCTGAAAAATATCATTAAACCTTAGAATGTAAAGCTATCGCTAGTCTAGAAAATCAATGGCTTTTCTTGCGAGAAAGTACTAACTGGTTGCAATATCTGACAAATAAGGAAAAGATTAGAAGAAAAACAATTGATGAGCCTTACCTAGTTTTATAGATCTGACCCATTCACAAAGACAAATTTAATCATCCATTATTGAGCTGGAACATTCTTATCTAGTTTCCCATCTGCTTCAATTTATCATCTTGCTGTTGCAAGATATGCACCTAAAAGAATTATAACTATTGTTCTTAGGATTGCCATCGTGATTACTGCACAACACAGCTTACTAAACGACAGAATCCTCTTAAATTTCTCTGGATCCTCCTCTTCGCTGTTTTCCCCATGGTGGTCATCTTGATCTATGTTGACTGTGTTGTTCCGTATGATTTTACGCAGAGCGGGAATACATAGTCCTATTGAGTGGATAATTAGTAAAATGTTACATTTAAAGTAATATCACAGGAGAAAAGTTGAAATCACTTTGAATTAGTTAGAATAGTTGGAAAATGGCTTTAGCATACAGATCCTCTAAGTTTATTTTTATTAGTATAACTATGAATATTATCATTATTCTGCCCTAAGTAACGAAAATGAATTATAATCTGATATCTAATCAGAAAGGTGGAAATGTTCGCAACGGTTAGGTGTTTAATACTAGCAGGACCCGTGGAAAATCCACGGGATTCTAGGGAGGGTGGGGGATTGAAAATAGATAATTATGTGCTATCGATTATTATTATTAATATTATTATTATTTTTTATTATTTTTGTTTATTTTAAATAATATATATTTTTTAAAGATAATTTCTTTTTATCATTTATAATTTTTCTTCTTCTTTTCATTAATATTTTACACGTTAGAATATCAACCTTTTGTTTGCTGTCCCATGTATCGTTTTTATTTTTTTTATTTTAAATATGTATCATGTAATAAAACTTGAAAATTGGAAGAAAACAGTGAAATCAATAATTTGTAATTAAAATTGATGCATATATTTTAGACTAATACTTTCGTTTTCACTTTCGTTAATTACGATTATTGTCGTCACTTAAATTCGTTCCTACTTTTTTCACTATCCCTTTCCGGATCCTCACTCTCGTTATCTATACGAATATTGTTCTCATGCATGCACTGAAAATAATATACAAATATACAAATATACAATGACCATCGAGAATCTAGCTAAAACTATTCGCATCGAAGGAACATCAAATCGTATTATATTCTCCCGAGGGCTATCGCGGCCCGAGGGAGAACAGTACTATTGATGTTCCTGAGTGCGAATAGTTTTAGCTTGTTCCGAGAATGAGTCATTGTATATTTGTTTTATATCCCTTCCACCCAGGCGCGGATCCACTGATTCCTTAGGGGGAAGGGCCCAAATCTTAAGTTATGCGAGCCAAATATTGGTACGTAATGTGGCGTAATGAGCAAAAACGGTTTTTTTTTTTGGGGGGGGGAGGCCGGGGCAGACAAAAAATCCGCATCACCCCACTCTTACATGCAAGCCCCGCTCAACGTTTTTCAAAGTGATTCGGGGTGTCAAGGGGCGGAGCCCCCAGAAGCTCAGGGGTTTTAGGCATTAAATTACCGTCAGATAAGCATCCAGGGGTCCGCCTTAGGGCCATTAAGTGGGTCCAGGGGGCAGAGCCACCGGAAGTTCAGGGTTTTAGGAATTTAATTACGGTCAGATGAGTATACTTTGATACGTTATTTGTGACACTGGCAGGTCACTCATTGGCGTGGGGTCCAGGGGGCGGAGCCCCCAGAAGCTCAGGGTTTGAGGCATTTAATCACGGTCAGATGAGCATATTTTGATACCTCATTATTTTGTGACACTGGCAGGTCACTATTCTTTCTTTCTTTTCTCTTTCTTTCTATTTCTCTTTAATATACTTTTTCACAAAAAGTGGGGAGGGGTGGAGCTCGAGCCCCGAGCCCTGCCGTTCCGCGGACCCTGACATGTAGGCCTCTAAATAAGTATATTTCTTGCCTGACTGTAAATTTGGGAATTTGTCATTTTCCAACAAACGCATACAAAAGTATAATGTACTAAAAATCTCGGAAAATTATGTCATTTCAGCAACATTTGTAAATCACCGGTATCGAATTAGAAATAAACCACGTTTGAATTTTATTTGGGGCAGGCCCCCCACCCAAGCCCCGTCAGTACGCAAGCGCGCCCCCCCCCCGATCTACACCTTGTTGGCGGGAAAAATCGAAACTGATCTCCCCTACCTTTCTTCTTTCTCTTTTTTGTTTCTTCTTTCCATCCCTTCTTTCTCCCTCTTTTAGGTGTGCTGGGGGAAGGGAGGCAAGGGCCGATTCACACGTTTTTGGCGGGATTAATCGCAACTGATCTCCCCTTCTTTTCACCCTTTTTTTCTTCTTACTCTTTTTTGTTCCATTTTAGCTCTCTTTTGTTGGCGGGGGCGGGGGCAGAGGCAAGGTTTTTGGCCCTCGATTCACAACTTGTTGGCGAGAAAATTGCAACTGATATCCCCTTCTTTTCCTTTCTTCCTCTTTTTTCTTTCTCTTTATCTCCTCTTTTCCTTTTTCTTTCCCTTTCCTTCCAAGTTTTCTCTCTTATTTTGTTGATGAGGGGAGGCAACAGCCCGGGAGGCAAGGCCCTTTCGCGCCCCCACCTCCTTCTTTTTACACCTTTTCTTTTCTTCTTCCTCTTCTTTCTTTCCCTTTCTCTCCTCTTTCCCTTCTTTTCCTTCTCTCTCTCTCTTTTTTTCTTTGCTGGGAGGGGGACCAAGGCCCATGCACTGCCCCCCCCCCTGGATCCGCGCCTGCTTCCACCTGTAGGCCTATCATTCCTTGCACACTTCTGTAATAGCATGTACGTACCGTACTCACATTCACATCACATTCAATAAAGAAATAACAGAAAACAACAATTCATTGCACGGCTCAAACATGAAACATTGAAGAATCTAAAGACACGCTATACCACCTGCAGTATTACAGGTACAGCAGTAGAGTGCTGCAGTATACCGCACAGGGTAAATTGCATGGCGTGACTGGCCTGACACCGCGGGAGTTGCCCGTGCGGAGGCATGTGATATTACCTAAGCTCGCTGAATTTTTCTTCTCTTCAGTTATATGGTCTCGACAATTACAATCTATTTGCGTTATTATTGTTGTGATTTCAATGTAGTTTTCATGAAAAGACCAATAAAGCAGAAGCTTGGACTATGATTATGTTGGCATGGTCCACAGAATTTGTACAAATATATTCAAAGTAAAGATTTTACGCGAAAAATCGGACTATTGGGCCAATATAATGTAACCGTCGCACGAATTAACTCGACTGTGTGTGTACGTGTGTGAGTGTAGAACCACATATTACGTTGACGTCAGTTTGGCTGCTGCGTATATATAGCAAGATGCCTCACACGGGATAGGCCCAACCCATCGCATCATGCATGTGCTACGCTACATGACGTGAGTGGAGTGTCTCTTGATAAGGTATCTCTTTGATTAGACTGCATATAGCAAGATGCCTAACACGGGATAGGCCCTACCCTTTGCGACGTGCATATTTGCTACAACACATCATGGACTGGACTGTCTCTTGATAGTGTGATCTCTTTGATTAGACGTGCAGAGGGCGGGTGCACGCCTCGCCGACTCACTCTCGCGGGTTCGTCGCCTCCTTGCACGGACGACGCCGGCCGTGCTCTCGTCCGCCCGTCCTCCCGGGGACCCCGAAACCACCTTTAACGACATGGACGGCGACCACGGGGTCGACGTGGCACGCGACATGCCCGATCCCATCCGCTCGGAATTGTGTCGCCGTTCCCGCGCCACGGCAGAGGCGGGCAGGGTCGAGGAAAGACGGGTTTGATGTCAAAAAATTCACATTGGCAGACCGTTACGCACCCCCCGCGGCGATTTTGCGTATTAATATATAGATTTAGCATTCTCCAAGGCCCTTAGTAAACGTAGACTGAATACCTACCAGTTGTGATGGCATAAACGATGACGCTGACAAAGAGAACTTCTATTATGAGGATAATCCATACAATCCACAATCCTGAAGGCGTGCACTCGTCGGTGTCTGTATTGATTAAAGTCAATATAAGGCAATTCAAATATTTGAAACAAAAAGTCGTAGGTAATGATAAACCATCTCCTCACATGATCGGAGATGAATATTTTATAGTTTAAGCCGTATGTAATGTTTTGTTCATTACGTTAATCAGTAAGTATTATAATAAGTAGTATATATGTGTATTAAGTAATATATAATTATGTTTGTATGCATGTAACTATGTAAATAAGGAAACATATTGTTCTGCGACTTCAGAAATTTAATTAGAGACTTACACAAATTATATTGTTAAAATGTCTATACTCTATAGTTTTATGTTTGGTGTTGAGCCTCACTCCACCCCTCTCTTTCTCTCTCTCTGTATATATATACATATGAAGTGCTTGATTTCAAAAGGAGCTAAATCCATATTTTATCAGAATGGATTTTTTTGTCTTAAAATAATCATTTCTTACATATAACAGAATAAAATGCACTATATCACATTCTAAAATTTCACCAGGAAGTATGACAACTTTTAGGTAGAATATCATTTTTCATTCCAAACGGAGCTAAATCCAAATCGGTTTCATTCCAAAAGGAGCTAAATCCAATTGACCAATCAGATCGCAGTATAGAACACACACATCTGGGTTGGCTTTGTTTCCAGGGATAATGTACACATACACATGCGCGCGCACACACACAAGTACACACACATGGCTTTCTGCTTCAAAGATTTCACATTTTTGCTTGTGATCGTCATTGCTCCGAAAATAATATAATATTTTGCACATTACATTTGAATTATGGAGGAACCAAGCAGTATGGGTTCTAGGACACCTACCCCCTGGACAACCATCCCCCGGATAACCACCTCTAGGACAACTACCCCCGGACAACTACCCCCAGACAAATATCCCTAGAACAATTATCCCCTAGGACAACTACACCCGGACAACTACCCCCGGACAACTGCCCCCAGACAAATACCCCCTAGGACAACTACCCCCGGACAACTACCCCCGGACAACTACCCCCAGGCAACTACCCCCCTACGACAACCATCCTCTAGGACAACTACCCCTCGGACAACTATTCTAGGGGTAGTTGTCCTAGGGGGTAGTAATCCGGGGGTAGTTGTCTTTGGGGTAGTCGTCCTAGAGGGTGGTTGCCCTAGGGGGTAGTTGTCCTATAGGGTGGTTATCCTAGGGGTGGTTATCCGGGGGTGGATGTCCAGGGGATAGGTGTCCGGATACGAGCATTATGTGCTTCATAAAAGGAAGAAACATCTAAATGACCAGAAATGACCCATAGACTGCAGTGTTATACTAAAGTGTACCAATTATGGTTTTATAAACAGTGGTATTTACTCAGTCATAGATATCTTGATAACGTCATATATTTCAGAACCGTTATAATCACGGCTGTTTATTAATCCTTCTGATCATCATCAAACAACGATATCAAAATTTAACAGTTTATTCAATCAAGTCTCCACAAACTTACAAAATCTCTCTACGCTATTTATATTCTAATGTTATTTATTTTTAATTGCATATTGAGCTTTGGTGATTTAGACTTGTAATGTATACCCTGTAACTAAAATCGACTGTCTTGACCTCATATTCACGATGGATTTCCTTACTTGATTGTAGAAAAAAGGATCGATATTATCCAATACTTCAGGTGCATCATCGATATGAGTCAATATACTTTGTATCTACGTGCTGTACTTAAGTACCCCATTGTGTTGTTTTAATTTATGTTGAATTATTATTTCAGTTTAACAGAAGCAGTTTAACCACCCCTGTAATTAGATTTATAAAATGACTACATAAAACATTTCCATGTATTGTGACACGAAGTATGACTTTGAATTGGAGGTTTGGACTTGAAGGTTTCAAGCTCATAATTACAATCTAAAAGAAGGTTGCAACATTGATTCTATAGGAAACGTTATGCATTTTTTGGTAATACTTGCCTGGTGCAACTGAAATTAATTTATCCATTTAAAAGAAGAGAAAAGAGATCACTGTATATCCACTCTCAAAGCAGTTTTTATTTTGTTTAAACTTTGATAATGCTTTTTACTCTTTGAGTGATGGTGATGATTGGTACTCAATTAAAACTTTGAATCATAATATTTTTTGTCTAATTGCTAAATTTAGTTAAGGACTGCACGAAGTTATCTTTGTGGTGAAAAAATGGTGAAAGAGAATATTCTCGAAAGTTAACAGATTGCGTGATAGGATAATGTGTGGCTAATTTTTTTTTCTCTCAATAAAATCACTGAAATCTATTCATATTTAGTAGCAAACTCTTCCTTTCAAACAATAATAGTGACATCACCCCCAAAAAACCTTTAAAAAAGAAATTAAACAACATATCACAGTTTCATTAAAAATAAAGCTAAATCCGTTTCATTCCAAAAGGAGCTAAATCCATGTTTCATTCCAAAAGGAGCTAAATCCACGAAGAAAAAGAAAAAAAAATGTAGTAAAAATCAGAAGTAACTGGTAGATGTTTTTCTCATCGCATATTATTGGTCCAGGGTGACGCCTTTCACATATATACCAACATGAAGGTACAGGGCCAAAGGGAAAGTGGAGAAAAAAGTGATTTACTCAGAAGTACCTAAAGTGGATTTAGCTCCTTTTGGAATGAAACTCTTCAAATATAACAAAATACACATATATATACATATATATGCTTACGTGTCAAGTTCTTTTCCATCCTATCCTCTTCTTCAGGCTGGTCAAGGATGCCACTGTCTAGAATACGTAGGGAAGACATACCCTTAAAGTTCAAATATGAATACAGACACTCTATGGTTGTATCCTTATCGTTAGCTGGAAACCAATGAGTCACAGTTGTGTTGTATGTTCCATCTCTGTTGATGTTTGCAGTTCCATTCCCTTCTTTGGTTGTCAATATTGGGAAAGTCATCGGGAAGACATTACTTATGGAGCAGGTTACGTTGAAGCCATTGGTCTCCCGGAAGTACTCGATCACAGGAGAGGTGTCCGGTTTGGCTGGAAGAAAAAAGGATATATATGTATATATATATATATATATACACAAAAACACAATAAAGATGTTTATATATATATATATATATATATATATACATACACAAATGAATATAGACCGCTTAAAGGGCAAGTCCACTCCAAAAATAACTTACTTTCAATAAAAGCAGAAAAATCAGACAAACCAATCAAAAAAAGTTTGAGCAAAATCGGATAACTAATTAGAAAGTTATGAATTTTTGAAAAGTATGTAAAACTATGGAACAATGATAATCACAACACAAATTGCCAAGATGGTTATCAGTTTGTGACGTCATGTCCTCACAACTTATCAATTGCTTTATATAGTTTAATCCCATTAATTTCCTTTTATCCCCAAAACTTGATTTCCCCATGCCTTTGCCCAGGTTATATGATTTGTATCATATTGCGTGCATGACATTTCCCAAAAACTTTTATGAATTTTGAAGAATTGATACTATTTTCTGAATATTGTATTTCATAATTATTGATTTTTATATAAATAGTTTATCAAAATTCAATTTTTCATGATTTAACTGGACAAAATTACTCTTTATTTGTGCATCCACACAAAAACATATTACTAACAATCTAACTTGGATGCTGGTGTGAAGAAATAAGATTCTTAGGGTGAAAATAGGAAATTTATATTATCAATATAAAGAAAATAATTAGTGGATAGTGAGGACCATACGTCACAGACTCATGAGTGAGTTGCCAATTTGTGTAGTGATTTTCAAAGTTTTTCATGTCATTAAAAATTCATAACTTTCTTATTAGTTATCCGATTTTGCTCAAACTTTTTTTGATTGGTTTGTCTGATATTTTTGGTTCTATTGAAAGTAAGTTATTTTTGGAGTGGACTTGGACTTTAAGGTGACAAAGAAAAACATGGATTAAGAGCAGGTACCAAGCGGAAATGATTTTCCCATAGAGTGGCCTTTATAGTCAGGTGGACTTCCTTCCTACAGGTGGGTACTATCCCAGGCTTAGGTGTAGGGACATTACAATCTTTTTCACATAAATATTACATTCAGAATACAAGTACTGCCAAATAAGTACCGAGGTATTACCTTTATTTGGACCTAAAGCTATATTTTCCCAGACCTTGGGCAAAAAATGTGTTTCGTCCAAAAACGATTGCGTTGATGGGGAATGAGTGATCAATAACAATATATCGATAAATGCATAATTCTACTTCATTTTGGGTTTGTTGAATAATTTACCTTTATTTATTTAACGAATATATTCGATGTGCAGTCCTCTGCAATTGTTTTAGTGTCATTAATTGGATATTTTCTCAATGTTTTGGCGGCGAACATAAAAGCAACCTTCGAATAGAGAGGTTTGGGGACGCCCTCTTGAGGATAGTATGTGTTTAAGAGTAAGTGGAGCTGCGTTAAAAATTGATTAAAAGTTAGCCTAAAATGCTTTTTTTTCAAGTTGACACTATTTTATCAACAAAGCATCATGTTTGGATTTAAGAAACTAAGACCATCCAATTCAGAAGACATTGCAGAAGTCGACCCCTTAAGTGAAGGAGCCACTCCCTCCCTACAGGAAACAGGATATTTTGGAAACTCAATACCGCATTATTGGCAGAAGCAGATGTTGTTTAATCAATAAGAGATGAAATTAAAATGGGTTTGACTGACAATGCAGGTTCGAGCTATATTCAAAAGTTTATTATAAATGTCCAAAAAAGAAGAAAAAGAAACGCACATTGCAATTAGAAGAGTTGGAGAAAGAGATATATACGTTAGCCAACAATGAAGAATGTTTTATTAAGGAAAGTTTACGTAGTGATTTATGTGACAAGAAAAAAGAATATGAACATTTACGTGAAGAAATTGTTCGTGGTGTTATTGTACGAACTAAAGCTAAAGGGGTTTCAGAAGGCGAACGTAATACTAAATATTTTTTTTATTTAGAACAAATACATTTGCAGCAAAAATGTATTTCCAGGCTTCCAACAGCAAAAGGAGCTATTACAGATTTTAAAGATATTCTCGAAGAAGAAAGGTTGTTTTAACGTAATATGTATGCATCTAGTGATAAAAATGATTTTCCTTGTGAATTCATTAAAACAATTAATTTACCTAAACTGGATATCATGGACGACGATTTTTCTTCAGGTAATCTAATTTTATAGAAAGAGTGCTATGAAACTATTACAAATTGTTAAAATTAAAGTCACCGGGATCAGACGGGCTTCCTATAAAGTTTAATAAAACATTCTGCTATGATATCAAAGACTTGTTATGTTCCGTTTACAATTCCTCTTTGCTTGATAACATTCTTCCTTTACCTATGCGAACAAGCATTATAACTTTGTCGCCAAAAAAGGGTAGAGATTTATTACTTCTCAAAAATTGGCGACCAATATCACTTCTGAACAGTGATTATAAGACTTTTGCAAAACATCTCTCATTGCGAATTAAGAAGGTTTTAGGGTCTTTGACAAGTAATGATCAGCGTATATTTTTTAATTAAACGACGTTTTATTGGAGAGAATATAAGACTATTTATGGATATACAAAACATTTGTAAATTAGTAATATTGACGATTTAGCTTTGAGTTTTGACTTTGAAAAAGGTTTCGATATGAGTGACTGGAATTTTATGTACGATGCTCTTTCATTTGTTTTTATATAACCAGTATTTTACTAATTGGGTGAAATTACTGTATACAAACATACAAGGACGAGTTATTAATAATGGATTCGCGTCAGATTCATTTGAGATAAAGCGTGATGTGACCCGGAATTTACTTTGTCTCCATATGTTGTTTATATATATTATTGCAGTGGAAGTACTTGGCTTTTTCGTGAGACCAAGATATCATGGGTTAAATGTTTTAAATGGGGAGGTAAAGATTAGTCAATATGAAGATGACACGGTTACTGTTCTTGAACCTGATGAATCGAATATCCGTAGATGCGTTAAAGTCTTGAATGACTTCAGAGAAGTTTCTTGTTTGAAAATTTTGAAAAATGTAATTTGACTAGACTGGGAAATTGTAAGTAACCATCTGTCAAGACATTCCATTTATTTGGCCTTCAGATTATTTTACATACTTAAGTTTCAAAGTTCCTCTGAATGGTAATTTGAGTTCATATGATCTTAATTTCAAATCTAAATTTGAGAACATTAAGACAACGTTGAATATATGGAATCGTAGGACTCTAACCTCGCATGGGAAGGTGACCATTATTAAGTCTCTTCTCATACCAACATATATTTATTTACTTTTTATTCTTCATGATCCCCAATTCGTCATTCTTTTCAGACCTTAAGAAAGTACTCTTTCAATTTGTATGGAGTAATAGGAAGGACAAAATTAGACGCTCTTTGTTTTTACAATGAATATAAAGAAGGAGGACTCAAAATGCCTATTATCTATTATCTTTTAACCCTGCAATGAAAGTTACTTGGATAAAGAGATGCTTTGATGAAGGAAACAAAAGTAAATGGATTTTTTTTTTGCACATTCTCTGAGACATAAGGGAGGTGATATTTTTGTTAGCGGCAATCTCCGCTCTAATCGTTTAATGTTTAATAAATATGCAGATCATTTCTGGGATGATATATTGATTGCATGGAGTCAGTACAAATACTACAACCAGGTTAAAATTAAGGAAATGATTTCAATCACTTTGCCTGAATTCTCATATACTGGAAAAAGTCTCAGTATTAGACATTTTAATTCTGATATGATATATGTTAAGGATATTTTGCACATGGATGGTTCATTTATGTCTTTTGATCAAATCCAAGGTCGAATGAATTTTCTGACAGGTTCATTTATGTTAACTATTCAGTTCTTTCCACATTACCTAGTAGTTGGAAAAATATTTTGAAACATGGCAATTTCGGAAAAGAAGGTTCTTCGCTAAATTGTGTTAATACTTTATTGAACGATTTCCGTAAACTGAAACAGATATCTAAATTTTCGTTCAATATTTTCTCGAATTTGTTTTCAGTAAATATCTTAGAAACAAATCAACAGGA
Organism: Mesocentrotus franciscanus; assembly: GCA_037976565.1. NCBI lineage: Eukaryota > Metazoa > Echinodermata > Echinoidea > Camarodonta > Strongylocentrotidae > Mesocentrotus > Mesocentrotus franciscanus. The sequence goes on from CP137667.1 coordinate 20,968,155, forward strand.
TAAATGGCAAAGGAATTTACAAAATAATTTTAACCATTCACTAATTTGGAAATCTCGTGTTACGATACTATAATGGTCATCAATAGATAATAAAATGCGAAATTTCTAATTTAAACTTATTGATATAAAAATTGCAACATAAACTGTTCTTTATAAAATTGAAGTACTTTTTTGATGTGTACATTTTGTTAAAATCATGAACAGACGTTATCTCATTTATTTCTAAATTGTGAAAAAGTACGATCTCTTTGGAGCGGTATATATTTATAAAAGAAAAAAATATACGTAACGTCTTGTTCACAGATGAAGAATATTTTTTGGGTACTCTTTTTACCAATCATATCTATTTTGTCAATACAGTTATTATTTTTGCAAAATATGATATATTCATTTGTAAAATGCAAAACATTATTCTACTATTGCGTTCATTTGTACGAGCTCTTAAAAATTTAGAAAATATAATGTATAATTGCTTTCAAGAAAATTCATCTCGATCTTAAATAATAAAAAATGGCAAATATTTTGTTAAGTAATTTCGTGGAAGAGTTAACTAGTACATTATATTTTACTATATATTATTTGTCTATACGAACATGTTATTATTATGTATGAAAATTGCATTAATAAATACTTAACCCCCCCCCCCCCCAATTACTTCGAATAGATACGAAATAACAATGGAAGTGAAAAGACATTTACCGTATATTCCCAGTTTAACATCATGTGTACAAGGGGAGGCACCATCGGCTGGAAAAACGATACATCTATACAATTCTTGGTCATTTCCGTCGGTTAGATTGTGTATTATCATGGAAAAGTCATCTTTGATTCCAAACCCCTGTGAACTGCCAGTTTTTCCTAAAGACCACCATGCAAGGGATTTTCCATCCTCTATGAAGAAATGCGAGTTATTGCTTCTGTACCATTGAACTCCAATGATTAATTCTAGACAGATTGGGCAGCTGCATGGTAAGTCAACAGTGGTGTGAAGCTCTACCGGAACAGTTATAATCTGTGCATTTCCTTCTGAAAGAGAGAAATGGACAATTGATGATTAAACTGCATCTTCCAAGATGTTAATGATGGTGGTAATAAATAATGAAGATAAAAATATCACTACTACCACCACCACCAACACAGACAACAATAATACTACTAATAAAGCTGCCTCTTATAATAATAATAGTAATACTGTAATAACATAATAATAATAATAATAATAATAATAATAATAACATAATAAATATATTTATATCATTAACACAAAACAATAATAATGATAATAATAATACTAATAATAACAAAAGTAATAATAGCTATGACAGGCACTCTGGAATTTTAAGGAATCAATTCCTGCCAGGTACTGGGTCGAGTGTGACAAGTGTAGAGTAATGTCTTGCCAAATGTCAATGATGTGGCAGGGATTCGAATCCGTACTTTTGGCTATTAGTAAAATTTGAATAATGATGCAAAAAAACGAACTATGTATTGATAAGAAACACTGCAATCAGACTGGAATGCGTAGTAAAGTCAGAGAGAGAGAGACACACACACACATACACATCGATTAAAAAAGAAATCAAAAGACAACATAATTATGTACGAGTGAAAAATAGACAAATGTTTCGCAGTCGGTTATTCTAGAAAGGAAGACTAATAATACAGATGACATACCTGTTTTTACACTGGAGATTAACGCGATCAGGACCAGTTCCAATGCCAATGTCGTCATTTTGTATAGTACACGCACTCGAATTTCCCAATAAAATCAAAGATTTCGGGTAGGCCTTTTGCATCTTTGCTAAACGATGAGAGAGTGGGATGGGTATAACACATGCGCGGAGTGAGCTAGGCCCATTTATCTCTTTATAGCATTTCAGTCTGATTCAGTGGCTTACGTGATTCGCACAGACCTGAGTCGCAAAAATACGGGGGATTTGGTTACATGTACTGGAAGTACTCGGTGAGATGGCGCTCTTTGCAATGAAAAACCAGAGACATTGATCAGAAGAGTTTGACCAACCCGGTTCCACAATAGGCCACATTATTGCTAATACTGTATGATGGGCAAGCACAAAAAAAGAAATATATACGCCATGCTTTCACCAACTGGTACCAAGTTTGCCAATCTCTGTGAATAGCGAAGGAACCTAAAATAGGATAAAAAGCACTGCGTACAAAATCAATGGGATTTTGGAGAATAAGATCAAGAAGAAGAAGAAGAAGAAGATCTAGAACTGCAAAGCTATGATTATTAATATCTGGCTTTGGAATTTTTCTTTGGCTATTTCATTTGTTCCTAGAATGGAGTTATATTTAAAGTGTTTCTTTTTAATGGGAATTTCGAAATGACCCACTAAACACACATCTTTTTCTAGACCTTAGCAAAAAAGGACCTGAGAAAGTTCAAATGTCTTTCGTCCCCAACACGATTGCGTTTTCTGGGTAATCGGTCATCAATAAAATTAAATCATGGTAAACGAAAATGGATAAGAATAATTAATTTTTTGCTTGTTTAATTATTGATTTTTATTCGTTAAGGGAATACATTGATGTGCAGTAACCTGCAATTTTGTGTGTTATCAATTGTCTTAGTGTTTTGGTAGCGAACATAAAAGCAAACTTCGAATTGAAACGAAATAAGGCTATGGAAGTGAAAAGACATTTACCATATATGCCTAGTTTAACATCATGTGTAATTTATTCAAACGCATGCGTGAGTTCTAAAGCTTAAAAATGGGATGCGTAACATTCCACTTGGCTTTGAAGTTCCATGCTCCGAGCCGCTCTTCCACTGCGGGGAATTTCGGAGGCCAGGCACCAGGTTCACATTTATTAAATTACCGGGAAAATTTTAGTGTAAATTATAAACTTTATATGAGGATTGTACTGGGAATAGTGCATCAAACAAGTTTTCAAATTTAGTACTCCGCCCTTCCTATAATTTGTGTGCCAGAGTTGGTAAAAGAAAAATTAGAACCTGACAAAAACTCTAATTTTAAGATAATCCGATTATTTTCGCATGTTTTAATGTCCCGTCATTTAATCAATGATTTACAATCTTCGATAACTTTAAGTTTGCTAATGCGTGCTTTCGCGTGCTTTTTCTAGTTTTGCAGTTGGAAAAGAGTATGGAATTACAAAAGTTTGTGTTCGCTTGTTCAACTCATTACACATTTAACAATTGATGAGAAATCATTGATAGGAACAGCGAACATTTGCTGAGAAACCGTGTTCTGATGGAGGAATTCTAAATCCTGATATTTCATGCGCTCTTTTATCTCACCACCTGGTCAACAGTTGCAGATTATACTACGTTAACACTATGTTCCCGACGGCCACGGCAGCCCCGTTTGCCCGAAACGTAGTGCTCCGTGGGATTTTGGCAATTTTTTTCCCTCTGTATTCAAGTTATATTAGGTCTTGTCAAGTTTTCTCACGGTCTATCACAGTATCCGTGACGGCCCGTGGGAGGGAAAGGGGTTGCTGTCCCGGAGGCTCAAAGGCGCACTACGGTTCGGTCCGCGGTCTACCACGGATGTCAGTACGTTCCCACCCGGCCCGTCACGTTCTGATCAAGGTCTGACACGTTTTTCACGTTCTGTCAAGGCTTTCTAAGAATGGAACGTGGAGGCCGGGAAGCTTTGGAGCACGTTTATGCCCACGGTATAAAAAGAAGGCCTCTCAAGCAATAGCAATCATTGTATCCTGAGACCGTGCGCCGTGTCAGACCGTAGTAGAACGCAACGCGCCGTAGCGAGCTGGGCATGTAAACCGTCCAACTACGGACCGCCTCCAAGTTTTGTTACGTCCTATTACGTGCTGTCACGTTTTGTTGCGTTCACCCCGTTTTACTACGGCCTACCATGTTTCTCAATCGCTCCGTGACTGCCGTGGCAATTTTTTGACGGTTTAAAAATCTTGCTCGGCATCCACGGCAATCACGGCCTCGTAGAAGACCTCGTAGAAAATAACGAAATATATTAGAATAATGTTTTGCCTTTTATAAGTAAATATACAATATTTTGCAAAAATAATAACTGTATTGACAAAATAAAAAATGATTGGTAAAGAGAGTACACCAAAATATTCTTCATCTGTAAACAAAACATTCCGTATATTTTTTCTTTTAACCATAAATATATAACACTCCAAAAGATCATAGTTTTTTACAATTTAGAAATAAGAAATTTTAAAGAGTTACCAAAAACGCTTTCAAACATATTTATACACGGCTGGTAAGCAATTCCATTTGTGTTTTGGTTTTGCTGGTCAAGGTGACGCAACAATAAGCTTGTTTACATTGTTGTCAAGGATTTGGCGCCTTTAGACAAGGCGCGCTCTTGTGGCGCGTTTCCGAATGCGCTCCCTTTTGCACACGAAACGCATAGCACGCAATTTTGAGAGCGCGTACGTACGCGCACGTAGAAATTGTGTCATTCTCTCGTGGCTTTTGGTAGAGGCAAGACCTGTTGATTTGGAAAATCAAAAATATTTATTTATATTTTTTTTCCTTGAATACCATGTCTGAATTTTGGTATTTATATTCGCTTAGTAGTCTATATTGTCAAATTTGTTACTAACTCCTCGTCACGGCATCGGCACTGCAGTGGAGAGGTGATTACATTTTGGAGCTGCAGTGATTTCGTTTGTCGTATTGTACGGTAGACTAGGACCAAGAGCTGGTTAGTGCTGTAAATTGGAATCAGTGACCGGCATTCCGAAAGTAAAAAGAGGAAGACGGGTACCCTGTCAAGGCGAAGGAGTCGGTACGAAATGAGCGACCCCGTAGGCGAGGGAGGCCTAGAGTAGGCCTAGACCTACAATATAATGTAGACTCTAGATTCTATATCGGCTAGTTCTGCAGGCCCAGAAACATCACAACCTCAGGCTCAGGCAGCGGGCTCGGATCTTGCGGACCAACAAATATGACCAAGGCCAAGTCCAAGCCCTTACTAGGCCTTAGGACCGGAATCTCAACATGTATCTGGTGAGTCGTGAAACGGTATTGATGAAGCTAGTTCTGTAGTTAACGTCGCTTCTTAGTTATCATGTGGAGCTTAAATAGGGGCTCCCTGGCCTATGCAGTCAGTGCGCTGCTGCACCGCCTGGGCTGTAACCTAGGCCTACTGTACATATGTAACATAGGCTTTATCATAGGCCTAGTAATAAATAAAGCCCAGTGCAGTGGTCAATATGCATTCAAATTACAATTAAATGAGCACACGAGCTTGAAAACAAAGACATGTTTCCACCTATACAAAATGGTATCTTGTTATCAGTTTGCTTGAATGATATGTCAAATTTGAAGAGGAAAAAGTGCTCTTTCGATCATTTAAGGCCTAGAAGGGTCTAGGCCTAGGCCTATCTGAATTAAAGATAAACTGGACTCAATTAATCATTAGGACTATCTATGTAGTATGAGTACTCAAAGACAATAAGGAGAAATTATTACGATGGTTCTAATGCTACTTTGCTAGACCGAGATCTACTCTTAATCTCAGTTTAAAGCCTGGACGGCTGGAGAGCAACTAATTGTTAATGTTGTGGAAAGTGAGTGAATTTCTTATTAAATCTCACGTTAGGCATCTGTGTATGTTAGTTAATGCAACTTTCTCAGTTGCTTTGAATAGTATTTTACATGAAAATCACTTGATCGGAATTGAATTGTAGGCCTACTTGTAGTCCTATGGTGATTATGATTACATGTCCCTAGTGCAAGATACTCCGAAAAGTTTATCTTAATTTTTGCAGCCACGGCCGTATGGATCGTAGGGGACTCAAAAGTGTATTGGACGGCTCTGGGTGTCCAGCAGACGGGCACGGAGATCTCAGCTGTGGGGCGGTGATTATACCTGGCACAGCAGAAGAGGCCTCCATCTAGGCGAGACAATATGGCTTTCATTTCGTCCCTTTTCCTTGGGTTGGACACCGCCACATATTTCACGTGGGGACGAACAGTATGGAGGCAAAGAGTATGAGGGATTTTTCAAGAGAGCTGAAATGTATCTTGAATTCGTGAGCGGCCACGTAGGTGCAACATCACATGGCCAGATATCTTACATCGGCTGTGCTGTAAGGAGTTTACAATTACAGGTCAAAAGCAGGGCCTCGTCGACCGCAAGCGGCGGTCATTAAACAGGCATATGCAAGGTCCCTAGCTAGGAGGTTGAATAAGAGCACCCGGAGATACCTCTTGCGAGCTTTTTTCGTCCGTACATGTACATGCATCTTTCAGAAAATATGGCCGTAGACTTACGACGCAACGATTGTGTGTATATTATGAGTGCTGTAGCTTTAAGCCAGTTGGATGCTTTAGAAGTTTAGTAAGGAGCTACATTGTGCTTAGTGTAATTCTTTTTTAAATGATCGTTTAATGGAATACTTTTAATGTATTCAGGTTAAATTGTTCTTGCAAAGGAATACTACTATCCATACATGGGTTGTTCAGGGTGACATGGTAAAACTGTGTTTGAAACAGTTCATACCCCCCTTTCATATTTGATTTTGGCTGGTTGGATGGAGCCTCAGGGTAATGACATACAGATACTCTGGTATTTTATATATTGATAGGAGGGATTACGTTATCTGTGGAGCAGGTATAAGCCCTAGCATTAGTAGCTTTGTCACTTAGGAATGGTTGGAATGTTCCTTTATTTGAAATTGAAAATTGTTGAGATTTAAAGTTCAGCATGAGATTCGTTAAAGTTTGGGTAACTTTAGTACTTAGGTTGTTTTATGAGTGCTGTAGCTGTAAGCCAGTTTGATGCTTGGGAAGTTTAGTAAGGAATTACATTGTGTGTGTTGTTTAGGGTAATTATTTTTGAAATGATATTTTAATGGAATACTCTTAGTGTATTCAGGTTAAATAGTTTCTGGCAAAAGGAATACTACTTGTCATACATAGGCTGTTCAGGGTGCCAGGGTAAAACTGTTTGGAACAGTTCATACCCCCTTTTCATATTTGATTTTGGCTGCTTGGATGGAGCCTCAGGGTAATGGCATACAGAGACTCCGGTATTTTATATATTGATAGGAGGGATTACATTATGTGTGAAGCAGGTATAAGCTCTAGCATTGATAGCTTTGTCAGTTATGAATGGTTGGAATATTCCTTTATTTGAACTTGAAAATTGTTGAAATTTAAAGTTGGACATGAGATGTCTGAATTTTGGTTAGTAATACAGCACGGCGTGATATCGCGGTTCGATAAGCATGATGTATACTTGTGGGTTTTAGAGGTTGTTTTTGAAAAAGTAGGGGAGCCCATGATAATGAAATTTTGTTTAATCTTGGGCCAGCAATTATTCGCAGTAATTGCGTGCGTAATCACATGGTGCACCCGCAAGCCTACTGTATACATGTACGTGCGTGTGTTGTGTAAGGGATATTGTAATGTTTTATACTGAGACTTCTGGTATGTAACTGGGATTTGGCTGGAATTACTGTTGGATTTAGCCGGAATGAAGTATTTAATGTTTATTCCAAGAATATGGGACCGGAATTGCATGGAATAAATACTGGGGCGACTATTTAGGAACAGTAGGATTGATCTCTTTACCTTGTGTTTCGGTTAACCTCACGGAGAGGCCGGAAGGGGCACATTGGTGGCGGAGAGGATTAGCCAAAAGTTCTAAGATTTTTTTGTATAATGCAATGGCGATTTTTTTAGTATCTTAGGAGGTTGCTAAGATTTGAAAAGAATGTCTGTGGGGCAAGGTTATGACGAAATGACAAATGTTTCATAATTTTATTCAGAATATGTGCGAATCATATTTCTTTGAAGAATGTCCGTGGGGCAAGGTCATGACGAAATGACAAGTGTTTCATAATTTTCATTCAGAATATGTGTGAATCATATTTCTTTGAAGTACAAAGTTTGTAAATAAGTAAACTTTTTGTTTCTGGTTCTCCACTTTTTGTGGAGCTATTGATTAGTTATTGATAGAAATATAAATTTATGGTGGTTATTGGTGGCGGTTATAAAGTAAGGTTTATAACATGGAGTGATGCGAGTTAATTAAGGGAGTATGTCTGAATTTGGATAGGTAATGCAGCATGACATGATATCGCGGTTCGAAATGCATGACGTATAATGGATGGTTGTTAATACCGGAGCCCGGTTGGAGACACTATTGCTGGAATCGTTGACGGAGAGTTGGGAATGGGTGGTGTACCCGGGTTACATAAAATTTTCCCCGTGTGATCGGGCGGCATTCCTGATGGCTACAAGCTTGGATATCAGGTTATATATGGGGTGCAAATTTCCTCATTTTCCAGCATTGATTCAGGCACTATTTGCTAAGATTTGAAAAGAATGTCCGTGGGGCAAGGTCATAACGAAATGACAAGTGTGTCATAATTCTTATTCATAATATGTGCGAATCATATTTCTTTAATACTGTATATATAATATATATAATATTGATATCAGGGCCCTGTCTTACAAAGAGTTACGATTGATCCAAATCAATCGTAAGTCCTCCAATCAATCGCAAGTTTGCAGTCTCCTATCTCTTATGTATACATAGTTACGATTGATATCAATCGCAAATAAGTTGCGATTAATATCAACTCTTTTTAATACGGTGCCCAGGTTATATATGGGGTGCAAATTTCCTCATTTTCCAGCATTGATTCAGGCACTATTTTCTAAGATTTGAAAAGAATGTCCGTGGGGCAAGGTCATAACGAATTGACAAGTGTGTCATAATTCTTATTCAGAATATGTGTGAATCATATTTCTTTAAAGTACAAAGTTCGTAAATAATTATGTAAATTTTTTGTTTCTGGTTCCCCACTATTTGTGGAACTATTGATTTGTTATTGATAGAAATATAAATTTATGGTGGTTATTGGCGGTTATAAAGGAAGGTTTATAACATTATGGAGTAATGCAAGTTTATGGGGTATGTCTGAATTTTAGTTAGCTCATACAGCATGGAATGATATCGCGGTTCGATACGCATGATGTATATTTGTTGGTTTTAGAGGCTGCTTTTGAAAAAGCAGGGATAACGTGAAATTTTGTTTCATTTTTGGTCAGCAATTATTCACAGTAATTGTATGCGTGTGTTGCGTAATGGATATTGCACTGTTTTATACTGAGGTTTCTGGTATGTACCTGGGAATTGGCTGGAATTACTGTGGAATTAGCTGGAATGAAGTATTTAATGTTTATTCCAAGAAGCCTCAATATGGGACCGGAATTGCTTGGAATAAATACAGGTCCGACTATTTAAGAACAGTAGGATTGATCTCTGTACCTTCATTTGTATGTTGACCTCGCGGAGACGGAGGCCGAAAAGGGGCACATTGGTAGCGGAGGAGATTAGCCAAAAGTTCTAAGAGTTCTTTGTATATGGCAATGGCGATTTGTTTTTGTATTTGGAGGTTGCTAAGATTTGAAATGAATGTCCGTGGGGCAAGGTCATGACGAAATGACAAGAGTGTCATCATTTTTATTCAGTATATGTGTGAATCATATTCCCTTGAACTCTACAAAGTTTGTAAATATGTAAACTTTTTGTTTCTGGTTCTCCACTTTTGTGGAGCTATTGATTAGTTATTGATAGAAATATATATTTCTGGGTGGTTATTGATGGCCGTTATAAAGTAAGGTTTATAACATTATGGAGTAATCGAAGTTTAGGGAGTATGTCAGAATTTTGGTTAGGTAATAGAGCATGGCATGAGAAAAGGAGAAAGAAAAGAAAAAAAAAGAAGAAGAAGAAGAAGCAAGGGTTGCCTGCGTTGCCGGGTATATGGTTTCTGGAGTGGTTATACATTCGTGCTTGGTAATTAGTTGGCTTCAATTTGTGGTGAGAATTTTCACCTCAAGCTGATTTATATGCTCTCCAGCGAAACCGTGTTCTTTGGCGGCGAGCTATTTAATTTGCTCGTTGGCGGAATTTATCAATTTGGGCCTTCATCACACTTACATATAATAGCAAGAAATTATATTACCATTCGTAAGACAAGTGATTCCAGGAGCCTCGCTCGATTTTACATGCGGGGAGGTATACCTGGAGGGAAGTGATGGAGCCCGGTTGGGAACACTTTTGCTGGAATCGTTGATGAGAGCTGGGAATAGGTGGTGCACCCGGGTTACTTAAAATTTTCCCCGTTTGATCGGGCGGTATTCCTGATGGCTAAACGCTTGGATATCAGGTTATGTATGGGGTGCAAATTTCCTCATTTTCCAGCATTGATTCCAGTACTAGTTCTGTAATCGGGTTGGATACTCAAATTTGTGTGTAATGCACTTTTGCTGGAATCGTTGATGAGAGCTGGGAATGGGTGGTGCATCCGGGTTACATACAAATCTTCCCCGTCTGATCGGGCATTCCTGACGGCTAGCAAGGGGTGCTCGTGGCAATGCAGAGGGACATTCGTTTACGAGAAGGGTTTCTAGCCGTGGTTTAACCCTTCTCTGGCTACACGATTGGATTTCACATATTTGATTTTAAGGTTTATGTATGGGGTGCAGATTACAGCTTAGATTCCAGCACTAGTTCTGTAATTGGGTTGGATACTCAAATATGTGTGTAATGCAATTATAATAATTGGCGTGAATTCATGTACCCCATGGTAAAATGATACATGTACAAATGATTTTCATGATTTTCACAAAAAGTACATATTGAAGAAGTACTTATACTTATTTTATAAAGAAAACTTTGATTTGCAATTTTTCTATGAATAAGTTTATATTGGAATTTCTCATTGATTATTACCTATTGATGACCTATATATCAAAGTAAAACGGGATTTCCAAATTAGTGAATGGTTTAAATTATATTGTTAATCACTTTGGCATTCATCCTGTTGATTTGTTTCTGAGATATTTACTGAATCTTTTTTCAAGATAATATTTTACGCAAATTTTAAATCTTTTTGAGTTTACGGAAACTGTTCAATCAAGTGTCGACGCAATTCAGCGAAGAACCTTCTTTATTGAAATTGCCACGTTTCAGACTGTTTTTTTTTTCTCCAAGTACTAGGTAATGCGGAAAGAACTGAATAGTATGATATAAATGAACCATCAATGTGCAAAATATCCTTAACATATATCATATCAGAATTAAAATGCCTAATATTGAGAGGTTTTCCGTCTACCACTATATGAGAATCACGGTAAAGTGGTTGGGAAATAATTTCCTTAAATTTACCTGGGTTGTAGTATTTGTAGTGACTCTATGCAATCACTAAATTATTCCAGAAAGGATATCCATATTTGTTTAACGGCAAAAAAAAAAATCACCTCTCATATGTCTCAGAGAATGTGCCCATTTTTTCCCTTCCAATTACTTTTGTTTCCTCCATCAAAGTATCTCTTTATCGAAGTAACTTTCATTGCACGGTTACAATATAATAGATGGGGCATTGTAAGTCCTCCTTCTTTATATTCATTGCAAAGCAAAGAGCGTCTAATTTTGTCCTTCCTATTAATCCATACACATTGAAAGTGTAGTTTCTGAAGTTCTGAAAAGAATGATAAAGGGGGATCAGGAAGATGCAAATTAAATAAATACATTTTGGTATAACAAGAGACCAAATAATAATCACCTTTCCATACAAGGTTAGAAACCTACTACTCCATATATTCAACGTTGTCTTTATTTCCTCAAATTTAGATTTCAATTAAGATCATAAAAACTCAAATAACCATTCAGAGGAACTTCAATACCTTAGTATGTAAACTAATTTGAAGGCCAAATAAATGTAATGTCTCGACACATATTCAGTCTAATCATATTGCATCTTTCAAAAATAATTTTTAAACCAGGAACTTCTCTGAAGTCATTCAAGACTTTAACGCATCTACGAATATTAGATTCATCAGGTTCAAGAAAAATAACAGTGTCATCTGCATATTGACTAATCTTTACCTCCTCATTTAACCTTTAACCCATGTATATCTTTATTTAGTCTTACGAAACAGCCAAGTACTTCGACTGCAATAACAAAAAGATATGGAGACAGAGGACATCCCTGTCTCACACCACGCTTTATCTCAAATGAGACGCAGACCCATTATTAATAACTCGTACTTTAATATCAGCATACAATAATTTCACCAAATTAATACAATACTGGTCAAGTCCAAATACATTAAATTCCAGTCAATCATATCGAAAGCTTTTTCAAAGTTAATTCTCAAAGCTATACCGTCAATATTTGAAAATTACATGTTGCATAACAGAACGTTAATAGGAAAGAAAAAATAGTAAATGCATATAAATTAAGGTAAAACAACTTCTCTTCCTCGAGAATATCTTTAAAATCTGTATTATTAAAGTCTTTTTATGTTTGAAGCCTGTAAATAAATTATTACTGAAAATTCCTTTTTTCTAAATTAAAAACAATATTTGTATTACGTTCACTCATTTAGCTTTAGTTCGTACAATAACACCACGAACAATTTCTTCATGTAAATGTTCATAATCTTTTTTCTTGTCACATAAATCACTACTTAAACCTTCATTATTTCAACATTTGTGATTGTTGGTTAACGTATTTATCTCTTTCTCCACCTCTTCGTGTCGCATTTTGTGTTTCTTTTTCTTCTTTTTGGAAATGTCATTAAACTAAACAAATTGGTAAATTCCTATAATTAACTATAGCTTTAACCTGCATTTTCAGTCAAACTTATTTCATTTTCATCTCGTACTGATTGAACAACATCTGCATCTGCCAATAATGCGGTGTTGAATTTCCAAAATCCTGGAACTTTCTTTTAATCAGATTTTGTCAAGTGAAGGGATACAAATAAATGGTCACTTTTATATCCAAAAGTTATTTCACTCTCTTTAACTGACCGAATCAAATTCTGGGATATCAGAAAGTAATTTAAACAACTTCAACTTTTACAATCATGAGACATCCAAGTATATTTCAATGTTGCAGGTTCAAGATGTCTCCATACGTTAACTAGTTCAAAAACCGATATAATATTTTGAATGGCAATATAACTATGTAGGTGGTTTTTAATTAATCTTGGAAATTTATCCAGCTTTGGATTCAAAATAGTATTATAATCTTCACGTAATATATATGGCTCTTCACCACAACTAGTGTATAATTAGTGTAACTCCAAAGAAATAAACCCCGTCGTCACTACTTGGACCGTAAATATTTACAAGTGTAACCGCACTATTATTAATCTTCACTATATTTAAAATAGTACGAACATTACAAACCCTGAGCCTATTTCAAATGTCCAAATTCGTCGAACGTTTAATGTGTTCTTCTGTTTCCTGATATTAAACAGAAATAGTTTGCGAATTGGTTAGTGTCGAACCTTTGGCCATCTAAATCATAAAAAACGAATATTGTCTGACACAAATTCTATTATTGGATAAAAGCATAGGAAAAATATGATGGGGGACAGGGGATCCCCTTTGAAGGTGCCATTTTTTAAAACTGAACTGTTGTGAATTCATATAATATACAACAATACAGTGTAAGAAGATCCGTTTTAAACTTGTATTGTATACCTGTATTTTTAGGTTAAATGTTTGTTTGTTTCCATCAGTATAAGAATTATATTTATTTATGGAGGTTGTTTGAACACGTTTTAAATAATGAGCATAATGTGGCTGCAGCACAAATAGTGGAAAAATCGTGATCGGATCTAATAGTGAATCCCCCTCTCCGATCTGCTTTCAGCATGGTCGCTTTCTAGTGTTTTCAAGGATGTATGTATTGCGGTATTACGTTTCCAAATACAAAATATTGGTGCTGAAACCCGCTTATGCTCATAAAAAACACAATTATAACTATACTTACAATAAGATGCCTTTGCCATATGTGATTTATGTGGGAATGTGCCGATTTCAGGTGAGATAGTTAAAGTAGTCACTGTTAAACGAATTTAATTATTTTTGCTTTATGTCAACCTCCTTGTCGTAATGACACTAAAGTCCCGATAACAACAATCTGCAGGTTGATATTCTGTATGATTGTATGAATTATTGTATATCAATGTAGATCTTAAATGCATCGCTGAAGCATGGTTAAACAAAGCAGTCATGGTAGTTTGAGTCCGTTTCGATGAATCGCATCGACCGGCTCCTACATACAATATACATCAAAGTTATTCAATATGCATGGCAGGATCAACATTTATCCATATACTATGTTTAGGATTGTCTGACATGACTAACATCATTAACAAAAAACTAATGGCAACTGGATGCGAAGGACCTTTAGATATTGATATTGCGTCAAATTGTGCTTTAACCGTATTAACAATGTTCATAAACATGTTATTATGAATTATATTACTAGGCTTCATGTTTTAAACGCTAAAGTTCAATTATAACATTTTCCAAAACGGAAGAAAAGGAAAAGATGTACCGTATTCTTCAATCGTGATTGTGTCTTTTAGTTAGAGAGCGCCAACTTTAAAACAATCTGCGTTCTGCACAACTGTGGTAACATGACTATGACGAGTACTGTTTGCTACTTGTATCATTATTGTCTTGTAGACTTAACCTTTCAAATTGAAGTATTGTTTCCTCGTATGATTGTGAACCGGATTAAAAAACACCAAACTATGTGGCAATTATCTGTATTTCTCATTGGATTCGTATTTTGTTCTTGTGGTAAGTATCGCACTAGATAGTTTGAATATTTTCTGTGTACTTTGTGTACTTACGAATGTTGGGTATGTAATATTTGATTACAACACTTTATCCTATCTTGTTCAGCAGCGATCTCTTCAATTTTTTTGAATTTGTTTAATGTTTTAATATTTTACCACAGTATAATAATGCTTGTAGTAACTTTGCCTCCATTTACACGACGGGATAAATATATTTAATGAACTAATCCTGAGATTTATAAATGAAGTTTTAATAACTACAATGAAACATGAGAGTTAACGACCCAGAAGTACATTTTCCCGCATTTTCGCCCCCGAAACAACAATAAAGAAAAAAAAAAAAAAAGGGACTAAAGGTTCGTTGAGATATGACGTGACAAATCCGCGGCGTTATTTTGAATGATGGCGTACAGAGAAATACGCTTCACATTTCTTATCTTGCATCACAGATCTCAGTGAATGCATGCAAGTCCTTAGTGCGCACTTTCTTTCAATTTACACATTACATTTTTTTAAAAACCCGCGGCGGATTTTTGCCGCGGGACCCTTCAAAGACGCTTGTCATAGAATAATATGCGAGAAGCAATTCGACCTAGCTTTAGAAATTTTCTTATTTTAAACCCTACTCAATATTAATGGTCCTTATGCACTTGACTCTAGATTGGGATGCATAATCCTTTAGGAATCATACAATCTTTATAATTCTCCCATTTCTCTTTATTTCTTTTGCTTATTTCGCGCCCCCTCGAAATTCCGTAAGGAGCTCCTGTCCCCAATGCACAGCTACATATGTCACTGTGTTGAAATGGTTAAAATGTGCTTTGAACATGTTTACCTGAGTACAACAGTTTTAAAACGAAGACATACAACTAGCAGTATTATTTTAGGCTTTAATATGTGATGTGTTTGCATTAAAGATGGGATCAACAACAGTATTGAAACAACTGCTGGGGAGGACGTTAAACTTAAATGCCTCAGGACCGGTACAGTCGACTCAATAACCGCAATAACTTGGAGACAAAGTAATGGCTCGAGATTATTCAACTGTAACGAATTGACTAATTCCTGTGCAACAGATAGTACAATACACACGCTTGGAGGGAACGATACGTTTATCAGCAGCACTGTGACAATTCGGAACGTTTCGTTGTTTGATGAAGATGAATATAATGTCCTTTTGCTTTATCCGAGCTACACACGGTCTTGTAAATTTTACCTGACAGTAAATGGTATTTATCTTTTTTTCTTCTAATTTTGAAATAACGATTTTCACATTAACAAATACGGAAACCAGCTCATTTTTGCTATTAAACCACCATGTGTTTTTTTTCAAAAAACTTTTAAAGGTAATTTTTAAAAAGACATATGAAGGTTTAAAGTAATACTGATACAAACATTGAGTCATTTTTCGTGTTATTCCTGAAAAATGAATACATCTAAGTCCAAGACTGAAAAAAGAAAGTAATGCATGAGATTTCGTATACAAAATCATACTTTAACTAGGATTATATCAGTGGAATGGGGCCCACAAATAAGTTCTCAGTCAAATTGATCTTTACACAGCAGGGAAAGGGGAGGAGTTAATTTAATTTTTTTTAATTTTATTTCGGTGACCAAATGAATTTATTCTTTAAGTTCGAAGTAAGAAAAATAAAAACACAAATTGATCGCATATTTTAATCATTACTCTTCACTGAATGTTGGCCGTTTCTCTTCTTTTACATTGAATTAAAGTTCCACCGAAGGGGTTGATCCTGGTCGAAAAAACCGACGGTACCATTCTACAGAATCATGGATCACTCACGGTTTCAGCAGGGGAAAACAAGACATTAGTCTGTAAAACCAATACATCGGTGAAACCAGCCGTCAATCTGGAGTGGGTGATTCCAAACGAGTTAAATGCTTCTGTTGATTCTCAAAACTATGTTAAGGATGAACGCGATGTACGTCTTCTTATGACTACACGGACAATACACTTTACACCAACATACGCAGTTGATGGATATATAATGCTTGTCTGCAAGGTGGCTAGCAACTCATCTTTTGATCACATTCAGACGTCAGTTCTCATTAAAACTGAAGGTGAGCATTCTAATAATTCTCGTTATCTATGAAACAATGCATAAAGGTTGTTACTGGTCTATTATTACAAATATGGGTCCCTGGGGAAATATTTATTGTGTGTAGTCACAAAAAAAATGATTCGTCAAATGTATACTTGTTAAAAAACAAATTAGAAATATTGGAGTGTAAGTTACTATTTATCTTATTTCATTTAGTGAAGATGATGTAGAGATTCAAAGTTACCAGTCCTTAGAAAACGCTCCGCACTTTTTATCTATTAAAATCTTGCGTATTGTAAATAGCAGATTCTCATTATTCGTCGCAAAAGCACACCTTAATCATTTGTTCAGGTTTTGCAAATATATGAGACCGTGCCTTCCCCTGCTTCTCTTTCCAGCAATTTTTCCTGTTAATATATATTTTTTGTTTTTTAGATGGTCCTTTCTGATTATGTGACCAACAAACCGCATAATTTGCCTCTTTCCCAATGTTAAAGGTATATGATATGCCCAGTGTCAAAAATCATTGCAACTTCCTGGCGTAATATACTCTAGCCTGAAGGTATTGTCAAAGATAAGTAATATCACAGTACTATATTACAGATAGACATTCCATTGAAGGCCCTTTAATTAAGAAATAAAAAGTTGAATGAGTCAGGGCCGCCGGTGGATGCCACTCCAGCATTGAAAACGTGAAAGGGATCCGCCAAATTTCAAAAATCGCCCAACAGAAGAAAAGTACAAAATAGCAAATTCTCCTCATTCGGTGGCTCAACAAAGAAATATGAATTTAATGTAAACCATGTCGCTATAACGCAATGATAAATGCAAAATCGTCTCGCGTCACCTCTATCAGCAATATGTACGGTGACACAAAATAGTACGGGTTCAAAATAGTAAATTTATTTGTAAAAGTAAGAAGAGTTGTTGAATTGAAATAAAAAGTAACTGATTCATGTGCATTGATTGCTATAATTGCCCGCTAAGATTATTCTTTTGTACTTTCCTGCTATAATTTTCTGTTTATTTGTTTATTTGTTAGTTTCACCTGTTTGGATCTTTCTTTATTACAAGTACATTGATGACAATCCTAGACTGTGTATTTGCTTTTCCTTTTAAATTTTTATACTTGATAATCAATCTGTATTTGCTTCTCATTTTCTAATACAAAATTTATTCGTATACTTTCAATGATTTCAATTATGAATTTGTTCTTTATTCAATACAGTTTGTATGTACTTGCTCATTGAAAATAATCATAAATTGTGGATGCTATTGCAACCGATTGATATTTGGATTAAATTCTTTTTGTGGAATGAAGGTGAAAGGTGAATCCTCATGGACACTAGATTTTCGGATTCCCATTGACCATAATAGGTACTCGTCCCCTTTGTTAAACGTTAATGATATTTGGACAAATGTCCACTGCCCACCCCCTCCATTTAATGAGCGTATGGATTTACAAAACTCCGAACTACAAATTTAAGTAGAACAGAGTAATATTTTAAAACAAATTCAACCAAGATTAGTGACGCAAACAAAAAATAGAGTACAGGGTGATTTATGTGCAATTTTTTTTTCGTAAATGAAACAATAATTCCAAAATTGTGCAACGATGTTTTTTTGTGTTACTCAAAATGTATAGGAGAACTTACTACCGACAGCAAAACTCTGGAGACAGACTCTAAGGAAAGTCCTACAATGATAGCAAGTACTGGAGATTTTCAAGGTTATTACAATTTTTTCCTTATAGAGTCCACATGCCTTCATCCCGTTTAAACTTGAAACACATTAATGATGTTGAAAAATACTGGAAAAAAAAAGATTTGGCGATATTGGTTATAATTTGTAAATACCACAGGGACTTTATTATGAAATCTTGCTATTAGAAGTAACAAAGAATCTCGAGCTGTTCTTATTTCTTTATTTGTTTCATTTTATTACCATTATTATCATTTATATTATTGTTGAAGGTATTATAACTATTACTAGTACATGTAATAATACAATCAGTAGTAGAATCAGCAGCAGTAGTAGTAATAGTGCTTATACTAGTAGAAGTAGTAGTAGCAGCAGCAGTAGTAATACTTGTAGCAGTAGTAGTAATATCAGTAGTAGTGATATTAGTAGTGGTAATAGTAATAGTAGTAGTAGTAAAAGTAGTGATAGTATTAGTAGTAGCAGTTAAAGTGATATTATTAGTAGTAATAGTAATAGTAGTAGTAGTGATAGTAGTAGTAGTAGCAGCAGCAGCAGCAGCAGCAGTAGTAGTAGTAGTAGTAGTAGTAATAGTAGTAGAAGTAATAGTAGTAGTAGAAGTAGTAGTATTAGTAATAGGGTTAGTAGGAGTATAGCAGTAGTATCCCCCCTTTCTTTATTTTTATTCTTATTGTTTTTTAATAATCATCAGTAGTATTAATATTGGTATTTCCTGGTGAATTCAATATAATTGACATGTGAAGTCATACTGAAATTACAATAATATAATAATACCCATGATAATAAAAATGATATTACCATTAACGATGATGGGAAGGATAATATTGATCACTCATCGATGATGAAGTAGCTTTTGCTTCTTGGCCATCGTTTTCCTACGTCTTTGGAATTACTTTTGCCGTACATAATTATTGATATTTCTTTTTCCATAAATATCGCTAACAAAATATAAACACTACAAACGCAATGACAGTTTGTTAGGTACAGACTGAAGCTCCTTCTTTAAACTTTGGTCGTAGATAAATAGATAAAAGCATGAATAAATAAATTAATGATATCAATGTTTGAACTAAATCAATTTAACACTTTTAACGTCATCACAGTTTGTTAGGTACAGACAAAAAAAAAATGAATACCCAAAATAGACAAATTAATTAATTAACCAAACAAAATTAACATATACTGGTTGAAATACATTTCACAGGCAGTGGAACAACTTACACAGCACCTTTCGGCCCTTCAATTCCAGGTATATAAGACACGTAATAATATGCATAGAATTTACATTGATAAATGGCACTGATTGGCAGTAATAAACTTGCAAGGAAATATTTCTCACGTGAAATTATTGGAACTTAAAAGATTAAATTTGCAGTTAAAAGAGATGTAAGAAAGAATGAGTTATTGCTTTGGCGTGCGTGTATTTGTCAACATGAAACAGAATATTAATTTGGTGATTTGTTAATAATTAACTCGTAATATTTTGATATGCAAATTATATTCCCGTTCGATGTAAGCTATTAAATATGTTAATAAATTTGTCTCAAATGGGGTTCAATATTAAAATATGATTGCCCCTTACCCTAGTTTCCGGTTTAAAAAGCAAAGGTTAATCGTCCCACATACATTATATATCTATGTGTCGTCACTTGTGCACTTCATTTTCAACTTATTGCTATTAGAGTACTAGGTTTGTTATATTTTATATTGGCATTTCTTTTAAAGGGAAGTCTAGTGAGTTGTACCACAGGTTACATTCCCAACTCTGCTCTGTATTCATTGTTGATTGGACTGTTTCACGTTAAGTCAACTATTCTAAAATACAATCTACCAGTTTTATTGGTTGCCAGCACTTAGCTGGATAAATTTCTAACGAGTTGATGGTGCAGTTTCTTGGTTATTTGAGGTGACGTTTTTGTTGCTGTACATGTAGAAACTGCACTGCTGCCATTTTTCCTAGAGCCTATCTCTACACTTGGACTGAGTTCTTTTGAGTACTGAGGAACCCTATTGTTCATGTGCGGTCAAGTTCTTTTTTTTTCTCAATGGAATGGGGTAGATTGACTCCCCTTTTGTTGACTGATCTCTCTGGACATAGTGACTGATTGTAATATGGAGCACAATATACTGTATACATGTGTAGTAGTTGCCCTTCTTTTAACTATGGCAGTACTTGACTTCAACT
Source organism: Mesocentrotus franciscanus (assembly GCA_037976565.1). Classification (NCBI taxonomy): domain Eukaryota; kingdom Metazoa; phylum Echinodermata; class Echinoidea; order Camarodonta; family Strongylocentrotidae; genus Mesocentrotus; species Mesocentrotus franciscanus. Next base: position 20,988,730 of record CP137667.1, read on the forward strand.
TCAAATGTAGCACACAAAGTCTTTAGGTTATTGGCAGTGGAGTTGGGAAGTTTAGTATACCCTCAAATGTCTACCAGAATTCGAAAGAAGGCGGTATATGGTCAAACCAACCCACCAGGCGTGGCCGGAGATCATTCATCAATCGACCGCGGCCTATTCCAGTTCTTATGTCAGACAGTCCCAATATTCATAAGGACCTTCCAGGCCACAACGTCCACGCTCACTAATCACAGTCAAACTAGAACCGGCATCAAGAAATGCCTTAGCTTCATCCATGCGAACCGGAGTGTGGAACACTCATTCCATGAAGAAAAAGGCAGCTGAAGTGTGTGACATTGTTCTTTCAGAGAAGCTGGACATCCTTGCGATCACTGAGGCATGTCTGTCTGGCGACGGTCGTGGCGGACCCTGCCTTGTCGAAATAAAAGACACCCCGCGAGATTACAAACCTGTTAAACTTCCTCGTAAAGGACGGCGAGGTGGAGGCATCTGTGTATTGTTTCGATCCAGCCAGTTCTCCATGTAAATCAAAGCCCCTGTCCTATGGGACCTTTGAATGCTAAGAGCTTTCGATAAGCTCCAATGGTAGAGAAACCTTGACACTAGTTACAATCTACAGACCACCATCTGCACAGAGAAGCAATTCATCAGCAATGTTCTTCCGAGAGTTTTCAACGCTCCTCCATTAATCTTTGTGCAGGTCGTCTTATCATTAGTAGAGATTTCAATTTCCACGTGGACGATCCTTCCAACCCGGAAGCACGGAATTTGAGTGACACTCAGCAGCAGGCTTGAAACACAGTGATGAAGCTGTTAAGAATACTACAGTCCTTACGTCGGCACCATCAGACCATGCAGCAGTTATCTTTAATGTTATGTTCCCCAAACCCTGTGCCGAAAAGAAGAAGGTCACCACTCGCTCTCTGCACACTATTGACTACATGTCTTTTAGGAGGAGCATCGTAGAAAAATTGGCAGAAGCCATAGACCTGGATAAACTTGATGTCAATGCGAAAGTGGACCTTTATAATGACAGTCTTTCTACCACTTTCGACCTGCATGCCCCTGCTCGTGAAAAGGAGGTGCAACTAAAACTCCATGCACCATGGTACGACAACACTCTCCGGACATCCAAACGGAATGTTTGTCGGCTGGAAAGGAAGTGGAGAAAGTCCAATCCCAGATCGGTGCAGGATAATGAGAACATGAAAAAGGCAGTAACGGAATATAACTACTTTTAAAGAGGACGAAACAAGAATATCACCGAGAGCTGATTAGGACCTCTGACTCCAGACAGCTATTTCGTGTCGTGAAGAGTCTTACTACTGAAAGGCCTGCTCAAACCCTACCAGGATACCTTCCTGAAACTGATATCGCACGTGAGTTTCTGAGTGACTCACCAGCAAAATAGGCGACCTTCGAGCTACCTTGGAAATGGCATCACGGAATACTGGTGTGGAGAATGATATCCAGATGGATTGGCGACTTGAGAACTTTAAACCTGTCAGTGAAGAGGACATCTTGAAGATCATAAAACCTTCTAAAGTAAAATCATGTATGTATGATCCAATACCAGCACAGGTCTCTAGGCAATCCATTGAGGTACTTCTACCAGCCATTACATACATTACAATCCCGTTTCTGCCTTCAGGAGTCTTCCCTTAAGCTCTCAAGTCTTCTTTGATTATACCTGATTGTCTTCGAAACTATCGGCCTATCTCAAATCTTCCCTACCTCGGCAAGACCATCGAACGATTTGTATGTCAGCAACTTATGACCTATCTGTGGAACAATGCTCTAATTGCTTCAAGACAGTTAGCTTGCAGACCAACATTTAGTGTTGAAACAGCTCTGATTAGGGTACAAGATGACCTGTTGAAAACCCTTGATGACGGCAATGAAGCAATGCTGGTTCTCCTCGATCTTAGCTCAGCTTTTGACACTGTTGATCAAAGCATCTTGCGGAAAAGGCTTTCAGCCTCCTTTGGCATCACAGTTGCTGTAAAGACATGTCTTGTCTCCTACCTGGATGGAAGGGAACAACAAGTACTCATTGATGGTAAGACGTCCAGCTCTGAAGTGATTAGATGGGGATTACCACTGGGGTCAGTGATAGGGCCACTGTTATTCATCTGTTATACAACTCTTCTTTAGGGTATTGCAGAACAGCACAACATTGATTGTACGATGTATGCTGACGACCTACAGCTGTACTCAGCTACGAATCCTGCTACAGGACACGATTCAACAGAAAGACTAGAGATTCGCAATAGGATGAAGGATAACATGCTTGTTATCAATGATGACAAAACTGAAATGTTTCATTTAGCATCATCCAGGAAGCGTGGCCCTAATCGGGAACTGTCTCCACTCATGGTTGGTGACACCAGCATCTCTAGCAGCACAACTGTACGAGATCTTGGAGTTGTGCTCGATAATCACTTAACTCTACGTCAAAATGTTAACTCCATCTGTCGGAATGCACCCCTATCTCTTTACAGACTTGGAAACATAAGAAATCTCCTCGACATTCACACAACTGAAATACTTGTCTACTCCTTTGTCACCTCTTTCTTGATTCTTGTAATTGTCTCCTTATCAATCTCCCCAAAAAAGACATCGCCAAGCTTCAGCGAATTCAAAATTCAGCTGCCAGACTTGTTTCTAAATTAACAAGGCAAGAGCTCATCACTCCCACTCTAGAGAACTCCAATGGATACCCGTATCCCAGCGAATCCAGTACAAAGTCATCCTTCTAACTTTCAAGGCACTTCATCAACTCTGTCCCAGCTACATATCTGAATTTGTTACACCTTACGTACCCACTCGATCCCTCCGCTCTGCATCTCAACTCCTCATTGAACCCACGAACGACAGAACAAAGTTATACGGATCCAGAAGATTATCATATGCAGCTTTGCGTCTTTGGAACGCTCTCCCCACTATCTTCCGAACCATCACAGAATTAACTTTCTTTAAATCACAACTGAAATCTTACTTGTTCAAAAACGCTTTCTGATGGCAGTTAAAACTGCATTATGATATTTCATCCAAATTTAATTACATTGCTGTATGTTGTCATAATTTGCTTTCATTGCTTACATTCAATATAGGTAACTGGATTAGCATTGTTTGCCCCTTCCCTGTGTTGTACTTTTATCCACCTTCCCCTATTTCTTTACTATTATATTATCATTTTTCTGCTTCTTTTAAATCTACCATATTCTATAAATTAGTGATAGATCTGATATTTATTTACATTCAGTACAGGTAACTAGATTAGTATTGTTAGTTCCCCTCCCCCTGTATTGTTATTTACTTATTTTAAAAAATGTGTTGTTGTTCCTGTAACTGTGATCTATGTTTAAAAAGCTGTGTTTTTTTACAGACCACCTCTTTTCCACATTTTCAAAGTCTTTATAACTTTCTTGTTGTTTATTCTAGTTGACAATGAACTTGTTGTTACTGTTCATGAATGTAATGTTTTCATGCAAGTGGAAAGAAATAAAAAAATCTTAAATCTTTGTGTATGGAATGGTCTCAGCGAAAGTCAATAGGGACTTTTAGATTTGCACGACGAGAACGTGGACTGCTACGTGGACATCTTTTTAAGGCAATGTGACGTCCTTTTAAGGCACTGGCAGTGCCCGACAGTGTGCCTTAAAAGGACGTCACATATTGCCTTAAAAGGATGTCCACGTAGCAGTCCACGTTCTCGTTGTGCAAATCTAAAAGTCCCTATTATTTATGGGACAGACATCGCGGAGCTGTCTACGTACGCTGCTATACGAATTTCTTGTGAGAGAAAACTTGACATGTTTATGAAAAAGTACAATTATAGTGAATAATATAAAAGTACACAAAACAGGAGCAATGTATAATGATAGTATATACTTTGGAAATCTCAAATCAACAGGGAAAGCAGGTTTTATAAATACGTGTTTAACAGAAAAAATTCTGAAGGGTGTGTGTATATATTATGTACGAGTCTTGTATGGAGTGTAAACGTGCGCTTGTGTATTATAGTGAGAGTATGGGAAAGCGTGTGTGTTTTTTTATAAGGAATGAGAAGATATAATTATGAGCCCCTGAAAGACGGTGAGTCCTCTGGAATGTTTGCCCCCCCCCCAATACCAAACTGCATGCTTCCGGCAAGCCCGGCCGGCGGCATCATATTTTCGGGTTATCGACTGTCCGTTCGTCCCGCTTTGCCGTTATCTCGATATCTCAATAACCACTTGAGATATGAACTTCAAACTTAAAGATAGTATGTATCACCATATAGGAAGACGATCATTCTGGTTAGATTTCGGGGACAGCAGGTCCCCGAAAAAAATCGCAACTGAACTTTTTCCCTTTTCAGCCCTGTTTTCTATTACTTTTCTCTCTTTTTTCCTTCTCTTTTTCACTTCCCTTTCCTTTTACTTCCTTCTCTCCTTCGAGGGGGGTAATGCCCACTCGGCCCCCAGCCCCCCACTCCGGGGTCGGAGGGACCGCATTCGTGTTCCCAAAATCTCCGATAAAGGGGTACTTTTCGCGCCACAAAGTCCGACCCGAGAATTGTAAAAAGGGTGTATTTGACTGTTCATATGATGAAGATTAAAATAATAATAACAATATGATGATTATAATACTACTAATAATAATATGATGATGAATATAATAATAATAATTAGCCGGAGACACACTATCGTACGGGGGGGGGGGCACGGGCAGAGGGGGGCATAGGGAGGTAGACTGCACCCCAAATGGCTGACAAGTGACACAAAAAAGAGAAAGAGAGGAGAAAAGAGAGGGAGAGAAAGAGAAAATATTTTCTTTGAAGCTAAAGGGCTTTATACCAAGTCCAAAGAAAAAAATAATATTAAAACCTTTCGTGAAATGCGTTTTGCCTCTTTATGTTAAAAAACAATGGAATAGCAATGGAATAGGGGGTGTTTTGATGCACAATATCAAGTCTCCAAACAAGAATTCATGAATAAACACATTGGCTTTATGGCCCGTAGGTATTGTTTATACCGGCGAGAGAAAAAAAATCCCGCGAGTCGGTAAACGCGAAAACCCTTTCTTCTTTTCACCCACTACCCTCGCACGAAAAATTGTATGAACATGAATTTTTATCGACTTAATAAAGAATACACATTTTACAATTACATCGCTCAGCAATGGTTGATGGTCGCTGAAGTTTTCGGTCGCTTGCTTGCCACCCCCCCCCTCCCCAACTCCCCCGATCGACTGGATATGCCAGGTACGCCACTACGTAGACATGACCTTAGTTTTGCGAGTCTGTGTTCAGATGTTTTCTTTAACACTAAGTTCTCTTTGTATTTTAAAGCTTTGGGCCATTTGCAAAAATGTTGCTTCCTCACCCCGCGGTACCAAAAAAAAAAAGAAAGACACGACACCACACGTTAGGCTTAAACCCTAAAATATAGAGTCCGCTGGAATTCTAACTTCTAAATCCACAATCAAGTTTTGACCATGCAGGATGGTTATCTGGACTTTATTATTCATTACAATATAGATTAAACAGCTGGTTGTTTAGATAATATTGTAAACAACTGATTGCATTTTTAAACAGGTCGTATTATTTTTTTTTAACCCTTTTAAATGGTGTTTTTATTGTGTATGATCCATTGCCTAACCGAGTACAATGCTTATTCGACACGAACGCTAAAACACGCTAAAAACGCTAAAACAACCTTTATAATTTAGCCGCAGAGGGAGCTAAATAGGTATGGCGAATCGATCGATGTGGAGAAAAATTACCTGCAGGCTTCCTGCAAGAAAAAGACGCGACCGTCTTTTAGACAAACACAATGCGGCTTTTTGTGGGCAAATCCCGCATCCGGGATTAGTGAATGCAGCCTTCCCGCATGCGTTCTTAGGTTAAAACGCCGCGGCTTCTCGTGCATGGTATTTAATCCAAGGCGCCTTAATACAGTGAAGCCTTCATGTTTGTTTCAACCAAACGTTTATCTCTGTGAATTTCCTTTAATAAACAATTTTAATAGACATCTACCCTTTCTTTCAAAGAAAAATGGACTCACTGTTTTTGTCATTATTATTATTATTATTTCTTTTTTTTTTTTTTTTTTACATAGAACTGATTTATTCAATTAGTAAAAGGAGACCGCACTGAAAGGGCATTGTCATTGGAAGAAAGAATATAGAAGAGAAAAAAGTACACCCAATTAATTATGAAATATTGTACAACTCCTAAAGGTATACATTTTGTTTTGCTGTAAAGAACCTAATGAGGAACAATGGTACAAACAAATGCATCTTGTAATACCTGGATGTTCCGGTGTGGTGATGCTGTTAATTGTACTGGCATTTGTTGGTGGTATCATCCGCTTTACGAAGAGAGGAGGTAAGTATTTCCTTTTGTTTTAAAGGTACGAGCTGTAACAGTCGTATTGTAACGAAAATGAAAAAGAATTTTAATTTGATACATGGTACAAATGAGGAACAACGGATTGTATAACTTTTTCAAGAAAAATAAATGTTATAGTGATAACTGTTAAAATGATAATTATGCCTTTGGTTCCCACTGGCCTCCAAACGTAGCGACCCTGTATGTCTTTCATCGTAACGAAATCTGTGAATCTTGGAAGGAATAGAAAGAGCACCTGTTGAAAAATTAAATCAACTTTAGGCCTTACAGTCTCGTTTTAATTTGAACCCTTGTAAACTTCAAGGCGATGGAAATCATTTTGTTCTTAATAGCACAGTGAACGATTGACGTTGTCACTAATCTTCAAAAATAGGTAAAGAAAGAAGGACAAACGTTTGGCTATAGGGCTAACGCATATGATGAATTTAAATTGATGTTGCACTAAAGGCAATGTGAACGTGAGGCGAAAGCGCAGATAAGAACATTTGAACATTAACAATATTTATAATTAACCTCCCACAGGCTACTTTATTGGAGAAAGTAAAACATAGATTAAAAATTATTCCCCACTTGATTCTTTCCATGAAACAATAATTATAAAATAATATGTAAAAGTGAAAGGTATTCCTCCCAATACTTAGATGCATGACACCTTTTGAGAAGTAGAAGTATCGCGAATGGAAGAGAACAAATGATGCTGGAGACCAATTGATTGTATGCCCCAAAATATTTGATGGTTACGGACTAAACAAGGACCGTAATATTATTGACACCTCAAAATGAAATTGCATTTCGTGATTCACTAGTAGAAAGATCAGCAGCTCCAGCTATACAGACTTCTGGAAATCTACAGTTGATGAAACATATCACACTAGCGAGCCAACATCAACAAGCGCTGTTCAGGTGAATTAAACTTATCGATAACCTTTCGTCTGAATGTTTCAACAATTCATTTATTTACTGAGTAAAATACTATCGCCAATATCTCAAAGAATTTAGCCACATAAGGGAAATTTCAATAGCATTTGTATAGTCTAAAAAGTCATTTTCGTATTATGCAATAAAGTCATTGTAATATTCGCACATTAAGAGATAAATTAGTTATTTTGTTTATTTGATTGATATCTTTGGCAGTGTTTGGTCGTATCCATTGTTATCTGTTTTGTTTACTTATATGTGTTCGTTTGTATGAATTTTTTTTGACTGATCTGATAGGATGTTTAAAAAGAAAGTCCCGTGTCATCTTTCTCTTGTTAATTCATCAAGTATAGTACGGTCTTTTATTTCACCATCCGTCACAATTTCTCCTTTGGTTAACAGTCTTTGGACCTGACCTTCGACAATTCAGACCTCAGATATACACTTTCCGATGTTCCCGAAGAGCCCCATACCTACATGGCCATGAAGCCTATAATGAGGTGCAAATCTCCAGCCAGTAATAACCAACAGGTCTCCCATCTCAACACCTCAGTTGACGACCATGGTGATGCTGTACATTACGTTAGCCCAACTCTCGTCCGCAAGCAAGTGAAGGCACACCCTTATCTGAAGGAGGAGCCTACTTATGTTAACACCGAATGTGCGTCAATCTACTATGAAATAAGTACAGATATTCGTAACATTGTTAAGGATCACACTGATGGTCCTGATGATATGTTTACAACATTATCTCTAAAGAAAGGGAATTAAAGTGTCATTTGGTGAAATCAGTGTTACTTACTAAATAATTATTATTGTGAGTATGTTTTACGACCTTTCCCTGTAACGAACACAATATACGAATTGTATTTTAATCATAGCAATGATGCAAATGATAGTAACAAAGTACAGATATTCTTAACATCGTTTACATAACTATGATGGGCGTGATGATGTTTTGACAACGTAACTGTACAGAAAGGATTGTGAACTTTGGTTACCTCATTACTCTCGATTTAAAGAGAAAATTGTTCGGTAACATTTAACTGTTTTGTTACACTTCTCTTCTCTGTATAAACAAAACGACTCCGATCATACAAATTATGCAAATGACAAGAATTTTCAAGTGTGAATGGAATAAAAAACATTTGAACTTTTGTTTGAATGTCTAAATTTCACTATTATGTATCACGCCCTTTCTTTGTACGTATCAGAAAACAAACACTGAATTTCAGTCAAAGTTATTGTGAAAGTGATAGAACATAGAATCATTAACACAATTGTATGAACAGTTTTTGTTTGTTAGCGTTTCTATTATATATGTTTCACATCCTTTCTTTGCACTCAAATGAAAATCTGAATTCAAATCGTAGTGAGGATGAAAATAGTATGAATTTAAGTATGAAATAAATATTTGATTTTATTTTTCTACTGTGAGTGTAATTTTGATATTATGTTTCACATCCTTCTCTGAAATCTAATAATATGTAAAATTGTAATTTAATCATAACAAATAATGATGACAATTATTACATTTCTCTCAGTTTCTTTTGTGTATTATCAATAATAATGAGATGTTAAGGAATGTTGCATTCACTAGAAAATATCTCAGGCAAAACAAATTTATTTCACCGGAATACTATCATTTCATCACAGAGATGTTTGCGGAACCAAATGATAAGTATTACTTTATGGAAGTAGAGTGACAGTTCCAAGCACTTTATTATATACTGAGAGTAGAATTTATATTTTGTCTTGTCCACTTGTCTATTAAGTATTTAATATAATACCTGCCCCCAAGGGAGCAGATCAAGGGGTGGGGTATACATACCCCCTAAAGTATTTCGTGTGTGTAAAAACATATTTATAATAATATGATTATATTAAAACAGAAATTCGCAATACACTCGCATAAAAGCGATTTGTCTAATAGTAGACTACCTGCCGCACCCTAGTCCGTTCGCATAAATTAGGGCTTACAATTGGAACCCAAGGCCAACTTGGTGTCTGTGCGCGCTCTTTTTATTTTATTGTTTATTTTTTATAAGTTGATTTCATAGACTCTATCTATTCTTAGTTGCACATTAAATTAGTTGACTCTAATAGTAGTGAAAATTTGTTTGTAGACATGGTATCAAAATATTGGAAATAGGTTTAGAACGTCATAAAATGTTTATTAAAAACAAAAAATCTCACTCCCATCTCCAATGGAGTAGTGTGTTTGCGCGAGATATATTTATGTGCCTCATTGCGACCACCCCTCCCTCCCTTTCCTCGGAACATATCAATCCGCCGCTGCTTGTTCTTGTAGTTACGAAAGTGGGCTGCTGTTTTTCTTCATTTTACAATAAATACGAAACCAAAAATGAATGCCAAATACCAATGACATAAGCTGAGAAGAGATGCAGCTAAACAAAGAAGGACGATACTGCATTTCCTTGACAACCGCGAACTAAATCAAAATACATGTAATGTATTTGTTGCGTCTTAATTTACGACCAGAGCCTTAAAGCTCCATATTGATATAAATTTGAGTAACGTGTTGGCTTGTTTTAGATTTGTTAAACAAGACTAGGAGGGATAAATGGATAGAAGATTATTTAAAACCTTTCCGAAAGAGGAATAGAGAAAGATTTTGAATGTGTGTTTATGTGTGTGTTTGCATGAATGTGAGAGAAAGAGAGATATTCGGGGGTGAAACGAATGAAATAGAGTTAAAGGCAATCGTGAAATATGAACTGAAGAAAAAATTGACAAAGAATTTATTCTAACTTAGATAATAAAGCGGATTAGAAAGGCATAGAGAGGAGCAGATAGAGATTGAGATATACATTTGGAAACATGAGGGAGAGAGAGAGATGAAGTAAGAGATAGAGAGATAAAAATGAGATAGAGAAATAAAGAGAGAAAGAGAAAGAGAGAGAGAGAGAGGGTGTGGGGAGGGGGGGGGGCGAGGGAAAATAATTCTAGCTCAAATTAACTTTATTTATTTGCAATGACATCTTTGTTTGTGTCTGAATATTAAAAGCTGGCACTGCGCGCTGGTTTTTTACATACAAATATTTGGAGAAAATTAATCGTTTGTGCAACTTTGTCGACCATGAGATTGCATTAAAATTATAAGCTGCTGTCAAATTAGAACTTCTATGGTAAATCAACTCTGTGAGTACTAGAGTTTTAAATTTAACCCTGCAGTGAAATCAATCTGCATAATTGAGTATCGTGGGGGTGTCGTGGTATAGTGGTTCATTTACTTGATTCTCAATCTTGGTGTTGAGGGTTCGAATCCCAGCCCGGTACTAACGTCCTTTGGCAAGATATTAATTCACGTTTGCCACTTTCCACTCAGATGTAAATGGGTACCAGGAAATTGATGGGGTAAAAATCATGATAATAATTGCAGGGCATTCATGAAGAGCAGCTAAGATGCTGATGAGGTTTCCTGGGTAAACACAATTATCGTTATCAATACGATGCAAGGTAAATACCATCAAACATATATACCTTGTTGAACATTCAATGATTTTATAGCATAGATATTACAGTTATAATCCATTCATATTGACGAGATCGACCTCAGACCAACAAGACACCGAACACAAAATTACATTACCACCAATAGCAATGAATCGGTTGGTTTGCAGTCGGTGTGACTGAGGCTGATGCCTCGTTGTCATTGGCCAATTTTCCACAGGATCGCTCTTATCGTATCGTACAATCGTGTGTGTATGCATAGAAAGACGGAGAGTCTTTTTTTGTTTTTTGTTGTTGTTTTTGTTGTTGTTTGTTTGTAGGTTTTAATAATAATTCTCTATCTTCGGTAGTAGTACTGTGAATTATTTAAAGATTAATCATATTATATGTGTATACATAACATTGTTTGATTAAAAAAAAAAAAAAAAATGTAAAAATATGTTGAAAATTATTCTTCTGTATACCGTTTCGTATTGTTTTTTTGTTTTCTTTTGTCCGAACAAATTCAGGTATACCTTTCAAAATGTCTGTATTTCGCCAGCAGTTATAAAAACTGTTTGTAATTGTTATTATTTTTACAATTTTGAATACGAAAACACAAAACACATACCTTTACCGACACAAATATTGCCTATCAGGCGAAATACAATTTCTGGAATTATGTCTTTCTCAAGCCTTGTGCAGTCGAGTGTGAGAGTGTGAAAGCATGATATCACCTGTCCTATTTTGAGAGCTATGTTTGATCAGGTTCTATTTTCTTTTTTCGCTGATTCCTCGAGATATCACCATTTTAATAATACACCTGATCCGAGGAAAGATCGGATATGTATGTATATATACGTGACCCGCTAAATTGAGTTAATGATGGTCACTAATGAAGACACTTAAAACCCACGTAAAGAAATGACATAAAGGTGGTACGATATTTTGTTGTTCCATCGCACCGTCATTTTTTGATTATATTTCATCAATTTGGTCAAAATTTCTGTGGTATCCGACTTTTTGACTGAAAAATCCTGGCTATATCTGTCGGTTTCTTGCCGGGAGAGGGCTATTTTTTACCATCGGAAAAAGATTCATGTCATTCAGTTCATTCTGAACATTTTCATATATAAATGATTTCCATAGAATGAAAAAAACCACCGTCAAAAGACAAAACCAATCGGTACCTCCGTCTGATGTTGGGAACTCCATTTTTCTCCGTTGATTAACGTGTGTGCCTCTTGATCGCTGAAATCTGTAGGTAGCCAGCAGACCGGGTCGTACCATTCTTGCTCGGGGGAAATCAAGGGGTTTTTAACGTGGATCATAATTGCGCTTACTCTCTCATGCATTGCATACGGAAAATAATAATCGAATTGAACTGTGTGTATGTGTGTATATTGGCCATATTACTGATTCATCATCTATAAGACCTCCATTACTAAGTATTAGACTCCTTTTTTTTAATTCAATCACCCGTGCTCTAAATAAAACAGTCGCGAACCTAGAGTGATCTAATCAGAGCCAATCAGATTCAGCCGCACAGCTGCGCGGACATTGTACGCGTAGTCGGTTCTGTATGCGCACAGCTGACCCGGGCTGATTAAAAGTTTCAAATTAGGTGAAAGAAATCGGGGGTTACAAATTCATATGAATGCATTCAACTAGCGCATTGAAGGGATGATGGCTAGCTATGATGAAGGTCGAGTTGTGTTTGATCGATATATGGAAGAACAAGACTCGACAAAAGAGGGCAACTACATCAATAGAATACGAGATACACCCAGAAATGAAGCTCATAGGCCCGAATTCACAAAGGAGGTTTGTGGACAAACCTAGGTTTATGTACGTCATATGACGCGTTTTAGACCTTGGTTCAGACCTTGGTCTGAATTACGATTCACAAATGAAGTTTGTCATCAAACCTAGGTTTATGTACGTCATATGACGCGTTTCAGACCTTGGTCTGAAATTACGATTCACAAAGGAGGTTTGTCATCAAACCTTGGTTTAAATGCGTCATCAAACCCGATATTTACAGACTGCTCTGAGGGGAGGTTTGTAATTTCTCAAACCTGGTCTGAGGCGTATTAACCAATCAGGATGCAGCGCTGCGAGCAAAAAAGTTTCACTCGATTATCGTCAAGAAAATTTTCACCGCCCAAAAGAGGCTGCGAAATCGTTTGCTCGTCCCGACACTTGGTGCGATTGAAATCCCTCTATTTCTCGCTTCTTTCCATAAAATCGTAAGTATAAAACATGTTCATGTAGTTTGAATCCATACTCTTCACTTTATTGGCATTTCAATATGTGATATGCTTTATAACTTTCCAATTAGGCCCTACCATGAAATGTTCGATGTTTTTCGATGTTTTCAAATCCGACGGCCTCGCAATTTTTTTTGGTTCAATTAATTTGACTAGTCCCGTGCATGTATATTTGTGCTGTATTTATTATCTGACTTTTAAATGCGACTGCGATGCTTCGATTCTTTGAATTCGTCTCTCTGAATTCGTCTCTTTGTTCCTTTAAATTCCAAACTTGATCATGCCTGAAAGTTAAAAAGAAAACAATGCAGAATCCAGAACGATACTAGTAGTAGTACTAGACTATTACTAGTATTAGATCTACTATTAGACCTAGATCTAGACCCCGGTGGGGTCACTCCCCCACAGAGGGTGACACGTATGACCGTTACCACAAATGCAAATAACCCCCTTTTGCGGTCAATTTCAAGGACATTTTGTGAAATTTAACCCCCTTTTTTTAAATGTCAAAACAAGGAAAAAAAAGGGAAAATCGTACTTTGGAATAGGCCTAGGTCTACCCCTATCCTATTTATAAGATTGTATTATTTGTAAGGACACTTTCGCAAATTTACCCCTAGATGTACTGCCCAAGACCTATTTTACCATATTTCAAGGACAAGACTCGGCTCCGAGAATTTTCTTCCCGGTTTTCTCTTTTCCCTTTTCCTGACCCTTATTTATCAATTTCGAGGACACCTGTGCACCCCTATTTTCTATATTTCGAGGAATATTTTGTCCGCGGACATTGTTTAAAATTTAACCCTTTTTCCGCAATTTTCGTAACGGTCATGCGGTCCGGAAGTCACATTGAGTGACCCCATCGGGATCTAGCCTAGACCTAGATGATAGATCTAGATCTAGATCTACAGTAGATCTAGACTCTAGATCTAGTCTAGATTCTAGATCAAGTAGATTCTAATACTATATTATAAGATCTAGATCTAGACTATATAGAATCTATAGATCTAGATCTATCATCTAGGTCTACCGACTACCGTCTAGATATAGACTCTAGTCTTAGATCTAGACTCTAGTCTAGATCTAGTCTAGATCTAGACTAGACCCGGCCTAGACTTTTCTAGACCGAAGATTTCTGTCTCTTTCGTTCGTTAGCCTCTGAATCTGATTTGGGTAGGGTCGGCTCCAAAGAGGAGCGGAGCCGACCCTACCCAAATCAGAGGCTAACGAACGAAAGAGACAGAAATCTTTGGTCTAGACTAGACTTTTCTAGACTTCTAGATCTAGATCTAGTCTATCTCAGAAATTCTCAGGATTGCTATCTAGATCTAGTCTAGATACTAGATAGTCTAGAGCTTAGCTTTAGACTAGAGACTAGAAATATAATCTAGTCTAGACTAGATATAGATCTAGTCTACATACAATTCTAGGTCTAGATCTAGACAAGTACTACTAGATCTCCTACCTAGTCTGTAGTCAGGACAGTAGTCTACTGCAGAACTGACTAGGCCTACTGTCTATAGATCTAGACCTAGTCCTAGCATGTAGGTCTAGATAGGTCTAGATCTAGACAGTATCTAGATGATTAGATTTGTCTCGTCATGTCATGCCATGGCCCAAGGGCGACGATCCGAGCTTGAGCATTGGGGGGTCAGAAAATATTTAGCGGTGAATCAACCAGCTGGTGAATGAGCAGGGGGGGGGAGCACTATTTTTTGTTGTCCAATTCATGCCAGCCGGTGAATAATTAGCTGTTCCTGGTGGTCCCCCTTCTTTTCTGACAAAACATGGGGGGGGGGAATTTGATATGATGTCCCCCCCCCCAGGAAAAATCGTGGGGGACATGTTCCCCCTGTCCCCCATGTTTTGTCAGAAAAGACGTCCTTGCCATGGCCCATGCCAAATATTCTAATTATATTTATAATTGTCAAATTAGAAATTCATGATATTCCAATGCCTAGACTTCAATTCACGCTGACCGTTGGGCACAAATTCACCGTTCGTTTACCCGCTCCGCTGGTCTACCGTACGACCATACAAGCCCCCAAATGCCGTGCACATGTGCGTTTACATAGTCAATTTTAAAGTAGTTTTTGCCTAAATCCACTACGTTGATAGATAAGTTGTGATATATATTCTTTAACATGGTAGGTGATGAAAGCATAATTTTCATAATTTGTGTGTGAGGCATTTCCCAATACTGTTATTTGGCTTAAATACATGATGAAATTATTCAGTTTATGTGTAGGAAACAAGTTTGTGTTTTGTTGATTTGTGTACTAAAAGTTTACAAAAGGTGAAGGAAACTAGAAAAGGCATGGAACATTTTGTCTAATTATGTTAAACTGATTCACATCACAGTTAGAGTTTTTAAAGTGACAACACAAAGTTGATGATGCAGGTTATAATAGCATGAACCAGCAAAAAATGATTTATTTGAATGCTTGTTTTTCTTTTTTTTTTGTTGGGGGGGGGGATCATTCCCAAGGATGCATGGTGACGAGGCAGGCATGTCACAGTCATCTGTCTAATGAATGCCAACATTTTATTTCATATTGACAGGTTGTCTGTGATCATGCTGAGAAAATAACTAGTATCGTTGCAAGCTGGCCTGGAAGCAGCCAAGATATGCCAGGATCTGTTCTGAGTTCGCACTGAAGCAAGAGCTTGAGGACAGGGCAGATGGATCAGAGTTGCTGCTTGGAGATAGTGGGTGGGTAGACTATTTCTTCCTGTTGAATATTTATTTATATATATGTTTCTTCCTTAGGCCTAATCATGTAACTTTTTTATATGAACAACAAGTATGTAACATACAAGAAATGTGTATTAATTCTCACTTCAATAATAGTTCAAAGAGGGCGATTATTATTAATATTCAAACTAGTCAAAAGGTTAAGGATTTGTTTAGAAAACTAATGATCAATTATCAAAATGAATATTATTCATAGGCAAGTTATGACAATTTTACACTTATTTGCATGAATTACCATAAATATGTAAATATACTGACCAAATGAAAATATGAGCGCACATGTTCCATGCCTCAACAATCTAAGAGAGAAGGTGGACACTTCTGAAATAATTTTTATGCTTTCCCACTTCCCATACTGAGAAAATTCACCTTGTGCAAATATAGCAATGGTTTGGCCAAGTATAGGCTGAAACAGCCAACATGCGTTGCTCTGCAATCCTGTAAATAATGAGCTCAGTATACATAATTTGATTTAGGATTCCACAATAGATATGAAATACAAATTTATCTCAATTGCAACTGAAATTAGCTCAAAATGTATTTCAGAATACGCCCCTTCCCGGTGTTCCCACAAAACTTTGTGCTTGAATACATAGATTATGGTTTGTCGAACAAAGCTGTTTGAAATTCCATCCATTTAACACAAAAATATAATGGCACATGTGGTTAAATGCATTTATTGAAGTAATTGTATAACAGTGCAATTTCAATTGTCTAAATTCACAATGAACTACAATAATATTACTTTTGCAAATTGTTTGTCTATATATAATCTGTGCTAGGTGTACCATGAGGTTATGGTTATTTTATTTTACACGCACTTTCCCTAACTACCATATGAATATTTGTGCATGACATAATTCTGAAACAATTCTTGGTTGTAAAATTAGAATTTTTTTCAGGGGGGGGGGAGGGCTCAATTTAAGGTTTACAACTATTATTAGCATTGTATACATTGCTGAGTTGAGGGGCGGGTCAATATATTATTTGCTTGTCAGGGGAGGGTTGTAGTACAAATGTTATTGTATACTGTGAAGTGAAGTCGGAATTAAAGAACTATTATATGCAAATTTGAATTTTCGTCATCCATTTTGTTGTATTTCTGATTTTCTTTCTGCTAATAGAGCTACAGTGAGACATTTAATTGGCCTTCCAGAGCCTCTCTTAACCTCTAGTCGGCTATTTTCAAATAAGCATGTTACAAAATTGACAAATTTGAATTGCGTTGTTTGAACAATGTAAATTACCATTGTGTAGCAAAAACAATTATTTATATAAAACATGAAGATACAAATACAATATTCCTGCCTTTATAGAATTTACAAAGATAACGGAAGTAGATAAGTTTGATTGTCTCTCTCTTTTTCGGGGTGTATGGGTTTGCTGGCGGATCCAGGGGGAGGGCGGGCCTCCACCCCTGGCACACACACAAAATGTAAACGGCAATTTTTCCTTTAAAAAAAAATGATGGTAAACTCAATTATACATTTTTGTTTTTTGCTCAAGGGGGAGAGGGTCTTGAGTAAAAATAAAGGAAAAATTATTGCTGATCTCTCCCCTGCTTATCGCATTATTTTCTCACGAATTGTTCAGGGGGTCTTGAGTTAAAAACAAAAATTGCTCACTCCCCCCCTATCGCAATATTTTCTCACGAATTGCTCAGGGGGGGGGGGTCTTGAACAAACAATATTATTGCTCACTACCACCCCTCCCCCCATTCATCAAAAAAGTTTTCTTCTTTCTAATTCCTGTTACATTATTGTGGGGGTCTTGAGTTTCAAAAAAAATGTTATTGCTCATTACCCCCTATTGCAATATTTTCTCACGAAATGCTGGGGGTCTGGAGTAAAAAAATTACTACCACCCCGCCCCCATTCATCAAAAAAGTTTTCTTCTTTCTAATTCCTCTTACATTATTGAGGGGGTCTGGAGTAAAAAATTATTGCTCACTACCCCCATTCATCAAAAAAAAAAATTCTTCTTTCTCTAATTCCTGTTACATTATTGAAGGGGGGGGTCTTGAGTTTCAAAAAATAAAAAATATTGCTCACTACCCCCCTGTTCATCAAAAACAAATATTATTGCTCATGCATTACCCCCCATGGCAATATTTTCTCACGAAATGCTCGGGGTCTGGAGTAAAACAAATTATTGCTCACTACCCCCCCCCCTCCCGTTCATTAAAAAAATCTTCTTTTTAATTCCTGTTATATTATTGTTCTATGCCCGTTCTAGATCTATGCTTATATCCTTTCCATTTTTACATTCTTATTCCGCTCCACTTGTAATTCTCTTTATTAATCTTTTTCTCCTCATTCGATCTTTACTAACTTGACTTTTTTTTTTTAAATTAAAAGTATAAACTAAAAACATTTTAATATGGAAAACAATCTACAAGAAAGAACTAAAATGGCAATTGACTTGCAATTAAATGAATTTATTTAATCACAATGAAAACTCAATTTACATTAAATTATCATTACTATTAGGTGATTTATTTATAAAACATAAGAATGTGTAGCCCCCAAAACAATAAGGCTCTTAGACCTAATATAAAAGACCCCTTGACAACGTTAGATTTATCGATCTAACGAAGGTTTTCATGTATTAATGAGCCGATGTCAATTTATCTGGGTCAGATCGAGTGCTTCACCGGCACTACACAAATGCGAGTACGTGGGGCATGATAACGCTGTTTGCGACGGCGCGCCAGTTTTGTTCGATTTAATTCAGGAAAATGCACTTCAAAAGTTGATTTCAGAGATTTTCTAAGCATTATCTTTTCAAGAATGCTCATTAAGATGTCCGGATCACTCTGAGAATGCTTAGTTCAACAGTATTTCAATTCTTAACATTTAAACCGTGGACCATGACAATTATGTTAGGAGCCCTGCAGCTGAGACTAGTTTTACAAACCTTGGTCTGATTACAAACCTTCGTTGGTGGAATGGGTTTGTGGACAAACCTGGTTTGAGTACAAACCTAGGTTTGTACAAACCTAGGTCTGATCAAACCTGGTTTGTCCACAAACCTCCTTTGTGAATTCGGGCCATAATGTCCATCAAGGAGCTTCTATCTTCATCGTCAACAAAGAAAAAGCTGACGTGCCTGTTAGGTCAGGGGCTGCATGCTTGATAACTTTTCACAGAACACGGACAGCCCTTTCAAGCTAGTGGTTGTGTATGATACCTTCATCAAGGGACATGATTTTGAGGAGGTGCACACACATGAAGAGGCTGATACCCTGATTCCTAATCAAGTCCTTGCCTCTACTGCTAGTGGTGCCTTGCGAGAAATTACTGTCTGGTCCCCTGACACTGATGTCCTCCTTCCCTTAATTCATCTAGCATCTTGTGGAAATAATGCAGTGCCCACTTCTCTACAATTTTCTACAGGCAAGGGTACAAAGAAACGAGAAATAGATGTGCTGGAGCGGGTTCAAGTCATTGGACATCAAAAATGTCAAGGCCTCCTTGGACTTCATAATTTTTCTGGTGCTGACTGGGGAGGAAAGTTTGTTGGGATATCCAAATGCCTACTTAAAGCTTGATGATGATGATCCTGCCATTATCTGCTTCAAAGAACTGGGCGAGGGTTCCATTCCAACTGAGCTTAGCAATTGAGAGCTTCCAACACAGGTGAAGGCACTAGAGCATTTCATATGTCGTGTTAACTGTTCATCAGGTCCAACAACCCTACCATCGCTCAGATGGGAACTGTTTCGATCAAAGAACCTGGAAGGTGAGATGTTACCTCCAACTCGTGCCGCATTACTACCTCACATCCTCCGTGCCAATTACATCACGATGAGAGATAAATCATACCCAGTGATTTCTCCTATCGAAGAGAATGGATGGTATTCAGAGAATCGAGGATGTCTTCCAGTCAAGTGTCTTGCGCTGCCTGCACCACGGGCAGTACTTGAGTGTCGTGGTCGAGTGGTTTAAGGCGCTTGACTGGAGAGGCGAAGGTCGAGGGTTCGAATCCCGACACGGCACTAATATCCTTTGGCAAGATATTTGCTACTCTCCACACAGGTGTTAAATGGGTACCCGGTAGGATGCGAAAGTTCATATGGTTGGATAAGCAAGTGTGCGCTTGTAAAATGGCGACTGGCTGGAATGCTCCACAGGGAGTGGACAATGTGCATACATTGTGTGCTGGTAAGCCTGAATCCGATGATCGGGGTAATAATATATCTGTAAAGCGCTTAGGCACATCGTTGGATCGATGTATTGGGCACTATATACAAAAGCGGATTATTATTATTATTATCAAATGTGGCTGCAAAGCAGGATGCAAGGGACGATGTAGCTGCTCCAAGAACGATTTGCCCTGCACTCCTCTCTGCAAATCCTATGGTGGAGACTGTGAAAACCGGATAAGGGAGGATGCTCCAGATAGTGACAGCGATTGACTTTTACTGGAGTCTGATGAACCTTTCCTGTTGTCATGGTAGCCACGAAGTAGGTGGTTACCCCTTTCCCGATTTGTTTAATGTTTTGTTTATAACTGGAAATTTTTTTCCAAATATTTCTTTGATTTAGATAAAAATTGTGTTATGTACAAGTATTTTGGAACAAAATAGCTCAACTTGTTCTGTTTTTTTTTCAGGGGGCGGGGGAGGGGAGGGGGACCATATCAACAAAACAAAATGCACATTTTCGTTTTATTTTGCATTTGAAAAAAATATTACGTATATAATTTGTCAACTTTCTGATTGACTGATGCAATTACAGTGCCTAGAAGTTGATATTTGAGAATTTTGTTTTATTATCATCTGAAGGTGTTTGGCACCATCTGGTGTTTAAGTAAGTCATTCATTTGATAAAATACTAAAATAGGGTTGATTTTTCTATTAACAGCCTAAAAATAACAGTGTTAATGACATGTGATATGTTTCGCAATTATTCCACTGTATAATAACACACAATGATGCCATTTCCACTTATTATTTCAAAATTCTAGCCCAAAAGAAAGAAGAAGGGCACAATTTTTGTGTAATATTTCCCCGTTTTTCACGTTTTATGACGCAATATCATTGAAAATGAATCCTTATATACGGTACCTCAAACAACTTCATAGTGTAATTGGCGAAAATATATATATGAATTAGGGTGGAAGACACCGAATTTCCCTATTGCGCTTTATATAAGCAATTTTGGCGCTCAAAATGGACCCCCCCCCCAGGAAGTGAAGGAGGGGTCTGAAAATTCGAACCCCATCATTTTTGGCCAATTGGGACCCTTTTGAAGCCAAAACAGCAATTTTGGCAAACAAATCCTACGGGATTACATACCATACCGCACTATATAGGGCAACAGTAATTACATTAGAAAATCTAAATTTGTAAATTTATTTGTATATATATTTCAGCATTATAATTTCCTTGGGGCAAGCTTCAATGTTATTCTCTCTTCCGGTTGAAATATGGACATATTTCTCCTAAATTACATGTAAAAAATATTTATTAAGACAAACAAAAAATTGACAAGAATTCGGAAGAGAAACAAAGGGACGAAACAATTGTATTAATTATTTCCCATTTCTAAGAATTAATTAGATCTACCTATAGTAACTCTCGATAATGCATAGCTTGTTACTTGTATAAGAAAGGTAACTTTTCATAGTATGTACGGACGTTTTTTGTTTATACCCTGTGTCATACTATATGTATCTATTTCAATACACGGGTACGTAATTAGCAAGTAACTCCTGACGTTCACATCTCTTTTAAACATGGATAGATGCATCTTACTGTACTTAAGGCTCTTGCATATCCCTATCCTCTTTAAATTAATACCCCAATTGGTTTATCATAGGAAGGCACCGTTAGTACATACCAAGTAGATTAAATGACGTATATTTTACAAGCACGCGTTAAGTATTTGTCTCCGCCAGTGCATGGATTTGATCCAGGAGAGGGGTACTCACATATTAAGACATACGGGGGTGTGCTGCTCTAATGGGTCACTTTTTCACAAAAAATCCCTAAACATGGGTCCCATTTTTAATAAAAATATCCCTAAACATCGGTCCGTGTTTTCAAAATTTCAAAATTTATGAAAAATAGGCTTTAGAGAAAAATGACCTCTCAAAATGGGTAGGGGTTTCAAGGCTTAATTCAGCGGCACGCCCCCAGTCAAACCAAATCTGAGTATCCCTCCACCCTGGGGATTTGATAGCATATCCAGGGTTAATGGGATGCAATTTGGTACATTATTGACCTTCCTGTGTATACATGGACTTAGGATTGGTAGATGGCGCTGTTCACCGTGCAGTGAATAAATCCATTGACCAGCTTTAGTTTTTTGAAAATTACCCACACATGAAAAATTGCTGAATTGTCTTTTGATAGAACCCTCCCATCGGAACTATTAATATATATGTGTATATAGATTACTCATTTATTTCGTATATTGAATGACGCTGGAGGGAAATTTTGAAATCAGGTACAAATATAGGAAAAAGTGAAATATGTTAAAAGGGTCATACACCTCTTTGAATATATGAAATGCGTGTGGACTATTTGTTTTCTTCCGAACCTACCATCATCCGAATTATTGGAGATCAGTGATTAGTTGGGGCTGCGTAATGAAATCCTGAATCATTGGACGAGACCGATGGCCCAAGAGATCAACACCCCACGAGACGAGGGTAATATTCAGGCTATTGACCTGTAACTTAGACTTTAAACTATAGAGCCAAGGTTTCTTGTATTTATTGTCTCCGTCATTGATCCTGTTCAGCCTGGGTAATGCTACTGAAACGAAAGGGATATGCTTTTCTTCTTCTTCTTCGAAATCGTCGTCGTCTTCTTCTTCTCTCCACATTTTTTCTTTCATATGTCAATTTCCAGTAACAGTTTCGCCTTTCTCGGTCTTTCTCGGTCGCTGCACCCTTTCTGTTCCCTTAACTTATCGGATATAAGGACATTGCTCGCCGGATAGTAATGAGTAAAATCTGTTCCCTGAGATAATAATGGTTAACCTTGTTGTATGTTGCATATCTTTGTACACTTCTCTCTTTTGAACAGAACGACGTCGGTCACTAATACCACTATTTTTGTCGACAGGTTTTTTTCCTTCTCAGCTTGAACGCAATTCCCGCGATGTTGTTGTTGTTGTTGCTGAGATTAATGGCGTTTCCATCGTCATTGGATGATTGCAGCGAGCTGATAACGCTTTGTTTTCAATGCAATGGACTGTCTTTGTTTACTTGTACACTGTCCCTCAATGGAATAACTGGTAAAATCTTCATAAGCAAAAACATACCGGTCCGATTTGCGGTCGAAGCAGTTGTTGCAAATATATATAAAAAAAGAGAGAAGCCTAAGAGTAGAAAAAGAGGAAGAATGATTTATAAAAAAAAAAAAACATACAAGAAGTCGGAGGAGAGGCAAAGTGACGCAACAATTGTCTAATTCATTACATTTAAAAAATATTTATCTAAATGTACCTATATAAACTTTCGACAACGCATAGCTTGTTACTTGTATAAGCAAGGTAATTTTGTTTTACTACGTATGGACGATTTTTGTTTATACCCTGTGTCATACTATATGTATCTATTTTAATACACGAAAACGTAATTAGCAGATCGTACAAGTATCTAATTCCATTCACACCTCTTTTAAACATGGAGAGATGCATCTTACTGTATTTAAGGCTCTTGAATATCCTTATCCTCTTTAAATTGATACCCCAATTGGTTTATCATGGAAAGCACCGGTAGTACATACAAAGTAGATTAAGTTTCGCATATTTCACAAGCACGCGTTCAGTATTTGTCTCCATCAGTGCATGTACATGTATTAGCATATCCATTGTCAATGGGATGCAATTTGGTACAGCATTGACCTTCCTGTGTATACATGGACTTATCTTTGGTAGATGGCGCTGTTCACCTTGCTGTGAATATTATGCATTGACCCGTTTTAGTTTAAAAATTACATACACATGAAAAGTTCCATTGACACTGTTAATATATATGTATGTATAGATTTCTCATTTATTTCATATATTGGATGACGCTGGAGGCAAATTCTGATATTAGGTACAAATTAAAGAAAAATTAATTATATTTAAAGCCAATACATCTCTCTCAATATATGAAATGAGTGTGCAATATTATTTTTCCCCGAACCTACCGTCATCCAAATTATTGGAGATTGGTGATTAGTTGGGGTTGCGTAATAAAATCCTGAATCATTGGCCCTGACTGACGGCCAAGAGATCAACACCCCACGAGACGAGGGTAATATTCATGCTTTATACGTGTAACTTAGATTTTAAACTATAGCGCTAAAGTTTCTTGTATTTATTATCTACGTCATTTCAGACTTTGTAATGCTGCTAGGACAAGACGGAATATTTTATTCTTCTTCTTCTCGAAATCGTCGTCTTCTCGAATCCTTTTCTTCACAAATTGTTTTCCTATGTCAAAAGTTAACTTCCGGTAACAGTTCTATTGTCAATCATTGCATAGTACACTACAGTACTATGTTGAGACAGGTATGTCACTGGTGGTGATGACCTCAGCTACCTTCAAGATCTTATTATACACATTCTCGTAGTCTAAGGTCATTACATCAACATCTTCTACAGATCCTGCAAGAACAAGTTTCGCCTGTGCTGAAATAGCCTTTTCGGCCGCAGCACCGTTTCTGTGGAATAAATTACCTTTGGAGATGAGAACTATAACAATATTAGAGATTTTCATATCCAAGTTCAAATTCTACCTTTTTAGCAATGCACGACACGAGAATATGTCACTTATTCAACCTCTATTATTCCTTGTGCGCCTCGGTAATGAAGTTCTAGATAGATACCGCATTACAAATACGTATTGTCATTATCATTAGTAGTATTATTGGTACTATTATTATAATTATCATTATTGCTATTATTAATATGAACATTATTATTATCATTATTTCTATTATCATTATTACCATTATCATCATACGTATAGATAGGGGTGTTTGTGGCTGAACAGACGTTACTGGTGGACGTAGAAGATTGCACAAGATAGATTTTTTCCCCCAACGTGCATGTTATGTACACATATGCGCAAACATTAACCAATTTGAGGCATGAAGAAGTTTTTTTAAATACTTTGCGGCGCCTCCAGTCGACGAGTTGAAGTTCCGGCGAGGACGACAAAATTCACCATTTCGCCAAAGATAAAAGTCATGGTAAGTTCAATGACTGGCATTTAAAAAAATTAATTATAGGTCTATATAATGGGATTTAGGGTCAGGTGTAGGGTTGGGTATACTATGATAATAATGCAGGTTTGATAGAACGAGGGAATTAAACTATTCTTACGTCAGAATTAGACCTTGTGGCAGATTAGGCTTGTGCTAAACATATTATATAATATAAAGTGCTACAAGAACAACTACTACTGCTACTAATACCATTCACTCATGAGTGAGTATAGCCATTTAATAATAAATGGGTCTCTGAAAGGAAATTGTGAAAATTAGGCATCTGGCCATTCAAATCTTTTGATGAGCATTTCCAACTCGAATAGTCAAATAAAAATAATAACCCCAACAATATCTCAATAACGAGAAACACGAAAGGAGAGGCATCTTGACCTGTGCTTATCAAAACCATGCAGTCCTGGAAATAAAGTTGACATCCAGAGCTCAATCCTCCTCATTGTTTATCATTCTTTGTATGCATTGTTGAACAAGAATATTACACGGATACCCATGTTCAATAACATTCAAATGGCTACTTGCTCTATTTTTGCAAGTTTCGTAATCAGACCTTCTAATGGTAAAACGGAAAGGCCCATCCAAGTGTGAAAGTTCAAAACTTGATCTTGATTGTCATAATGTCCTTTGCTGGTTTTCCTTCATCAGCCCTCTCACAGTGTCCAAACCATCCCAACCTATAACCTCTCTAACCTTCCCTATGATGTTACCTGCAATCAGTTAAACGGTTTTATCAAGTAAACATAAGATAGAGAGGGAGAACCAGAGAAGGGAAGAGAATATACACGTGTAAGAAAATGGACAGAATCAGAGTGGAAAAGGGACGGAGAGAAAAACTAAGTGCGAGAAAGAGAGAGAGAGAGAGAGAAGGAAAGAGAGAGAGAGAGAGAGAGGAGGGATGGGGGCAAAGTACGCGGCTAATAATTAGCAGATAAACCCTTCCACATTATGATTTATTGTATGCTTTCGGCATACGGAGACCATGACAAATAAGTGAAGCCGCTGTGCGCAGTATTTCCCCGCCTACACAACGCAGTTAATGTGCAGATGGCCTTTTATGTTTGTTCACGAATCGACTTGGATTCAATCATAATGCGGGAGCGTGCGTGTTTTGCGAGGTTTACATTTTTGATAAAATGAAAATATCTCGGTAAATTAAAAAGTTACAACACTCAAAATCTCATAATTTTCATTGCAGCTAACCTCACTTCTCTACTTCCTCCTCCTCAAATAATCCTCCTCTGAATAACGTATATTGAAAGGATACGTCAACGTAGTAGTGTTTGTTGTCATATCATTGAATGGTTCTTATATTATATCTATTATGTTGCATATGTCATATCTAATTGCAGAAAGCAAGGTTATTTCATGAATCTTTATGTTTAAACAAGCCTCAGTTTGTTTAATGAGATACTGTGTACTAGCTTCCACTATCTTCAAAATGAGGAATCGGTCGCTCCATTTAATATATGTATTACTCATACAGAAGGCCAAGTACCATCATCTTTCGTGTCTACGAAATACCGTGCTATCAAAACTGAAACAGACCTATACCAGGTTCTATGTAATCTCGAATGTACATTAATAAATTATGTTATTTAATTTATCGTAGCATTCTAAGCGCTTTGTCATATGATTGCTAACTCATTCGATTAAATATAAGAGTTCTTATCCAATACAAAAATAAAATAAAAATAAGTGTGTGCATGTGTGCGTGCATGCGTTTGCCTGTTACAGTGGCGGATCCAGGGGGCGGGGGGCCCGGCCGCATTATTTTTTTTCCCACCGCAGTTCTGGACCCCAGTCTGAACTTTTTAGCATACAGCCAATCAGAGCTCATCTAGTCCATAACAAGCTTTACGCGTGCTAAAGATTTTACGGATGCGGATATACGGTGCGAAGCTCTTTCATTACACACGTACACATGCATACACCGACAGCGCCTATATCAGTCTATATGTCAGTCAGCATGGTGTGCGCATAGCATAGCCATGGCATAGGCTTGCAAATGTTTCATTTGTGCTTGTATACCATGTCTACCTTTAGCAAATTTATTATAGATCTACGCCCTCTAAAAATATCAGCTTATGAAATTGCTGTGAAAAATTATTACTTAGCACTATAGGCTTATCGTCATCGAAGCCACTATATATCTAGGGACTCATTTCTAAATGTATTTATTTATTTATTTATTTGAACATATTTCATCAGGATAACAAGATCAGAGAGGATTGGTTTACATCCTGGTCCTGAATGTTAAAAACTTACACTAAAACATCAAAATAAATTAATCATACATTATATAGTCAGAACTGTCATGATAAAAATATTTAGCGACCACAATCTTAAGTAGAAACCAAATAGAAATTACATGATATTTATTTAAATATATAAAAACACAATTATGGGATCAAATAATCAACTAATCTATTTAAAAGCAAATTCTGTCACACTACAAAATAATGGTCATGAAGTACCAAACTAAACTTAAGGCACTGAGGAGCAGAAGCTACGATAATAATATTTATAATTTAATGAAATAGGTTTTATGGCATGTTTTTAAAACAGTCGATGGATTGTGCTTTGTGTAGATTAGAGGGTAAGTTATTACATACTGCCGCCTGCAGAGCATAGACTATTCTTACAAATTTCAATATTAGGTTTGGGAAGGACAACAGTCATTGAGTTAGCTAATCTTGTATTCATTGGATGCCGATCAAATACCATGTCAATAGCATTGCACAAACGTAATGGAGCGTAGCAATTGATACAATTATACAATGTACAAGCAAGAAAATAGTTACGTCTTTCTTCTAATACCTGCCATTTCAATCTTTTGATAATATCAAGACCACTTTCATTAAATTCAAAGTTCTTTTAAACAATTCTTGCTGCTTTTTTTGCAATCTTAGGATAATATTCTTGTTACATACAGAACAACTCCTCCATAAAGATTTTACGGTTGAGAAATTTATTATAGATCTACACCTCTAAAACTGGTAAAAGGCATAATAATATCAGCTTATGAAATTGCTGTGATGTTCATAGTTCTCAGTAAAAGAAGTAAAAAATAAAATATAAATAAAGCATGATAGTTAGTGCTAAGTAATAATTGTTCACAGCAATTTTATTAGAGGTGTAGATCTATAATAAATTTGCTAAAGGTAGACATGCTAGACAAGCACAAATGAAACATTTGCAAGCCATGGCTATGCACGTACACCATGCTGACATAGACAAGGCTGTCGTCTGTGTGTAAAGAGCTTAGCGCATCCGTAAAATCTTTAGCATGCAAAAAGCTTGTTAGATGAGCTCTGATTGGCTGTATGCAAATGAGTTCAGACTGGGGTCCAGAACTGCGGTGGGAAAAAAAAATACGCGGCCCGGCCCCCCTCCCCTAGAAAAAAAAACAGGTGAAAACACCGCCCCTGGCCTGTTACATATGTATGTTGATAATAAAATGAGTGACTCAACTCCATACCGTATAGCTGTTAAAGGGAAAGTCCACCTTGATGTTAAATTTCTCTTTATAGAAGAGGGGGATAATGGAAAAACACAACTGTGAAACTTAGAACAAAATCCGGTTAAAATTAAGGAGGTCGTGAATTTTTGAAGTTGGAATAGATCAAATAAAAATTGCCAACACTCTGACGTATTTTACAACGTCTCCTCCTGAACTTAACAGGAACCCTTGCATTTCTTTTTTCCAGTCTGAAGAAAATTTTTAATCATTCATGCACCGAATCCCACGAAAGTCTTACATGATTTCGTTTGAATGTCTGATAGGAGTTGCAATTGCAGTTGCAATCAATTAAGGGGGACATTGCACTCATTTGTTACTTCCTGTTAATAATAAAAGCATCATGCTTAAAAGGATGCATGTTTTTTTATAAATCAGATACAATATACTATCTGAAATAGAAACCATCTTATGACCACCAACATAAAAACTGTAAATTTTTTGTTCAAACGGGTAACATTTGAAATATGGGGTTAGGAAAATGAAAATGAAATTGTGTATACTCATTATAACGACGTAATAAATATGATGGCCTTTTATGACAGAAATGTATTTATATTGGCTGTTGATAATGGCTCCATTTGACAGAATAGGGTATTTGCATAAACAAAAAGAACCAGCTGTTACTTTGAAGAAGAGGAAGAAATATCTATGTAAAATGTATATGTATATTTAACGACATCGTAGATCAGAGGAAATACTTTATGCAATTTAATGCTGTGACCATCAATAAAAAAAAAGAATATTGTTTATAAGTTCAACCAAGGTCAACTTCTATTACCAACAACTGAAATCATAAGTTTGAATGATTCTCTACGTTATGGTAATATGGTATTACTACAGGTGATTCCAGAAGGAACGGTTATAATACTCAGGGGCGGATCCAGCCCACTTCGTGCGAAAATTTCGCTCAGTGGGGGGAGGGGGGGGGGTGGTAGTGAGCATTTTTTTTATGGCTCAACGGGGGGAAAGTGCAATTTTTTGTCAACCTCCGCCCCCTGGGCGCCAGGGGAGGGGGCCCATCTTCATTTTCTTACCAAAAAAGGGTGTTTTTACCTGTTTTTATTTCTAAGGGAGGGGGCCCGGGCCCCCCGGCCCCCTGGATCCACCACTGATAATACTATTGCAAAAGAGTAGGATGACATGTAAGGGGGAGGTCCACGATGATATTATATTGGCTTTGATAGAAACAGGAAATTAGAATAACAGGACGGTGAAAGTTTGAGCAAAATCCGATTAAAAATATGAAAGTAATGAAATTTTGAAGGTGCGATCACTCAAACACATATTCGCAACTCTGTGACGTATCTTGCTAGTTCTTTCCCCATTTTCCCTGTCGACTAAAAAACTTCCAAAATTTATATTTTTTCTGAAGAAAATTTCGTTCATACATTTACCCTAGATACAATTGTTGCAAATATGTTATTATACAACCCCTGGATAAAACAAATCTATTCCGTCATCAATAACTAATAATATAAGGAAAATATATGAAATGTTCTGTACAGAGGAAATTGGAGAGGAGCTCCCAAGATACGTCACAGATTTTCCAATTTGTGTTTGATATATCGCAACTTCAACAATTCATAAGTTTCTTACTTTTCATCGGATTTTGCTCAAACTTTCACTCAACGGTTCCTCTCATAGGTCTGCTTCTATTTGAATAATTTTATTATCAGGGGGACCTCCCTTTCTGACATAATATACATATTCACTGCGAAACGTGCTTGCTTAATTTGCACATACTAAATGATTAAACTGAAAAAGCTTGACATATATAAGCTAAGTCATCCGAGGGAACATGGTGCTGGAAAGAAAAGACTCTCCGGTCCTCTCATCCAAAAAGAATACAGAATACAACAT
The DNA here is from genome assembly GCA_037976565.1 of Mesocentrotus franciscanus. Lineage (NCBI taxonomy): Eukaryota > Metazoa > Echinodermata > Echinoidea > Camarodonta > Strongylocentrotidae > Mesocentrotus > Mesocentrotus franciscanus. Next base: position 21,019,132 of record CP137667.1, read on the forward strand.
GTTCATAAAACGTTTGCATTATTTTAAGCCATCGCATTAGATAACTTAATGTGAACTGGCTGAAGTGCAAAGACTATTTTCTAAAGACGGAAATCGAGACTTGATTGCGGTCATGACAATAACATAATGTATGGCAAATCCATTTTGCAATGCCGTCTGACGTTCGCAGCTAACTACTACTCGTGTTTCATTTTTTCCCTAGCTGTTCCTACGTACTGTGCAATTCCTTCGGTGTGTTGTATGTGCAGGAACTTTCCTGGTACATGTGATCTCTCCCCGTCTCTCTCTCCCATTTCTGTCGCTTTCTCCCCTCTCTATCCCTCTCTTTACCTTTTGAACTCCTCCCTCTCTCTCCAACGGTGCTGTTCCATGTTATAATCATGATACCCATGAGTCTTATTTTATTTCTCTATTCTTTTACTTGGGGTTAAATCAAAAGATTAGGTTAATGTTATCTAATTTTCACGATTCAAAGTAGGGTACATGGAGTGCAACCACTGCATTTTGGTAGCTCATTTTTTAATTGATAAGAATAAACTGATTTTCTCTGTTTGAACTTTAAACATAACCGTCATTTCGTGAAAACACAAATCACATAGAACGCTTTGAATTTGTTTTCACGAAGTGACGGCTCGTAGCCGCGCGCGTTTAAAACATATGGGATTTTTATTGTGTGAAGCAATTTCATTAGATGGACACCGAAATACGGCAAAATTACTTGTTTAATAGATAAATGGACAAAATAATTATAATGGCAAGATAGAGCACCTTTTCTTCTTTGTATAACTATAATGTTAGATAAATAAGATTAAAATGATTGTTTAGAATGAGCTGTAAACATTACTCTCTCTCCGTGGGAAGCGAAAATGCAACAATATTAACATACGTCAATTTGTTTCTACTAAGTGCCTTTTAAATGATTAATAAGCTATTCTCTTTAATCTAAAGCTAAAAATGGATATTATATTTAAGGTATTTCTTTGAGGTTTAATTATCTCGTACATTGTATGTAGTAGGGATTAAAGATTGCACTAAAGTTACTATATACTTTCCACTTACGAACACGTTCAAGTAGTCTTCCTCGCCCCTTCCCCCTCCCCCCTCTCTCTCTTTACCCCTCCATCTCCCCTTAATACCACACACATTCTGCCATTTCTTGTTGAAATTCATGCGGGTGATATAAGGGCTCCTGTTACTGTATTACTACAAGGAATTTTAAGTATTGATCATTGACAATAATCCCTAGTTAACTACTCAACTCTGCAATATAAAACACGGAAAATGAATTTTGACTGAGCAGTTTTAATTCAAACGTTTGGAACCAGAACAGCAAGTGGCAAATGGAGAATAAATTTAAAATAATGAATAATTCATACCAAACATATCATCATCAATTATCATCAATACTGTATTGCATTTTGAAATGTACATTTAGGGTTTTGTGGAAAAGACTCATCAGGTATACATCCACAGAATACGAAGGTTATTTAAAACATTATACAGTACTTGTAAATATGCTAAAATGTCTTTATCTTTATACATGTCCTGGTATCATGTTTACTCAGCAATCGTAGCAAGTAAATGCCACATGTGACATACAGAATCCTTGACATACATGTACTACATGTATGATGAAGTCAATAAAGAAATATGTCTTTATTCAAAATACCATACCAAAATCAAAATGAATAACAAATTTTACATCATTAGCATGTTGAAATATACTGGTTGCTAAAAAAATTCCTTTTTTTTAAACGTTCATCATCTGCATAGATTGTTTACCTGAAGACAAAAGAGGTATTCAAAGCAGTAGGCCTACTGTGTGGTATAGTCTCTTTCTTACATGTCATGGTTATCATGTTCTGGCTGAAAGGTTTACATGTTGATCGTAACAAAATAAGGCAGTTCATGAAAAAAAAGATGGTGGAGTTTTTCAATGGGAAATATGACTAATATAATCATCATCGTTACTTTTGTGTTCATCACTGTTTTTCATGTTTTGTGAGTAGAGTATCAGAAGCAAGTCAGTTAACACAATCTCTTTGTAGGGAATTTCAATAAAATTTAGTACACAGTCTCAAACGCTACAAAGTTTACCAATGCTAAAAGGTTATCTTCACCCAGGCAAACACGTAATCTTTGACGAAACAATTATCAGCTGAACAATGCATGATAAAGATTGAAATATCATTTTGACTAAACAATTTCATTTCTCATCATACAGATAAATTAAAAACAGCAACATTATATTGTATGATTATAGGATAGTTTGAAGTACCAAATACAATTACGATGAGAATGACTAGAGAAGTAAAAATAAAAACATTAAATGTGAACTAGTAACATTGTGTTTTGACAGAAAAGCAAATTGTGGAAATGTAACTTATATTCATGTTCTAATGAAGGCATCAACCCCTGTGAGTACAAATATTTCAAAGAAATAGATAAACAAATTCTTCAATACAAAGATACGATATGAGAATTTATGGAACTGAAATCCAAAACTCTAATATGCATTACTGATTTCTAAAAATGAGGTAGGTATACCTGATAAATAGCTGTTCTGAGCTATACATTTGAATATTAAAGATTTATGCTAGCAGGAGTTCATTCCAATACTGTAACAGAAAACTGACACCGGTACGACCATTCAGTTCATCGTTTCGGAAATCATGAACAATGTTACCAGTTCACTTTAAATAAATTCATTGATTTTATAATCAATCCATTTCATTGCGATAACTGAATTCTACACACAATTAAAATTATAAGTGGAGTTTTCTTTATTTATGATATTCAAAATGTTTACAATTAAACAGTATAAAAGAGAGGTTGAGGTATTGAAACATTGCTACAACGATCAATGTGATTGACTCTAGTTTCTCAAGCATGCTCTTCAACAAAAGTTCTTCAAGTTTGTTCACACGTATGTCATTCAAGCGATAGCGGTTGAAGCAGCGAAGATTCTTGATCTAGACTGCTTGAAAGCAAAAGGAAATAAGAGAAAGAAAAACATAATAAAAAAGTCCAAGTCAAAATCAATAGAAAATTATTATCAGAATTCCATTATGAAAGGGAAACTTTACAGTGCAATATGATAAGGCGAAATTATTTTGTGTAGTTTTGGTACCAACTTTTAGAGAGGCTCTTAAATTAGATACTTTTTTTTGTGTCACCTTAGTATTGGCAATTTTTGTTAAGGATTACAAAAAACTTGGATGCTGAACTCGATAGGACCACTCATTCAATTAAACTAAGAGACCTAAACATTAAAAACAATCAATTAAGAATATCTCGAAATTCAACTATTGGGAAACGATCAAGAAGGGAAGAAGATAGCTTTTGACTTGTTCAAAAGCATCGACAGTGGCTCATCATCAGAATCGCCATCGAAGCCGTCTGAAGACTTTGAGGTCACCATGCCAAGTCACATTTGCAGCTCTGACTGTATTCAGTGAATTGCTTCAACAATTCCATACCGCTCCCACTTTGAGGTCACCATACCAAGTCACATCTGCAGCTTTGTGTTCAGTGAATTATCAAGGACCCATCTAACCAGCATGTCGGTCCCTGTATCCAATCTAATTTTGTAGAATAAAAGAAATAATTAAAGTTATTTTCTTTCTTTTTTTTGCAAGCAGAGGTAAGGAAATAAATCTAATAGTATCTTCTGTACATCAAATTAATTACTTGGCACAACTGACCCCAAACAGACGTTTTCAATTGCCCCTACCAAACAACCACGACCCCAATGCACATATGCAGTGAGTGTGCTTGGTACTTGTAATACAAGATGATCAAGACTTTACTCTATACACTCTATTTACAACAAATATTCCAATTTTGGTTTATAGAAGTTTCAGCTTAAAATATTATATACCAATGGTCATGTACATATAAAGCCTTTGTAAAAATTAGAAACACGTTCCTGTCCAGCTTTGTACTATGTCTGCTAAGTGCATTACATATTCCATTTCTATATTTCCCTGTTAATATTTAATTGCTTATGTAACCATCATATATAGTAGCAGTGTATTTCAAAGATTTTTTATCGATCGCAAGTTCGGTAGTGAGCGCAAATCAATGGATGGCAGTATACGGACTGGTCATGATTAATCATAACTCTCTATATGCTGCTAATGTGTGATTTTCTTGCACAGACCATGAAAACTTTTCTCACCTGGATTTGTATCTGGCCTGCGGCATTTTTGAAAAGTAGATGTACCAGTCCCAGTGCTTTCTTCATATAAGCGCAAATTGTTTCTACTGCATCTGAAACTAAGTGAAAGCAAAAACATCATCATAATCATTACCACTGAAGTGTAGGTTATTCCTGTAGATTCTGCTGTCGTCTGTGCAATGTTGTGACATGTACATCATCTGGTATGGTGCTTGCTTGGAAATTCTATAAAACACGAAGTGGAGTTGGGCAACATTTGCTGGTATCAAGAACAAGTGTTAGAAAGAATTGTTGTTATAGGGTGAGGGACCAAGGGTACTATAGTGCTGCCGTTGTACAGACAATGGAAGAAACTAAGCTAAACGTGTGGACATTGTTTCCCCCAAATGGTAGACTACTCATGATTACTTCAGTCTCAAAACAAAAGTATCCCATTTCCGGATGGTGCCATTTAGTCATTTGCAGGGCAGGACCGTATTTAATTGTCAATTTTTAAATGAATGTTCATTCATGTTCCTCTTTGCTTGAAAGGCAAATCAGTGAATTCCCTAACAGTTAACCAGGAGGGGCTACATCCCAGGCCATCTCAGCTCAGCATGATGATAATTTTCATAACTCCCCTTGCCCTTGGCCATGTTGATGTTGGCCTTGGGCTTGGAGACCTGATTGAAGCATGCTTACACCCCAGGCACGCCTTTACAAGAAAAGTCTCAGTCTGGTCTAGATCTGATCTAGGGTCTACTCACCTTTAGATTCTAGATTACGGACTTGTGGCTGACATAAATTAATAATTATGAAGACGATTTAGTGTAACTAGAGTTCTAGACTCTAAATCAAATGTATAATTAGCTAAATTACTAAGCATGCTAAGTTACACTTACAGTAAAACTTTAACTTTCGGTAAAACTTTGTTCTTAATAATCGTATTAACTTTAGTTTAGTCTTATTAACTCTTATCTTAAGCAGATGTAAAAGAACCCTAATATTTGGTGTGGTATGAGATAAGAAAGACCCTCAACTTAAGTCATTTAGTCTAGATGTATGTTTTTAAGGACATAATTTGGTCCTTTTAGTTTTGGATCTCATGAGATACTAGTAGACTCTAGTCTAGCTAGATCTAGATCTACATTTAATATACATATACTTCACTCCTTTATTCACTTACATGAAAATAAGTATATGGGGCGATATGTGGAACGGCGGTGTATTTTTTATACATTTCTGCGCTCATGGACATATTTATGGCTTAAAAAGAATCAGAATGACTCAAAAGAGTGTATCAAATTACTTTACCAAAAAAAAAAGCTATAACAAACTCACCTTTTCATGGTCTGTGACTGTTCCAAATTGCAAATTTTCACTCCCGTCACTTCGTGAAATTAATAAAAGCAGAAAAAGAGCAGACAAGACTTGACGGCTGTAGAGCGCGCACTCAGCCGTCACTTCGTGAAAACAAGAAATCCATTTACTAGGTATTTTCATGTTTATGTCATCGTCATAGTTACATAAATAGATATTAATATGGTCTGAAACTTTGTGAGGTTCAAGATGTTGGTGAATGATGTCCAAAAATGCAAAAAAATAAAAACTGAAAATATATGCGATTTTCCTCATTACCGTCACTTCGTGAAAAAAGGGACGACATATGGAAAAGTGGTGTGTTTTGGCGAGTCTCGAACGCATGCTCGCGCGCATGTAATATAACCAATGGGCACAGGCTTCAAAAACCGTTCTTTTGTCAAAGATATTGATGTAACTTTGCAATGCTGCAAAATACAAAGCTGGCGCGAACGGTATTCTATTGTCTATATTTTGTCTTGTATTTTCCAGAATATGAGAAAATAGTTTTAAGTATTTGCGTCGGACTTGGCCTCGAAAGAAAGATTTTCAAGTGAATTTTGACACCAACCCTTTAATTCATAGCAATGGACGTACTTGCACAATTCGAAGCAGGAAACATAATCGATAATCCCGTGTATGAGACTCTGTATCTCTGCAACGGATTATCCTACGCATACAGCGTTTTCACTTTCCAGTGCGGAATTTTTTCCCTCTCTGTCATATATCAAAATAAAGCTGATTGGTCTGGAAAATTCGTCGGACTCCTTGAAAAAGTAAGAAGATTAATCTTTTCCATCCAATCACATTCGGCGACACTCCGCGCTCATTAGCATAGAGAGTTATGACGTCATATCACGCCATGACTAGGACTGAGCCCGCATCATTGTCTGAACAGCTAGGGGTTTCATTGCCATTGCCGTTTGTGTATCTGCACTGCACTGGCTGGCAATGCGCTGTGACTGAGTGATGAGATTCATTGAACCAGTGTCATGACGCATGGATCTGGATCTGTTATTGTCAAGTCCCCGAACAAGTTCATGCCTTTGGTAGGTTTGTCAAAATAATCAACAAAAAAGCGTATAATTGTAAATTATACATGTATGCCCTGACATTACCCACACTCAAATTAGACGATCTGAGATAAAGACCAAGTGTCAATAAATCTTCATTTGTTTATGTCAGCGATGATTACATTGGCTGTATTGTTGAACAGTGATGTTCACATTTAAATAAAAAGAAGAGATGAGATTATTGAACGCTGTTTTATGCAGAAAATTCCCAACTCTACCTAATGTTCTGTACAGAGGAAATTGAAGAGGAGCTCCCAAGATACGTCACAGATTTTCCAATTTTTGTTTGATATATCGCAACTTCAACAATTCATAAGTTTCTTACTTTTCATCGGATTTTGCTCAAACTTTCACTCAACGGTTCCTCTCATTGGTCTGCTTCTATTTGAATAATTTTATTATCAGGGGGGACTGTTACACCCACAAATGTAATAACGCCCACAAATGTAATAACGCCCACAAATGTAATAACGCCCACAAATGTAATAACACTTTACCCACAAATGTAATAACACCCACGAATGTAATAACACTTAACCAACAAATGTAATACATTTCACCCACAAATGTAATAATTTTGAATCACCCACAAATGTAATAATGACTTTACCCACAAATGTAATAAATTTGAAGGGATATTTTGTCGAATTTGTTCAAAACTAAAACCCTGTAATAAAGCATGGGTATAGCGCGCAGTCTTTACTCCAGACCCGGTTATTTCAAAATTTAAAAATCTTCAAAACTAAGACCCCATAATCCTTTTCCTGTGGAATAACATGAGAATCGAGCGTAGTCTTTCCTCCAGACCCGGTCATTTCAAAAATAAAAACAATAAAAAACAAAACAAAAAATTCAAATCTAAGACCCAACAATCCTCCAAACTAAGACCCTGTAATAAAGCATGGGTTTAGAGCGTTGTCTTTACTCCACACCCGGTTATTTCAAAAATAAAATAAAACAAAACAAAACTAAACATTAACTTTAAAACTAAGGCTCCACCATCTTCCAAACTATAAGACCCTGTGATAAAGCATGGGTTTAGAGCGTAGTCTTTACTCCAGACCCGTTAAATTAAAAAAAAAAAACTTCAAAACTAAGACCCCATCATCTTATTCATGTGGAATAACATGAGTATTGAACGTAGTCTTTCCTCTAGATTCGGGTATTTCAAAAAACAAAACAAAACAAAAACAAAAACAAAAACTTTAAAAATAAGACCCACCATCTTCCAAACTAAGATCCTGTAATAAAGCATGGGTTTAGAGCATAGTTGTTCTTCCAGACCCGGTTATTTCAAAAATAAAAAACAATAAAAAACAAAACGGAAAATTCAAATCTAAGACCCAACAATCCTCCAAACTAAGACCCTGTAATAAAGCATGGGTTTAGAGTGTTGTCTTTACTCCACACCCGGTTATTTAAAAAAAAAAAAAAAAAAAAACATTAACTTTAAAGTTGATACTTATAGGAAATAAAATCAAGTAAATATAGTTTATTTTATAATTGAATGAGTTATTAAAGCAATTTATGCAGCTAACATGCCATGAAAGTGTGCAGTTTTGTGTTTTATGAAAATCAAATTTCACTAAATTGACTCTATCCTGACCTACGAAATCGCCTAAGGGAAAGTGGCTTTGTGAGTGACGTCAGAGCCGGGATATGCTTCATGCAGCTATAGAGACTAACTGCGATCTACACACAAATGTTCATAGAGTGGATGTCAGTTCCACTCTCTCAAAACGATTGAAATATTGCCTGAATGGTCAATATCTGACATACAGTTGTCCTCTCCGTCCTGAAACATATCCTAATGTCAATATTCATGTCATTATTGGCATTGAAAAAGTGACAATATCCGTAAAATAACTGTTTACAACTCAACTTTTTCACCGGCTTTAGCTTGCCAGCTGAGCTGTATGTACACGGATATAGTATGAAAAATCAACCTAGCTGTGTTTCAAAACAAAATTACCTATAGTAGAATCCTGTTCCGAGGTGGAATTTCCTTTGACATAACAATTATGTTTCTTCTCCATTTTAATTTGTCGATAACTATAATTACATAGAATAGTGTATTTCTCGCCGTTTTGTTTTGGTTTGGTTCCGTAAGGGTTTCGTCTATCGCGACTGAATTGCAAGCGCATAGTACTGTGTGTGTGTGCGGTGTGCAGTGCAGTCACGTTTACGTGTGTTTTGATGTGCGCGCAGGTAATGTAAATCCGCCAGCGATACTAAATTCAATCAGCGATCAGCCGTGTAGGTAATGCGGCTGCCAAGAGCCGAACTACTCGCAGATGAATCGTAACAACAGCAGAATCGCCTCGATTTTTCCAGCTAATCTAGCCATGATACGATCGACTAAATGAAATATTCTTCGATTTGTTTGAATTTTATTTTATTCATAATAATGATTAAATCAATACTAACTGTATTTTCCATAGTGGAAGAGGTGAAGTCTCCGACTGATACGTCAAAGTGAAACTACATGGTGGTAAAAATCGCCCGCACCAAAATCCCCATATATGCAGGCTTGCTGTACAACAAAGCCGGGGACACAGCCATATAGTTTCACCTTCCCCCCCCCCCATTTTTCAACGTTTTTATTTCACATATAATACATTTCTTAGAATATCAAGATGGAAATAGTAATGAGAAGTAACTTACAAACGATGTTGTATTATAATTTATTCTACAGTAAAGGTAAAATAACACATAACTTGAAGCTGTGTTTTCAGTTATTATAATGTTATACATGCATTCTACTAGATACCCAGAATTGGCACACTAGCCACGCCTCCCTTTTCCTACGTCACAGCTAAAGGCCGTTTCGGATGACAATAGGGCAAATTTGTCCCAGAGAATAGGGCGATTGTTTTCACCCTAATTTCGCTTTTTCGGAAGTGTTATATTGTTTGAATGTCATCCAAGCTCATTGTATGGCTTATAAGCTTTCTGTAGATATGAATATCTTCATATTTAGGGCCCTTCTATGAATATCTACTTTAAAACTAAGGCCCCACCATCTTCCAAACTATAAGACCCTGTGATAAAGCATGGGTTTAGAGGGAAGTCTTTACTCCAGTCCCGTTTAATTTAAAAAAAAAAAAAAATCTTCAAAACTAAGACCCCATCATCTTATTCCTGTGGAATAACATGAGTATTGAGTGTAGTCTTTCCTCCAGACCCGGTTATTCAAAAGTTAAAAAAACAAACAAACAAACAAAAAACAAACTTTTAAACTAAGACCCCACCATCTTCCAAACTAAGACCCGGTAATAAAGCATGGGTTTAGAGCGTAGTTTTTCTTCCAGACCCGGTTATTTCAAAACTGTTTAAAAATCTTCAAAATTAAGACCCCATCATCTTATTCCTGTGGAAGAACGTTGTTGTTGTTGTTGTTTTTGTTTTATTGGCGTGTTTCATTCAATTATGAATATTTACGCCGAATTCAAATCACATTAATTAAATTTAAGAGGAGCAGGAGAAAGAAAGAAGAAAAAAATCTACGCTGCTCAATTTTTCGCAATTTTGGAGATCCCAGACAGGCTGTCAGCATAAATCGTTGACTGTTATGTTTGTATCTTCTGGCCAGCCCGGTTCGGTACATTGAACAGGCTTCTCGGCTTGCATGTATGCGTATGCGCAGCCTAGGCCCCCCAATACCAACCATGACTATGCGATGCCTGTCGGTGGGATTGTCTCCTTTCCGGAAAATAAGACAAAACAAAAAGAAAAAGAAGAAGAAAGGGATTGCATTATATGATTTAAATTGAAAATCAAGTTTCAAAATCTCAAATTATGCAGACATTCTGGGCTTTGTGCAAGGTGCAGTTAGTAAAGTGACATACCTTTCCTTAATTGAGTATTGAGCGTAGTCTTTCCTCCAGACCCGGTTATTCAAAAGTTAAAAAAACAAAACAAAACAAAACCAAAACCTTCTAAACTAAGACCCCTCCATCTTCCAAATTAAGACCCGGTAATAAAGCATGGGATTAGAGCGAAGTCTTTACTTCAGACTCGGTTATTTAGAAAAAAAATGAAAAATCTTCAAACTAAGAACTCACCATCTCATTCCTGTGGAATAACATGGGTATAGGGCGTAGTCTTTCCTCCAGACCCGGTTATTTCAAAAGAAATAGAAATTTAAACAAATCTTCGAAACTAATCTTATTCCTCTTTTTTTTTCATTTAAAAATAAATTACATTATTACATATGTGGATACAACACGTCACAAATAAATGATTGGTCGGCGGTCACACGAACTGACGAATCAGTAAAAATGGTCCATATATATAACACACAGAGGAGGGACCGATTAGATGGTTCGTTGACCGTCGACGATTTTTAATCATTAATATTCTAACACCCACAAATATCCTGGAATTCAATGTTCGTAGAAAAAAAGTAATCGAATAAGTGACCTTAAATGTATTTAAATATTGACGCTGATTGTTTTATGCATGTGATTATGAAATATGTTCACGATATGTAACATATATATATATATATATGTACGCTATTAGTGACATTGAAACGTTGGATTGCGATGTTATATTTTCATGAGTGCGTGAATGAATTACCTTTCTTCATGTGATGAACGTATCAATTACTTATACTGCAGACTACCAATTGGTACGCGGTACACGGTGTGAATTCATGAGAACGAAATTTATTCAAAGGCAAATACAAACAAAACACATTTATAGTACAGTTTTCCCTACTTCTGAAACACTCAAGCAGCAATATAAACAAGAACAAGTCTGAAATGATAATCGGTTAACAAGCAAATAACAACGCATACTTTCATATAACAAATCATAAATAGCTGTATAACGAGATCACGAGAAACATATTTGCATGTTTTTAATGAACGATTGCACAACCCTTTGACTGATAAAATATCTATATACTCTCTCAATCAATGTGAGTAAATTGCAGAGGTTATGGTTTTATAGTGATGCAATGATGGATACATAGATTTTGTAAGATAGAAAGTATTTTATTCCAAACGAATGAAGAGGTTGTTTCATTAATATACAGACGGTAACAGAACCAAAATAATTATTTCGTATAAAAAGGTGGAGTAACTCACATGTCTTTTTACAAGCAAACAAGGTTATAATTCGGGCAATATTGAACCTGATAACATCAACTGAACTTGATATAAAACGCAATCAACCTAACTCGTGACAATTCTTCTAAGCTAGGAAAAACAAGAGAACAAGATGCCGAAATACTAAATGTACCTGGCTTTCTGTAACTTAGTATTCGTCTATATAAAACTACTTAACACGTACAACTCCAAAAGTTTTTCAGTAATACTTTTCAGATGCTTCAAGAGTAGACGGAGTTGAAATGAAGTATGACTGATCAAATTAAACGGGTCTGGAGTAAAGACTACGCTCTAAACCCATGCTTTATCACAGGGTCTTATAGTTTGGAAGATGGTGGGGCCTTAGTTTTAAAGTTAATGTTTTGTTTTGTTTTGTTTTGTTTTATTTTTGAAATAACCGGGTGTGGAGTAAAGACAACGCTCTAAACCCATGCTTTATTACAGGGTCTTAGTTTGGAGGATTGTTGGGTCTTAGATTTGAATTTTTTGTTTTGTTTTTTTACTTTTGAATAACCGGGTCTGGAGGAAAGACTTCGCTCAATACTCGTGTTATTCCACAGGAATAAGATGATGGGGTCTTAGTTTTGAAGATTTTTTTTTTAATTAAACGGGTCTGGAGTAAAGGCTACGCTCTAAACCCATGTTTTATCACAGGGTCTTATAGTTTGGAAGATGGTGGAGCCTTAGTTTTAAAGTTAATGTTTTGTTTTGTTTTGTTTTATTTTATTTTTGAAATAACCGGGTGTGGAGTAAAGACAACGCTCTAAACCCATGCTTTATTACAGGGTCTTAGTTTGGAGGATTGTTGGGTCTTAGATTTGAATTTTTTGTTTTGTTTTTTTATTGTTTTTTTATTTTTGAAATGACCGGGTCTGGAGGAAAGACTACGCTCGATTCTCATTTTACCATCATGCGTGGTGGACAGAAAAATGTAAAATAAAGATTAAGGAACGAAACGAATGCAAAAATAGGTTATTGAGAATGTGGAATGAAGAAAATCTAAAAATATACAAACAGAAAAAGGGCGAAGCCCAAAGGATTATCAGACAAACAAAACGAAAGTTTTGGCTGGATTACACGTCAAAACTGAACAGGTTCACCTCAATCTCAGAACTATGGAATTTGATTCGCTGTCTGAAGGGTACTCCAAATAAAACGCATGCTAAGATATCAGCCTTAAAAGTAGATTCAAAAGTAATTATAGATGACCAAGAAAAAGCTAACGAATTTGGAAAGCATTTTCTGAAGACCAGTAGCAAAACAAAAACAGGAAATAAAGAATTGCTAGACGAATATAAATCAATTGATTATAAAGGAGAACATGATTTAGTTATCAATGAACCTTTTACTATGATAGAACTTGAAAAGGTTCTTAATATAACAAAGACATCAGCACCTGGTGAAGATGGCTTGACATATACTGTGTTTCAAAACCTTCCATCCAGAGCTAGGAAAACATTACTCAGTCTTTACAATAGAATATGGACTACCGGGCAGATTCGGAACAATGCAAACATGCAATGTTGATACCCATCCTAAAACCAAAAAAGGACTCCTCCCAACTAACATCCTACCGACCTATCTCATTATTACCTTGCTTTATCAAGATATTTGAAAGTATGGTAAAGGAGAGATTAGACTGGTACATAGAGAAAACGAATTTTTGAATAATATACAACATGGTTTTAGAAAAAAGAGAAGCTCAGTAGATAACTTAGTACATTTAGAAAATGAAATTCAGAAATATTTATTTGTGGGTATGAAAACCATAGTCGTATTTATTGATTTGGCCAAAGCCTATGATACTCTTTGGACGAAAGGATTAATCGTCAAGTTACGTAGAATCGGTCTCCAAGGAAACATATTGACATTTTAAAGAAATTATTTGTTGAACCGTACCTTTCAAGTGCAAATAGGTAATGCCAAATCGGCAATTACGCATCCTGAAAACGGTTTACCCCAGGGCAGCATTCTGAGCTCCCTCCTTTTTAACATAATGATAAGTGACATACCTTTAAGACCAGATATACATAGCTTGATTTATGCAGATGACATCGTTATTTGGGAATCAGGACATGATGTAAAACAAAATATCCAGAATGTACAAAAATATTTAAACATTTTGAACTCATGGCTCAATCCTTTCGGACTCATTATGTCGACAGAGAAAACGACCCCCATCTTATTCTCAAACAAAACAAATGATGATAATTACGATTTGTATATAAGAGGTCAAAAGTTGACACCACAAAAAGTGCACAAGTATCTCGGCGTCATCTTTGACAAACGCTTAACTTGGAGGCCTCATTTATTAGATATTACTAAACGATGTAAAGGTAGAATTAATGCTATCAAAAGTCTAGCATACGCCAAGTGGTCTGGAGATGCAAAAGAACTAGTGATGGTATATAAAGCATTAATACTATCAATAATTGACTATGGTTGCGAAGCATACAACTCGGCTACGGCAAGCGCAAAAAATATGTTGAATTCAGTTCAGTACCAATCATTATTTGTTTGTGCAGGTGCTCGGAAAGGTACATCCCTTAAAACTCTGCAAGTCGAACTAGGCGAAATGCCTCTTGATTTAAGGCGAGAAATGTTATCAATTAAACTAAGAAAAAGAATCGAGTATGCGCAACCATCCTCTGAACGAAGATGTGAAAGATTGTTGGCAATTCAATATTCTTGGAGGTACTAACTCTAGATTAGCCTTTGGACGTAGAACCAAGGAATTTGCATTAAAATTTAGTTACATACTAGAAGAACCATTGAAGTATTTTTCAACATTCCCTTTTGGCAAATACTCTCTCCCCACGTGTCATCTGAGCTAAAAGAGGTGATAACGAAAACAGATATCTGTTTTGCTCAAAAACAAGCAGCCCTAGAATTGATAAACACGAAATGATTATTTACACATATATACAGATGGATCAAGATCACCGGAAAAAGACTCTGCTGCTGCGGCATTTCATGTGCCTTATTATGATGTTTCCCAATCTAAGAGATTAGCTAATTTCACATCTTCTTATAGAGCAGAGATGGCCGCAATTGTACTTGCCCTAATATGGTTATTACAACTCCCAGGTCTCTACACCGGGGCAGTTATCTTTTCCGACTCGTTGAGTTCACTCCAGGCCATAGAATCTCGTAAGGACGAATCTTTTATTCTTGAAATTCTAACCCTATGTAGTCAACTAAAACTTAAGGGCACCCAGGTCAATTTCGAATGGATTCCCAGTCATTGTGGTTTACAACACAATGAGGTAACAGATAAGATTGCTAAAGCAGGACTAAATAAAAACATAGAAATCAACAACGCACTTACTAGAGCAGAATCAAACTATGTTATAAAGAAATACTACATAGAGAAATGGCAAAAAAGATGGAATGAAACATCATCACCCCTACGGGAAACGCAAACTCTAGTATCAAAAACATTTGCTTGCTACTTGAACAACAGAATTAACGAATCTATTCTACATGGCATAAGAATGGGGAACTTAGGGTTAAATGAAAATCTTTTGAGGTGAAACAACATGAGACCGGATATTGTTCACACTGTGAGCACGAAAAAGAAACAGTTAAACATTTTTATGCAAGTGCCCACTCTTCCTTATAGAGAGCCATGCTTATAACAGAATCTGGCTTAGAAAACGAAAACACAATCCCAATACTCCTGAACTCCACAGATACTAATCACCAACAGGCTCTGGTTAACTTCGTATTTAGAACTAAAAGGGTACACTTGTACCCATACTAACCACCTTGCACCGCACATAATTATTTGAGCCCAAGATGTTCGCTTTTTTATAGTGAGTGATGCATGAAGAAGAAGAAGAGGAAAGAAAGAAAAAAAAAAAAAAAAAAAGGAAAAAGAAAAAAGAAAAAGTACTCAAGAAGAGAAAAGAGTATAGACTATATTAATGAATAGAATCTTCATGTATAATTATGTTCCGTTATTTACTGGTTTTCGGATAAAATTTTGAAGAAATGCGGTGGAGACGACTAGACCTATTGGTGGACGTCGGAGGGCCTAGGCTCAGCACTAGGCTGAGTTGAGAAACTTGTCACAACGTACCGTGTCCGGTTGGTCCTTGTACGTCCTATATAGCCGATAAGCCTTTTGCTCGCCAGCCACTGACCGCTTCAACAATAAATAAAAAATAAACTTTTAAGAATCCAATTTATCCAAATCTACATTTATATACTAAAAAAAAGTATATTTAATTTGAAAGGGGGAAAAAAAAAAAAAAAAAACCTAACAGAAGAGGCGTAAATATTCACTCCTGAATGATAAACGCCTATAAACCAAAGCAACAACAACAACAACAGTTATTCCACAGGAAAAGGATTATGGGGTCTTAGTTTTGTGGATTTTTAAATTTTTTTAAATAACCGGGTCTGGAGTAAAGACTGCGCGCTATACCCATGCTTTATTACAGGATTTTAGTTTTGAACAAATTCGACAAAATATCCCTTCAAATTTATTACATTTGTGGGTAAAGTCATTATTACATTTGTGGGTGATTCAAAATTATTACATTTGTGGGTAAAGTGGTTATTACATTTGTGGGTGAAATTTATTACATTTGTGGGTAAAGTGTTATTACATTTGTGGGTAAAGTGTTATTACATTTGTGGGCGTTATTACATTTGTGGGCGTTATTACATTTGTGGGTGTAACAGGGACCTCCCTTTCTGACATAATATACATATTCACTGCGAAACGTGCTTGCTTAATTTGCACATACTAAATGATTAAACTGAAAAGCTTGACATATAATGGGCTAAGTCATCTGAGGGAACATGGTGCTGGAAAGAAAAGACTCTCCGATCCTCTCATCCAAAAAGAATACAGAATACAACATGTTCATAAAACGTTTGCATTATTTTAAGCCATCGCATTGGATAACTTAATGTGAACTGGCTGAAGTGCAAAGACTATTTTCTAAAGACGGAAATCGAGACTTGATTGCGGTCATGATAATAACATAATGTATGGCAAATCAATTTTGCAATGCCGTCTGACTTTCGCAGCTAACTACGCCATTAGGGACTTTTAGCTTTACACGACGAGAGCGTGGACTGCCGCGTGTGACATTGTGTTAAGGCACTGGGCCGTGCCCGGCAGTGCCTTAAAAGGATATTACATTGCCTAATAAGGACGTCGCACGTTGCAGTCCACTATGTCGACGTGCAAATCTAAAAGTGCTACACTACTCGTGTTTCCCTTTTTCCCTAGCTGTTCCTACGTACTGTGCAATTCTTTCGGTGTGTTGTATGTGCAGGAACTTTCCTGGTACATGTGATCTCTCCCCGTCTCTCTCTCCCATTTCTGTCGCTTTCTCCCCTCTCTATCCCTCTCTTTACCTTTTGAACTCCTCCCTCTCTCTCCAACGGTGCTGTTCCATGTTATCATCATGATACCCATGAGTCTTATTTTATTTCTCTATTCTTTTACTTGGGGTTAAATCAACATATTAGGTTAATGTTATCTAATTTTCACGATTCAAAGTAGGGTACATGGAGTGCAACCACTGCATTCAATTTTTTTCATCTTAATTGCTAGGCAATACATTTCGAGTGGCTTGGATGGTATTCCTGTACACGCCTGTTTTTTCACTAACGTATTTCTGTTTTCTTTTCGACTCTTGCTCTGCAGCTCTCTATTTCTGCCCCTCTGTCTCTCTCTGTCTCTCTTTCTCTCTCTCAATTTCTATCATTTTCTCCCCTCTCTATCCCTCCAGTCACCTTTTGACTTTCGCCTCTCTCTCTCTCTCTGCAATGGTGCTGTCATGTTTTATTCATGAAACCGATTAGTCTTATTTTTATTTCTCTATTCAATTAATTAGGATTTAACATGCTTAAAATTTCTTTCACCTTTTATATGGAATTTCTTTTCCTTGTCTCTTGCTCCTTGTCTTATTTCTCACCCCTCTCTTTTTTACCGGCCTTCCTAGTATCTTGCCCTTGGGATAGATATATGTAACTCCTTAGAATAAAATGTTTACGATAGCTTTTGTAATTAGATTGTATAAAAAGGCACATTTCGATTGTTTTTCGCCCCTTTGCATTCATCGTATTTCATACAATTCGATTCCTAAAGCTGTAATTTGATTTTTTTTTAATGAATATCTCCCAATTAACTAATCAACTATGACGACTACATGTGTGCTGGTTCTATATAAATATATAAAATAAGACACATATGGAAAAGTGGTGTGTTTTGGCGAGTCTCGAACGCATGCTCGCGCGCATGTAATATAACCAATGGGCACAGGCTTCAAAAACCGTTCTTTTGTCAAAGATATTGATGTAACTTTGCAATGCTGCAAGATACAAAGCTGGCGCGAACGGTATTCTATTGTCTATATTTTTTCTTGTATTTTCCAGAATATGAGAAAATAGTTTTAAGTATTTGCGTCGGACTAGGCTTCGAAAGAAAGATTTTCAAGCGAATTTTGACACCAACCCTTTCATAGCAATGCACGTACTTGCACAATTCGAAGAAGGAAACATAATCGATAATCCCGCGTATGAGACTCTGTATTTCTGCAACGGATTACCCTACGCATACAGCGTTTTCACTTTCCAGTGCGGAATTTTTTCCCTCTCTGTCATATATCAAAATAAAGCTGATTGGTCTGGAAAATTCGTCGGACTCCTTGAAAAAGTAAGAAGATTAATCTTTTCCATCCAATCACATTCGGCGACACTCCGCGCTCATTAGCATAGAGAGTTATGACGTCATATCACGCCATGACTAGGACTGAGCCCGCCTCATTGTCTGAACAGCTAGGGGTTTCATTGCCATTGCCGTTTGTGTATCTGCACTGCACTGGCTGGCAATGCGCTGTGACTGAGTGATGAGATTCATTGAACCAGTGTCATGACTCATGGATCTGGATCTGTTATTGTCAAGTCCCCGAACAAGTCCATGCCTTTGGTAGGTTTGTCAAAATAATCAACAAAAAAAGCGTATAATTGTAAATTATACATGTATGCCCTGACATTACCCACACTCAAGTTAGACGATCTGAGATAAAGACCAAGTGTCAATAAATCTTCATTTGTTTATGTCAGCGATGATTACATTGGCTGTATTGTTGAACAGTGATGTTCACATTTAAATAAAAAAAGAATAGATGAGATCATTGAACGCTGTTTTATGCAGAAAATTCCCAACTCTACCTAATTAAATGCATCTTCAGTGCACACATTACAACTATGTGTTATCCCTCTGTACATTGAGCTTAATTTACCTATTTTCGCTAATGGACTGGTCCGCACACTCGCCTTTGCGTGGCTGTGTGTGCAGTTGGCGCGTAGGCTCATGAATTATTCATGAGACGTACCTGTGCGCGCTGAGCAAAGAAAGACACGCACAGATCAACTTTAGTGGAATTTCGGCCTGAAACTTTTCCATATGTGGTAGAAATTTACACAATAAACTGATACAGAGTAAACACAGTAAGATTCACCACCTTGGGTTCCAGAAATTATATTCAATTACAATACATAAGTATTTTGCTGAATCAGTGTATTTTATTACCTTTGAGTATCCTATATCGGTGTCCTTCATATCTTAAAGATACTATGTCCCTTTTGCAGCCAACATCAAATTCTGTAGAACTTTGCAGAAATTATGATTATGCCATGTATGTCCTATCTGTCAAATTTAAACGTTAGCAGTGTCCTAATATTCAAATTATGCAAGAAAACCCGTTTACTTGCTAGACTTCACTGTCAGACACTATTGAGTGACTGACAGATTTGTTTCTTCTTTGGTAATAACATACATAAAATGAGCTGTAAAGGGTACATGAGCATTTGTCTACATCAATAACCCTCTTTTTGTAATGGCCAAAATTAAACTGATTGAATCTTTGCGCAGTACAAAACGTACGACCATTCGGCACAATGGTCTGAAAATCAGATTATTTCTTATTGACTTAGTAGCACTTAAGTCGATTCGACAAATAATAGTCGTTATTTTCCCACTTAAAGACATTTTCAAGCTCCCTTTATTTTAGGGAATTTCTAAATTAGTATTATCTTTCAAATGCCGTTGGAATTTAACCTTTTCATTTTTTTGGGCCTGCAAATGGGACATAGTACATTTAAGCATATTTCAGAATACCATAATTACAGAAACGATCATGTGTATTGGCAAGGAATTCAACATTATTTGTTGGATACAGAGGTAACATCTTCATAAAGGTACTATTTACAGTTTAGATATGTAAACATAGATAGTTTATGCATCGATACACATAACGTTACAACTGATAATATGTGACCCTGCACTACAAACCAACAAAAAGTAGCCATAAACGACTGTTTGGCTTAGGTCTGATTTGAAAGAGTAGATTATCAGCTTTAAAATGATATATAACTCATCACGATTGGACATTCCTAACCCATTAAGAAAATGAGGAGAATGACCTACCACAAAGAAAGTTATTATGGAACAATGGGAGCTTTAAATCCTGTATTATAATTCAACACTCTGACTCCCCAAGTATGTCCAAGGTGACAAAAGGGAGATTATACATCTATTTAAATTCGTGAAAAGGGATTATTACATTGTCCTTAAAATTTGCTCACCGTTCACATATCCTGTTCCTTGTTTTGTTTAGGTAGTACTCAGTTTTAAAAATATGGGAGATTACAATGAGACTATAGCTAGGGGCAAACAAAAATTACAACCTCAACAAAAAACTCAAAATCAAACAAACATAGGCCTACAAAACACTACAAAAACTCCTTATTGTAGATTGTTTGAAATAAGATAGACAAAAGTATGCCCTTTCAGGAAATGCTAAAAACTTAAATGTGAGCAACCTGACCAAGAATACCTTTATTGAGATGTAACTAAAAAATCCCACCATGCGACTTTTTGTCGGTTTGTGTTGCGCAGTGTAATATGCATTATAAATGTGAAAAGACATTTTATTTGTGTGAGTGATAGGCCCTTTTTAGACATACATAATTGATTGTCTTGGAAGACGAAAAAATAATGTATTTGGATAATTAAAATACATACAATGTGCACACAAATCAGACATAGTCACAACACATCGATTCCAAAGGCACTTATTTGGTTACTCTCACAATGCAACTACTTACTTTACCCCATTAACCAATTCATTTGTAGCTCAGGGTTAGACTTGAACTTCAATAGGAAATAATGCAGCCAGGCTACAGTACCCACTAATGAATATTCACCATTTTATCACATAATGCATTCCGTCTTGCTGTTAGGTTAATATACTCTAAAGAATAGCTTCTTTCCAGACATATCAGATTACCTCCTAATTATTATTATTATTATTATTACCTCCTAATACAGAATATGCTCCAAATCTACTCATTCCTGTTATATATGATAATGTATGATTCGTTGAGTTTAAAGATTTAGCTATGAAACTCAGCCATCTTTTATGAGACCCTAAATCAGGGTTCATCAAATTAGCGAGAAAGGGCAAATATACATTATGCTTTTGCCATGGAGCTTTCCAGACCCTACGAATCGCTTTTCTTCAATGTCTAAATAGTGCCTCTAATGATAAATCAAATAATAGACATAACTGAGTACCATAAAAAGCTACAACAAAACTTTTGAAAGAGAACATCACATTTAGCATATTTAAAATTACTCAGCAGAATATTATATTCCCAATAAAATAGCCAACATATTTGGAAGGACCAACATTCATAATAACATTGGAAATAACGTGTCCAAGATGACATATTTTGTCTACTACTTTGACATTTCCCCCATTAATCCTTATCATAGGATCCACCACTTCTTTCCCATCACATTTAAATATGATTAGTCCATATTTCCCACTTTTACATTTTTAATCAAATTGTCATTGAAGAGCAAACTCCGGTTAAATAACATACATTTCCGTCAAGGTTGGCACATTTGGTGATAAAATAATCAAATCATCATCATAGGTTTGACCCTTCAAAAAAAAATCTATTTCCAAGAGCCTTCAATTTTTGAAGGAGATCATCAATACACATACAAAATAGACAGTGAGATAAAGTACCACCTTGGTTATCACTGTTAGTAACCATGAAAAAATTAGTATAAACTCCATTCTTTTACAATACTCATAGACATAGTTGTAAATTTTAAAAACAGAACTGTAGATCACTTGTACATAGATGAGTTATTTATCTTTTTATAATTAACAATTCAAGAATTGTTGGTATAGTACTACTTCAACTTCACTGGCAGTACTTAAACATGATATTAGAATTCATGAAAGGCATTATTTTAATGATTATGACTCACACACTTCATATCTTTACAATTCATTGCACAAGAAGGTATTTCATATAAAGCACTGGCAGCAATTAAACATGCGTTTGTGATACTTTCATGGAAGACATTGATTAAATGATTATGACTCCCACACTTAATATCTATCCTCTGTAACAATTCTCTTAATTCTGACTCGTATCTGGAAATGTCTTTCTTTTGAGTTCTTCTTTTGAGCATTATTCATATCATTTTCTAACACTTCAGATACCTGGAAACCCAACAAAAATTTCACAGCTATGTGATTTGAACAATTATGAACTGTATCAATGCACTCATATTCTTGAAGGGAATCTGCTAAACTCTCAGATACAATAAAGTGATCGATCAATGATATAGCATTTGACCCTTTACTACGGAAGGTAAAATCGTTCAAAATTCACTGATACTCTATCAAATTACTATTATGACATCTATCATCAAATGGCATGTAGATATTGCATAACAACATCGCCCTTTTTCGGTCCTCATAAGTAACAATAACTGCACCATCATAGCAGTCAATTTAAGGGTTATAATAATATTAAAAAAACAATAATAATAAAGATAATGATAATGATAATAATAGTAATCATAATAATTATACTAACAATAATAATTATACAAAAATAACAAAATTTGAGTATGTAGCCCCTGTCTGGGTGAAACACAAATTCTCACAATAGAAATCTTCCATAAATAGCATTTAAAACTTAAATTTCCCTTAAAGGTTTTACACAATTTTGGTACGGGGTCATGAATTTGGTTCAAATGAACATATTGGAAGCATATGCGATTTTACACTATTCAATGATCGTTGTCGCGGTTGAAATCGAGTCTAAGATGATGAAATTGTAAATAATAAACTCTTTATGTTGTATAGCGCCCTCTCAAGACTGATGTTACTTTAGCTTTAAAACAATGTTTCTTGAATACAATCGACCGATTTGCAATTCCCGTTTGGAAATATCAGAACTGCATATTCTGAGATTTTCATGGTCGCAGTTACCATGGAATGGCCTTAGGCGCTATTTGAAATATTTGAAATTTACCGGGAGCACCTGTAAATTTTGATTATTCAATTTGCAGACGAACAACTGTATAATTTTCACATGATCAGATCAAAGCGAACGAAAAAGTAAATTAACCAAATACATAGATAAAGCGCGCGCAAACAATCGCAGCTTTCGTGTTCGCTTTCCACGTAGATGAAGGCACCAGCGAACGCAACGGTACTATGAAATTGTTGCTTATTTCAGTTATCGGTGAAAACGTTGCGAGAAGAAATCCCATAGACCAGTACAGACATTTTATCTCGCGGAACCATACTTTTATACATGCTGAAGGTATCGCTAATTTTAAAATTCTCCATTTGAAGAGGAATTTGACTTTTTGAACGACTGGAAGTGGAATATGGCAAACCGAATGGGTGTCTCATTCATTTTTAATCGCATTATTTAATCATTAATGATTAGCTAAAGTTGAAATATGCAGATGATGATGAACATTCTCACATATAAGAATGTTAATCATGTTCATCATGGCTTTTCCTTGCGATCGTGATCATTGCACCGTACAAGATACTTTATTTTATATTTTTACATTTTATTGTACATTATATTTTGTTACATTTTATTTTAGTACAAGAAGTAATAGTAGTAGTATTTGTTTCATCCATTTACTGAATTAGTCTAGCATACATATACGCAGAGTAAACCACAGAGTTACACAACAGGTTCTGGCCTGAAGCAGCTTTTTTGCCATTAGTCTCTTCTCAATGACCATTTGCATTATTTTTTTAAACGCCAGCGTCAATTTACGTGAGCTTTCGTAGATTGCATATAGCAAATCAACAAATTGTTGGGTCACGTAACCCAACACTTTGTAGATTTGGGTGACCTGTTTCACGAAAGGACGCAAGACGTGAACGTGAACGTGATACGTGACTATTTGTTGCAAGCCTTATTAATCAGTGTTTATTGCAAAGCGTTTTTCCAGATTTACTTAAGATAGCGAAGAAAATTCCGATCTTTAAAAAAGACGTTTCGCGTGAAATTAGAAATTATCGTCCCATTTCTGCTCTTTCTAGTATATCTAAAGTTTTAGAGATAATTGTTTATAAAAGGTTACTCGATTTTTAAAATACTAACCAAATATTAAATCTAAATCTATATGGTTTTAGAAAAAACCCAAACCACTGACTTGGCCTTAGTACAAATTTAGGATAAGATTACTAATGCCATAGCAAATAAAGAACACGTGATAGGCATTTTTTGTTAGATCTTAGTAAAGCGTTTGATACGCTCGATCATAACAATTTTACTCCAAAAACTTGTTATGGTATTAGGGGCCAAGTCCTTTGATATCTTAAGGATTATTTAACAAATAAAAAACTATATGTTGATTTTAACTACCTTTATTCGGATTTACTTTCCGTTAATTGTGGTGTTCCCCAAGGCTCCATTTTAGGTCCACTTTTCTTTCTTGTATACATTAATGATTTATCCAACACATCTTCTTTATTATCATTTATTCTTTTTGCAGATGAAACAAATATTTATTGCTCTCATAAGAAATTAGAATCATTAGTGAATGTTTTAAATTGTGAATTACGCAGAGTTTCGAAGTGGTTTAAATTTAATAAGCTCTCATTTAACATAAGAAAAACACATTTTATGAACTTTAAACGTTATAATTTTCATTTAACTAATTTCCGTATTAATATTAAAATTGATAATATGCCAATCGAACAAAAAAAGACATCAAAGTTTTTGGAAGTATTTATTGATGAAAACTTAACATGGAATGATCACTTACATTATGTATCTATGTGTATATCCAAAAGTGTTGGAATCATGAATAAGTTAAAATTTCTTTTTCCCCATACTACGTTAGTTTTTTAACTGTATAACACACTAGTACTTCCATATTTAACATACTGTAATATTGTTTGGGAAACTTGTGGTGTAACCAAACTTAATTCGATATTTTTTAATTACAATAATGGGCCCTGCGTATTTGTACTGGATCTTCTTTAAAGCCACACTAAAACTTCACATTATATCATCATACATAATCGTTTCTCATTAAACGTCGTCTCTGAATACGAATGTATTTTCAATAATTTTAAAATACACTAGTATTTGATTATAAACATTACGTACCAGAACCCCATCCGCACTTGCACATGCACTTTCACTGCACCCACTTGATCAGTTTTGCATTTAAATTTATATAATTTAAGAGTTATGCCGCTTATTCTCCCGAGGCCGCCATCGATTCCAAGCTTACCGCCCATGATAGCGGGCTCGTTTTTTTTGTAATTTATATTTTTTTAATTGAAAATATTTGTGTTTGTATGCATCTTATTTAATGTACGGACAACTTTATCATTATTGTAAAATGAAGAAATAAGTGTCAATTTATGTATATGATTATGTACTATTTTGAAAACGTAGAAATAAAAAACAAAACAAACATCGTGCTGTTGCAAGATATGCAACTAAAAACATTAAAATCATTGTTATTTGGATTGTCAACGTGATTACTGCACGAGACGACTTAACAAACAACAGAATCCTCCTGGATATCGCTGGCTCCTCCTCTTTGTTTTTATCCCCATGGTGTTCATCTTGTTCCATGTCTACATTGTTGTTCCGTATGGCTTTACGCAGTGCGGGATTTAATCGTACACGTCCTATTGAGTGGAAAATTAGTAAAGTGTTACATTTAAAGTCATATCACAGCAGAAAAGTTGAATTAACTTTAATTATTTAGAAAAGTCGGAAAGCCGCTGTAGCATATAGATCGTCGAATTTAAATATTATTATTATTATTAATCTTAGTATGCCCTAAGTAACGATTTTAATTTAATTGTTTATTATAATCTGATATTCTATTATAAAGGGGGGGGGGAATTATTCGCAACGGTTACGTATTAGAGATTCCACATTCTTCAAGGCCCCTAAGTAAACGAAGGTTGAATACTTACCAGTTTTTATGGCATAAACCATGACGATGACAAAGAGAACTTCAATTATGAGGATGCTCCATACCTTCCACATTCATGAAGGCGTGAGCCTGAAGTCGGTGTCTGTATTGATTACGGTAAATATGAGGCATTTCAAATATTTGAAACAAAAAGTCGTAGGGAATGCTGAAAAGTCTCCTACATGATCAGAGATCAATATTATGTATATTTTTGTTTATATTAAAAAGTACATATGTGGAATGAATAATATATAACAACGTATGTATGCATGTCTGTATATATGGACAAATATTTTTCTACGACTTCAGACATTTAAAAAGAGACTAAACACACATAAACAGATAATGACAAGTGACGTCACGGTACGATGGCTTCGGGCGGCGGTTTTGAAGGCTACGCGGAAACATATCTAAATCCTCTCGATCCATGGTTTTGTATACACCGATAAATCTACGCTGTATTATGAACAAGAGCAAAACTCATACTTCTGAAAACAAGGATCCATATTTTCTCAGGAAAAAAACAAGATTCTACAGAAAAATCAGAAACCATGGCGAGCAAGGCGTGTGGGGCGGCAAACAAGGCAGACATGGCCGAGCTAACCAACACGATTGTGAGTCGATTTGATGGGCTTGTCGTCAACGTGGCAACCATTACCAAAGAAATTATAAACTGCGCAACGCACCAGAAGACCTAAAAGCGGCCACTACAGACTCATCAGCAAGAATAAACGACCTAGAACAAAGGACACCTGCACTAAAGAATGCACGCTTTAAGGTAGAAAAAGAGCTTAAAGAAGCCATCTTGGCCATAGAGATACATAACATGAAGCAGAATTTACTCTTATACCGAGTACGGAAGGAAGCAGGGGAGAATGCGCAAAGAAAGGTACGAGATGTTATTGGATATTTCGGGTTATCAAGAGAAGTTGTCACACATATGTTATTGGTTAACGTCCATCGACTCCCACGTAGACACGCTGGCCCACCGGAAGAGGAGCGACGAGGACCCTACCCCTTGACTGTACGATTCGGTAAGAGGTATGACCGGAATCTGGTACTAAGGCAATATCAACAGAAAGCAGCACGACTTAATGGCCCGGCCTAACGGTGGCTGTGAGGGAAAATCGTGATACCCAGAACCGACTTCAATTCAGGCTCCTTATCGGCCTACCCCCAATTCCGAAGCGACGCCGTTTTGAGCTAGAAAAATGTGCCTACTAATTAAGGAAATACGAAAATCAGTCAACGAGAATCCGTGTCGTCAGAACTAAAGTAGTTCGTGAGAAGCGAGAGAAGGGTTCGACATCGGCTTGGAAAAAAAGTAGCAAAGTAAATCGTCCAAAGAAGATGAGAAAACGTCATCATCATGATCGCTGCTTTATTTTTCTTGTATTTAATTTAGGTTATTTTAAAAGTTAGTATTGATACAACGTGATCGTTCCTAACATGTAAATTGAGCTTATGAGGCATACATGTACTCTTGGGCGTTTCCTACTCCCGCCAGTACTAGCGATTTATCTTAAAAGATTGAAAAGTGTTAAAGCAACAGATAAAGAAAATAAAAAAATCAACCAGAATTCCCGTCATCTGAATCGGCATGTTGTATTTATGATACAGACAAAGGAAAAAAGTCTACATCTACATCGGTATGAAAAACTAAAAGACTACGATATCAACAGATGGTGAAGAAAAAAAAAAAACATCTTTGCTACATTTTCTTCTTCTTTCCGTTTTTGATATGAATCAAATATTCAGTTTGCATGTCTCCGAAGTGACACATGAATATGTATGTCGATACGTAAGAGTTGTATATTTGTTTTTCATATTTAAAAAAAATATTTACTACATAAACTCCAATATTTCCGGGAAGAAAATATATAATAGTGAGAATGACGATGTGAAAAACGTTAGAGTCAAGCAGTTCTTTGGGCCGTGAAGAATTTCGTATTATGGCCTCTTCTCGTCCAATAGTGAATTACCCAATATTTGTTTTGTATATTACATAATGAAAGGGGAGAATGTGGATATAAAGCTGTAAAACAGTTCGAAAACCAGGCAGATTGTTCCTTGAATGTAGATTTTGCCTGTCTAAGATAATATAACGAATATAAACATCCTTTGAAGAACCGATGACAATCTTCCACCACTGAAATGCAATTATTCAGAGAACCACCTTGTCCAATTATTAATTGCCATTTATGCATGAAAAGTGTTCGGGATCTTTCAGCAATTCCTAAATATATTTGGGAAAGGGAAAAGGGACAGGGGACAGTGATTTTCTTAACTCGATTTCCTTTCATCTGAAATACGGAACTTATAAAACAAACTTGGTTCGAAACTTGAATGAAGAAAGTGACATGTTTCAGAGGATGGTCTGACTTCGATACGTTTCATTTTGTCTCTCATATATTTAACAGATGAAAACATACAAATCGAAATTGTCTGAAATAATTTATCATTATAATTTTACAATTTGCTTTGATTTTTACTAAACATATATTTGAAGGAGGAAAAGAAGGAATATTGCCAACGATGATGAAAATGTTAACTGGTGTCAGGTAAAGGGCATTCTAGAGGTCTCAAAAAACCCGGGAGCTCATTCCTTAAATGTTAATGTCACCTGCAATTTATAGGAGAATTGTATCTAAGATATTAACATGAGTGATTGTGAAACGAACAAAGACATCCTTTGAAATATCGATTTAAATTATTCAGAGAACCTCAACAATCCTTGACAACTACCACCTTACACAAGTCATTGGTATTTCGTTATAAAATGTGTCTTAGCTTGTTTAATCTTTCAAAAATATCGGAAATATATTTTCGAAATGGTAGAATAAACAGTGGACTGTGAATTTGTATGATCTGGGGGGTGTTTCACTAACAGCTAAAATCGATCCCAAATGAGATAAAATCGCTCTTAGGCTCAATATCACTCCTAAGAGCAATATCGCTCTTAGGAACTGATTCACTAAGGCATTTGGGATTGATTTTAGCATTAAAATCGCTATTAAGGTTAAGAGTGATCCGGATCACTCTTACTGTAGTAGGCCTAGACCTAGTATTAGTAGGCTAGGCCTACTCTCGTCTTAGCCTACACGTTCTGGCAAAGTCAAAGACAAAACTGTCAAACTGAAGCTAAATTAGAGCAAACGAGAGGAAGATAGATATTGTTAGTCAATGTTATAGTGATATATCGAATCATTTTGATTTATACTATGATAGGGTAGGCCTAACTCAACTTAGTGCCAACAACATATGTAAAACACTAAAGTAGTAAAGGCCAAGACTAAAGTTAGTCCGCTTTCTGCTACATTATACATAGATCTAATTATGCTAGCTGCATGGGGACGGTAGGTCTAACTTACATCATACATTAGTCATTACGTAGATCTAGGCCCTACGTTAAATCCGGCATTTTACTCAAAACAAGCATAAAGAAAGACAAACTATACCCACAGAAAATCGTATGAATCCTCACACTGCTACATGAAACAGTCATGAATGATTTTGTGTCATGTCTTATGCAAAATTTCACTCAGCTTTCTTCTAATGTTAAAACGAAATCAACATAGAAATGAACGTCATTGACAAATTAAGCGACGATAGCTAGCTAATTATCGTTATGTCGATCGGCTACGCGATTGATTGATGCCCAGTGACAAAAATTTGAGTCTGTTGATTGGTTGGATTGATCGCGCATATGAATATTCATAGGCGCGCATGATTATTCACGCTGGGATTGATCCCAGCCTAAAAGCGATTTAGTGAACCAATCAGGTAGAATCGATTTTAAGCTGGGATTAAAATCTACCCAAAAATTGCTCTTAGGAACGATATCGTTCCCAGTTAGTGAATCACCCTGCTGAACTTAATTTCCTGTCATCCTATAGACCGAGTATATGAAATAATCTTGGTTTGAATGGAGAAACTGCTATGTTCAGAGGATGTTCTGACATTGACATGTTTCATTCTGCCCGCCGTTGTAATATATCTTAGATGGAAGAGTAAGAATCAAAATTGTAAAAAGTGTTCTGACTTCGAACGTTTTCATATCGATATGTTTACATTTTGTCACTTTTTGTACAGTGTGAGTCAAACAAAATTTTACACCGAGAAAATTGCTAATTATTGTATAAATCATCTATGAACAGTAAATCATTATACATCCTATTAAATGCCTCCTGTTCATCCAAGCGTGAACACATACCACACAAAGATGATACCAAATGATTTGGGATAAAACGCTCTTTCATAAGATGTCGCATTGAATGGCACCTATCAACAACCTATACGCACGCGAGAATGTCGTCATCTGAAAGAGTGATAACATTTCCTTTGGTTTTCGAATCTAATTTACAGTTCATGCGCATGTACGACTGAATTGCGTATGACCTACACAATCTTTAGCCACAGTCAGCAGTGTCGCAAAAATACGTCCCATTTATTCTACAGCACGGAGCTTTGACCCTGAAATGACCTCTTGAACCGTGCGCGAGGACGGCTTTTTAATCTGCGATATTTCGGCTTAATGGCAAAATATGGAAATCAGGTTTTTTGCAGCTTAACAGTAAAATTCTAAATTCTCTGAAAATTATACATTAAAGTATAGAAGAACACGAAAACATATAGTATTTTCACGTTGAAAATGTGTTTTAAAAAAAATCCATTTAAAACTATCCATAATTTTCCACTTTATGAAGAATTAGCCCAGTGACTTGAATGAAATGAAGGAGAATTTATCATTCTTACGGAAACCTCAAATTTTATCAAGCAGATTGTAGTAGATGGGTGAGGATCCAGCAAATATCTAACCCCTTTCCGGTCAAATCCATCGTCAAACTATAGCTTTGTTTCGACAAGCCGATATCATGCGCTGTGATTGGTCAATTACCAGCAGCTGGGTATGACGTCAATAGCTCTGGCTTCTGCTCTCACGAGAACGTACCGAAATTAATTGTTTTAGACTAACATCTAGTTATTCTTAAGTTTTGTTTTGAAGTTTCATTATCGAAGTCAAATATTTATATCGTATGTATAAGAACCATGCCGACCAAAAAATTGACTGAATAATTGGAAAATTGAAACGCAAAGGAGATCAAACTTGAACGTTTTTTATGTAGTCCCACGTACTGGATTTGCAGTGTTGCAACTGCAGGCACAGGCTGTGAACAGAAGCAAATGTTGTCAGATGTCGATGTCATGTGTCATTGCGTTGAAATTATTACGTGGTATATTGCTGTTAGAAAATTCAAGTGCTAGTAGTAATATAGAGTAGTATTCCTATCGCGACCAGGTGCTGTATTACATGTACTAGGCCAACTGATAACTGACATGACCTGAAGACTGCTGTTCAAAGTCAAGTAAATACAAAAATCAAAACATGGCTTTCCTGCAGGTCTCTGTTGCAATCTGTTCTGTTTATCATGTCTCGTGTGGTTGAGAGATCAAATTAAACGCGGAGCTTGTAAAATACCTACGGATTAGATGGATATGAGTGTGTATGCAATTGTAACGGAACATAAAATAAATATATAATTGATGAACATGTATTGACCTGCCCCCCCCCAAAAAAAAGGATTTCTAATCCCACAACTAAAAAATGATTAAACACTGTTCTTGCTCACTCTCCCCCTCCCAAATTTATTCACGACTCTCTCCATAGCTTACACCGACAGCCAACATCGCTTATTTTGCTAATATGTTGGTACCAGGGGCAGTGCAACAGGAGTACAGAGGGGGCAATTGCCCCCCTCCCCCTGTGATTCTCCAACCGATCAACAAAAGAAAAAGCAGAAAAGCAGAACAAGAGGGAGAAGAAAGAAGGGTATAAGGAAAGAGAGGGCTGGGTCATACAACTACATAATACCCCTATTTTGTTTCCTTCATTTAGAACGCAAATAAATTCACCTGTGGGTCATCTTGCCCCACTCACCATTTTTCTCTCTATCAAAATACCCTGTCGCCGCCCCTGGATGGTATTGAACAGAAAAGTCCTACTGGAGAAAATGTTATGTTTCATTCATAACATGACCTCTAATATCCGATGAAATTACAACTTTTCATCAATGGCAAGCTGAATGAACATAGAATACAGAAATAAAGGAATTCAAAATATTTTCCCTTTCAGTATTGCACAAAACCGAATTAAAACCCTTTTTACCGCACCTCTCCAAATTACAGGTCAACAGGGGTCAAATTTGCTGCAGTTACAGTGACGACACCATATGTACTCCACATACGGTGATGTCATCAATTCGATAGCTAGTTTTTAGGTCAACAACTCCCGATTTTCACAGCTTTAGATTTCGAATTTTCTCGTCTGAGAGGCACTAAAGTGGCATATAATTGATAGTGTTGTAATCTATGGCTTGTCAGCTTTCCTTAGATATATAATTCATCTATTTCATTTTTCACTTCGGACAGGGTCTTTAAAAGAATGATGGTCATAACAAACAAGGATATTGTAATAACACCATTTCTCTTCATTCTACAGTAATCACATAATGCAACAACATAAATGCCTCAAACTAAGAAGCTTGACATTATTCCCGCAAATACATGTAGGGAAACCCCCTCCCCCTAAAGACTAATCTGTTCTTAAATATCTCAAAAAGCAGATAAACTGTCACAAGAAGTTGAAAGACAATTTTTTTTCTTCATCAAACAGAGTAAATATCTTTAGGAAAGCACTGAAATCACGATAAACATGTCATAGTATTGGCACGTTTGCTTGCGTATATATTAAGAGTACTACCGGTACTAGTATTTGGCAAGAGGACATTTCATAACATGTTATCCTTAAATACACAAAAGATTTCCTGAACACTTTATACATAACTATGACTAGGCTAGGCTCTGATTCTCCTCTTTGTATGTATTGTGTTGCACTTCTAGCCTAGTAGGCATGTCTAATAATGAAAAAGGCCTAACAGTTTGCCAATACAATCTTCAGATGTGCACATAACAACAGTCCTGTTTTACTTTCTTAACTGCGTATACTCAAAGGAAACAACACATTTTACTAATCTCTAAAAGAAAACATAAACACAAAATAATCTCTGAAAGTACTGAGCATGTAATGCATAAGGTATTTTTCATACACTTTTTCACACACGTGTACATTAACATCAATGTTGCAGAAAGACTGTTTTCATTTCCGATGTTAACAAGAGTCGTACTCGTGTTATTGAATGGAATTAATTATGAATGGCTCATAAATGAATACATTTTTTTCACATATAAATGCATATACATTTTTCACTGTGTATGCACATGATAAAATCACTTTTTACCAAATAACTGACATACCTTCATAATATGCTCTCCAACACGATACATAAGTAAGCTCTATTTCATCTTCAGACAAATCTGTAGTGTCTAGATCATATGTGGAAACAGCTGTGTCTTCAGTAAAAATCAATATTAGAAGTATCCTTATCATCCTCTTCATAGTCGGTAATATTATCATAACTGTTCCCTTTATCTTCTTCTGTATCACTATTACCATCTTTACTTTCCACAATTACATGGCAATCTAAATTATTAAAATTTCTGCACGCACAACCAGGTCCACAATATTTACCTTGTTTCTTGCATTTACATTGTTTGTTCACACACTTATTTTGTTTACATGAACAGCCTCTCGTTAAATATGCAACATTATTTCGTATTTGCTAAATGCTCTCCTTTGAATCCCATATAAATTCTACGCAAGTAGAGTCTTTATCCTAAGTAACCGAAAAGCCATATTGAGTAATGTCTGGATACACGAAAACTTGCGTTTTGCATTTACCCCAAATGGTGCTCACCCAGCATGATCTCAACCAGTGAAACCTAAGAGCAGAATGATCTTCATAAACACCTTTCCATGGTGCTTTACGAACAATTTGTAATGCTTTGTGGTGATGCTCTAGAGAATTGTTGGCAGTTAAGCTATTGAATAAGTGTTCCGGTGTATCGTAGTTGTAGAGGCATGCTCGATTCAATTTGTAGTATACACATAATACCAATCTGTAAAAAGAAAGTAGTCCCTTTTCTCTCTATGAATCTACATTACTACAGCTCAAGTTTGCTGTGTTGTCACAAGATATAAAATGAGCATATTGTGCAAAAGTATTAAAAAAGATGCTATATCCTAAATGACAGAAATATGAGACAAAGTCACAACCAGAACATATATACAAAAACTGTATGCATTTCAGTATGTCAATATTGTTTTTAATTACATGAGAAAAATCATAATCAAGCTTGATTGCTTGCTGTAATAAATTAATGTTCAGAAATCTTTCATCTCCAGCCTTGACTTTATATTGTAAGCATACATTCTTGTGACCAAAGTCTATCGGTAATGTCACAATTCCAACATATCTGTCAATTGAGTAAAACAATATGTTCGTACACGCACTGTCAGAAATATGTAAACTAATTTGTGTGTCGCTCTCTTCATGATTGTGTAGAAAAGTATGAAGAACAACATCTGTTCTTGACTACACCTGTCCATTCAGGTCTTGTTGTCAGTGAAAGCCACCTGATGTAATGAATGTGTAGGAAAGGAACAGTTTGGTTTCAGACCTCAAAGTGGTACTAGAGAAGCCATATTCTGTATGAGAATGATGACAGAATGGTATATTGCAGTAAACAAAGAAATATATGTGTGCTTTATTGACTACTCTAAAGCATTCGACAAAATTCACCACGACAAATTGATTGAAAGCTTACAAAAAAATAACCTGGATGGTAAGAACATACGTCTCATATCTAAACTTTACTGGGAGCAGACAGCTGCCATCAAAATTAACAATGAAATTACAGGTTACACAAAAATCAAAAGAGGATTATGCCAGGGATGCGTAATGTCCACATCTCTGTTCAACTTGTGCACAGAGTTGGTTTTCAGGGAAATTTCAGATATGAAAGATGTTAGTAATGGGGGTGTAACTATTAATGATTTACGCTATGCTGATGACACTGTATTTTGCGCAGAGAATGAAGCAGATTTACAACATGTATTGGATATTGTAAAAGTCAAAAGTGAAGAGTTTGGTATACGAATGATCATGAATGTCAAGAAAACGAAGTCTATGATATTTAGTAGAACAGAGAATAAGCCTCGAATCTGTTTGAAACTCGATGGACATATCATTGAGCAGGTCAGTAATTACATCTACTTAGGACAAAATATCACCGATGATGCCAGATGCGAAGCAAAAATAAAGAGAAGAATAGAAATTGCTCGGAATACATTTCTGGCAATGAAAGACTTATTCACAGATAGAAAGGTGAAATTTGCGCTTAGGTTAAGACTAGTAAACTGTTATGTATGGTCTGTCCTATTGTATGGAGCAGAAACATAGACAATAAGCAAGGCCATGGAAAATAGAATAACATCTTTTGAAATGTGGATTTACAGAAGAATGGTGAAAATATCCTGGAAACGAATGAAAACCAACAAAGAGATATTGCACATGGCAGGGCGTAAACAAAATGCACTGGTATGATTAGTTAAGGAGAGAAAAGTCAAATACTTTGGTCATGTTAAAAGGCACCAAAGCCTCTCAAAGGATGTGTTGGAGGGAAGAGTGGAAGGAACTAGACCGAGAGGGGGACCCAGAATAAACTGGGAAGAGAATGTCAAGAACTGGAGTGGACTAAAACTGCAAGAGTGCACCAGAATGGCAGAAGATGTTGCAATCAACTTCCGAACCGGGAGAAGATACTTAGATCGATAGAGTAATGAAGGTCTAACTATCTTATAAATGAGCTTTAGAAATTTGTGCCAATTTTGAGGTAAAACCGTTTCATCATCTATATTAGTGTACACACCATCAGAATCATGACAGGTATCTCGTCTCGAACGTTCTACTGACTTGGGAGATAAACCTTGTGTGTTATGCTGATCAAACAAAATACGTTCTTCATTACATCCCTTCTTGAAATAGGGAAGTATCCACCTAGCAACAAGAAAATTAGCATAATCTAAACAATTTTTGTACTGACGAAGGGGCTAGTATAAATAATATTCATACCTTCTGCGATGAAACAAGCCTGTGCAAATGGCACACTTGGTTTACATGTCACAATGTCGATTTGCAGCCATATCGCATGTCAAAAATATAAACTAACCACTTTGCAAACTTATGAGGCATGTTGTTGCTATCACAAATAGCCCGTGGTTTCTCTGCGAATTGGAAGAGTCCACTAACAGGCCGACCTCTTTCTTCTGAATATGCTATGGTACGTTTATAACACATAGTAATCATTCTTTTCTATTTCTCCAAACTTGTGATTTTTCTCTTTGACACCTTTGGTTTTGCAAATGTCGTCAATTTATGCTGAAGAACAACAGGTTTCTTATTACTAACTTCCTTTAAAATTTGATATCTACAATACACAGTATAAGCATCAAATCCAATTTTGCGATATTGAAGGAGACTAGCCTGTTGTTCTTTCGTAGCAATTACGTCTGTGAAAACATGATGCAACTGAAGTGTTTGATCAGGCAAAAACATTTTAGGTCTGTCCTATAACTTCACATATTATTTAGTCTGTCATCCCTCTTGACTCCCAGTACAAACAAATAACACAATAATACACTTCAATTATTGTGGGATAGCCTGACAACGACTAGAGCATGACAACGACTACTGAGAGCCGGCCGTTTATTCAGTATGAATGTTTAACAAACATTTCTTCTCGTTTCCTTCAGGAAACCGGACCGACCATGGTCAAAAAACCAGAGGTAAAACTCAACGAGAATAAAAACTCTGGAAAACCTTAATAAAACACAGTCATGACGTAACATAACATGACAGTCATGTCGTAACATAACATGACACAACGCACTTTGATTGTAAACACAGTCAAGTCGTAACATAACATGACACAACGCACTTTCATTGTAAACACAGTCATGTCGTAACATAACATGACACAACGCACTTTCGTTGTAAATAAAAGTTGTCTGTTGAAAGTTCAAGCTAGAATGATTCAATTACACACTAATTGGTGCCACGCCCTCGTCTCCGTGGCAGAATTAGCTCGCACACCTGTACGAGCTGCCTATGCAAATTACATTCCATCGGGGCACGGCCCCGAACCCAACATAAGTATGCATTCATTAACGATACAAACAACATTTGCCTGCTATACAATCGTACCGCAGACAAATAATAGTCTGTCCTATAACTTCACATATTATTTAGTCTGTCATCCCTCTTGACTCCCAGTACAAACAAATAACACAATAATACACTTCAATTATTGTGGGATAGCCTGACAACGACTAGAATTCAAAGAACGGGAGCAAAAGAGAACAGAAGAGAAATGAGCAATTTAAATTTAAGTCATGCCCAATAGACTCCATAATACTTGATTGTAACGTAGCTATCGATAGCAAATTTTGTTCATTCGTATACACAAGGACAAACCGTCGAATCATGTCCAATTGACTCCTTGTTAAATATATTTTAACATTGTTTACTATAATGAATTCTGAACGTTAGTACATAACTGACAATTGAGCCCAATTTGGACTAAAGGGGCAATCTTGCTGTTTATTCTTGTTACCTAGTCTGAATACAACTGATTCTAAAGTCTAATCATAGATTTCAGGTAATGATGCTCAAAACTTGCCTTTCCCACCTCGTACATATGCGTAGTAACACTGTCATTGAATGATTTGATTTATGATCATGAGATTCTAATTTCGAATCACCGTCTTTTAAGAAAAAGTCGAAATTTGAAACAAACGCTCGTTATATTCAAATATGAACGGGCATACACAACTCTATAAACCTGTGTACCAGAAAAACCTCGTTTGTCCTTCTGATAATTTTTACATCCTGTTCAGAACAACCCTTTTTACCGGCAACACCCTGTTAATAATAAATAAACAGCAACAACATAAACGAGTGCTTGATCTGCTCAAGAGCTATTTCTCGATTGAAAAAGAAAAATGATACATGTATGTATATATCAACTGCTGTTAGCCTGTTACAAATCCTCAGGAATAATTGAAGATTCCTTGTAAAATAAAAACACGAATTTCACTACCTACGAATATTTGTGGTCTTCTTTAAACCAGCTCTGTGAAAACGTATCTTTTGTAATTTCTCCCAATCAAAGTTTATGGAATAAATTGTATCACTTACATCCAAATGAATATCATGCATTTTGCGTATCTATACGCTCACTTGAAGGTCAATCCAATTCTTTATTGACCAGGAATAAATTACTAATACAAAGGATTACTTCTCCTACATTATATGAATGATGATGCTGTTTTCCCATCCGCCATCTAAAATTATATTCAATCTTTGATAGGTCTTGCATTGATTTTCCTTCCACATTAAAACGATATTAGCAATTCTCCTTAGAGAAAAATTATTATGATTATTAATTTAATCATGTCACATGTTTGAAGTGAAAAAACAAATTGCCCAAGGCACGAACAGATACACATTCGTCATTAACATGTCTTGAAAATGAACAAAGCAAAATTTATGCTTATCTTATATTTATTTAGCTGCACGCCACTCTGTGCTATTTCTCAAATCTAACAGAAAAAAAACCCTTTCCACAATTTCAAAGACTTAATGACCAATAATTTGTGCTCCAAACTATCGTCAACATTACCATCTTTTGACTTCTCCATCGCCCTTCCCTCTTCCAAAGCCTATATGGCACGGAAGCTCTGGTAGCGGCGGTAGCCCCCCCTGCTCTGAGGGAGTGAAGGCCCAAATTAAACAAGCCTCTTCCACGCATACCTCCCGCAAACGAGCAACATCTGTATCACGGGTACAGGTATAACTTGACTGTTTGTTTTCTATGACAAACCCTTTTACCTTTGTTATAATAAACTGGTCTGAATTAAATTGGTCAGATTTCTTGGAAATACCTCCCTTTTCCATATATATTCTCGTATAATTTCTACTGGACAAGTACTTCATTTACCTTTACTCATCAAGATGGTATTGTGCTTGGGATACTGATCTGACTTATTACTCCGCCAACATTACATGACGGATAAATATGAGCTTTCAAACACAATGTCAGAAACGAGAAGAGATTGAATCTCTTCAAATCTTTAAAAAAAAAACCTGAAAAAAGAGAACAATATAAACGAGATCTCTCAAAATTAAAACATCTTCGCAACCTCCGTACTTGTTGCATAAATCAATGATTTGGTGAGATAACACTGCGTCCTTCTTGACGACGAGTCTTGGACGTCCCTTGATTGCCATTCTCCCCTTCGCTTCGGCCCCGATGATTTGTTGAGCCATGACGATAAGATTCTCAGATCGAACCCTCGCTTCGTCCACCGCACCTTGTATGGCCTTCTTGACTCCTAAACCTGGAGAGTGGAAACAAGAAAAAAAAACATGGTACAACTAAAAACTTATCTTCAATGCGACAAGCCTAAAGCTGCTTCGAGGGCTTCCAAAAATTCAGTTTTGGCCCTGCTCCTCCTCACTACGCTAGATGGCAATATTTCAAATTCTTCAATAAAATGGAATAAAATGTATCACCATCCCAGATCATGGCCCAAAAAGAAGCAGACTTCCAATATGGGACTATATTAGTGAGCCCTTGCTTTTAATATCCCGCACCAATATGTCAACAGTTTTGGCAATGAAGGTGGTACCCACCAATCGATATCTCACTCTCAACTCTGAGAAAAAGCATCAATACCACTCGTCCCATTACACCATCTGGAATTAAACTTCCTACTTTTGGTATTATAATGACAAACAATAATTATTCTGTCAAACACATGAGCCCCACTTCTGATCAAGCCTATGTTACAAGCCTCATTTTACATGCCAGTCGTCACTGTCTGACGTCCTACTCAATTCATCAACCTGCTTGTTCTCACGTCTAGATATCCAAGCCGGGTCAAGTTTTACATTGTTTTCTTCACAACAATTCGTATTTTCAAAGCCTTTTCTTGGCAGGCGGAGTTACCACTCCATTTTATCACGATTTCCACAACATTCTGGTTGTCCGTGTACCAGCGTACACTTCGCCCTTCCAGGCGATGCTCGAGCAACACTTGCCGTTCTCACGACGGCTTCGAGCACTCTCCACGAGGAGCTTTGAATCTTCTCAGACTCAGACCAAACTCCCATGAGTTCTGTGTTACCACTCTCGACAACATAACCCCCGTATCCGACTCCGGAGTCATCTGCGTACACTGACCAAGATTATTGTACGTAACCACACCTGATATATATGGAAACTCTTTAACTTGTGTACACTTTCCCTCCAAAAAACCAAGCCCTGCCAGCATATCTGATGTTTACCAAGATAGGAGCATTCCAACTCTTTATGTTCACACACTTGAACGACTCCCTTGTCTTTAATAGACCAGTTCACGGTTAGCACATGTCTCAACTGACCCCGAATATCCACAGATCTTCAAAAAAATGAAGAGGTCCCACTTAGTACATTTTAAAATGATCACTCCTACAGCGATGGTGGTGCTACATAAATGGCCTTTGTTTCCCTTTTCAAAGAATTCTTCCACCTGTGTATCATGGAGTGCACTGCTTGTGCATAAAATGAATAATGATTACATCACTTTCATGAACACTATCCAGTATTTTGTATCCGTGTATTTCACAATTTGGTCTGCAATGACCTTTATCTACTCATGCTCAGACTGCAACTATGAATTTACACACCAATGATCCAAACACGGTGTGCATTGACACTATCTTTCCCACTAACTTCGCTAGAGACCTAACGAGCAAAAGAATACCAGACCTCCGATCTTTAGAAATGTGGAAATAGAAACCTTAAAATCGTTGATGCGTTTCTTTGAGATTCGCACTTGTTCGTTCAGAAAATCCCAATTTAGTCTTAGCCAGGAAGTTTGTGATCTGGTTCCCACTGACATTTTTCTTCAGCAAGAAGAAAACCTAAACCTTTGGGTTCCTTTTGCACTGAGACACGTAGAGAATCAGCCCCTTTCCTGCTGTCATGTCCTGCAATTCCGTTGTCAAGGAATATGATTGCATTATGACCCTGACCACGCCAATAACTGACAACAAATCTCATCACTTTTAATGGTGAACACATACCCCGAGGTAGAAATGCCTAAAAGTAAAAACGTTGAAAACGTAATACCTTATTTCACCGAAATCCCAGGCAAAGCCTAAATATGCCTATGTTCATTGACCATCTCAATGTGAAGGTATTAATGCAGACTTCAGGCCGAACGTGAACACACAGTCACCCATTTCAAACACATCTTTCACAATTAAGTATCTTCATACTTGAACTTCTCTTTGTATAAAATGGAGATTGCCGCTCCTTTAGTTTAGAACTAATCTGCACTTTTCTTTGTAATCGGACACAGAATGTATTTCAAGAGGCCTCTCTTCAAGCTCGGTAATACATTTTCTACTCTACCAATTTACCTGTCTCTAGCTCTCTCTCTCGACAAATTTGGAATGGTCTTTGGCAGACAGATTATAGGACAAATTAATCCCTAAGAGGGTTGAATGTAAGGGAAATTTGTACCCTTGTTCTATTATATCACAGACATATTTATCAGCATATATATATATATTAATATATTTTCCAACATTCCTTCTCAATTTTCTCGTAGTCTTCTTACAGGAGATTCCATTTTGACAGTTACGAAACTCATGTAACACATCGTTTTTAGTACACGGAGAATCTTTCCTTTTCGTATTAATACACTTCTTCTCTACCAATTTACCTATCTCTCTCGAGACAAACTTTGTCAGAAAGATTATTGGGCAAATTAACCCCTAAACTGGTGAATGTAAGGATAATTTTACTTAGCTCTGTATTGTAAAGAAGATGAATGGAGACCTCTCTGCAGTCAACTCTCCAATGCCCTGCTTTTCCACACGAAAAGCACGATCCCGGCTTTCTGATTGCTATTAATATGCTGCTGAAAAACTTCCTAATTTATCGGAAGTCAACGAATCGGGCTGGCTTGGCAGCCCCGTTTGGTTGTCTCGCATGTCCGCGTTCACGAGATCGACAAGCTCGGTCGGCTCCATGCATGGTAGTTGTCTCGTTGAAAGTTCAAGCTAGAATGATTCAACTACACACTAATTGGTGCCACGCCCTCGTCTCCGTGGCAGAATTAGCTCGCACACCTGTACGATCTGCCTATGCAAATTACATTCCATCGGGGCACGGCCCCGAACCCAACATAAGTATGCATTCATTAACGATACAAACAACATTTGCCTGCTATACAATCGTACCGCAGACAAATAATATTTCCAAAAGTTTACCAAAATAGAGCTTCACATTTGAAAATTCTGATTGTATCCCAGATGGAGAAAGATCACGATGGGTGGGAGACTCTCGAGAAAATTCCAGCTGAGCTTGAAAGTTACGAATAACTTTGGCCTGATATTGAATTGTGGCTGCCAATTTATCCATATTCTTAGTGTCAGGAAAGAAATTTATTTGTTTCGCTCTTTGGTCTGGAGTGTTCTTTGTTAAGGTCAGGTGAAGATGTTAAGGTTAGATGTTTTCTTTTCAGGCCAAGATGTATTGTTCCCTATGAATAGGCCTTGGGAAGTCATTAATTCAGTGTACATGTTTTATCTGTTGTTTAGCACACATTTAGGAAGCCTCTTTTCAATACAAGTATTTTCCTTTGTAAGATCATTTCCTCTCAAAATATTTGTAGTCATGTTTTTAGAATTTACTAAGTAACCGTAGGGTATATTAAGAAGTGGATTTTTTGCAATCGAGGAGATCCACCTAAGCTATAATAGACTTAACGTCATGTTAGAAGTCGGCAATTAAAGTCGATATCTGAGGGTAATTCCACGTCGGGACGAGAGGCTAGCTCAACTGCCACCCGGTTCTCCATAGCTTTCGTCGGGGGCTAGCTCTTGTCTGGGATCGGGACGCACACCATCGTATCTCAGTCTGCGGAGGTCAAGAATCCGAGGCGACTACCGGGGCCAAGTGGAGCAAAGACGCTGTCTGCGGAGGCCAGGGCCAAGTGGACGACACGAGCTGTGACCGGCGTCGATGTCAGACGGGAAACTACCCATCCAGAATTATTTTGTTAAAGATAAGTTTAATTACATGCTGTATTATTACTGAAGCCAAAACAAAGTGTGTGAAACAGGAGAAATGATTGGAAATTAAACGTTAAAATTTAACTTTAATTAACAAGCTCTATTTCCCTTTATTTTGTGTGTCCGTAGCAATAATAAAAAATAAAAAAGTCTCTCACGTGACAATTTGGAGGTCCCACCGAGACATTGCTACTAATCAATAATTATAGATATTTCTCCCCCTCTTTTCCCCGCATACGAATTTGATGTGTAATTGATGTTTGGGGTTGAAATACAGGTTAAAAGAAATTATCAATGCTAGGTTGATAAAAGCAATAATGTCAAGAGTTTAGTGGATTCTACCCAAGGTTAAGCCCTTGGTAACGCCTATAGACTAGGGTAGTGCTTAGGCGGGTTGTGCATTATGCATGGTATTTTGCTCGATTAGAGATTCCAGGTTTGAACTACTATAGGCTTTGAATGTTCATGTTGTGAAGTTGACCGGTGTTTCGCATGGTTGAATTTTGTGTTCTCGTTAGGAGAAATTCTAGTGTGCTTGTTAGAAGGCACTAGGGGTTAATTGTCTGGTGTGAAGCGGACCGGTATTTCGCATGGTTGAATTCTGTGTTCTCGTTAGGAGAAATTCTAGTGTGCTTGTTAGAAGGCACTAGGGGTTAATTGCCTAGGTTTTTGTAGTTTTGGAATCGATGTTTAGTCGCTATGGCTAGTGTCGAGCAAATTAAAGAGTTTTCTACTTTAGATAGGGAAATGGGTCTTAGTGGAGGCGAGTTGAGTAGTTTTGTTTCTGAACGCTGTCAGGCGGTAGAAATAGAACGAGGAAGAGAAAAAGAACGCGAAGACCGGGAAAGAGAGCGTGAACATGAGCTCAAGTTAGCGCAGTTGCGTAAGGATGGAGGAAAAAAATGTAGCTCAGTTAGGTGGGGTTAAACTTGTTGTCGGTCGATTTGATGATGTCCACGATAAATTTGATGCTTACATTACCAAGTTTGAAATGATCCTGAAAAGTCAAAAAATCCCTAATGACGTGTGGGTACTACATCTAATCTCTAATTTGAAAGGGAAGGCTTTAGATGTAGTAAATAGAATGAGTACAGATGATCGCCAGAAATATACCGTAGTTGAGTGAGTTAATGCAATCTTATAATCTCACTGAGGAGGGGTATAGGCGTAGTTTCAGATCTGTTAGGCCTTTGAACTTTGAACGCCCAAAACAGTTTGCTAATCGGATGAAAGGTCATTTTGATAATTGGATAGGTGCGTCTAAGATAGACAATAGTAGGGCTGCTCTTGAGGATCTGATGTTGCGAGAGCAATGTTTGATTGATTGTCCAAGAGAGGTTGCTAGGTTCATCAGGGAACGGAAATGCACGAAGTTTGACGAGGCA
The DNA here is from genome assembly GCA_037976565.1 of Mesocentrotus franciscanus. Lineage (NCBI taxonomy): Eukaryota > Metazoa > Echinodermata > Echinoidea > Camarodonta > Strongylocentrotidae > Mesocentrotus > Mesocentrotus franciscanus. The sequence goes on from CP137667.1 coordinate 21,063,611, forward strand.
GTGGAGTGTGCAGAGGTTTATGTTAGTGCACACGGACCTCATGTTTTCTTTGGTGGAGAGAAATCCGAAAGAAGCCGATCAGATCCGAAGGGGGGTAGTAAGGGCCCTAATCAAATAGGTAAGACTAATGCAAAATTGGGCGAGGTTCAAGCTAGGGCAAAGAAAGTGGAAGGTAGTAAGCCCTTCCAAAAGAAGGGGTGTTATATGTGTGGGAATCCCAATCACATTAAGAGGGAGTGTCCCCTGTTATTGAAGTCTATGGCGGCTCAGGGTATGATGTTGTTAGGGGGTGATGAAGTCCCGGGGTAGATGCTGTTCATAACGAGCCTAATGAGGGTGAGATTGAATCTGAGGCCGTAGAGTTGACAGCAGCTTGCATTGCTGAGTCGGTGGTCGATAGTGAAGTCATTGAAAAAGTTGGAATGGCTTACGATGATATTGAGGCGATGGTCAATGATATGCCTGTCGTGTCTGGGAGGTTGATGCCTGGGAATGTTCCTGTTTCCGTGCTACGCGATTCAGGTTGTAGTACTTGTGTTGTGAAAGAAGCGTTAGTTAGGAAAGAGCAATTCACAGGTCGTCATGTTAGAGTCAGGTTAATTGATGAAACGATAAGGCGTTTCCCCTTGGCAAGAATCGTTGTCGATTCGCCTTATTTCGAAGGAGAGGTTGTGGCAGTGTGTATGCCTAGATGTTTGAATGACGTAATCATTGGTAATGTGAGAGGGGCTCGTCCACCAAAAGAGCCTAATTTCCATTGGGTTCCTAAGGCTGACATAGAGGTCACGCCGGAGGTCGTGCCGGAGGTCACTGGTTTGGAAGATTCGAAGTTGGAGAGAGAATTTTCAGATGAGTTGAAGTCTACCGCTGAGGGCGTTTGTTCTGATGAGGGCGGTATTAGATTACAAGCTGTTCAGACTAGGGCAAAGAAGTTGAAAGATTCCAAGCCTAGTAAGGGTTTGCCGGTGGCTGACCCAGTTGCTAATATTCAGTCAAATCACTTTCTGCAAGAGCAAAAAGATGACGTATCATTGCGCCCTCTGTGGCAAAAGGTTGATAATGTTGACAAGTCGCAATTCATGTTTTTGCGTGAGCAGGGTTTCTCTTTAGGCAGAGAAAGGATGTCAATGCTAAGGGTATAGGTCCTAAATTACTTGTAGTGCCTAAGCCTCGTAGGGAAGAGCTAATGCGAGTTGCACACGATTCTCTTTAGGTGGACATATGGGTATTAATAATACTCTGTCAAAACTCAAGGCGCAGTTTTATTGGCCTGGGATGTCGGAAGATGTAGCCAATTTCTGCAGATCATGTGATGTCTGTCAAAAGACTGTTGATAAAGGGCGGGTGTCGAAGGCTAGTCTTGGTCGAATACCCCTTATTGGTGTTCCATTTCAGCGGATTGCTATTGATCTTATGGGTCCATTCATACCTTCTGCCCGTAAGCATACCCACATATTAACCATAGTTGATTATGCTACAAGGTATGTCGAGGCGATCCCGTTGAAGTCTATATCGACTGTCGATGTGGCTGAGGCCCTTATTTCGGTCTATAGTAGAGTTGGTATTCCAGCAGAGGTCATGTCGGACTTGGGTACGCAGTTCGTATCGGATTTGATGCGTGAAGTTTGTAGATTGTTGTCGGTCAAACAATTGACCAGTTCTCGGTACCATCCCATGTGTAACGGGTTAGTCGAGCGTTACAATGTGGTTGTGAAATCGACTTTGAAACGGTTATGCTCCGAGGAACCAGCTCAATGGGATAGGTATCTCCCGGCTTTGCTGTTTGCTTTACGAGAAGCACCGAGCTCGAGTTTGGGGTTTTCCCCGTTTGAACTTTTGTATGGGCGGCATATCCGTGGGCCATTGAATGTCCTGAGAGAGTTATGGACGGCCGAGAAGTTAGAACCAGAGCTCAAGAGTGAATATGAATATGTAATTGAGTTGAGGGAGAGGTTGGTGAAATCTTGGCGAATTGCGCAAGAGATCCTTAAGTGTTCAGCAAAAAGGTACAAGGGGTACTATGATCGTAGGGCTAGAACAAGAAAGTTGAATGTAGGCGATGATGTTCTCATTCTACTTCCTACTGAGCACAATAAATTACTGATTAGGTGGCAGGGTCCCTACAAAATCATAGGAGTCAAATTTGACTACGATTATGTCGTAGATGTTCGTGGCATTGCTAAGACGTATCATATCAATTTGTTGAAGCAATACTATAGTAGACCCGTGAATGCCCCAGTAGGTGCCTGCTTTGAAGTCGGTGTTGATGACGATGAAGTCATTGATGTCGAAGATGATGTCGGTGAGGTTGAGGAGACTGAAGTTGATCCCGATTGGGGGGATGAAATACCCAAAATGCCAAGTGCAATTCAAAGTGAATTCGTGGACAGGGTGGGGATAGATGGAAACTTAGATGAAAATCAGAAAAATCAAGTACGAGACATTCTCTGTGAATATCAAGACATATTCACTGATATCCCTAAGAAAACGTCTGTGTCTAAGTGTGAGATCATGTTGACAACTGATCAACCTGTACGGACTTCACCTCATAGGGTACCACAAGCTATGGAGAGTGAAGTTGATAAAGAGATAGATTCCATGCTTCAGTTAGGGATTATTGAACCATCTAACTCCCCATATACCCATCCGATAGTCATAGTTAAGTAGCCAGACGGATCGAATCGATTTTGTGTCGATTTTAGACGTTTGAACAAGTTAACTGTCTTTGATCCAGAACCGATGACAAACCCCCAGGAAATGTTCGCTTCCCTTGCTAAAAGCAAATATTTCACGAAGCTAGACTTAACAAAAGGCTATTGGCAAATCCCGATGCGTAACGAAGATAAAGCCAAAACGGCTTTCCTCACTCCTAAGGGGCAACACCAGTTCAAATACATGCCTTTTGGGCTTGTGACAGCCAGTGCCCAATTCACTAGGATGATTAGAAAAGTACCAGCGTATGGCAAGCCGTTTTATCATTTAAACATATTTCTTGATATCAAGAATTCTATTCTTGATATCAAGAAATCAATTTTTGATATCAAGAAATCAATTCTTGATATCAAGAATTACCATTGGTTCACAACGTAAAATTATATCTTGATATCAAGAATTCATTTCTTGATATCAAAAAATTGAATTCTTGATATCAAGAATTGAATTTTTGATATCAAGAAATGATTTTACGTTGTGAACCAATGGTAATTCTTGATATCAAGAATTCGATATCAAGAATTCGACTTCTTGATATCAAGAATTCAGTTCTTGATATCAAGAAATAAGATTCTTGATATCAAGAAATAAGATTCTTGATATCAAGAATTCATTTCTTGATATCAAGAATTAAATTCTTGATATCACGAATTGTTATAGTGAATGATTTCGAACTCAAAAGTATTGCATGAGCGCGCCTTTTTAACATTATTCCTGTTCTGATTTTGAACGCAAAAGTTGAGCAAGAAATCATTACGAGATGTGTTGCGAACGCAAAAGTTGTGCAGGAATTCATCCTGACATGACGAAAACTCGTCGTTTAAAGAGCTAATTAAGCCTAAAGTATAACACTAGCGCTATACAATGTAATCCCCCTGCCGAGAACTTGACGGGGTGATAGAGAGGGAGAGAGAGTGCTAATTTTCACAATTAAAATTGTTGTTATATCGCCAATTCTTAGTCATTTTGCTTCGTTCGAACTTTCATTATGGTCTTCATCTAAATTATAAGTGACTTTTGGACATGAAGATATCTTAAAACAAGTAAAATATATATTTCCTACTTCTCATTTCCTTTCAGGCAGAGCCCCAGTAAGACTTTGGTTACACTATTACGTAAGATGGTGAAGAGTACAGCTGCCACCTCTCACGCAGCGCTGCAAGGTGGGGTCATTACGAGATAGCTAGGTTGCCAGTTTGAAGTGCATTGAATGTCTATGTGAATATCCTTGTAGAAAATATTTCTTTGGTACTGTTTAGCCATGTTTTTTAAAAGCAATATTATAATGCCCCTAAAAAAACTGTGTGATTATATTATAGATCTAGTTCAATTACTTGTAATTGTAATAAATTATAATGAAAACGCGTCCTTAAAAAAAAAATGTAAACCGGCAACGTACATATCACGAAATGATTTCGTGATATGTTGCCGTTTTACGTTTTTTAAAGATGCGTTTTTGTATGCTTTATACAAGTAATTAAACTGGAAAAAAATCGCATTAAACATTTTCAATGTAACCTTAACCAATGGTCTAAATAAACATATGTTTGAACAGTATAAAATATAACAAATTCTACAAGGAATATCACAGAGACGGTAAATGCACTGCAAACTGGCATGAACATGAATTCTTGCATCAGTTGAATTATCGCGATACATTGACTTTCGACAACCCACACCGCACCGGTCAGGCAGGATGAATTCCTGCACAACTCTTGCGTTCGAAATCAGAATAGGAATAAATGTTAAAACGGCGCGCTCAGTATGAATTCGTGTTATACTTTTGCGTTCGAAATCATTCACTATAACAATTCTTGATATCAAGAATTTAATTCTTGATATCAAGAATTCGATTTCTTGATATCAGGAATTCGATTTCTTGATATCAAAAATGAATTCTTGATATCAAGAATTGAGTTCTTGATATCAAGAAATGAATTCTTGATATCAAGAAATCGAATTCTTGATATCAAGAATTGAATTCTTGATATCAAGAAATAATTTTACGTTGTAAAGCAATGGTAATTCTTGATATCAAGAATTGAATTCTTGATATCAAGAATTCGATTTCTTGATATCAAGAATTCGATTTCTTGATATCAAGAATTCATTTTTTGATATCAAGAATAGAATTCTTGATATCAAGAAATATGAATAAATGTTAAAACGGCTTGCCATACTAGCGGGTATGTCAAATGTTGTGAGTTATATAGATGATATTTTAATTCACACGAGTACTTGGGAAGAACATGTGAAAATACTTAGCGAAGTCCTTGGTAGGTTACGGGAGCCAATCTGGCCGCTAAACCCTCTAAATGCACCGTAGGTTCCCAGAACATAGAATTTCTTGGACATAGAATAGGGGAGGGTGATATACTTACCAGCGATAGGTTGACCCGTAAGGTACTCGGAGCCCCACGACCCCAGACTAAGAAGCAGGTTAGGTCATTCCTAGGGCTCTGTGGGTACTATAGGGATTACATACCTAATTACGCAGATGTTGCCATACCCCTAACTAATCTTTCTCGTAAAGGCACACCTAATAAGGTGGAATGGGGACCAAGGGAAGAAGACTCATTTGCTAGGTTAAAGGAATCCCTTGTTAATCCACCGGTGTTGAAGTTACCAGATTTCGAGAAGACGTTCATGTTAAAGGTTGATGCTTCTGACGTTGGTATTGGGGCAGTTCTCATGCAAGAGCACGATGGGGAAGATTTCCCTTTAGCTTATGCTAGTAAGAAGCTCCTTCCTAGGGAACAAAGATAGTCCACAGTAGAAAAGGAGTGTCTTGCTATCATTTGGGCTGTCAAGAAATTTGACTACTATCTGTTTGGGAGGGTATTTGAGATCCACACTGATCATAAGCCCCTCACATATCTCCAAACCATGAAAATGACAAACAAGCGAATCATGAGATGGAGTATGTGCCTACAAGAGTATAGGTTTCGGTTAATTTCAGTGAAAGGGTCAGAAAACAAAGCTGCTGACCTCATGAGCAGACTATTGTAAAATATAGTGTAAAAGGCGAATAACCAAACAAGGACAAATTATAATGGGCCATTTTATTTGTATGTGTTTATGCTGTATAGCAAATGGCTAATGAAGCTTTCTCATTTCTTTCAGGAAAACAGGAACCAGCAAATCGCGGTCGCCGTTATGTTTAGTTGGTTAAGCTTTAGGTACCTTAATGAAACATTGTCTGTTAGGGCTTAGTTGTAAATTAGTATAGGTTAGTTTAGGGCCGTTAGGATTAAGTTAGGTTGCTTTAAGATTGTGAACGTAGTTTAAGAAACAAGCTTCATGATTTTATGCGGTGTCATAGATGTAAATAATTTGTTAAACAAAACAAAAAAACAATGACTTATTTTAATGGATAAAAAAAAAATACATATACCATAATCAAGACAAGCATGAAAAGTTGTTATCGGTTGAATGTTATATGCAGGAAATGAATCAATATAGTGCATTTCAGATGACAGTTTGGTTATAGTGAATATAGAAAAGTTGCTTAATAACTGCAAAAGTACATTCAGAGTGCAAACATAGACTGAGCAATCTGAATTTATATTGCCTGTTTCATAATCTCTTGTCTTTTAATATGCTTATATTTTTAAAGAAAATGATCAAACAAAATAATGATACATATTTCATACCGGAGTATGATTTCCTAATCATATTCAAAAGAAAAATGTGAGCCATGTTTTTCATGGAGAGACAGAACTCATAGCATAACAGTCAAACTTGCTTGTAACACGGTTTTGGATGCTGTGGTTTATAGTTCTTTGGTTTTTATACATACATGTACTGTAAAAAAAATAGAATTGAATCATTAGTGTTTCCAGTAGGTTATGTTTGTTATATTCTTATTCTTAAACAGCTTTTCAAATAAATGTTTTTATAGTGGATATAAGTTAGATCCCCTAATTATATCTTAAGGTGGGGGATATTGTCAGGAAAGAAATTTATTTGTTTCGCTCTTTGGTCTGGAGTGTTCTTTGTTAAGGTCAGGTGAAGATGTTAAGGTTAGATGTTTTCTTTTCAGGCCAAGATGTATTGTTCCCTATGAATAGGCCTGGGGAAGTCATTAATTCAGTGTACATGTTTTATCTGTTGTTTAGCACACATTTAGGAAGCCTCTTTTCAATACAAGTATTTTCCTTTGTAAGATCATTTCCTCTCAAAATATTTGTAGTCATGTTTTAGAATTTACTTAGTAACCGTAGGGTATATTAAGAGGTGGATTTTTGCAATCGAGGAGAACCACCTAAGCTATAATAGACTTAACGTCATGTTAGAAGTCGGCAATTAAAGTCAATATCTGAGGGTAATTCCACGTCGGGACGAGAGGCTAGCTCAACTGCCACCCGGTTCTCCATAGCTTTCGTCGGGGCTAGCTCTTGTCTGGGATCGGGACGCACACCATCGTATCTCAGTCTGCGAAGGTCAAGAATCCGGGGCGACTACCGGGGCCAAGTGGAGCAAAGACGCTGTCTGCGGAGGCCAGGGCCAAGTGGACGACACGAGCTGTGACCGGCGTCGATGTCAGACGGGAAACTACCCATCCAGAATTATTTTGTTAAAGATAAGTTTAATTACATACTGTATTATTACTGAAGCCAAAACAAAGTGTGTGAAACAGGAGAAATGATTGGAAATTAAACGTTAAAATTTAACTTTAATTAACAAGCTCTATTTCCCTTTATTTTGTGTGTCCGTAGCAATAATAAAAAATAAAAAGTCTCTCACGTGACACTTAGGCAAACCACGAGATATGGCTATTTTGCAATCCCTATTGATTAGCATTTCATGTGCCTTATCGAATGCCACTGAGGAAATTTGTTTGCCTTTTATACTACTAACAAATGCGCCATTCTCAAAGTGTTTTTAACATGATCTGGTAGTGCTTGCATTAAGTTTAAATGTAGAGGAATCATTTTTGCAAAGTTATGCCTGTCACATGCATGAAAAAGGGGGCCATAGTCTTAATTGCAGCAATACGCAAAATTCCAATTCCTTGAACGAATAGCTATGTACAAATTTATATACGACATGCAATCCTCATGCACAAATCTATTCCAGAATCTAAAAGTTTCAAAATTATTAGACATATCCTTGCAAATGTTTCAAACTCATCCTTAACTGATGCAAAATATATGGATGAAAATAATTCATTTTGTAAGTTCCTGTACGCACAAGTAAAAAAAGCAATCATTTGTTTGTACTAACAGAGGTTCACTTAGTTTTATTTTTTTCTCGCAGAAGGCCATCCACTCCTTTGAACAAGTTGTGAAGTGCTTGGTACATCTGAAGCATTACCGGTAATTATTATCATGTATTAATTCACTCTCTGGTTTAGGCTGTTGACCGATTATGGATGTGCCATTCCAGCTTCTTGGTTGATCTGGCCTTACTGCAGCATAATGTGTCAAAACATCTATGTTGAAAAACACATGTCACTGCATTTGCATTCAAATTTACAAGTGGACTAGAAGAATTATTTTCGTCTTCAACAAATTGTAAAAGTCGATCCAAAGTACTTTCTAAAGACGAGAAACCTAAACGATCTATTATTGTCATAAGCTTAGATGAATGTGATAGCCTTTTAATTACAGTTGCAGTTATGACTTGGAGTGGATATAAATAAGATTCACTCATGATGAACTGGAGCAAAAACATATCTACTGCTCGTCTCACTTCCTTCAATCTACTAGATAAGGTACTCTCTGGAAATGAAATTCTTTCGCTTGCTACACACAGAGAGGTTTTCTTGTAAATGCTCATCTCAGAAGAGCTGGCAGTGGGAAGTGTTACTAAATGCCACAATAGGGGATCAAAATATGACCCTACATCATGGAAATTAAATTCATCAATAGAAAGGAGATTTGTAGTATAAAGTGTTATATTTCACTTGCTTTTTGAGCCTTGAATTACGTTCAATAATAAGTTTCCTAAAGGCATGGTCTATGCTTTGACTAGAATGAATATCCTCTTGTGGTGTTACGCTAATATTTTCATCTTCTTTACACGTTCTTTCGACGTCAGCGACCTTACTTGTGTTGTGCATTATGAAGACAGTGTATCAGTGCTTCCTTCGTTACCTCTTAAAGATAGAAAAAAAGTCCTTTCTTTTTGGAAGACTTATGTATCAAAAGTGTATCATCAAACCGACCTACGATTCTACTCATTACCCACCCTCTTGACCTACAGAAGTCCTCATATTATTTAGTATTTATGCTGCATACTTTTCTGAATTCATCCAAACAAAATTCATAAGCATCGGCCAACAAAAATTAAGAACTATTCTGACACCATAAACATATTTTGTTATACGTGTTGCAGCACAATTTGTCTAACAATGGACCTTCACCAGAACAATCATCCTCAAGCCTCAACTGTGTTTCTATTTTATCAAGATATATATTTTTAGTATATGTTCTTGTGGAGAAATTGTAACATTGCTTACAAATAATATCATCATCACATAGTACATAACTGTCGTTGATAAGGGAAAGTCTTCCAAAATGTAAACCTCCACACTCAATGATCTTGTACTTTAAAAAAAAGATGCATCTGTCTCATCAAATGGCCACAAACAGCACATTCCTTAAATTTGTGAAAATTACAAATTTGGGCCCTGTGTTTTTGGCAGAAAGTTATTGGATTGGGTACTGCTCGCAAGCCGGTATCAAATGTTTCATTACAATCTGTAAGTGGTATACATGAATCTACTTGTGAGAGTTCTGAGCACAATGAAAGACTGGACATAAAACATTGTTCCAGTCTGTCTTTCTTTCGAGACTTTTTTGGAGTATAAGACAGGTCTTTTAACTTGTTTAAGTATTTAATTCTACATGCATTGCATATACAATCAATTTCTGTTACTTGGGAATTACGAATTTTCATGATATCAGCTAACTCCTTAGAACAGGTTCATCTGGAATGGACAACATAAAAAGATTGTAGAAATAAAAAGAGACATGTGAAGTGATAGTTTTTTCTACATGCATCTTTGAAAAAGGATCAACTATTTCTAAAGAATGCTTTAATCTTCACCACTGAACAATGATAGAGAAAAAAAATTGTAAACACAATGAAGGAAATATCTACACATGCTCTTAAAAAAATAATTAGTAGCTTTTCAAATGATACTACGTGTACTTTTACAACGCATATATATATATGTGAAAACAAAGGTAAAGCCATTTACAAAACTGATAAATACCTTCTTTCTATCTCTATTGCGTTTACTTGAACTCATGCGACATCGCCTTGACCTCTGTCGTATCTTATTTCGGACATAGATCGATTTAGATCTGGGAAGGTCATCAAATCTGTACAAAACTTGAGGAGAAGCGAATATGGGTGGAAGTGGGGGATGCTTTGGTTGTTTCACTGTGTAAAGTGGTACAAGGAATCCATTTTCAAGTCGTGGTAAGTTCCCTTTTTTTGTTGCATTTCCTCCGATGGTTCAATGAATGACGTGAGAATTGACGTGATGATGGCATGGACGCGAGTTGAGAACTGGCGAGATGATGGCGGGGACGTGGGTCGAATCTGGCAAGAAGACGGGGGTGGGTTGTGTCTGGCGAGATGATGGCGGGGACGTGGGTTGAGTATAGCGGGATGATGGCGGGGACGTGGGTTGAGTCTGCTGGAAGGAGGAATAATTGAGTAAGAAGGAGTCATGGTTACCAGTCAATTTCATGACTTATCATCCATAATAATCAATAAAAAATTATTTTCTTTGCATGCATGTTCCATAATACAGTTATCTGCAGAATACTAAATACATTAAAGAGCAACGGGAATACTGAAAAATTAACCAAACAATTCCTAATGCTAACCACACAAAAAATAGATTGAAGAAAATACAATACATATGATATTTACTTCCATCATCTTTTCATACAGAATATTTTATTAAAACTGAAGAACAAAAGTTTTATACATAATTGTCAATGAAACAGCAGTATAACTTAAAGGGTAAAAACAGATATGATTCTATATTATTCGGACATGGTATCATTGGAAGAAATCTACAAGTAAATTTGTGTATTTTGCAAAATTAAATAAGAAATTACCTTCTTTTTCTGTGGACGAGGTCTCCGTAACTTCTTCAGTTCGGGCGGAACATGTTTTCTGCACGTCACATGTTTTTGAAAACACTTGATGATTCCATCCTTCACTTTCTCTCCAAAATTTTTTTTCCGTAGAAGTTCAAATGCAATCCGTCAAAAGCAAACAGGTCATCAAAATTGACGAAAGGCGAAGAAAAATCAATGAATTTACAGTTCCAAAAAGAAGTACACAGAGAATGAAGTTAGAGATTATAATATAAGCTGGCTTCATATAAGACATGGCAGTCCCAGCGTGGCAATATTGCACTAAACAAAATCTTACAATTACGATATTTTCCACGAACTGGTATATTTAAATTGGTATATGCTTTCTTGTCCCAGTCCCACACATTCCTAGAAAGATTGTTCGTTCCAACCTGTATTAAAACAAGATCAACACTGTCATTATCGGAATCAGGTATGTCCTTCTCTCTCATGTATCTTCTTAGTGACTGAATGGAGCAGCCAGGAAACAAAAAAACTTCAGAATCAAGTTCTAAATTGTCTTGAAGACCGCGAAGAATGGGATCCCCATAAACATGTACCCCCCCCCCCCGAAATGATGACTGGTCTTGGGAATACATGTATTAATGTGAAATGATATGAAAAGAGTGAACAAAAAATAATTAAATTAGGATTATTTACATTTATGCAAGACCTAGGACGAAGTAAGTAAGGTAGGACTCTCGGAGGGCGTGTGACACTAACTAGTAACTTCTTGGGAGTTCAGTTCAATAAACTTATTATAAATGTTAAATCAATAATAGATCTAGATCTAAAATCATTATTATTACAATATTAGACTCCTATATATTCTATAAATCATGCAAGGGCAAGGCTCCCTTTCCTCATACTCTAGTCATACCAATTCGTAATATCATACCGAGTCACAACATACTCTCAATTCTCATATTCCTGAGTGCCACAATCCACCTCCTCAGAAACTCAGCAGTGCAATGCTTTTACCTGTCACTATGCAATTAAGCCAAAATTACATTAAAAAAAAACAGAGCCGGAGGCTAGACTCGAGTCGAACTCTGGGATCAAGATCGCGAAATTAAACACGGTCGCGGTCAAAGCCAAGACCCATGTCATCAAACGAGTCAAAACAACACAAATATCTACATATGGGACTGAATTTGCCCCTCCACACCGATTGTAAACATTCGCGCATTTACGCCCCAAAATGTCTCCCTTTCGCGATATGTGCGATCACGTGATCGTTCCGTTGCCCAAAGCAGCTAATTTGTCCTCAAAATGTACACAGTTTGCGGTTAATTTTCGATATCTTCTGATTCAAAAGCCCCATAACTTTTGATATCTTCAGTTTGGGGAGACCACGAAGAACATGAAAAAAATGCTAGCATAATTCCTCCCTTTTAAGATGGGTCAGGATCTACTTGAAAAGTCAGGCATGTTAAAAAATAAAAAAAAAACTATATCAACATCAGGACGCAATTTAAATGGTAAAAATTACTCATTTTGAACCGGAAAAAAAGGATTTTTATCACAAGATATCAATGTTCATGCTTACCCCAACATCTCGGTGAAGAAGTGCACGCGATCGCAGAAATTGCGTCACAAAACAGCAGTGGTATCATCTCGCAAACGGCGAGACCCCGCACAGAGTCCGAGAGGACACGAGACGACTGGAATAAATCTTTCGCATTTGCTCATTTGCATACGGACTTGCCGACTGGAGGCTTCCTAGTCGGCGTAAGTTAATTGTTTTCTTCTTTTTTCTTTCTTTTTGTCGCGACCATAGAACAGCGTTGATATATTTGTATTTGTGTTTAGTATATATATTGTCCATTTTTGGAGATTTGATTTTCACTGGCGTAACATATACAGATTAACATTTACTAATGAATTTACACAAATTATAGACATTAACAGTAAATGAACAATGTTTAACATATGATTAAGCACAATTAACAGACTCTGAGGTCTAATGTTGTGTAATTGAAACAAATTCAGGACAATAGTTAAAACAGTAATTAAAACAAAGCAACGGCAGGTGTCAAGTGATCAAACGAATGAAAAAGTGAAAGAGATATACTGAGGAGGTGTGGTACCCATACATGTATTTACGTCTTAAACCAAGTTTGGGAATAATTAATTATAGATAATATTAACGAACAACACTGGGTCTTCGAGACATTCCGTTGTATATACATGTGGATGGAGTTTGGTATGAATGATTGCCGAGTTCTCGCTCGAGCAGACCTGCATGGGCACACACAAACGAAAACCTGACCTATTGTAATTTTAATTAGTAAGAAGCGGGTGGGTGGGGTCGTTTATAATTCGTTTGACTTTAGCAACTACTCTTTCTTCACACAGTGTGGATACTGCGTGTAGGCGACTGCCAATTATCCGATGTGCTACTCTCCTCGTACTGTCTAACTTTCTTATCTTTTTGAGTTGCATTCCCAAAATAGTATATTATGTTGTACGCAGCTATACTTTCTATCAATGATCTGTAAAACAGAATCAGAATTGTTTTGTCTACATGCATCTTTCTCATCATTCTCAAGAAGTACATTCTCTGATTACACTTTTTTCTTAGCAAGGTAACATTAAAGTACAAGTCCACTCCACTGAAAAGTTGAGCTGATTAGATAGACAAAAATCTAAAAAGCCCAAATATAACTTGTTTTTGGAAAATGGTGCTCAGATTTATTTTTAATAATTTTTTTTAATGAGCAAAAAACAAGTTAATGAGCGAGTCGGTTGTGACGTAGGGTCCTCACAACACAGATTCGTAATGTAACCAAATTGAATGCATACGTCTTTGTGAAGTGCCTCGATACAAACTATTTCATTCACCTGATAAGAATAATGAAACACTATTATTCTTATCAGGTGAATGAAATAGTTTGTATAGAGGCACTTCACAAAGACGTATGCATTAAATTTGGTTACATTACGAAAATAGCCTATTGTCAGAATGTATACCGCTGGCACTTTCGTTGTGAGGAGCATACGTCACATCCGTACAGCAATATAAATGTTTTGCTCGAAATACCCGAAACAAAAATCGCTCTTAAAAATCACCTGATTGAAGTACGCCCGTGATATTTGGCAGTTTTAACCTTTGATTTATTTACAACATGTTATAATTTTTGAAAATCGGAGTGGACTTGGGCTTTAAATGACCAGTCGAGTAAATCACATACCGTTGTTCCCAAATATTTATAATTGTGAACTCTTTCCACAGCCGACCCCTGAATAGTAAGCTGTGTCTTGCTTGTGGACTTCTCCGAAAATCTATGATCATTTCCTTTGTCTTCGAGACGTTCAACTTGAGATAGTGCCGTTCACACCACTCAATAACCTTTTTACACTAGTGACCTTTTTTTCTCCACTTTTGATGTCTGACATATAGCCTGAGATTACCGTATTATTTGCATACTTAATCATTTGACAGTTTGAGGATGTGCTTACACAATTACTGGTATAAATAGAAAATAATACAGGAGAGAGGACATAGCCCTGAGGGGCTCCTAGGTTGATGAATTTAACTCTAGAGTTAAAGGTGAAAATATTGTTGTCTTTCATTTAGAACATCCTGTATCCATAGAATGAGGGTAGGGTATGCTTTCATCTCCATTAGTTTCTTAATCAGTATGTGCGGTACAATTGTGTTGAATTCACTTGAGAAATCGACAGACAAAAATCTTGCAGAATTACCATCGTGGTCCTTGAGATTATAGATATTATGTAGGAATGTCAAAATTGTATCGTCTTCGCCTATACCTTCCCTATAAGCAAACTGCAACACATCCATCTGATCCCCAAATTGTCTCATGAGATATTTCAAAACAATATTCTCTAAAAATTTAATTACCCTACATGTAAGGGATATTGGTCTGGAATCATTCATTTCTTTAGTTTGTTTTCCTTTTGGGATAGGAATGATTATTGATCGTTTCCATAACTGGGGGATTAAACCTAGACTAAGAGATTTCTCAAATAGTTAAAGAGAAGGTTCATTGATTTTAAAAACTAACTTTATTTTCATTATTGCAAAGGTGACACTTTGATTGGACAATGTTATCAAAATTCAATGCTTAGAAATATTCGAAGTAATGATTGTTATCAATTACAAAACGTTTAAATACAGCCCCAGCATAGCACATGAAAAGCTCTCCGATCGCTGCTGAGATGTGTGACGTCACATGTTGAACATGATTAGCACAAGCAGACGATGTCCCATGACATTTTACACATTTTCAGTGCCTGATTTGTTATATTTTCTTCATTTATTTCTCTTACTTCACTACCGTCAGGCTAATTGTTTAATCTATTGCCTCACTCTAAACCCCGCGCATGGTAAAATAATGATGAAAAATGCACCGACAAAAAAAAAAAAAATCCGTCGCTTGTAACAAAATAAGACGCCATTGTATTTTCAGCTGCATACACCGCGGTATGTTCGGGGTTTCAAGAGGGAACAAATGCCGTCCTTGCTATCATTCCGGTTTTTATTTTTATTTGAAAGTGTGGTTTCTTTGATTGTTCATTAACCCCTATCCTGTGTATTTACAAACAAAAGAATTTAGTTATCAGAATCGGTTTCACATCCATTTTTGAATTGTGTAAAATTCCATCACATTTATATACACTAATCTCGCTATAATTTGAGAAATAACAGCATTGCAATTATGTTCATTCTTTATGGGATGTCGTCTGTTTGGGCAGGGTTGGTTCATATTGTGACGGCATTATACCATCGTTACTTTTCTGGCGAATCTCTCGCATATCCCAGATGCTATGGAGGTGGTTTTATTTGTATTTTTTTTATAAATATGAAGTTGACCTAAAACTTGTACGATTGCCATCTGTTGGCTAATGGTGGGTTCCCACCGCCGATCAAACCAACCCGACCAAGCCCGATCAAGCTATTTTGGCCTGGTCTAGCTCGGTCGGCAAGGGAGATCGGGGTCGGTCTACCTTGATCGGGGTCGGTCTACCTTGATCGGTATCGATCTGGCTCCCTACACGATAATTTTTGGCATGTCAAAAAATATCGTGTAGGGGTCGAGAAGGCAAGCGATCGTACAGCGATCATGTATTGGTCGAGTATAGGTCGACCTGATCGGGAATCGATCGTATAGAGGTCTAGTTTGGTCGGGGTGGATTTTTTCCGCCGATCACTACCCGATCATCTCGATTTATACACAACTTCTACACGATTGGTTCCCGATCAACTCGATCAACAACTCAACCGCTTGACGATCGATACATGTCTGCCCTAAACAGTCACTCGACCGAACTCGCTCACTTCTCGACTGCTTCTCGATCACATCCCGAGCACTTCTCGACCGCACTCGATCTTTCCGATCGCAACTCAACTCAATAGGAATAATACAGAAGGAAATCCAGTAGCACTTGGGGGTGACTTCAATGTTATTAGAGACACGAATCTAGATTATTTTGGACAAGTATCAAAGAAGCAAACAAAATTTAGTAAAAACAATTAGAAGAGTTCATGGATAGCTATAGATTACGTGATGTATGGAGAAGTAAAAATAAAGATAAAAAGCACTACACGTATAAACAACGAAATCCTTTTATGCAAAGTCGCTTAGATTATTGGATCATATCAGAGAATTTAGAGCAAATAACATCCAAATGTGACATTGTTCCTCTATAGCCCCTGACCATTCAGCAGTTAATCTGGTAATCCATAATAGGTCATCGAAAAAAATAAAAATAAAAGATCTTATTCAAAGTTTAATAATAGTCTATGAAGTGACAATACGTTAAGAAGATGAGAGAAGAAATAAAGACTTTAAAATAGAAACTGTCTGTTGAAATTAAAGATAAGAGAGTACTATGGGATTTCATGAAAATGGAAATACGGAAGTTTACAATTAAACTATCAAGAAAAAGGGCGGAGGAAAGGAAAGAAGAAAAAAAATCGGAAAATTGGAAAAAGAGATTAAAGACTTAGAAGAGGATTTATTGTCGATTGGCAATGGACATCACAAAGATATTTTTGAAAATTTGAAAACTAAGAAACAACAACTAAGTTTATTCCACGATTACATCAATGAAGGTTTGAAAGTACGGTCAAGATCCTCATGGTATGAATGTGGAGAAAAGAATACAGCATTCTTCAAACATTTAATGAAATCAAATAGAAAAAAAAGTATGATAAAGAAATAAAATGGAAATGGAAATACCACTTCTAACGAAAAAGAAATTATTGAAGGAATAAAATCATTTTATGGGCAGCTATATAGCAAAATTAATTCTATACAAGATGACACTTTGGACTTCTTTCCTAATAACCTGCCAAAATTGAATAATATATCACGAGATTCATGTGAGGAAACGATCGTAGAAAGGGAATGCATAGAAATACTAAAAGATATGAAACTCAACAAATCTCCAGGAAATGATGGTTTAAGTGCAGAATTTTATCAGAAATTTTGGCCAGTAATTAGAGATCTAGTTCTTGCATCTTTTAATGAAGCTCTTCAACAAGGGGAATTATCAGGCTCTCAAAGGCAAGCACTTATTATCTTGATACATAAAGATGGCAAAGATCCGGAGCTTATTAAGAATTACAGACCGATTTCGTTGCTAAACGTAGATTATAAAGTCCTATCTAAGATACTTTCAAAGAGAATACAAGAAGTTTTACCTGAAATTGTTCGTTTTGATCAGTTGGGATATGTTAAGGATAGGAACATTGGAGAAGCAATACGAATAATAGACGACATGATCTTTCATACTTCTTTTTAAAGAGAACACGCTTTTTTGGTGGCCATTGATTTTGAAAAAGCATTTGATTCTGTTTCACATTTATTTTTATACAAGGTTTTACAATCATTTAATTTTGGACCAAGGTTTTGTAAATGGGTTAATATTTTTTATACTAAAGCAGAAAGTTGTGTTATAAATGGATATACATCAACAGGTTATTTCAAGGTTGAAAGAGGAGTAAGGCATGGAGATCCCCTCTCTCCATATTTATTTGTTCTGTGTATTGAAATTTTAGCTCATATGATAAGAAATAATCATCAGATAAAAGGAATCAGTTTTGGAAATACAGAAATAAAGCAAGTTCTGTACGCAGACGATATAACGCTTTTCCTTAAAGATTCGAATTCATTTAAGGAAATTAAACATATTTTTGAATGTTTTGATAAAATATCAGGCTTAAAGTTAAACAAGGACAAGACATTCATTTCGCCCCTAAGTCCACAATTATCCACTCTTACATTTCCGTTAGGGAAGCAAGTAGACAGTGTTAAAATACTAGGAATTTATTTTTCAATACACGAAGATATCAAAGAACAAATGAATTATAAAGAAATATTGATCAAGATTAAAAAAAAACGTTTTACGTGGTGGAAGCAGCGTGATTTTACATTAATGTGGAAAATTCAATTAATGAAAGTATATGGCTATTCTAAAATTATATATTTATCATCATTGATGCCGGTTCCAAAATGGGTGTATAGCGAAATTGAAGAAATATGCTTTGATTTTTTTGTGGAGAAGCAAAGGCAAAATTAAAAAGAGCATCATGTTTTTAGACTATCCGCAGGGTGGGCTCAAACTGATGAATTTCCGACTGTTTGTAAAGGCACAGAGAATAATGTGGATAAAATGAACTCAAGCTATCAAATGGAAACATTACTTTAAATATTTAATGAGACCAATGGGCGGGAATTTAATATTTTATTGCAACTATTGGAGAGATACAGTGAAACTCGTGTTACCTTCTTTTTATCAGAATCTTCTGAAAGCATGGATAGATATGAAAGAATATGTTAAAACAGAAGAGAGATACAAAGGGAATGAAATATTGTATAATAATAATTTTATTCAACTAGAAGGTCAAACTTTATTTGAGGAAAATTTGTTTTAAAAAAATATATATCGACTTCATCACATGTGCGATGAACAAGGGTTATTAAAAAAAGATGCATATTTTATTGCCATTGGTTTAAGTAAGGAAGAAATTACAAAAGTTAACAAAATCTATTCAATAATTCCTCACGAATGGAAACAGAATGTTCAGCCTGCAAGAAAGTCCATCCACTGTGGCCTTAGTTTAGAATTAATATTTGCGAAGAAGGTTTTTAAATTTGAAGAAATAACTGCAGAGATGGTGTACAAAAGTCAAATCAATAAGAATGCAGAAATCAGCTGCAATATTTTGGAGGAAACCTATCAACATGTATTTTTCTAATGTAATATAATAAAAAGGTTCTGGGAAAAATGTGCTGATAAACTCAATTTACCAAATCTAAAGAAACTGTCGTGGAAAAAAATTCATATTGGAATAAATGGGAGTAATATGAAATCGGAGCAATTACTAAACCACATTCTGATTTTGATTAAATTGTAGATTTTTAATAGTAGAGAGAAGGGGAAGCCTCCAAATGTAGATTAAGTAAAAGATAAAATTCTCGAAAATAGGAAAGAGGAAAAAAAACTTGCAATGGAAAGGGATACTCTTTCAATTCACTTTAAAGAAATGGGAGACCTTGGAAAGTTTTGTGTAATATAAATTAACTTTTTTTTTTGGGGGGGGGGTTGTTTTTGGTTGTTTTTGGTTGTTTTTTATCTTTATCTCTCTCTTTCGGGGAGTTTGTCTCTTTTCAGAGGTAGTACTTTTTAAACAATATTTTGACAGACTGTAATATTTCATGTACAAGCATTTATTTATTTTTGTTTAATTCAACAGATATTCTTTTTTTTTCTTCAAAGAAGCACAACATGAACATGAAATGACTAAGTATTTTATAATTACTATTATTACTATTATTGTTTTAAACGAATAGGAAATGTATGAAAGAGTTGTTTTGTTTAGCAATTGATGTTAAGAATAATACTTTTGAATTGTATTTTGATTATTCTGAGCTGTATTTTGATTGTTCTGAGTATGATGTAAATTTCATGATTTCGATTATATTTATCGCCTCTGGTATTGAGAAAATAAAACACCTTATAAATATTTTAAAAACAAGGACACAATTACGTGCTGATCTAATCACATTTTCTTCGTACCGGTATATTGATACTAATTAAGTTAATCGCTTCGAGAATTGGTAGTAACATGTGACTGCGACACGTGCAGCTCTTGACAGTCCGTTTGAAACGGCAAATAAAATTAATGTTTTAAGTATCATGTGCAATACAGTACTTTGGCAAATGACACTGGGTCTGCAGGGGGAAGTTAAAGAAATGCGGAATGCATTGACTTCGAAATAAGCCTTTTAGCCTTCTTGAGTGTCTGAGATGAACTGAACGCTGATCAAAAATGAGTACTGTACCATCAGCAGACGATAATATTTTTTGCAACCACTCAATTCACCAGTCATCAGGTCGATCTGCTCGGGTCGAGATTGTGTAGAGATCGTGTGTAAGTCTAGTTGGTCTAGTAGGGATCGCGTTGGGATTGTATGTAGATCGGAATGATCGAGAAGAGATCGAAGTTGTGGTCAACTATACGTCGTGCAGGAGTCGTGAATGGTCGAATGTGGGTCGTCAATGGTCGAATAGCGATCGGGAAGAGCTTGTGTTTAGGCATGTGGTCGGGATCGGTCGGGGGAAAATGGGTGATCGGGCTTGATTGGGCTTGGTCGGGTTGGTTTGATCGGCAGTGGGAACGGTGGGTTCCCACTGCCGATCAAACCACCAAGCCCAATCAAGCCCGATCACCCATTTTCTCGGGATCAATCCCGAAAATGGGTGATCGGGCTTGATTGGGCTTGGTCGGGTTTATGGTGGGTTCCCACTGCCGATCAAACCAACTCCTGCACGACGTATAGTCGACCACAACTTCGATCTCTTCTCGATCATTCCGATCTACATACAATCCCAACGCGATCCCTACTAGACCAACTAGACGTACACACGATCTCTACACAATCTCGGCCCGAGCAGATCGACCTGTTCGAACAGGAATCCAAGATGATTCGTGAATTGAGTGGTTGCACAAAATATTATCGTCAGCTGATGGTACAGTACTCATTTTTGATCAGCGTTCAGTTCATCTCAGACACTCAAGAAGGCTAAAAGGCTTATTTCGAAGTCAATGCATTCCACATTTCTTTAAACTTCCCCCTGCAGACCCAGTGCCATTTGCCAAAGTAATGTATTGCACATGATACTTAAAACATTAATTTTATTTGCCTTTTCAAACAGACTGTCAAGAGCTGCACGTGTCGCAGTCACATGTTACTACCAATTCTAGAAGCGATTAACTTAATTAGTATCAATATACCGGTACGAAGAAAATGTGATTAGATCAGCACGTAATTGTGTTCTTGTTTTTTTAAATATTTATAAGGTGTTTTATTTATTCAATACCAGAGGCAATACATATAACCGAAATCATGAAATTTACATCATACTCAGAACAATCAAAATACAACTCAGAATAATCAAAATACAATTCAAAAGTATTATTCTGAACATCAATTGCTAAACAAAACAACTCTTTCATACATTTCCTTATTCGTTTAAAACAATAATAGTAATAATAATAATGATAAAAAAAATGAATATCTGTTGAATTTAAAAAAAAAAAAAAAATGCTTGTACATGAAATATTACAGTCTGTCAAAATATTGTTTAAAAAGTACTACCTCTGAAAAGACAAACTCCCCCAAAAAGAGAGATAAAGATAAAAACAACCAAAAATAACCAAAAACAACCCCCCCAAAAACAACAACAAACAAACAAATATAAACATAAAGCAAAGAAATACTGCTGGGATAGAGGGTTGGGAAGTTGCTTTTTTAAAAGTTAATTAATATTACACAAAACTTTCCAAGGTCTCTCATTTTTTAAGTGAATTGAAAGAGTATCCCTTTCCATTGCAAGTTTTTTTCCTCTTTCCTATTTTCGAAAATTTTATCTTTTACTTCATCTACATTTGGAGGCTTCCCTTTCTCTGCTATTAAAATCATCAATTTAATCAAAATCAGAATGTGGTTTAGTAATTGCTCCGATTTCATATTACTCCCATCTATTCCAATATGAATTTCTTTCCACGACAGTTTCCTTAGAATTGGTAAATTGAGTTTATCAGCACATTTTCCCAGAATCTTTTTATTATATTACATTAAAAAAAAAATGTTGATAGGTTTCCTCCAAAATATTGCAATACGAACACAAACCGTTTGTACGAGATTTATATCTATGCAGATGATGGTTTGTATAAACTATTCTATGCAAAAGTTTAAACTGAAATTCTCTCAGTTTACTGTTTAATGTGCACAACTTTGGTTGAACAAAAAAAAATCCACTTCTTTAGTTGTAATATTATAAAGTTCCATTAAGTTATGAAATGCTGAGCTGATTTCTGCATTCTTCTTGATTTGACTTTTATACACCATCTCTGCAGTTATTTCTTCAAATTTAAAAACCTTCTTTGCAAATATTAATTCTAAACTAAGGCCACAGTGGATGGACTTTCTTGCAGGCTGAACATTCTGTTTCCATTCGTGAGGAATTATTGAATAGATTTTGTTAACTTTTGTAATTTCTTCCTTACTTAAACCAATGGTAATAAAATATGCATCTTTTTTAATAACCCTTGTTCATCGCATATGTGATGAAGTCGATATATTTAAAAAAAATTTTCCTCAAATAAAGTTTGACCTTCTAGTTGAATAAAATTATTATTATACAATATTTCATTGCCTCTGTATCTCTCTTCTGTTTTAACATATTCTTTCATATCTATACATGCTTTCAGAAGATTCTGATAAAAAGAAGGTAACATGAGTTTTACTGTATCTCTCCAATAGTTGCAATAAAATATTAAATTCCGCCCATTGGTCTCATTAAATATTTAAAGTAATGTTTCCATTTGATAGCTTGAGTTCCTGTTACAAGCCTTTTTATCCACATTATTCTCTGTGCCTTTACAAACAGTCGGAAATTCATCATTTTGAGCCCACCCTGCGGATAGTCTAAAAACATGATGCTTTTATTAATTTTGCCTTTACTTCTTCACAAAAAAATCAAAACATATTTCTTCAATTTCGCTATACACCCATTCTGGAACCGGCATCAATGTTGATAAATATATAAATTTAGAATAGCCATATACTTTCATTAATTGAATTTTCCCCATTAATGTTAAATCACGCTGCTTCCACCACGTAAAACGTTTTTTAATCTTGCTCAATATTTCTTTATAATTCATTTGTTCTTTGATATCTTCGTGTATTGAAAAATAAATTCCTAGTATTTTAACAATGTCTACTTGCTTCCCAAACGGAAATGTATGAGTGGATAATTGTGGACCTAAGGGCAAAATGAATGTCTTGTCCTTGTTTAACTTTAAGCCTGATATTTTATAAAAACATTCAAAAATATGTTTAATTTCCTTAAATGAATTCGAATCTTTAATGAAAAGCGTTATATCGTCTGCGTACAGAGAGAGAGAGAGATCTCCTGCCTTACTCCTCTTTCAACCTTGAAATAACCTGTTGATGTATATCCATTTATAACACAACTTTCTGCTTTAGCATAAAAATTATTAACCCATTTACAAAACCCTGGTCCAAAATTAAATGATTGTAAAACCTTATATAAAAATAAATGTGAAACAGAATCAAATGCTTTTTCAAAATCAATGGCCACCAAAAAGCGTGTTCTCTGTAAAAAAGTATGAAAGATCATGTCGTCTATTATTCGTATTGCTTCTCCAATGTTCCTATCCTTAACATATCCCAACTGATCAAAACTAACAATTTCAGGTAAAACTTCTTGTATTCTCTTTAAAAGTATCTTAGATAGGATTTTATAATCTACGTTTAGCAACGAAATCGGTCTGTAATTCTTAATAAGCTCCGGATCTTTGCCATCTTTATGTATCAAGATAATAACTGCTTGCCTTTGAGAGCCTGATAATTCCCTTGTTGAAGAGCTTCATTAAAAGATGCAAGAACTAGATCTCCAATTACTGGCCAAAATTTCTGATAAAATTCTGCACTTAAACCATCATTTCCTGGAGATTTGTTAAGTTCCATATCTTTTAGTATTTCTATGCATTCCCTTTCTACGATTGTTTCCTCACATGAATCTCGTGATATATTATTCCATTTTGGCAGGTTATTAGGAAAGAAGTCCAAAGTGTCATCTTGTATAGAATTTATTTGCTATATAGCTGCCCATAAAATGATTTTATTCCTTCAATTAATTTTTTCCATTTCCATTTAATTTCTTTATTATACTTTTTTTTTCTATTTGATTCCATTAACTGTTTGAAGAATCCTGTATTCTTTTCTCCACATTCATACCATGAGGATCTTGACCGTACTTTCAAACCTTCATTGATGTAATCGTGGAGTAAACTTGTTGTTGTTTCTTAGTTTTCACATTTTCAGAAATATCTTTGTGATGTCCATTGCAAATCGACAATAAATCCTCTTCTAAGTCTTTAATCTCTTTTACCAATTTTCCGATTTTTTTTTCTTTCTTTCTTTCCTTTCCTCCGCTATTTTCTTGATAGTTTAATTGTAAACTTCCGTATTTCCATCTCATGAAATTCCATAGTACTCTCTTATCTTTAATTTCAGCAGACAGTTTCTCTTTTAAAATCTTTATTTCTTCTCTAATCTTCTTAACGTATTCCTTGTCACTTAATAGACTATCATTAAACTTCCAATAAGATCTTTTATTTTTATTTTTGTCGATGACCTATTATGGATTAACAGATTAACTGCTGAATGGTCAGGGGCTATGGAGGAACAATGTCATATTTGGATGTTATTTGCTCTAAATTCTCTGATATGATCCAATAATCTAAGCGACTTTGCATAAAAGGATTTCGTTGTTTATACGTGTATTGCTTTTTATCTTTATTTTTACTTCTCCATACATCACGTAATCTATAACTATCCATGAACTCTTCAATTTTTTACTAAATTTTGTTTGCTTCTTTGATACTTGTCCAAAAAATTTAGATTCGTGTCTCTAATAGCATTGAAGTCACCCCAAGTGCTACTGGATTTCCTTCTGTATTATTCCTTTGAGTTGAGTTGCGATCGGAAAGATCGAGTGCGGTCGAGAAGTGGTCGAGAAGTGCTCGGGATGTCATCGAGAAGCAGTCGAGAAGTGAGCGAGTTCGGTCGAGTGACTGTTTAGGGCAGACATGTACCGATCGTCAAGCGGTTGAGTTGTTGATCGAGTTGATCGGGAATCAATCGTGTAGAAGTTGTGTATAAATCGAGATGATCTGGTAGTGATCGGCGGAAAAAATCCAACGCGACCAAACTAGACCTCTATACGATCGATTCCCGATCAGCTCGACCTCTACTCGACCAATACACGATCGATGTACGATCGCTTGCCTTCTCGACCCCTACACGATATTTTTTGACATGCCAAAAACTGTCGTGTAGGAAGCCAGATCGATACCGATCAAGGTAGACCGACCCCGATCAAGGTAGACCGACCCCGATCACCCTTGCCGACCGAGCCCGACCAGGCCAAAATAGCTTGATCGGGCTTGGTCGGGTTGGTTATTATTGGATCATATCAGAGAATTTAGAGCAAATAACATCCAAATGTGACATTGTTCCCTTTATAGCCCATGACCATTCAGCAGTTAATCTGGTAATCCATATTAGGTCATCGACAAAAAATAAAAATAAAAGATCTTATTGGAAGTTTAATAATAATCTATTAAGTGACAAGGAATACGTTAAGAAGATTAGAGAAGAAATAAAGACTTTAAAAGAGAAACTGTCTGCTGAAATTAAAGATAAGAGAGTACTATGGGATTTCATGAAAATGGAAATACGGAAGTTTACAATGAAACTATCAAGAAAAAGGGCGAAGGAAAGGAAAGAAAAAAAAATCGGAAAATTGGTAAAAGAGATTAAAGACTTAGAAGAGCATTTATTGTCGATTGGCAATGGACATCACAAAGATATTTTTTGAAAATTTGAAAACTAAGAAAACAACAACTAAGTTTACTCCACGATTACATCAATGAAGGTTTAAAAGTACGGTCAAGATCCTCATGATATGAATGTGGAGAAAAGAATACAGCATTCTTCAAACAGTTAATGGAATCAAATAGAAAAAAGTATAATAAAGAAATTAAATGGAAATGGAAATACCACTTCTAACGAAAAAGAAAGTATTGAAGAAATAAAATCATTTTATGGGCAAAATGAATTCTATACAAGATGACACTTTGGACTTCTTTCTAATAACCTGCCAAAATTGAAAAATATATCACGAGATTCATGTGAGGAAACGATCGTAGAAAGGGAATGCATAGAAATACTAAAAGATATGAAACTTAACAAATCTCCAGGAAATGATGATTTTAGTGCAGAATTTTATCAGAAATTTTGGCCAGTAATTGGAGATCTAGTTCTTGCATCTTTTAATGAAGCTCTTTAACAAGGGAATTATCAGGCTCTCAAAGGCAAGCAGTTATTATCTTGATACATAAAGATGGCAAGATCCGGAGCTTATTAAGAATTACAGACCGATTTCGTTGCTAAACGTAGATTATAAAATACTATTTAAGATACTTTCAAAGAGAATACAAGAAGTTTTACCTGAAATTGTTGGTTTTGATCAGTTGGGATATGTTAAGGATAGGAACATTGGAGAAGCAATACGAATAATAGACGACATGATCTTTTATTTCTTTTACAGAGAACACACTTTTTCGGTGGCCATTGATTTTGAAAAAGCATTTGATTCTGTTTCACATTTATTTTTATACAAGGTTTTACAATCATTAAATTTTGGACCAAGGTTTTGTAAATAGGTTAATATTTTTATACTAAAGCAGAAAGTTGTGTTATAAATGGATATACATCAACAGGTTATTTCAAGGTTGAAAGAGGAGTAAGGCAGGAGATCCTCTCTCCATATTTATTTGTTCTGTGTATTGAAATTTTTAGCTCATATGATAAGAAATAATCATCAGATAAAAGGGATCAGTTTGGGAAATACAGAAATAAAGCAAGTTCTGTACGCAGACGATATAACGCTTTTCATTAAAGATTCGAATTCACATATTTTGGAATGTTTTTATAAAATATCAGGCTTAAAAGTTAAACAAGGACAAGACATTCATTTCCCCCCTAGGTCCACAATTATCCACGCACACATTTTCGTTTGGGAAGCAAGTAGAAATTGTTAAAATACTAGGAATTTATTTTTCAATACACGAAGATATAAAAAAACAAATGAATTATAAAGAAATATTGAGCAAGATTAAAAAACGTTTTACGTGGTGGAAGCAGCGTGATTTAACATTAATGGGGAAAATTCAATTAATGAAAGTATATGGCTATTCTAAATTTATATATTTATCATCATTGATGCCGGTTCCAGAATGGGTGTATAGCGAAATTGAAGAAATATGTTTTGATTTTTTGTGGAGAAGTAAAGGCAAAATTAAACAGAGCATCATGTTTTTAGACTATCCGCAGGGTGGGCTCAAAATGATGAATTTCCGACTGTTTGTAAAGGCACAGAGAATAATGTGGATAAAAAGTCTTGTAACAGGAACTCAAGCTATCAAATGGAAACAATACTTTAAATATTTAATGAGACCAGTGGGCGGGAATTTAATATTTTATTGCAACTATTGGAGAGATACAGTGAAACTCATGTTACCTTCTTTTTATCAGAATCTTCTGAAAGCATGGATAGATATGAAAGAATATGTTAAAACAGAAGAGAGATACAGAGGGAATGAAATATTGTATAATAATAATTTTATTCAACTAGAAGGTCAAACTTTATTTGAGGAAAATTTGTTAAAAAAATATATATCGACTTCATCACATATGCGATGAACAAGGGTTATTAAAAAGGGCAATATTTTATTGCCATTGGTTTAAGTAAGGAAGAAATTACAAAAGTTAACAAAATCTATTCAATAATTCCTAACGAATGGAGACAGAATGTTCAGCCTGCAAGAAATTCCATCCACTTCGGCCTTAGTTTAGAATTAATATTTGCAAAGAAGGTTTTTAAATTTGAAGAAATAACTGCAGAGATGGTGAATAAAAGTCAAATCAAGAAGAATGCAGAAATCAGCTCAGCATTTCATAACTTAATGGAACTTTATAATATTACAACTAAAGAAGTGGAAAAGATTTTTGTTCAACCAAGGTTGTCAACATTAAACAGTAAACTGAGAGAATTTTAGTTTAAACTTTTGCATAGAATAGTTTATACAAACCATCATTTGCATAGATTTAAATTTCGTACAAACGGTTTGTGTCCGTATTGCAATATTTTGGAGGAAACCTATCAACATTTATTTTTTTAATGTAATATACTAAAAGATTCTGGGAAAAATGTGCTGATAAACTCAATTTACCAATTCGAAAGAAAATGTCGTGGAAAGAAATTCATATTGGAATAAATGGGAGTAATATGAAATCGGAGCAATTATTAAACCACATTCTGATTTTGATTAAATTGATGATTTTTAACAGCAGAGAGAAGAGGACCCTCTAAATGTAGATGAAGTAAAAGATAAAATTCTCGAAATAGGAAAGAGGAAAAAACCTGCAATGGAAAGGGATACTCTTTCAATTCACTTTAAAATATGGGAGACCTTGGAAAGTTTTGTGTAATATAAATTAACTTAAAAAAAAGCAACTTCCCAACCCTCTATCCCAGCAGTATTGCTTTGCTTTATGTTTATATTTGTTTGTTTGTTTGTTCGTTTTATTTTATTTTTTTTTTTTGGGGGGGTTGTGATGTTTTGGGTTGTTTTTTTAATCTTTATCTCTCTCTTTGGGGGAGTTTGTCTCTTTTCAGAGGTAGTAATTTTTTAACAATATTTTGACAGACTGTAATATTTCATGTGCAAGCATTTTTTTTTTTTTTAATTCAACAGATATTCGTTTTTTTTTCTTCAAAGAAGCACAAAATTAACATGAAATGACTAAGTATTTTATTATTATTATTACTATTATTGTTTTAAACGAATAAGGAAATGTATGAAAGAGTTGTTTTGTTTAGCAATTGATGTTAAGAATAATACTTTTGAATTGTATTTTAATTATTCTGAGTTGTATTTTGATTGTTCTGAGTATGATGTAAATTTCATGATTTCGATTATATGTATTGCCTCTGGTATTGAGAAAATAAAACACCTTATAAATATTTAAAAAAACCAAGGACACAATTACGTGCTGATCTAATCACATTTTCTTCGTAATATTAAGTTAATCGCTTCTAGAATTGGTAGTAACATGTGACTGCGACACGTGCAGCTCTTGACAGTCTGTTTGAAAAGGCAAATAAAATTAATGTTTTAAGTATCATGTGCAATACAGTACTTTGGCTTATGACACTGGGTCTGCATGCAGGGGAAGTTAAAGAAATGCGGAATGCATTGACTTCGAAATAAGCCTTTAGCCTTCTTGAGTGTCTGAGATGAACTGAACGCTGATCAAAAATGAGTACTGTACCATCAGCTGACGATAATATTTTGTGCAACCACTCAATTCACGAGTCATCTTGGATCCCTGTTCGAAAAGGTCGATCTGCTCGGGTCGAGATTGTGTAGAGATCGTGTGTACGTCTAGTTGGTCTAGTAGGGATCGCGTTGGGATTGTATGTAGATCGGAATGATCGAGAAAAGATCGAAGTTGTGGTCGACTATACGTCGTGCAGGAGTCGTGAATGGTCGAATGTGGGTCGTGAATGGTCGAATAGCGGTCGGGAAGAGCTTGTGTTTAGGCATGTGGTCGGGATCGGTCGGGGAAAAATGGGTGATCGGGCTTGATTGGGCTTGGTCGGGTTGGTTTGATCGGCAGTGGGAACCCACCATGAACCGAGCGCATTACGAGTCACGCGAGCTCGGTATGAGTTGCGATGACTTGTGTACGACTTGTACCAATCTACCAACGAGTTATCAAGATCTGCTAACGAGTGATAATAGTTTTCTACGAGTCATGTGCGATCAAGGGGAAGGAAATGCATCATTTTGGCCAGGAGCGGCCAAGCTACTTCCAAAGTGGGAGGGGGGGGGCACGACGAAACAGGGCACTTCGTGGAGAAAAAAGGGCACCTTCAAAGGGAAATCTCAAAGCGAAAATATACAATGTTTTAGACATTGGTATATACCCCTACATTGTGATTACATTATCAGGGATGATTTCAATATTTTGTTTCACGTTGTATACAGTACAAGATATTGCTTGGGCATCATACTTCGCAGTTTGGTGTGATGGTCTTCAAATTAATTTGCGAGCGAGGAAATTTTTTTAAAGATTTGTGAGGTCGCAGTGCAAACAATCTTATAAAGAGGAAAAAACCCAACCCTGATGGGATTATATGCAAACGGAAGACTGAAAAGGCCTTTGATAAGTAACCTAACTATATCTTCTATAAATGTAAGCGAGCGTAGCGAGTGAGCTTTGGGGGAGGTGCTCTTAGTCGCTTGGAATTAGGGGCGCATTTAATGTTGAGAGGAAAAGGGGAAACTTATCAGAAAAGAAAAGGCGCTCGTTTCGAAGTACAAAGAGTAATTATCAGTGGTGAAAATGGGGCACTTCTTACACCTTCAAAAAGAGGGACTCACCAGGGATGAAAAAAGGTACTTATGAAAATAGGGAATGGGCATTTGTCGACGGAAAAGGGGCCCCACTTTTCTGATTTCGATAGTGGCATTAATAAGAGGTGAAAAGGGGCATTTATAAAAAGGGGATAGGTCCCTTATTAGAAAGGAAAAGGGGCACGTACATTGTTAAAATGGAAATTATCAGAGATGAAAAGGGGAACGCATCCCACCCGAAAAGGGGCAATGAACAAAATTTTAAAAAGGGGCACTTATGGGAATACAAAAAAGGCCGCTTCTAATAAAGGAAAATGTGCATTAGTTGAAAGAAAAGGGGTACCGACCAGATTTTCAGATTGTAATACGGGCTTTTATCGGAAATGAAGGGGGCACTTATCTGAAATGAAAAGGAGTAACTCTCGTACCTGAAAAGGGTCATTTACCAGAGATGAAAAGGGGCATTTATTAGAAGGGGAAGGAGCTCTTTTTGGGGGCACTTATCATTAGAAATAGGGGCACATGTGAAAATATAAGGTGCGCTTATCCGACTTAAAAAGGGAGTAGTTATTAACAGGGGAAGGGGCGCATTTTACAAAGGAAAAGGGCACTTGTCAAAATAAAAGAGGCACATCTCATTATTAATTATAAGAGGAAAAGGGGGCACTTATGAGATATGAAAATTGACACTTATTGCAAAGGAAAATGGGAACTTGTCGAAGAAAAAAGTGGCACTTGTCAAAATAAAAATGAGACTTATAATGGGTGAAAAGGAGTAGGGGCACTTTTACAAATTAATAGGGGCACTTGCCAAAGATAAATGGGCACTTTTACTATGTACAAATGGGGCACATTTTGGTTACTTAAAAAAATTCGGGAGGCGCTCGCCGCTGTGCCCCCCACCGGGAGGGCTGCCTCTGATTTTGGCGCTCTCCCAAATAAAGATGGATGCCAGAAGCATATTTGCTCGATATGCTGGAGGAAGAACAGGCCTTGATCTTCTGCACAATTGTAGGCCAGGTGACGTATTATGGTGCGCTCGTCATACTCGCCCTGCACTATGCTCATGCTCATACGAAACTCGCCGTAAGTCGCCGTACTCGATCTAAACTCGCGTTTATATCGTAGGCAACTCGGCATGACTCGGCATGACTTGGCATGACTCGCAGCACGATCGTCGTGCTCGTACTCCACTCTTGGAAACTCGAATAGCACTCGCGTATACTTGAAGGTGGCGAGTAATGCGAGTATATTATGAGTCTAAGCGAGTTCACCTCGAGTAACAACGAGTCAGTGAAAATTTTGACCATGTTCAAAATTTTGGAACTGCTCGCGACTTCAAGGAGAGTCGTGGAGAGTTGTAACGACTTAGCCGAGTTGTATTGGCGATCGCGACTCCTTACTCCAAGCGTACTACGAGCACCAGCGTAAATTACCATATGATGGCACTAATTAGCCTTTTACTCTTCGCACAGATCTTCCACCCAAATTGAAGGAGAAACGCTATCAACTAGAGATAAGTGCCTACAAGTTTAGGAAAGAACAAGGCAAATCAACGAGAATTCGTCTCGTGGGAACTGATCTCTTGCTTGCATGAAACACGCAACGAGGGTAAAAAAGACGCACCATGGGTTAAACATAGGGACTAAAGATTGCGGTATGGTAAGCCCTCAACTCACATGTTTTCAAGTTATGATTTGGAAATCATATGACGGACACTGACTCTTAGACTTTGGACAAATAACCTACATAACGTTTCTTTCAATGACAATTTTATTTTGAGGATAACATTTTATTTCAAGGCTAATATGAAAATCATGAAACTGCTTGAATTATGTCACCAGTGTTACTGATGTTAGTTGAAATTGCATTATTTGTATACCGGATTGTCAGCCAGGCTTGTTGCAGGTCAACAAATTAACCGGGCTGGGTAAATATTGTTACTAGCCTAGATTCCACATGCACAGGTAATTCAAAGAAACACAGATAATATTCTATAGTGTTCAATTCAAAGAACAGGTTGAGAATTTGTTTAGCTTTTCAGGATTACGAATGGAAAAAAAGTTCCTACTTGTATACTATCAATCATAACTATCAATAGTTATGAATACTTCTGTTTCTAGGGAACATAGCAAAGAGTATTGACATGGTTAAGGTCTGATATTCAAGATTGTATGATGTTCATTTATATGTCCCCCTTTTCAGGCCTCACCTGTTTCTTAGAAACGATTACACGTGGTAGCGTGCATGTTAAGTAGGAATATTGTGATGCCAGGTGTACAAAACACTTTCATGTACTTGCTTTGGTTTATTTCAGTCTTTTATTCTTTAACATGTGAAGGCATACAATTTGAGAGGCTTTTATTTTGTTTGCGAAAGGGGTAGTCGTCTAATCAATCTGTTCAGTTGAAGAAAAAAAACCAAACAATTTGACTCAACGCGGGTTGAAACACCGTTTTGTATTGTCATAATGTCAAGCTCGATGGAAGGAGTTTTTGTTCGATGTTTTGTTTGTGTATATATAGATGTTCTTGTTCTATGTTTGTATAAAGGAAAACCACACAGTAGACGTGTTACAACTTTTAGAAGAAATATCATGCAGAAAACATATTGAGTGTTTTGCAAAACGTTGGATATATGTTTGATATGTAATGGCTGAGGTCAGGATATTAACGTTGAATTGTAGAGGACTAAGTCATAGCAATAAAAGAAAAGAAATGTTTGAATTTTTGAGCAGCAAAAATGGCACAATACATTGTTTACAAGACACCCATTTTATAAAGGATAAGCTGATGTAATCAAACAAGAATGGAGAGGCAAAGGTTTTTTTCAGTATGGGAACCTCACAGTCACGGCGAACTTAGTATAAACAACCCCAGAGCTAAACAAGTAGTAGAAGAGTTAAAAAATAAATTTGAATTAATTGATCCATGGAGACAAGAAAATCAAAATTTAAAACGGTTTACATGGAGAAGAACATCTCCAGTAAAACAAGCTCGTTTGGATTTATTTCTGTGTTCAAAGGAGCTTCTATCTATTTTAAAATAAACAGATATATTACCAGAATATCGTACAGATATATTACAATAGTAACTTTAAGTCTTAGGTGTTCTAAATTTGATAGGGGAAGAGGATTCTTGAAATTTAACAATTCTGTTCTAAAAGATGAAGTGTATACACAACTAGTTTTTGAAAAATTGTTGATGTTAACACACAATACGTTGCTCTTCCATATAATTTCGAAAAAATTCAAGACATTCCAAGTCACAACATGCAGTTAACTATTTATGACCAGTTATTTTTTGAAGTCTTGTTGATGGAAATTAGAGGTTTATCTGTTCTTTATTCTGTGAAAAAGAAAAAAAAAAGAAAGAATTAAGGAAGTGGGTGAGTTAGAAAACAGTATTCAAAGAATAGAAAGCGAACTAAGCTAAAAGTCTAACAGCGACTTAGAAAAAGAACTATCAGAAAAACTGATTTGACTTCAAGATTTAAGAAATGAGAAATTGAAAGGTCAAATGATTAGAACACGTATACATGCTATTGTATATGGTTTTTCCTTAATCTGGAAAAGAAAAGAAATATTGAAAAAACAATTTCATCCATAACTTTAAATAATGTCACCCATAATGTTAAATAATGGATTAGTTGTTAACAATCAAAAAGAAATTACAAACGAATGTAAGAGTTTCAATTAAAAAATGTTTTGTGATAAAGACTCTGTTTAGGATATTGAAGCTATTAACGATATGTTAAACAAATTTGAAATAACAAATCATAATTATGTAAATGTAAATAACCCTAGAGCGAGACAGCAAGTTTACAATATGAAGAACAAATTACATCTATGCGACCCATGTAGAACTAGATATCCTGTGA
This sequence comes from Mesocentrotus franciscanus, assembly GCA_037976565.1. Lineage (NCBI taxonomy): Eukaryota > Metazoa > Echinodermata > Echinoidea > Camarodonta > Strongylocentrotidae > Mesocentrotus > Mesocentrotus franciscanus. The sequence goes on from CP137667.1 coordinate 21,097,853, forward strand.
AAAGACATTACACGTGGCGCCAGCCGATTCCTTTTAAACAAGGTAGATTAGACTTCTTTTTGTATATCATCATAACTGCTGTCATTAGTTCAATAATCTGAAATTTTATCTGGTTATCGAACAGATCACTCATTAGTTCGTCTTATCTTGACTTTAAATATCATTAAACGGGGTCCTGGAATTTGGAAATTTGGACAAAAAAAACAAAATGAAACTAATCACAAGGTCCGCGGTTCGAGACCCGCCGCGGCACTAATGTCCTTTGGCAAGACATTGATCTACATTTGCCATACTCAACCCAGGTGATGTAAATGGGTACCTGGCAGGAATTTATTCTTTGAAATGCTAGAGCGCCGTAATGGCTGCACAGCTAAAGCCGGGGTAATAATCTCCAAGTTTGGAAGCGCTTAGTGATTGTAATAAGCGCTATATAAAAACTGAGTATTATTATTATTATTATTAAAGGTAATTGATGTTATTATCATGAGATCTAGGATAAAATGGATGGAGCTAGAAAAAAAGTCATCGAAATATTTTTTAAACTTGGAAAAAACAGAATCAAATAAATACAAGCGTACGGCACTTGTCAACAGAAAATGGAAATTGTATTAGTGGACAAGATGGTATATCAAACGAAATCTTTAAATTCTATTCATACTTAAATATGACGAAAGACACTGAAGAGGTAGATATAGACACATTATTAAAAGGTCCTTTGAGTGAAAGTGAGGTTTAGTTAATGCTAAAAGTTTGACCCAAAAAAAATCCCCTGGGCAAGATGGCTTCACCGTTGAATTCTTTCGTTTCAATTTGGCAATATCTTAATACGTTTATGATCAGATCGTTGAAAGTCGCCTATTTTACCGGAGAATTAGGAATAATCACTTTAATTACTAAAGGAAACAAACCTCGACATTTATTACAAAGTTGTCGTCCTATTTAAATGTTAAATGTTATACACAACGTAGCATATCGGTGCATAGCTAATCGATTAAAGCATGCATTGCCCCATTTGATACATAATAATCAAAAAGGATTTTTTAAAGGCCGTTTTATTGGGGAAAATATTCGTTTACTTTACGATACACAACTATACACCGAACTTAACTTACCAGGGCCCTGTCTTACAAAGAGTGGACATTAATCGCGGCAACTTATTTGCGATTGATATTAATCGCAACTTTGTACATCAGAGATAGGAGACTGCAAACTTGCGATTGATTGGAGGACTTGCGATTGATTTGGATCAATCGCAACTTTTTGTAAGACGGGCCCAGAAATGTTGTTGATGATTAATTTTTGAAAAGGTCTTTGATTGTTTATCTCACATGTTTTTATTTAGTGTCCTGACTTTTTCATTTTGGGCCGTTACTGAACAAAATAGATTTATCTATTTTTTGAAAATGCATCTTCTAGTGTTTACAGAGTGCACTAATAATGTTAGGTGATTTTGAAGAAATGTCAAAACTTAAGATCAATATTACCAAAAATCATGTGATATGGATTGGGAGAAATAGAACCTGCAAAAAACAGCTACTGCCAGAGCACAAACTAAATTGGGTATGAGAAGGATACTCGAGATACTTAGGAATAGATTATTCGGTTAACTTAGTAGAGATGGTCAATCATAATTATTCTACTGAAAAAGTTTAAGATATAAAACGCCAAGTTATTTCATGGTCTAAAAGAACCTTAACTGCCCTCAGAAGAATAATTGTAGTAACTTCCTTGTTTGTACCAAAATTGAACTATTTATTGCTTTCACTTCCAGAACCGGATTTGGAAATTATGAAAGAAATATATATATATTTTTTTAATGAATTCATATGGGGTAACAAACCTGATAAAATCAGTAGAAAACAAATGTGTCATCTAAATAATAAAGGTGGGGGTTAATAAGATTGACATTGACACTCACGTTAAATCCTGATTCAAAAATAGAAAGTTCAACCTTTCACATGTTCAATTCATTTTTGCGCCAAACTTATTATTTTCACTTGTATATGGGCTTATATTACTACATAAAATTGGCAGACTTGACTCCAAATCTATTTTGGAAAGAGGTCCTATTCGCTTGGTCAGACTTGGTAGAACTACTTATTGATGACATTGCATATCAACCTCTCCGGAATAACTCCCAAATTAAAATGAATGACAAAGTGGTATGGTTTAGGCCTTGGAATTTACGAGGAATACGTTTGGTAAACGACATCGTTAAAAAAGATGGTTCCCCTCTTTCATATTTTGAATTTCAACGTAGGTATGACATAAAAATAAACTTCCTCCAGTACTATTGTCTTTGTAATGCAATTCGATCAGGTTTTAAAATTAGTACATATGTAGTTCTCAGGCCATAGGACCTATCATTCCCAAAGCCTTGCACATTATGGTGAAAACAAAATTTGGTTGTTAACATATTTATCAATCTTTTCTAAAAAAAACGAAGTAAAAGAATGTAAAGCTCTCACAAAGTGGAAAAGTTTTTTCGATTTTTTAGGATAAACTTTGGGGTTCGTACTGTCTAATTCCATTTCAGTCAACAATATATATCATCATGAGGTGGTTTCAAATCAAGATTTTAAATAGAATACTATAATATGAAGGATGCTTTGTTAAGATTTGGTGTAGTAGCTGACAAGAAGTTTACTTTTTGTTATAGCAATAATGAAACTATCATAAATGTTCTTTGCTTTTGAAACTATTTTAAAGAAATATGGTAGAAATTTGAGTACTGGATATTTCGTAATACGGGGTAAAGGATCATACTAACAAATCAAAATAAATTGTTGGATTTTGCAGTTACTATATCAATGCACTTAACTGTATTCTAATGGTTGTGAGACTAGAAATATTTTGAAAGCCAGATAACGAAATCAACTACCTTCATTTGATAACATTTTTGTCAAGTTTAAAACGTTATTATGAAATGGTAAAACTATATATACCAAACAAATCTCAGAGAGAATAAATTGAAAAAAAAATGGTTACACTTTAGAAAATATTTTGAGAGTGTTGGAAATGTGCCAACATGAACATGATCATGTATTTTATGTTAGGTATTATTTCATATAATTAAAATACTAATTTTGTCATTAATTTTTTGTTTTTATCTGCCACAACATTTTTCGGTCGTGATGATCATTATCTTTGTTTAGTCATTATGTATGGAATTTATTTGAATTTGAAGTTAATTGAATTCATATTTGAGGATAAACTGTTTATGATTGAATTCATTTTGAAAATAAAGAACCCTGTGCAGGGGGGAATATTCCGTCGAAAACTCTACCGAGTTTCTTATGTTAAAATAATATGTATAATGTTATATTTCGTGTTGAGTCTCACTCTCTCTCCCTCTATCTCCCTGTATATATGAACATGTATATAGATATTTATATATATATATGTATTATGTAAATGCTTACGTGTCGTGTTCTTTTCCACCGTATCCTCTTCTTTAGGCAGCTCAATGGTGTCACTGCCAACAATACGCAGAGAAGATGAACTCTTGAAGTTCCAATTGTAATACAGACACTCTATGTTTCTATCCATCTCGTTATCTGGAAACCAATGAGTCACCGTTGTGTTGTATGTTCCATCTCGGTTGATATATGCAGTTCCATTCTCTCCATTGGTTGTCAATATTGGGAAGGTCATCGGGAAAACGTTACTTATGGAGCAGGTCACGTTGAATCCATTGGACTGCCGAATGTACTCGAGCACAGGAGAGGTTTCCGGGTTGGCTGGAAGAAAAACAAATCCACAATAATATATATGTCTATATAGGCCTACATACGAAAATACAACAAATATTTATTTATATATATATATATATATATATATATATATATAGTATTATGCGCTATACAAGAACTGGACTATTATTATTATTATATATTTATATATATATATTTTTTCCCCACTACATATGTCCGTCTAATGACGCCGTAAGGTGTATATATAGTGCGTCCCCCAAAAAAAAACGAAACCGAGAATTATCGATGTTTTATCATAACTTAATCACAATTATAATTAATAAATGACACATATTTGTAAAGCTGAGATCCTCTTCTTCTTTTATATGATGCAACTCATATGATGCATATTTCACGCATGAGTGATTACAAACAATTTGAAGAAAGGGTACCAAAAAGTCATTTGGCGAACGGTATCTTAATTTCAAAAAGAAAATTACATTTCTAGAAAGTTCATTTTTTGCCCTTTCATATGACACCTCGATCTGGAAAAATGAGCCAGGAATAACAAAGTTATGTTTGTTTAAAGTAATTCTTGCATAATTTTAGTAAACGCTTTGCACTGGAATTAACTCCGTTTCGTTGACGATCAGCCATGCACAAAGAAGACGAAAAACTTCATGCATGGCTGATCGTCAACGAAACGGGGTTAAGTCTTTTGTGTTTTGGCAGTGAACATAAAAGCAACCTTCGAATTGAAACGAAAACACTATGGAAGTGAGAAAACATTTACCATATATCCCAGTATTAAACACATACCCTTTTCCAGAAAAATTTTAAATGTGTTTCGTCCCCAAAACGATTGCGTTGTCTATGGAATAATTCATCAATAAATGATTTAAAACATGGTAAACGATAAATGGATAAGACTAATATTTTTTTGTTGTTGTTGTTGAAAAATCTATTTATTTATTGAAGGAATATGTTCGATGTGCAGTTTGCAGTGAAACGAAATAAACATGGAAGTGAAAAGACTTTTACCATATATGTCCAGTTTTACATCATGTGTACACGGAGTGGCACCATCGGCTGGAAAAATGATACATCTATACAATTTTTGGTCATTTTCGTGGGTCAGATTGTGTATTGTCATGGAGAAGTCATCTGTGATTCCAAATCCATGTGAACTACCAGTATCTCCTACAGACCACCATGCAAGGGCTTCTCCATCCTCTACGAAAACATCTGAGTCACTGCTTCTGTACCATTGAACTACAATGGTTGTGGTTGATTGTGGACAGATACGGCCGCTGCATGGTAAGTCAGCAGTGGTGTCAAGCTCTACCGGGACAGTTATGATCTGTCCATTTGTTTCTGAAGTAGAGAAATGCAAAATTGAATATTAATTTTCATCTTCAAAGATGTTAATGATGGTGGTAATAAGTAATGAAGATAAAAAAGCACTGTTACCACCACTACCACCACTGATAATAATACTTATAAGAAATATTACTCTTAATAAAAAAAAATAATAATAATACCATAATAATTGTTATTAAAAAAAATATATAATAATAATAATAATAATAAATATGACAGGCGCTCTAGAATTTTAAGGAATTCATTCATGTCAGGTACTGGGTCGAGTGTGGCAAGTGTAGATTGATGTCTTGCCAAATGTCAATGATGTGGCAGGGATTCGAATCCGTACATTGTGGTTCGTAGTCCGGAGACTTAGCCGCTAGGCAACAACATCTCTCAATATCTTTGTTAAAAGGGATTACTTTTGGCTATTAGTAAAACTTGAATAATGATGCAAAAGAGCAAACATTGTATTGAGCAGAAACACTGCTCGTACTGCTCGAACAAAGGACTGCAATCGGATTGGAATGCGTAGTTAATTCAGAGACACACAAACACACATCGATTAAACAAAGTAAAAAGACAAGATATGTTCGAGTGAGAAATAGACGAACGTTTCGCTGTTGTTTAGTCTAGAACGTAGAGCTAATAATAAAAACAAAATACCTGTTTTTACACTGGAAAAAAACACGATCAGGACCAGTTCCAATGCCAATGTCGCCATTTTTCTATAATACACGCACTCGGATGTCCGCCTTTGCTTCTTTTCTAAATGATGACAGAATCGGATAACGCATGTGCGGAGTGAAGCCTTTTTTTTCTCTCTTCATAGTATTTACCAGTCTGGCTCACTGGTTTACGTAATTTGCACAGACCTGCCTCGCAAAAATACGCGGGATTTGGTTATATGTACTGGAAGTACTCGGGTGAGATGGCGCTCTTTGCAATGAAAAACCAGAGACATTGATCAGAAAAGTTTGACCAACCCGGTTCCAGTAGGGCACAATATGGCTAATACTGTATGATGGGCAAGCACAACAAAGAAGAATGTACGCCATGCTTTAAGCAAGTAGTATCAAGTTTGCCAATCTCTGTGAATAGCGAAGGAACCTAAGACAGGATAACAAGCACTGCGTGCAAAATCAAAGGGATTTTGGAAAATAAGATCAGGAACAAGAAGAAGAAGAAGAAATAGAACTGCAAAGCTATGATTATTAATATCTGGCTTTGGAATTTTTCTTTGGCTATTTCATTTGTTCCTAGAATGGAGTTGATTTTAAAGTGTTTTTTTTTTAAGGGAATTTCGAAATGACCCACTAAACACACATCTTTTTCTAGACCTTAAGCCCCCATCACACCAAACTAGTTCTCACTACGTTCTGGAACCGTCCTAGAAAATCGTAAAACGGGTTGTGGTCGAGGCAGAATGTGTAAATAATGTCTATAATACGATCCTAGTTCGTTCATAAACAGTCCTCAATACGTCCTTCTTGTCTGTATCCCGTCCCCAGTCAGTTCATATCAAGTTCAGATCGGGTAAATATGCCATTTCCAGGCAGTCCAAGCCAGTCCGTAGTCAGTTTAAACCCATTATTAACTAGTTCTACCTCGTTCCTAATACGTCCAAACCCATTCTAACTAGTTCGCCACTTGTTATAACTAGTTTTTAAATCCGACCACCCCGTTCAGAGACAGTTCAACTCGTTCTCATCTTGTTCTTAGTGCGTTTGAACGCGCTCCTAGAGCGTGTGCAATCCCGTCCTGGCTCGGGAGCTATAAAGACCGAGCGCGTCCTCGCCATTCCTCATTCCCGTTCAACTCCAACGCTTCAAGCTTTGCAGATCTAGACATTGAAGTGAAGCCCCCATCACACCAAACTAGTTCTCATTACGTTCTGTAAAATGTTGCCAAACGGGCTCAAACTGTGTGCGAACGGAGTGAACGTTGTAGCAACTGTTTACGATCCTTAGACAGATCGTAGTGAGAACTCCTCTGGTGTGATGGGGGCTTTAGCAAAAAAGGACCTGAGGAAGTTCAAATGTGTTTCGTCCCCTACACGATTGCGTTCTCTGGGTAATCAGTCATCAATAAAATTAAAACATGGTAAACGATAAATGGATAAGAATAATTTATATTTTGCTTGTTTAATTATTGATTTTTATTCATTAAGGGAATACATTGATGTGCAGTAACCTGCAATTTTGTGTGTTATCAATTGTCTTGGCAGCGAACATAAAAGCAAACTTCGAATTGAAACGAAATAAGGCTATGGAAGTGAAAAGATATTTACCATATATGCCTAGTTTAACATCATGTGTACTCGGAGCGGCAACATCGGCTGGAAAACTGATATATTAATACCATTCTTGGTCATTTTCGTCGGTTACATTGTGTATTGTCATGGACAAATCATATTTTATTATGCAGGTGTGCCTGCCTGCCTTTCTCTACACAGGGATGCGATAGAGAAGGAGTGGAAACTCTTGTAATTTATTCAAACGCATGCGTGAGTTCTAAAGCGTAAAAATGGGATGCGTAACATTCCACTTGGCTTTGAAGTTTCATGCTCCAAGCCGCTCTTCCACTGCGGGGAATTTCGGAGGCCAGGCACCAGGTTCACATTTATTAAATTACCGGCAAAATTTTAGTGTAAATTAAAAACTTTATATGGGGATTGTACTGGGAATAGTGCATCAAACAAGTTTTCAAATTTAGTACTCCGCCCTTCCTATAATTGGTGTGCGAGAGTTGGTAAAAGAAAATTTAGAACCTGACAAAATATCTTTAATGTCCCGTCATTTAATCGATGATTTACAATCTTCGATAACTTTAAGTCTGCTAATGCGTGCTTTTTGTAGTTTTGCAGTTGGAAAAGAGTATGGAATTACAAAAGTTTGTGTTCGCTTGTTCAACTCATTACACATTTAAAAATTGATGAGAAATCATTGAAAGGGACAGCGAACATTTGCTGAGATACCTTCTTCTGATGGAGGAATTCTAAATCCTGATATTTCATGCGCTCTTTTTTCTCACCACTTGGTCAACAGTTGCAGATTATACTACGTTTACACTATGTTCCCGACGGCCACGGCAACCCCGTTTGCCCGAAACGTAGTGCTCCGTGGGATTTTGGCCATTCCTCCCCCTCTGTATTCAAGTTATATTAGGTCTTGTCAAGTTTTCTCAAGGTCTATCACAGTATCAAAGGCGCACTACGGTTCGGTCCGCGGTCTACCACGGATCTCAGTACGTTCCCACCCGGCCCGTCACGTTCTGATGGGGTCCCTCACATTTCACACGTTCTGATCAAGGTCTGACACGTTTTCACGTTCTGTCAAGGCTTTCTAAGGATGAACAGGAACGCCGGGCAGCTTTGGAGCATGTTTATGCCCATGGTATAAAAAGAAGGCCTCTCATACAATAGCAAACATTGTATCCTGAGACCGCGCGCCGCGTCAGACCGTAGTAGAACGCAACGCGCCGTAGCGAGCTGGGCATGTAAACCGTCCCACTACGGACCGCCTCCAAGTTTTGTTACGTCCTATTACGTGCTATCACGTTTTGTTGCGTTCACCCCGTTTTACTACGGCCTACCATTTCTCAATCGCTCTGTGACTGCCGTGGCAATTTTTTGGAAAAAATTTAAAAATCTTACTCGGCATCCACAGCAATCACGGACACGTAGAAGACCTCGTAGAAAAGAACGAAATATATTAGAATAATGTTTTGCATTTTACAAGTAAATATACATTTTGCAAAAAAAAGTAACTGTATTGACAAAATAAAAAAAATGATTGGTAAAGAGAGTACACAAAAATATTCTTCATCTGTAAACAAAACATTCCGTATATTTTTTCTTTTAACCATAATTATTTAACACTCCAAAAAGATCATACTTTTTCACAATTTAGAAATAAATGAACTAACGTCTGTTCATGATATTCAAGAAAAGTACATATTGAAGAAGTACTTATACTTATTTGATAAAGAAAACTTTGATTTGCAATTCTTCTATGAATAAGTTTATATTGGAAATTTCTCATTGATTATTATCTTTTGATGACCTATATATCAATGTAAAACGGGATTTCCAAATTAATGAATGGTTTAAATTATGTTGTAATTATCCTGTTGATTTGTTTCTGAGATATTTACTGAACCTTCTTTACAAGATAATATTTTGCGCAAATTTTATATCTTTTTCAGTTTACGGAAACTGTTCAATCAAGTGTCGACGCAATTCAGCGAAGAACCTTCTTTGTTGAAATTGCCATGTCATTCTGATTGTTTTTTTCCAAGTACTAGGTAATGCGGAAAGAACTGAATAGTATGATATAAATGAACCATCAATGTGCAAAATATCCTTAACATATTTCATATAAGAATTAAAATGCCTAATATTGAGAGGTTTTCCGTCTACCAGTATATGAGAATCACGGTAAAGTGGTTGGGAAATAATTTCCTTAAATTTACCTGGGTTGTAGTATTTGTAGTGAATCAGTGCAATCACTAAATCATTCCAGAAAGGAAATTCATATTTTTGTACTATTATTTGATCAGAACGGAGATAGCTGCTAAAAAAAAAATCACCTCTCATATGTCTCAGAGAATGTGCGCATTTCTTTCCTTCCAATTACTTTTGTTTCCTCCATCAAAGTATCTCTTTATCGAAGTAACCTTCATTACACGGTTACAATATAATAGATGGGGCATTGTAAGTCCGCCTTCTTTATATTTATTGCAAAGCAAAGAGCGTCCAATTTTGTTCTTCCTATTAATCCATACACATTGAAAGTGTAGTTTCTGAAGTTCTGAAAAGAATGATAAAGGGGGATCAGGAAGATGCAAATTATATACAAAGATATTGGTATAACAAGAGACCGAATAATGGTCACCTTTCCATACAAGGTTAGAAACATACTACTCCATATATTCAACGTTGTCTTTATTTCCTCAAATTTAGATTCAAATTAAGATCATAAAAACTCAAATAACCATTCAGAGGAACTTCAATACCTTAGTATATAAACTAATTTGAATGCCAAATAAATGGAATGTCTCGACACATATTTATTTTCCCAGTCTAATCATGTTACATTTTGCAAAACTAATTTTTAAACCAGGAACTTCTCTGAAGTCATTCAAGACTTTAACACATCTACGAATATTAGATTCATCAGGTTCAAGAAAAATAACAGTGTCATCTGCATATTAACTAATCTTTACCTCCTCACTTAACCTTTAACCCATGTATATCTTTATTTAGTCTTACGAAACAGCCAAGTACTTCGACTGCAATAACAAAAAGATATGGAGACAGAGGACATCCCTGTCTCACACCACACTTTATCTGAAATGAATCAGACGCACACCCATTATTAATAACTCGTACTTAAATATCAGCATACAATGATTTCACCAAATTAATACAATACTGGTCAAGTCCAAATACATTAAATTCCAGTCATTCATATCGAAAGCTTTTTCAAACCTAATTCTCAAAGCTATACCCTCAATATTTGAAAATGACATTTTGTATAACAGAACGTTGATAGGAAAGAAAAAATAGTAAATGCATATAAATTAAGGTAAAACAACTTTTCTTCCTCGAGAATATCTTCAAAATCTGTATTATTAAAGTCTATTTCTTTTTAAAGCCTGTAAATTCATTATTACTGAAAATTTCTTTTTTTTTAAATTAAAAGCAATATTTAGTATTACGTTCACCCATTTAGCTTAAGTTCGTACAATAACACCACAACAATTTCTACATGTAAATGTTCATAATCTTTTTTCTTGTCACATAAATCACTACTTAAACCTTCATTATTTCAACATTTGTGATTGTTGGTTAACGTATTTATCTCTTTCTCCAGCTTTTCGTGTCGCATTTTGTGTTTCTTTTTCTTCTTTTTGGAAATGTCATTTAACTTAAAAAATTGGTAAATTCCTATAATTAACTATAGCTCTAACATGCATTTTCAGTCAAACTTATTTCATTTTCATCTCGTACTGATTGAATAACATCTGCATCTGCCAATAATGCGGTGTTGAATTTCCAAAATCCTGGAACTTTCTTTATATCAGATTTTGTCAAGTGAAGTGATACAAATAAATGGTCACTTATATATCCGAAAGTTATTTCCCTCTCTTTAACTGACCGAATCAAATTCTGGGATATCAGAAAGTAATTTAAAGGTAAAGACCAGTTCTGGAAACGCCCCTCTCTCAAAAATTTGAAATGGAAGCTCTCATTACCAATCATGTGAAAGAATATGTTTTGACTAATACGTGATGATACAAATTTTGCCGGGAAAGTTGGGAAACCGCCTACTAATTGATATATTTGGCAAATTATTATATCTATTGGGACCAAATAGATATCGCGCACGTGGTCGCGTAGTCCCATATACATCTTTCTGTGTACAGTGCTTGTAACTTTACCAAGACTGGGCCAAATTTCTTATCATTTTGATGATTCCAGAACCTTGCAGTACACACCAATACTTATATGCTAAATGATCAACCTTTTCTGATCGATTCCACAACTTTTCTTTCACAATGCAATCGCATGACCAGAACTGGTCTTTATCTTTAAACAACTTCAACTTTTACAATCATGAGACATCCAAGTATATTTCAATGCTGCAGGTTCAAGATGTCTCAATACGTTAACTAGTTCAAAAACCGATATAATATTTCGAATGGCAATATATCTATGTAGGTGGTTTTTAATTAATCTTACAATTTATCCAGATATGGATTCAAAATAGTATTATAATCTTCACGTAATGTATATGGCTCTTCACCACAACTAGTGCATAATTAGTGTAACTCCAAAGAAAAAAAAAAAGAAACCCGTCGTCATTACTTGGGCCGTAAATATTTACAAGTGTAACCGCACTATTATTAATCTTCACTATATTTAAAATAGTACGACCATTACAAACCCTGCGCGTATTTAAAATGTCCAAATTCGTCGAACGTTTAATGTGTTCTTTTTTTCCTGGTATTAAACAGAAATAGTTTGCGAATTGGTTAGTGTCGAACCTTTGGCCATCTAAATCATAAAAAAACGAATATTGTCTGACAAAAATTCTATTATTGGATTAAAGCATAGGAAAAATATGATGGGGGGGCAGGAGATCCCCTTTGAAGGTGCCATTTTTTAAAACTGAACTGTTGTGAATTCATATAATATACAACAATACAGTGTAAGAAGATCCGTTTTAAACTTGTATTGTATACATGTATTTTTAGGTTAAATGTTTGTTTGTTTCCATCAGTATAAGAATGTTATTTATTTATGGAGGTTGTTTGAAGACGTTTTAAATAATGAGCATAATGTGGCTGCAGCACAAATAGTAGAAAAGTCGTGATCAGATCTAATAGTGCATCCCCCTCTCTGATCTGCTTTCAGCATGGTCGCTTTCTAGTGTTTTCAAGGATGTATGTATTGCGGTATTACGTTTCCCAATACAAAATATTGGTGCTGAAACCGGCATATGCTCATAAAAAACACAATTATAACTATACATACAATAAGATGCCTTTGCCATATGTGATTTATGTAGGATTGTGCCGATTTTAGGTGAGATAGTTAAAGTTATGTCAACCCCCTTGTCGTAATGACACTAAAGTCCCGATAACAATAATCTGCAGGTTGATATTCTGTATGATTGTATGAATTATTGTGTATCAATGTAGATCTTAAATGCATCGCTGAAGCATGGTTAAACAAATGCAGTCATGGTAGTTTGAGTCCGTTTCGATGCATCGCATCGACAGGCTGTTACACACAATATACAACAAAGTTATTCTACATGCATGGCAGGATCAACATTTATCCATATACTATGTTTAGGATTGTCTGACATGACTAACATCATGAACAAAAAACATTTTCCAAACCGGAAGGAAAGGAAAAGATGTACCGTATTCTTCATTCGTGATTATGTCTTTGAGTTAGAGAGCGCCAACTTTAAAACAATCTGCGTTCTGCACAACTGTGGTAACATGACTATGACGAGTACCGTTTGCTACTTGTATCAATTTGTCTTGTAGACTTAACCATTCAAATTGAAGTATTGTTTCCTCGTATGATTGTGAACCGGATTAAAAAACACATAAACTATGTGGCAATTATCTGTTTTTCTCATTGGATTCGTGTTTTGTTCTTGTGGTAAGTATCGCACTAGATAGTCTGAATATTTTGTGTGTACTTGGTGTACTTACGAATGTTGGGTATGTAATATTTGATTACCAAACTTTATCCTATCTTGTTCAGTAGCCATCTCTTCCATTTTATTTTGAATTTGTTTAATGTTTTAATATTTTACCACAGTATAAGAATGCTTGTAGTAACTTTGCCTCCATTTGCACGATGTGATAATTATATTTTAATGAACTAATCCTGAGATTTATAAATGAAGTTTTAATAACTACAATGAAACATGAGAGTTAACGACCCAGAGGTACATTTTCCCCGCATTTTTCGCCCCCGAAACAACAATAAAGAAGAAGAAAAAAAGAAGGACTAAAGGTTCGTTGAGATATGACGTGACAAATCCGCGGCGTTATTTTGTATGATGGCGTACAGAGAAATACGCTTCACATTTCTTATCTTGCATCACAGATCTCAGTGAATGCATGCAAGTCCTTAGTGCGCACTTTCTTTCAATTTACACATTACATTTTTTTTAAAACCCGCGGCGGATTTTTGCCGCGGGACCCTTTCAAAGACGCTCGTCATAGAATAATATGCGAGAAGCAATTCGACCTAGCTTTAGAAATGTTCTTATTTTAAACCCTACTCTATATTAATGGTCCTTATGCACTTGACTCTTGATTGGGTTGCATAATCCTTTAGGAATCATACAATCTTTGTAATTCTCCCGTTCCTCTTTATTTCTTTTGCTTATTTCGCGCCCCCTCGAAATTCCGTAAGGAGCTCCTGTCCCCAATGCACAGCTACATATGTGACTGTGTTGAAATGGTTAAGATGTGCTTTGATCATGTTCAACTGAGTAGAACAGTTTTAAAACGAACAAATGCAACTAGCAGTATTCTTTTATGCTTTAATATGTGATGTGTTTGTATTAAAGATGGGATCAACAACAGTATTGAAACAACTGCTGGGGAGGACGTTAAACTTAAATGCCTCAGGACCGGTACAGTCGACTCAATAATCGCAATAACTTGGAGACAAAGTAATGGCTCGAAATTATTCAACTGTAACGAATTGACTAATTCCTGTGCAACAGATAGTACAATACACACGCTTGGCGGGAACGATACGTTTATCAGCAGCACTGTGACAATTCGGAACGTTTCGTTGTTTGATGAAGATGAATATAATGTCCTTTTGCTTTATCCGAGCTACACACGGTCTTGTAAATTTTACCTGACAGTAAATGGTATTTATCCTTTTTTCTTTTAATTTTAAAATAACGATTTCCACATTAACAAATACGGAAATCAGCTCGTTTTTGATAACCACCATGTGTTTTTTTTTCAAAAAACTTTTAAAGGTAATTTTTTAAAAGACCTATGAAGGTTTAAAGTAATACTGATACAAACATTAAGCCATTTTTTCGTATTATTCCTGAATAATGATTACATCTAAGTTCAAGACTGAAAAAAAAGAAAGTAATGCATGAGATTTTGTATAAAAAATAATACTTTAACTAGGATTATATCAGTGGAATGGGGCCCACAAATAAGTTCTCAGTCAAATTGATCTTTACACAGCAGGGAAAGGGGAGGAGTTAATTTATTTTTTAAATTTGATTTCGGTGACCAAATAAATTTATTCTTTAAGTTCGAAGTAAGAAAAAAAATAACAAACACAAATTGATCGCATATTTTAATCACTACTCTTCACTGAATGTTGGCCGTTTCTCTTCTTTTACATTAAATTAAAGTTCCACCGAAGGGGTTGATCCTGGTCGAAAAAACCGACGGTACCATTCTACAGAATCATGGATCACTCACGGTTGCAGAAGGGGAAAACAAGACATTAGTCTGTAAAACCAATACATCGGTGAAACCAGCCGTCAATCTGGAGTGGGTGATTCCAAAAGAGTTAAATGCTTTTGTTGATTCTCAAAAATATGTTAAAGATGAACGAGATGGACGTCTTCTTATGACTACACGGACAATACACTTTACACCAACATACGCAGTTGATGGATATATAATGCTTGTCTGCAAGGTGGCTAGCAACTCATCTTTTGATCACATTCAGACGTCAGTTCTCATTAAAACTGAAGGTGAGCATTCCAAAAATTCTCGTTATCTAGGAAACAATGCATAAAGGTTAAGGTACTTTAAAGTAACCTACAATGAAATATTGCTCATGTTTATTTCTTACAATGTCAAAATTACTTTACGGGATCCCCCTCCCTAAAAAGCTTAGGCATGGGTGATGGTAGGTATGAGGTTAATGCATGATCAGGAATTAGTTGAGTGGATGGAAAAGAAATGAGAAATAAGCTGAAAGAAACATGGAAAATTGCCATGGAA
Organism: Mesocentrotus franciscanus; assembly: GCA_037976565.1. Lineage (NCBI taxonomy): Eukaryota > Metazoa > Echinodermata > Echinoidea > Camarodonta > Strongylocentrotidae > Mesocentrotus > Mesocentrotus franciscanus. Next base: position 21,113,431 of record CP137667.1, read on the forward strand.
TGATGGAAGGCAATGTGAGACAGGCCCAACATGTTTTAAAACAAGTAATAATATTCAAGAATAGTTGTGATTTCTTTCACCTAGGAGTTCTCCAAAAACTAATTAAAAACGAATAAATAATCAATGCCACATTATTGACAGGGCTTTAAGGAATGTGAAAAGAAAAACAAGAAACAAAAAAGATTGAATGAAATTTGGGACTGATTGTGAATTTCAATACGCGAAATTTACAAGCTCAGGCATTCGCGCAGAATGTGTCTCTTAAAAATAAGCTCTTTGTATGTACATAAACAAGCAATACAACAGAATACTCAAGTTCGATATTTTGGAGAAGGATTATGTCACAACTTATTTTCGTTTTATTGAAAAGCTGATGTAGGCCTATGTATTGTATTCAAACGTAACAGGCATAAGATAGTTAAGGTGTTTTTGCAAGTTAGAATGTTATTATAAGTTTGAAGTTTTGTTTGTAACACCCTTCCAATAATAATGCACCTTCTATAAAGACTGGTTATAGTTTTTGACAAAATAATAGTGCTCTGGTCAGGGCCTTAGGGGAATATTATGCTTATATTTTAGAGCGTATCTGGTATGATAAGTATATCTGGGTGAAGAAGGAGATAATGGAATTTTGTTGTTTGGTAGTTGGAACGTAAGTTTTATATTATGTTTTTAAGAAACAGACAGTTTGTATAAGATCAGGAGTGGAAATTTTCTGTCATTTTGAGAACAAAATTTTGCATCAGTGATATTCTGTTTCATTGAATTGAGTTTCCCGCAGAGAGGATTCAGTTGGTTTAATTTAAGAAGGAAGAGAGTCAAATGAAGAACCAAAAGCAATATGTTTTTCATTTACTAATGAGAACTATGTTTTTTGAGATCTCCTTACACAGAATATTGGAATGGGTTTTCATGATGAATGTTGTTTGGAGACATCAATATTCATAAAATGTATGTTTCTATCACCAGGAAATAAAGAATTTTCTGTCTACATAAACCTTTCCTGGTTGCTTATTAATGCATTTGCCCACTGGTAACATAATACTTTCACAAGTTGATATCCCTCACCATTGGATTTTTTTGGTAATGTCTAAATTTCGTTTAAAAATAGATGATATCAGTCTGGTAGGCCTACACAGCAGGCAAGAGTCAGGACTAACATTTAGCATGTTATTAATTTTATTACCACTCTTATATTCTCTGAAATGTTATCTTTATTGAGGGTGACTTGAAAAAGTTAATAACTTGGAGGGAGGGGGTGCAACCTGCCACACGCTTCTACCTCTTGGTTGCTTTGATCCATTGCCGAAAATATTTTGGCATCTATCATCCCCCCAACCACGGATACAAATCGACACCCCTGCCTGAAGGTATTGTCAAAGATAAGTAATATCACAGTACTATATTACAGATAGACATTTCATTGAAGGCCCTTTAATTAAGAAATAGAAAATTGAATGGGTCAAGGACGCCGGTGGATGCCACTCCAGGTCCGCCAAATTTCAAAAATCGCCCAAAAGAAGAAAACTACAAAATAGCAAATTATCCTCATTCGGTGGCTCAACAAAGAAATATGAATTTTAATGTAAACCATGTCGCTATAACGCAATGATAAATGCAAAATTATCTCGCGTCACCTCTATCAGCAATATGTACGGTGACACAAAATAGTACGGGTTTAAGATAGTAAATTGATTTGTAAAAGTAAGAAGAGTTTGGCAGGACGTCACCTGTTCCTGGATTATTCTTTTGTACTTTCCTGCTATAATTTTGTGTATTTGACTGTGTATTTCCTTTCCCTTTTAAATTTGTATATTGAATATTTGTATACTTGATGAATTTTTGATAATCAATCTGTATTTGCTTCTCATTTTCTAATAGAAATTTTTGTATTCGTATACTTTCAATGATTTAAATGATTAATTTGTTCTTTATTCAATAAATTTTGTATGTACTTGCTCATTAAAAAAAATCATAAATTGTGGATTCTATTGCAACATATTGATATATGGATTAAATTCTTTTTGTGGAATGAAGGTGAAAAGTGAACCCTCATGGAACTAGCTTTTTTGGATTCCCAATGGCCATAATAAGAACTTGTCCCTTCTGTTAAACGTTACTGATATTTGGAAAAATGTCCACTGACCACCACCTCAATTTAATGAGCGTATGGGTATACAAAACTCCGAACTACAAATTTAAGTAGAACAAAGTTACATTTTAAAACAAATTCAACCACGATTAGTGACACAAACAAGAAATAGAGTACAGGGTGATTTATGTGCAAACTTTTTTTTGGTAGGTAGCGTTTCAGTAAATGGAAAAATAATTCAAAAATTGTAAAACGACGTTTTTTTTTTATGTTACTCAAAATGTATAGGAGAACTTACAACCGACAGCAAAACTCTGGAGACAGGCTCTAAGGAAAGTCCTTCAATGATAGCAAGTACTGGAGATTTTCAAGGTTATTTAAACAAATATATATAGTTTCCTTATAGAGTCAAAATGCCTTCATCCCGTTCAAAGTTGAAACACATTACTGATGTTGAAAAATACTGGAAAAAAAAAGATTTGGCGATATCGGTAATAATTTTTAAATATCACAGGAACTTTATTGTGAAATATTGCTATTAGAAGTAACAAAGAATCTCGAGCTGTTGTTATTTCTTTATTTGTTTCATTTTATTACCATTATTATCATTTATATTATTGTTGATGGTATTATAATTATTACTAGTACATGTAGTAATTCAATCAGTAGTATAATCAGCAGCAGTAGTAGTAGTAATAGTGCTTATAGTAGTAGAGGTAGTGGCAGCAGTAGTAGTAATATCAGTAGTATTGATATTAATAGTGGTAGTAGTAATGGTAGTAGTAAAAGTAGTGATAGTATTAGTAGTAGCATTTAAAGTAATATTATTGGTAGTAATAGCAGTAGTATTGGTGGTGATAGTAGTAGTAGTAGTAGTCGTAGTAGCAGCAGTAGTAGTAGTAGTAGTAGTAGTAATAGCGTTAGTAGGAGTATAGTAGTAGTATCCTCCCCCTTTCTTTATTATTATTCTTATTATTTTATAACAATCATCAGTAGTATTAATATTGGTATTTCCCTGTGAATTCAATATAATCGACATGTGAAGCCAGAAGTCATACTGAAATTACAATAATATCATAATAACCATGATAATAAAAATGATATTTCCATTAACGATGATGGGAAGTATAATATTGATCACTCATCGATGATGAAGTAGCTATTTCTTCTTGGCCATCGTTTTCCTACGTCTTTTGAATTACTTTTGCCGTACATAATTATTGATATTTCCTTTTCCATAAATATCGCTAACAAAATATAAACGCAATAAACGCAATAACAGTTTGTTAGGTACAGACTGAAGCACCCTTCTTTAAACTTTGGTCGTAGATAAATAGATAAATGCACGAATAAATAAATGAATGATATCAATGTTTGAACTACATTAATTTAACACTTCAAGCGTAATTACAGTTTGTTAGGTACAGAAAACAAAATTAAATGAATACCAAAAATAGACAAATCAATTAATTAACCAAACAAAATTAACATATGCTTGTTGAAATACATTTCACAGACAGTGGAACAACTTACACAGCATCTTTCGGCCCTTCAACTTCAGGTATATAAGACACGTAATAATATGCATAGAATTTACGTTGATAAATGGCACTGATGTGCGGTCAAGTTGTTTTTTCTCAATGGAATGGGGTTGATTGACTCTCCTTTTGTTGACTGATCTCTCTGGACAAAGTGACTGATTGTAATATGGAGCACAATATACTGTATACATGTGTAGTAGTTGCCCTTCTTTTAACTATGGCAGTACTTGACTTCAACTTCAACTGTAGCCACCGACGTGTCTACAGCACACAACGTCTTAAGGTTATTGGCAGTGGAGTTGGGAAGTTTAGGATACCCTCAAATGTCTACCAGAATTTGAAAGAAGGCGATATATGCTCAAACCAACCCAACCAGGCGTGGCCGGAGATCATTCATCAATCGACCGCGGCCAATTCCAGTTCTTATGTCAGACAGAAGTACTAATACTCATAAGGACCTTCAAGGCCACAACGTCCACGCTCACTAATCACAGTCAAACTAGAACCGGCATCAAGAAATGCCATAGCTTCATCCACGCGACTCGGAGTGTGGAACACTCATTCCATGAAGAACAAGGCAGCTGAATTGTGTGACATTATTCTTTCAGAGAAGCTGGACATCCTCCTTGCGATCACTGAGGCATGGCTGTCTGACGACAGTCGTGACGGACCCTGCCTTGTCGAACTAAAAGACACGCTGCGAGATTTCAAACCTGTTAAACTTCCTTGTGAAGGACGGCGAGGTGGAGGCATCTGTGTATTGATTCGATCCAGCCAGTTCTCCGTGTAAATCAAATCCCCTGTCCTATGCGACTTTTGAATGCTAAGAGCTTTCGATTAGCACAGAGAAGCAATTCATCAGCAATTTTCTTCCGAGAGTTTTCAACGCTCCTCCATTAATCTTTGTGCAGGTCGTCTTATCATCAGTAGAGATTTCAATTTCCACGTGGACGATCCTTCCAACCCGGAGGCACGGAATTTGAGTGACACTCAGCAGCAGGCTTGAAACACAGTGATGAAGCTGTTAAGAATATTACAGTCCTTACCTCGGCATCATCAGACGATGCAGCAGTTATCTTTAATGTTATGATCTCCAAACCCTGTGCGAAAAGAAGAAGGTCACCACTCGCTCTCTGCACACTATTGACTAAGTGCCATTCAGGAGGAGCATCGTAGAAAATTGGGTGAAGCCAAAGACCTGGATAAACTTGATGTCAATGCGAAAGTGGACCTTTATAAGGACAGTCTTTCTAAACTTTCGACCAGCATGCCCCTGGTCGTGAAAAGGAGGTGCAACTAAAACCCCATGCACCATGGTACCACATCGCTCTCGCGACATCCAAACGGAATGTTCGTCGGCTGGAAAGGAAGTGGAGAAAGTCCAATCCCAGATCAGCGCAGGATAATGAGAACATGAAAAGGGCAGTAACGGAATATAACTACATTTCAGGAGGACGAAACAAGAATATCACCGAGAGCTGATTAGGACCTCTGACTCCAGACAGCTATTTCGTGTCGTGAAGAGTCTTACTACTGAAAGGTCTGCTCAAACCCTACCAGCATACCTTCCTGAAACTGATATCGCACGTGAGTTTCTGAGTGATTTCACCAGCAAAATAGGCAACCTTCGAGCTACCTTGGAAATGGCATCACGGAATACTGGTGTGGAGAATGATATCCAGATGGATTGTCGGATTGACAACTTTAAGCCTGTCAGTGAAGAGGACATCTTGAAGATCTTAAAACCTTCTAAAGTAAAATCATGTATGTCTGATCCAATACCAGCACAGGCCTTTAGGCAATGCATTGAGGTACTTCTACCAGCCATTACATACATTACAATGCCGTGTCTGCAGTCAGGAGTCTTCCCTGAAGCTCTCAAGTATTCTTTGATTATACCTGATTGTCTTCGAAACTATCGGCCTATCTCAAATCTTCCCTACCTCGGCAAGATCATCGAACGATTTGTTTGTCAGCAACTTATGACCTATCTGAGGGACAATGCTCTAATTGATTCAAGACAGTTAGCTTGCAGACGAACATTTAGTGTTGAAACAGCTCTGATCAGGGTGCAAGATGACCTGTTGAAAACCCTTGATGACGGCAATGAAGCAATGTTGGTTCTCCTCGATCTTAGCTCAGCTTTTGACACTGTCGATGACAGCATCGTGCGGAAAAGGCTTTCAGCCTCCTTTGGCATCACATATGCTGTAAAAACATGTCTTGCCTACCTACCTGGATGGAAGGGAACAACAGGTACTCATTGATGGTAAGACGTCCAGCTCTGAAGTGATTACATGGGGATTACCACAGGGGTCAATGATAGGGCCACTGTTATTCATCTGTTATACAACTATTCTTCAGGGTATTGCAAAACAGCAAAACGTTGAGTGTATGATGTATGCTGACTACCTGCAGTTGTACACAGCTACGAATCATGCTACAGGACACGAGTCAACAGAAAGACTAGATATTCGCAATAGGATGAAGGATAACATGCTTGTTATCAATGATGACAAAACTGAAATGTTTTATTTAGCATCATCCAGGAGGCGTGGCCCTAATCAGGAACTGTCTCCACTCATGGTTGGTGACACCAGCATCTCTAGCAGCACAAATGTACGAGATCTTGGAGTTGTGCTCGATAATCACTTAACTCTACGTCAAAATGTTAACTCCATCTGTCGGAATGCACCCCTACCTCTTTACAAAATCGGAAATATAAGAAATCCCCTCGACAATCACACAACTGAAATCCTTGTCCACTCCTTTGTCACCTCTTTCTTGATTCTTGTAATTGTCTCCCAAATAAAGACATCGCCAAGCTTCAGCGAATTCAACCTTCAGATGCCAGACTAGTTTCTAAATTACCAAGGCAAGAGCTCATCACTTCCACTCTACAGAACTCCATTGGCTGCCCGTATCCAAGAGAATCCAGTACAAAGTCACCCTTCTAACTTTCAAGGCACTTCATCAACTCTGTCCCAGCTACATATCTGAACTTGTTACACCTTACGTACCCACTCGATCCATCCGCTCTGCATCTCAACACCCCATTGAACCCACGAACGACAGGACAAAGTTATACGGATCCAGAAGATTATCATCTGCAATTTCGCGTCTTTGCAACGCTCTCCCCACTATTTTCCGAACCATCACAGAATTAAATTTCTTTAAATCACAAATGAAATATTACTTGTTCAAAAACGCTTTCTGATGGTATTTAAACTAAATTTTGATATTTCATCCAAATTTAATTACATTGCTGTACGTTGTCATAATTTGCTTTCATTTCTCTGTAATTGATGTTAAGAATGATTGATTATGATTAATCTTGTCCTTATTTTGATATGTATTTAGTTCATGAATTAGTAGTTATGTGTAATTTGTTTGTTATATTATTGTAAAGCGCATCGTTATTTTCTCTGAAGATGAAATGCGCTAAAGAAGCCTAGGTTATTATTATTATTTTAGAATACATGATTCTACTTTTGCTTATAACAATAACAGAACAACTGCACAAATGGTATGAAACAGGAAATAAAATCAACCCACTGATTTAGCATATATGTTTATCATAATCATAATTAAATAAGTTCGTTTGATGTAATGATATTTCATGCCCAGATATTCACTCATGAGTTATATGTATTGCACACACACATATACATACCCAGAAACATGCAAGTTACATGGTTCCAGCGGTTTATTGATATTAAAGGTTAACGATTTTTTCGTTAACCGTTGGACTATAAAGCAGGAAACGGAAAGGATTTTTCGTTTCAACTTATATATCTTACAACACATGGATTTTATTTAGATCATTTTATAGAAATGCGACACATATGATATGCAAAAGCGTGCATCAGTGAATTAGCATTAACGAAATATTATTAATACAGTGAAGCCTTCATGCTTGTTTCAACCAAAAGTTTATCTCTGTGAATTTCCTTTAATAAACAACTTTAATAGACATATACCATTTCTTTTAAAGAAAAGTGGACTCACTGTTTTTGTCATTATTATTATTATTATTATTATTATTATTATTTTTTTTTACATAGAAATGATATTCAATTAGTAATAGGAGACCACCAAGCACGCTTAAACGAGACCGCACTGAAAGGGCATTGTCATTGGAAGAAAGAATATAGAAGAGAAAAAAGTACACCCAATTAGTTATGAAATATTGTACGACTCCTATAGGTATACATTTTGTTTTGTTGTAAAGAACCTAAGGAGGAACCATGGTACAAACAAATGCATCTTGTAATACCTGGATGTTCCGGTGTGGTGATGCTGTTAACTGTACTGGCATGTGTTGGTGGTATCATCCGCTGTAGGAATAGAGGAGGTAAGTATTTACCTTTTTTTTAAAGAGACAAGCTGTATTAAACAGTCGTATTGTAACGAAAATGAAAATGTATTTGAAAATGATACATGGTACAAATGAGGAACAACGGGTTGTATAACTTTTTCAAGAAAAATAACTGTTATAGTGATAACTGTTATAATGATAATTATGCCTTTGGTTCCCACTGGCCTTCAAACGTAGCGACCCTGTATGTCTTTCATCGTAACGAAATCTGTGAATCTTGGAAGGAATAAAAAGAGCACCTGTTGAAAAATTATATAAACTTTAGGCCTTACAGTCTCGTTTTAATTTGAACCCTTGTAAACTTCAAGGCGATGGGAAACATTTTGTTCTTAATAGCACAGTGAACGATTGATGTCACTAATCTCCAAAAATAGGTAAAGAAAGAAGGACAAAAGTTTGGCAATAGGGCTAACGCATATTATGAATTTAAATTGATGTTGCACTAAAGCAATTTGAACGTGAGGCGAAAGCGTAGAGAAAGACATTTGAACATTACAAGTATTTATATTTAACCTCCCACAGGCTACTTTATTGGAGAAAGTAAAACATATATTAAAATTATTCCCCACTTGATTCTTTCCATGAAACAATAATTATAAAATAATATGTTAAAGTGAAAGGTATTCCTCCAAATACTTAGATGCATGACACTTTTTGAGAAGTAGAAGTATCGCGAATGGAAGAAAACAAATGATACTGGAGACGAATTGATTGTATGCCCCAAAATATTTGATGGTTACGGACTAAACAAGGACCATAATTTTATTGACACCTCAAAATGAAATTATATTTCGTGATTCACTAGTAGAAGGATCAGCAGCTCCAGCTATACAGACCTCTGGAAATCTAGCAGTTGATGAAGCATCTCACACTAGCGAGCCAGCATCAACAAGCGCTGTTCAGGTGAATTAAACTTATCGATAACCTTTCGTATGAATGTTTCAACAATTCATTTACATAGTAAAATACTATCGCCAATATCTCAAAGAATTTAGCCACATCAGGGAAATTTCAATAGCATTTGTATAGTCTAAAAAGTCATTTTCGTATTATGCAATACAGTCATTGTAATATTCGCACATCAAGAGATAAATTAGTTATTTTGTTTATTTGATTGATATCTTTGGCATTGTTTGGTCGTATCCATTGTTATCTGTTTTTGTTTAGTTATATGTGTTCGTTTGTATGAATCTTTTGACTGATCTGATAGGATGATTAAAAACAAAGTCCCGTGTCATCTTTCTCTTGTTAATTCATCAAGTATAGTACGGTCTTTTACTTCACCATCAGTCACAATTTCTCCTTTGGTTAACAGTCTTTGGACCTGACCTTCGACAAGTCAGACCTAAGATATACACTTTCCGATGTTCCCGAAGAGCCCCATACCTACATGGCCATGAAGCCTATAATGAGGTGCAAATCTCCAGCCAGTAATAACCAACAGGTCTCCCATCTCAACATCTCAGTTGACGACCATAGTGATGCTGTACATTACGTTAGCCCAACTCGTCCGCAAGCAAGTAAAGGCGCACCCTTATCTGAAGGAGGAGCCTACTTATGTTAACACCGAATGTGCGTCAATCTACTATGAAATAAGTACAGATATTCTTAACATTGTTAAGGATCACACTGATGGTCCTGATGATATGTTTACAACATTATCTCTAAAGAAAGGGAATTAAAGTGTCATTTGGTGAAATCAATGTTACTTACTAAATAATTATTATTGTGAGTATGTTTTACGACCTTTCCCTGTAACGAACACAATATACGAATTGTATTTTAATCGTAGCAATGATGCAAATGATAGGAACATAGTACAGATATTCCAAACATCTTTTAGGATAACACTGATTGCCGTGATGATGTGTTGACAACGTAACTGTACATAAATGAATTTAAAGTGTTCATGGGTTACCTCATTACTCTCGATTTAAAGACAAAATTTTCGTATACATTTTACTGTACTAATACACTTCTCTTCTCTGTTTCTAAAATAACGAATTTAGTCATAGAAAAGATGCAAATGACAAGAATGTTAAGTTAATGTTAATGTTAATGTTTCTCTAAATTTCACTTTTATGTATCACGCCCTTTTTACTTTGTACGTAATACAAAACAAACACTAAATTTTAATCACAGTTCTGATGAAAATGATATAAATTTGACGTGTACATCATTTACACAATTGCATGAACAGTTTGTTTGTGATAACTTGACTATTATGTTTCACATCCTTTCTTTGCACTTAATAGAAAGCACTTAATTTTAATCGTAGTTACGATGAAAAATAATATGAACGTGTGGTGTACTTGCATTTAAAATAACTGTTAGATTTTTTTTGTTTCTGTAGTGAGTGTTCATTTTGATATCTTGTTTCACTTCCTTCTCTGAATCTAATAATATGTAAAATTGTAATATATTCATATCAAATTATGATGATAATTATTACATTTCTCTCAGCTAATGCTTGTGTATTATTAATGATAATGAGATGTTAAGGAATATTGCATTCACTAGAAAATATCTAAGGTAAAACACATTTATTTCACAAGAATACTAATAAGTGGTTGTTACAATGATATAATAAAATTACAGAGCGGTATATAGGTTACATTAATCCATGTTCACGTTATTAGAAGATTATAGTGTAATGTATATAGCAAAAGACGGAGATAATTCATGTACATTTAAGAATAAAGTGGCTCGAAAAAGCGTAGAACAATTTCGCACTGTATGGAAGATCGAAATGAGGAAGTCTATCAAATCTGTTAATGTTTTATTTTCATACTAACACTTGAATTTGCCCATGAAGTCCATGCTATGCATATGACAAGTACATTTCTAATGAAACGTGTAAAATAAGACAAATGTTTGTAGCTATCATTTCATCAAAGACTTGTTTGCGGAACCAAATGATAAGTATTACTTTATGGAAGTAGATTGACAGCTTCAATCACTTTATTATATACTGAGAGTAAATTTATATTTTGCCTTGTCCACTTGTCTATTAAGTATTTGATATAATGCCTGCCCCCAAGGGAGCAGATCAAGGGGTGGGATATACATACCCCTACAGTCTTTCGTGTGTGTAACAACATATCTATAATAAGATGATTATATTAAAACAAAAATTCGCAATACACTCGCATAAAAGCGATCTGTCTAATAGTAGACTACCTGACGCACCCTGGTCTGTTCGCATAAATTAGGGCTTACAATTGGAACCCAAGGCCAACTTGGTGTCTGTGCGCGCTCTTTTTATTTTATTGTTTATTCTTTATAAGTTTATTTTTTATAAGTTGATTTTATAGACTGTATTCTTAGTTGCACATTAAATTAGTTGACTGAAATAGTAGTGAAACTTTGTTTTTAGACATGGTATCAAAATATTGGAAATAGGTTAAGAACGTCCTAAAATGTGTATTGAAACAAAAATCGCACTCTCATCTTCGATTGAGTAGTGTGTTTGCTTGGGACAGATTGATACGCCGCTGCTTGTCCTTGTAGTTACGAACGGAGGCTGCTGTTTTTTTTTTTATAAATTTACAATAAATACGAAACCAAAAATAAATGACAAATGCCAATGACAAAAGCTGTGAAGAGATACAATCATACAGAGAAGGATGCTACTGCATTTCCTTGACAACGGTGAGCTAAATCAAAATACACGTAATGCATTTTTCCCGTCTTAATCTACGACCAGAGTCTTATTTGTTTTCGATTCGTTACACAAGACTAAAAGGATAGGGATCGATGGATAGAAGATTGCTTGACACCTCTCCGAAAGAGGAATGGAGACAGATTGTGAATGTGTGTTTATGTGTGTGTTTACATGGACGTGAGAAGAAGAGATATATTCGAAGGGGGTGGGAGTGAAGACTGTAATGAAGGGAAAAAAAGGCAATCGTGAAATATAAAAAAGTAACTGAAGAAAAAAGTTACAAAGAATGTATTTTAACTGAGATAATGAAGCGGAGCAGAAAAAGAATGAGATATACATACTGAAACATGAGGGAGAGAGAGAGAGAGAGATAAAGAAAGAGATAGAGAGAGAAAAATAAGAGAGAGAGAGAGAGAGAGGAAGAGTGAGAGGAGGGAGGGGCGAGTGGGAAATAATATGCTCAAATTTAAATTTATTTACTGACATTTACATTAAACCTTTGTATGAGCTTAAATGAAAAAGCTGACACAGTGCGCGGGTCTTCTATAAAAATAGTTGGAAAAATTAATCGTTTGTGCAACCTTATCAACCACGAGGTTGCATTAAAATGATAAACTGCTGTCAAATAAGAACGCATATGGTAACGCAACTCTGTAAGTACTACATTTTTAAATTTACTCCTGCAATTCAATCAATCTGCTTAATTGATTATCCCGGGGTGTGATGGTTTAGTGGTTCATCCACTCGACTCTCCATCTTTGTGTTGAGGGTTCGAATCCCAGCCCGGCACTAACGTCCTGTGGCAAAACATTAATCCTCGTTTGTGACTTTCCACCCAGGGGTAAATGGGTACCTGGTAATTGATGAGGTAATAATTATGATAATAATTGCAGGGCCCTCATGAAGAACATCTAAGATGCTGATGAGGCTTCCCTGGGTAAACACAGTTATCTTATAAATACGATGCGAGGTAAATACCATCAAACAGATATACTTTGTTGATCATTCATGAGTTTGATAGCATAGATATTACAAGTATAATCCAGTCACTTTAACGAGATCCACCCCATACCAACAAGAGACCGAACACCGATTTGCGGTAGAAGCAGTTCTTGCAAATATACAGAAAGAGAAAAGCCTAAGTCTATTAAAGGGAGGTAAATATAATTTATTAGGAAAAAAAAGCAGACAAGAATTCGGAAGAGAAACAATTTAAGAATGATTTAAATGTACCTTTATAGAATTTCGATAATGCATAGCTGATTACTTGAACAGGCAAGGTATATTTTCATACTATGTACGGATGAATCTTGTTTATGCCCTTTGTCATGCTATATGTATCTATTTCAATACACCAGTACGTAATTAGCGGATCGTACAAGTAAATCCTGACGTTCACACCTGTTTTAAACACAGAGAGATGCATCTTAATGTGTTTAAAGGTACTATGCCCCATTTGCAGGTCAAAGAAATTAAAAGGTTAATTTCCAACGTCATTTGAAATACAATACTTATTTAGAACTTCCCTCAAGACGAAAGGGTTTGAAAATGGCCTTTTGTTGGAAAATAACGATCATTAGTTGTCGAATCGACATAAGTGATTGCAATCACCTAAGCAATAGTCTGATTTTCAGACCCTTGTACCGAATGGTCGTACGTTTTGTGCTGCACAAAGATTTAATCAGTTTAATTTTGGCCACTACACGTAGCGGGTTATTAATGTAGACAAATGCTCATGTACCTGTTACAGCTCATTTTATGTACCAAAGAAAAAAAGATGTCAATCAGTCACTCATTAGTGTCTGACAGGGAAGTCTAGAAAGTAAACGGGTTTACTTGCATAATTTGAATACTAGGACATTGCTAACATTTAAATTTCACATAAAGGACATACATGACATATTCATAATTCCTGCAAAGTTCTACAGAATTTGACGTTGGCTGCAAAAGGGATATAGTTAATATTTAAGGCTCTTGAATATCCGTATCCTCTTTAAATTGATACCCCAATTAATTTATCATGGAAGGCACCGTTAGCATATATCAAGTAGATTAAAGGTAATACAAAGTTTTGGTAATATTTCAACAAAATTGCATTATGAAATTTAAAATTTGCATTACCATTGAGAAACGTAGTGTTAGAATAAACAACTTTGAACAAATTGGGCTCTAAAACGCTAAGGATTTCGAGAAATTAAACTATCAAATTTATCGGTGCTCCCGATAAATTTCAAATAGCGCCTACGGCCATACAATGGTAGCTGCGACCATGAAAATCTCGGAATATGCAATTCTGATATATAATTTCCAAACGGGAATAGAACAGCGGTCGATTTTAGTCAAGAAACATTGTTGTGAAGCTAAAGTAATATCAATCTTGAGAGGGAGCTATACAACATAAAGAGTTTATTATTCACTATTTGATCATTTTAGACTCATTTTCAACTGCGACAACGATCATTGCATATTGTAGAATCGCATATGCTTGAAATATGTTCATTTGAACCAAATTCATGACCCATACCAAATATTTGTATTACCTTTAAGTAACGTACATGCATTTATTTCACAAGCACGCGTTCAGTATTTTTCTCCATCAGTGCATATTTGGCAGATGGCGCTGTTCAACTTGCAGTGAATATTTGCATTGACCGGCTTTAGTTTAAAAACTATATACACATGAACAGTTGGTGAATCGGTATTTTGATAGAACGCTCCAATTGACACTGTAAGTATATCTTGAATATATTTAATGTTGCTCGAGGCCTATTTTAATATCAGGTACAAATATAGAAAAAAGATAAATATATGTAAAGGCCATACATCTATTTCAGTATATGAAATGGGTGTTCAATATTATCCGAATTATTGGAGATCGATGATTATTTTGGATTGCGTTATGAATTCCAGAATCATTGGACGAGACTGACGGCCCAAGAGATCGACATCCCTCGAGACGAGGGTAATATTCATGCTATTGACCTGTAACCTGTAAACTATAGCGCCGAAGTTTTTTTATTTATACTCTCCGTCATTGATCCTGTTTAGACTTGGTAACAGTGGCGGATCCAGGGGGCCGGGGCCCGGTGGCCGCGCCCTCCCTAACAAAAACACCTTTTTTGGAAAAATGGGCCCCCACCCCTGGCGTCCAAGGAGGGGGGGGGGTGGCGGTGGAAAAAAATTACCCATCCCAGAGGGGAATTTTTTTTTCGGGTGCCAATTTTTTTTGTTTTGCTCACTACCACCCCACCCCACTGAGCGAAAAATCGACCGGCACGATTTTCAAATTTTCGCACGAAGTGGGCCCCTTTGCCGCCGGCTGGATCCGCCCCTGCTAGGTAATGCTAATGTGACGAAAAGGAATTTGTTGTTCTTTTTCTAAATGGTCGTCGTCGTCTTCTTCGTCTATTTACATTTTGCTTTCATATGTCTACAGCTATTTACCAGTAACAGTTTCGCCTTTGTCGGTCTTTATCAGTCGCGGCACCCGAATAGCTTAACTTTGAGTTAAGAACTATAACATCACTAAAGAGTTTCTTATCGAATACTACATATGTGACAATGCTCGACACGAGAATATGGCACTCGAACTCTTGTTCCTCATCTATTTTTTTAAATCTATGAACGAGCTTCTTTTCCAAAGACTTTCGTTCCAATCAGCCTTTGCAATCAATTTCCTTTCGTATTGTAATTTTTATTTCCTCGAGAATTGACACAGGTAAAGGATTTGTTATTTCCATACTCTTGCTATATACGCTCAGCTAATACAGAAAGTGGATACTAATTATAATACGTTATCCACATAACTACTTAATGTAAACTTATCTTTCATAAATCAAAATTAACATAGATTCATCCTCATTAAAATGACATGCAATTGGAATCATACCAATCGCTCATGAGTGAGTATAGCCATTTTACAATAAAGAGGTCTCTGAAAGAAACTTGCGAAAATGGAGCATCTGGCCATTCAAATGTTTTGATGAGCATGTCCATTTCATAGTGTCAAATTCAAACAATGAACAAAAAGAGGAAAACAACAACATCTCAATGACGAGAAACACGAAATGAGAGGCATCTTGACTTGTGCTTGTCAAAAACCATGCAGTCCTGAAACTACAGTTGAGATCCACAGCTCAATCCTCCTCATTGTTCATCATTCTTTGTATACATTGTTAAACAAGAATATCATACGGATGTACATGTTCCGCGTTAACGTTATAACGGCTACTTGCTTTTGTTTTGCAAGTTTCTTTAATCAGATCTTCTAACAGTTAAACGGATAGGTCCATTTCAAGTGTGAAAACTTGATCTTAATTGACGTTTGGAGATTATATATCTACCTTTAATTTGATATGTATTTCATCATATTTTATTAACGATTTATATGGCAATTTTGAGCACTAAAGACAGCCCACTTTCTTTGCTCGCTGATTGTATGTACTACTACTACTACTACTACTACTACTACTAATACTACTACTACTACTACTACTACTACGCGATGAACCATTATCCCTTATCAGGTGTTGGTTGCCCGAATCCTCCGTCTCCAATCTCCTTTGTTCCCTGTTAGTGCAGCTGTCAGATATAGCTCCCAGACCTCCCTCATATATCTTTTAATGTTATCCTTCAACAGATTTATCGGCCTTCCTTTTTCTCTGCTTCCTTCCACTGCTCGCGTCATAACTTCCTTCGCTGTTTTTCCCTCACCAGCCCTCTCCAAGTGTCCAAACCATGTCAAACTCTTCTCCCTAACCTTTACCAGGATGTTAGCTACCATGAGGTAAACGACTATCAAGTAAAAATAAGATAGTGAGAGGGAGAACAAGAGAAGTGAAAAGAATATACATGTATAATAAAAAGGATAGAAGCAGAGTGGAAAGGGAATGAGAGAGAAGCTAAGAGCGATAAAGGAGAGAGACAGAGAGAGAGAGAATGAGAGGACAGGGAGAGGGGCGGGGGCATGGAAGGCAAAGCACGTGGCTAATAGTTGGCAAATAGATTCCTTCACATAATGACTTAATTGTATGCTTTCGGCATATGGAGACCATGACAAAGAAGGAAGGCCGTGTACGTAGTACTTACCCCGCCATGCATGTCGCAGCTATTGTTCACATGGACTTTGATCGTTTCAACTTGGATTCAATCATTACATCAAAATGCGGTAGCGTGTGTTCCAGATGAGTTTCACTTCTTTAAAGGGAACCAAAACCTTCATCCTAAGTTACCTTTATTGTAAAGTGTAAACGATTTGAATAAGATTAGTGAAAAATTGAACAAAATCAGGCAAGGTATAAGGAAGTTAAAGCTAAATAAATAACTCTCCATGCCTTCTGATCATGGAATTTCACAATTCTTTCATTTTCTTCGTATTCATTTGTGTTCAATATCCGACTTCATAAAATGTGAAGTAGAATATCATTCTGCATTATATATCTTGTTTTCAGGGGAGTAGATTATCTCAATCACAAGAAAGAAGGAAAAACATGAAATTCCATGATCAGAAGGCATGGAGAGTTGTCCACAAATGACGCCATCAAATGAAATATCGCCCTCTGGTGACAAGTTATTTCTTTAGCTTTAACTTCCTTATACCTTGCCTGATTTGGTTCAATTTTTCACTAATCTTATTCAAATCGTTTAAATTTTACAATAAAGGTAGCTTAGGATGAAAGTTCCCTTTAACTGTATTGAATTGAATTAATTTTGTTGGGAACATGCAAATCCGATTACATGATACAGTGATACAACATAATTATACAAAATATAACAACTTTGTGAAAGTGTATACAATATAAGATTTATCAATGTTTACACTAAAATAAAATGTAATTTATAACACACTACCAAGAATTGGTTCGTTAATAAATATGCAGAAGAAGGGCTATCACAGTAATGAAATGAAAATATCTAGGTAACTTTAAAAGGTACAACATTCAACTCCCCAATTGTCATTGCAGCTAACCTCACACCATCTCTTCTTCCTACAAATCAATTATGATAGTACATTTTGAATGGCTCGGGCTCGGGCGATATATGTCGTATTGCCCTAGAATAATGATAGACATAATATATAAAAAAATCTGAGGGATTACGTGTCCTCTCGGAAATGGATATTCGCCTCTATTTATTGGAAATGATCATTTTATTTTTATTTTTTATTTATTTCGGTTTAAAAAGACATATACATATACATGATTCAAAGGTCCAAGGACCAAAACTGATCATGTTTACAAGTAATACAATAATCTTATAGATACAGTAAATATACAATATTGAGCCAAACAGACAAGTATGACAAGTACAAGATGGCAATAAAGATGAAATATAATACATTTCAATCAATACAATATCAAAATAAACTAAGAGAAAGTAATGATCAAGATCGTCAAATTACTAAACTGATTTAGGGTAATGGTAACAGATAAACAGACAATAATAATAATGTTGAGTAACCAAACAATCGAATTCAGGTTTTGAAAATAGGCAACGATAAAAGCCTTAAAATCTGAATTAACATAATTACGCTTGAGTTGAAGGGGATACCACATAGAAATATATATTTTACAAATTGGAATCGACTTTAAAAAGCAGATATACAATGGCATTATTCAGATGCACATCATCACTCGATGAAAATCTGGCATAGTTATGTTTTAAAACTTACAACTCCCACATGTGATGTTCGCATGCAAAACTAACGTTTTCACGGTTTTTACCAAAATTTGGAAAACATGGATTTTGACATGCAATTTTCAAAGCACTGTTGCTCAGTGAAGCAGTTATGTATTAATAGAATAAATGAATCATCTGAAGTAACATTATTAAACCTTATATTTTAAAACTTTTCCTAGTCTACAAAATCAATTGCTAGGAAGAAAACAAGTTGTTTTTTATTGCTAGAAATAAATTGCTTCGCTGCAATATCTGAGGAAGTAAGGGAAAGGTAAGATAATTTTTTGGTAAAACTTAATTAGGTTTTTAGATGCGATCCTTTACTAAAGACAAAGCTTATCATCCATTGTTATGCTGGAAATATTTCCTTCTAGTTTCCCGCCTGCTTCAATTAAACATGTTGTTGTTGCAAGATATGTAACTAATAGAATTAAAACTGTTATTTGGATTGTCAATGTGATTACTGCACAAGACAGCTTACAAAACAACAGATTCCTTGTGGACGTTGCTGGCTCCTCCTTCTTCTTGTTTCCCCCATGGTGTTCATTACACAGAGCGGAATTCAACAGTGCACGTCCTATTGAGTGAATAATTATTAAAATGTTACACTCAAAGTCATATAACAGGAGAAAAGTTGAATTAAATTTTAATTAGTTAGCATAGTTGGAAAATTGGTGTAGCATATAGATCATCGAGTTTCAATTTTAGTAATATATAAATTTTTTTAAATTTTGCCCTTACAATGAGAATTGATTTTTGTTATAGCTATAAAGTGATATAATATTAGAAACGGGGAAATTTTCGCAACGGTTAGGTGTTAGGGATTCAGCATTATTCAAGGCCCTAAGTTAATGAAGATTGAATACCTACCTATTTTGATGGCATAAACGATGACGATGAAAAAGAGAACTTCTGTTATGAGGCTGATCCATACCATCCACAATCCTGAAGGCTTGGGCCTGAAGTCGGTGTCTGTATTGATAAAAGTAAATATAAGACAATTCAACTAGACAAAAAAGAGTCGTAGGTAATGATAAAACGTCTCCTTACATGATTAGAGATGAACATTCTATAGTCTTACGTATTGTTTTGTTTATTAGATTCAGCAGTGTGTATATAATAGCTAGTAT
Organism: Mesocentrotus franciscanus; assembly: GCA_037976565.1. Classification (NCBI taxonomy): domain Eukaryota; kingdom Metazoa; phylum Echinodermata; class Echinoidea; order Camarodonta; family Strongylocentrotidae; genus Mesocentrotus; species Mesocentrotus franciscanus. Next base: position 21,132,914 of record CP137667.1, read on the forward strand.
ATGCGTGGGAGCATTAAAATATAATTATGTATGTAGTATGTTCATAATAGAAGATTTTGTTCTGCGACTTCGGAAAATAAAAACGAGACTCGACACAAAGTATCAAAATAAAAAACTCCGTTGAAAACTCCGTTATGAAGTTTTATATTTTGTGTTCATCCTCACTCTCTTGCTCTATATATGTGAGTGTTTGTGCGTGTGTGTATCCATTTGTATATATATTTATATGCTTACGTGTCATGTTCTTTTCCATCCTATCATCTTCTTCAGGCTGATCAATGCTGTAACTGTCAACAATACGTAGGGAAGATGTACCCCTAAAGTTCAAATTGAAATACAGGCACTCTACGGTTGTTTCCTTCTCGTTAGCTGAAAACCAATGAGTCACAGTTGTGTTGTATGTTCCATCTCTGTTGTTATATGCGGTTCGATTCCCTTCTTCGGTTGTCAATATTGGGAAGGTCATGGGGAAAACGTTACTTATGGAGCAGGTCACGTTGAAGCCATTGGTCTGCCGAATGTACTCAATCACAGGAGAGGTGAGCGGGTTGGCTGAATACAAAAAAATCCACCATAATATATATGTCTATATATACACAAAATACCATAAATACGTTTATATATAAATATATATATATATATATAAACATGCATACACACAGATATAGACCGCTGAAGGTGACAAAAAATATGGATTAAGTGCAGGTTTCAAGAGGATATGCATTTTAAGGGAACAATAGAGTGGCCTTTATAGTCAGGTGGACTTTCTTTCTACAGGTGGCTGCTATCCCATGGTGTAGGTACATTTATGTCTCATTCAGATAAATATTACATTCAGAATAAAATTACTGCCAAATAAGTAACCAAGCCTTTATTCAGACCTAAATCTATGATTATTCTAATATCGCTGTGGAACCTTTCTTTTGCCATTTCATGTTATCCTATAGTGGAGTTGTTTTAAGGTGTTATTTTTCTGGGAATTTCGAAATGGACCAGTAAACACATACCTGTTTCCAGAGAAAGTTCAAATTCGTTTCGTTCCCAAAACTATTGCGTTGTATGGGGAATAATTCATCAATAAATGATATAAAACATGGTAAACGATAAATGGATAAGACTAATAATTTTGTTGATGTTGTTAAAAGACCCAACTTTATTTATTGAAGGAAAATATTCAGTGTGCAGTCCTCTGCAATATTTTTAGTGTTATTAATAATTTTAATGTCATTTTAAATTTTCTTAGTGTTTTGGCAGCGAACATAAAAGCAACCTTCGAATTGAAACGAAATAACTATGGAAGTGGAAAGACATTTACCATATATGCCAAGTTTAACATCATGGGTACATGAAGAGGCGCCATCGGCTGGAAAAACGATACATCTATACCATTCTTGGTCATTTTCGTCGGTTAGGTTGTGTATTATCATGGAGAAGTCATCTTTGATTCCAAACCCCTGTGAACTGCCAGTTTTTCCTAAAGACCACCATGCAAGGGATTTTCCATCCTTTATGAAGACATGTGAGTTAATGCTTCTGTACCATTGAACACCAATGGTTAATTCTGGACAGATAGGGCAGCTGCATGGTAAGTCAACAGTGGTGTAAAGCTCTACCTGAACAGTTATGATCTGTCCATTTGTTTCTGAAATAGAAACATTTACAATTGATAAGTAAATTTGCATCTTCCAAGAAGTTAATGATGGTAGTAATAATAAATGCAGATAAAAACACCACCACCACCAACAACAATAACAATAATAATTATATTATTACTAATACTACTACTGAAAATAACATTAATAATAATATTATAATTATAAAATTAATGATAAAAATACATGGGACAGCCGCTGGAGTGTCGAGTGTGGCAAATGTAGATTAATGTCTTGCCCAATGTCAATGATGTGGCAGGGATTCGAATCCGTACATTGTGGTTCACAGATTGGAGACTTATTCGCTAGTGAACAACATCTCTCAATGTATTTGTCAAAAAGAGTTTACTTCTGGCTATTAGTAAAATTTGAATAATGATGCAAAAGAACGAACATTGTATTGAGCAGAAACACTACTCGTACTGCTCGTACAATGGACTGCAATCGGTATGGAATACGTAGTAAATTCAAAGACACACAATCACACATCGATCAAAAGGTAAAAAGACAAATTTCCACAAGTAGGGAAATAGACAGATGTTTCGCAGTCGGTTAGTCAAGAAAGGAAAGCTAATCATGAATATCAAATACCTGTTTTCACACTAGAAAATAACGCGATCAAGACAAGTTCTAATGCCAATATCGCCATTCTGTATGATACACGCACTAGGATGACCCTATTCAAGTATAGGTTCCGGGTAGGAATAAACATGAACATAACTTTCAAATGGTGGTTCTGTGTTGATGATTGGGGTGCATCTTCGTTCCTCACTGAGAATTTGTCATAACGCATGCGCGGAGTATGGGGCATTTCCAGGCAAAAGCTTTATTGACTTTTAACAGCGTGTGACATAATGCATAAACGGACACCAATGCATATCAATTTGAAATGCGCAGCATGCAGCCGATTGCCCTCGATCTCTATTGATGGAATCAATTAATTATTACGGATTGAATCGGGCTCTTTTAGGCGTAATTTCTCGGCTTAAACCAAAACTCGTCAAAGCGAGGGTAGTTACGGATGCCGACATATCACTTGTGGTGGGTAAAGCAAGTTTTCACCAAGTCGCGTTTGATACTGTGGACATGCGGTTGAGAGCATGTATTTGCTCTACAATGCACCAAATAATTCTCATGATGGCTGTATGTTTTGGGATGATTTTATGGAAAAGCCATGGTCACGAATAGGACCATACTCAAGTTCTCTTCGCATAAGATTTACAACCGAAGATAAGTCTATTTTACTGGTTATTATTACGTGATTTACACATACCTGCCCCTCAAAACGAAAAGATTTGGTAATATGTACTGTGAAGTACTCGACGAGATGGCGCTCTTTGCAATGAAAATACAGTTCAGTTCAGTTTTATTGAAAAACACATGGCATAGTAATCATGACGAACAAACATGATCCAAATTGAGACCCCAAAAAGCAATGCTTGTGAGTGGGGCCCCTGTGGAGGATGGACATCTCAATCCCAGCGGATTGGCAAAGAGACCAACGTGTTTCAAGGATCTGCGCAATTCAAAACATGAAAGATGGTAGGATACGATCATGGATACGATACAGTCTCACGCGCGCAGAGCCCCCAAAACAAGCAGGTCCCAGAGTCCGCCAACCGAAATCAAGAAGTTCATTTACAACAACAAAAAACATGGTAATGTACACAAATTATTACAAGGGAATGGCAAGGTTGTGTAACTTAAAAACATATTTACAAAGAATAAAGCATGTATTAACAATAACTGATTACAAGGTTAAATAAATTTAAAACACTTAGAAGGAAAAAAGCTGAATCACTGACAACATCATGAACACCCTTAACCCCCAGCCGTAAACCGGCTTATCATGCTGTAGGCATTCAGTTCACACACACACACACACGCGCGCATACAGAGGCTGACTGGCTAATCCTTGCTATAATATAGTACAGTCAGTAAAAGCGGCAATCTACATGTATTTAAATCTAACAGATATGATTTACACAGAAGTCTGAATCTAGTAAGAGTGGTACTGTTTTTAATGTCTGCGGGTAAAGGTTCAACTCTTTAATACATGTGATTCGAAAGGAATTCAGTGCAACATTTGTCCTTACATGAGGTTGATGCACTAGGTTACTTTGACATGTATTGTAGCTATGTATCTGAGAGTTACAGGAAAATAGGTCTTTTAACAGGCAAGCCTGAGGACAAAACTTAAGTTTAAACATAAAAATCATACTAGTGAATGACACAAGCTCATCTAAAGGCAAGAATTTCATCTCAAGGAATAATGGCTTACTAGGCTGTCTGAAGTTAGAACTGATAACAAGCCGAATAACTTTCTTTGCAATATTTTAAGTTTATCAACATAAGTCTTGAAAGTGTTACCCCATGCAACATTGCAATACGTAAGGTAAGGGAGAACAATACTGTTATATAAAATTAACAAAACATTCTTAGGTAGGATAAACCTTAACCTACATATGACACCAACACTTCGCGAAATCTTTGTGCCTATAGCATCCAAATGGGGTTTCCAAGACAAGTACTCATCTATAATAACACCTAGGAATTTAACATGCTCACTTCGAGCTACTCTATGACCTCCTACCTCCAGAAGATCAACATTGTTTGGAATTCGTTTACCCCTGGATCTGAAAATAACACAGTTTGTCTTTTGAATATTTAGCAACAACTTATTGTAGCAAAACCATGCAAACAATTTTTAATTTCATCTTTTGCAATTGCCATTAAAGTAACAATATTTGTATGGGATAACATCAAACTAGTATCATCTGCAAATAGTGAGTATGTAAATAGAATTGACGAATTGATAACATCGTTGATATAAATTAAAAGAGCAGAGGACCAAGCACTGATCCTTGTGGTACACCATACTAAATGACAGTAGTCTGGGATTTGACACCATTGACCACAACATATTGAGTTCGATGACATAGGTAATTTTTAAACCAAGTTAATGCTTTTCCACGTACACCATAGTGCTCAAGCTTTCTTAGTAGGATAGAGTGGTCAATGGTGTCAAATGCCTTCGAAAAGTCAAGGAAAATTCCTAAGCAATATGTATCATCATCAAAGGATTTTGTAACTGAATTTAACAGATTAAAGACACCCATTCTAGTAGAGAAGTGTTTCCGAAAACCAAACTGCTGAGGAATTAAAACATCCTTTTTTAACAAGAACTCATTTAAACGCTTATAAAATCTTAGAAAAAAAATCGGTAAAAGGGCTATAGGTCTATAATTGAAGATGTTCTTGTCATCATCCTTTTTATACACAGGTACTACCTTGGCTCCCTTAAGCTTGTCAGGAACTGCTCCCTGTGACAGTGATTTGTTAAAAATATCACACAAGGGCTCCAAAAAACATGAATACATTCCTTAACAATCCAAGGGGCAATATCATCTGACCCACTTGACTTTGTTGACTTCAAGGTTGAAACAAACTTTAATATTTCAGAGATGGAAGTTGGTCTCAAGAACAAAGATGCATTGTCTATAATCGGCTCTAAGTACTCATGAAAAGAGTTTTGGACTAAAGGAATTTCCCTCCTTATTTTAGCTGGCAACCCAATAAAATATTTATTAAAGTAGTCAGCCTTCTCCTTACTTGTAACCAATAAAGTATCTTCATGGAACATCTCTTGGGGAAACATGTTTTTTTTTAGCCCGTCCTAATACATCATTAATATGTGACCATGTTTTCTTTATACCTCTCTGAGCTACAGAGAGCTAAAATACAGAGCCATTGATCAGGAGAGTTTGGCCAATATAGCGAATACTGTGTTGTTGGGCAAGCACAAAACAAAAGAATATACACCATTGACCAAGGGAAACCTAGTCGGCCAATCTCTGTGTATAGATGGCTTTGCGCAAAACGTTGAAGAAGGTGCACCTTATTTCATGAAATATTGACTACTGTTGAAATTACACATGGCTTTAGTTGTCATTTTAATATTAATTTATTCATTTTATTAATTGTTTATTCATTATTCAATATACTTCAAAGTTATTTAATATACATGGCAGGATCATAATGTATCCATATGATATGTATTGGATTGTTTGACATGACTAACAACATAAAAAAAAGACAAAAAAGAACTCGAAATAAAAAGCCTTCAGATATTGATATTGCGTCAAATTGCGGTTTAACCGTTTTAAAACTGTTTACAAACATGTTATTATGAACAATATTACTAGGCTCCATGTTTTAAACCCTTAACTTCAATAAGAACATTTTCGAAAAAGGAAGTAAAGGAACATATCTACTGTATTTTTAAATCGGTTTATGTCTTTGAGATAGAGAGCGCCAGCTTCAAAACAATCTGCGTTCTGCACAACTATGGTAACGTGACTATGACGAGTAGCGTTTGCTACTTGGTTTCATTACTGTCTTGTTGACTTAACCTTTCGAATTGAATTATTGTTTCCTCGTGTGATTGTGAACCGGATTAAAATACAAAAACTATGTGGCAATTATCTGTCTTTCTCATTGGATTCTTTTTATTTTCTTGTAGTAAATATGGCACTGGATAGTCTGTTTATTTTGTTGTTGACAGGTCTTTACCAGACATTGATTTTGTTCCTTACGGATGTGGGGTATGTAATATTGGATTTATTAACTTCACCCTATCTAGTACATCAGCTATCTCTTCCATTTTTCTTTTCAATGTTTTACGACAGTATAAGAATGCTTATAGTAACTTTGCCTCCATTTGCACGTTGTGATAATTATATTTAATGAACTAGACCTGAGATTGATAATTGAAGTTTGAATAACTACATAACTACTAACTACTAATAATTACTATAAAACATGAGAGATAACAACCAATAGGTTTATTTTACCCGCATTTTCGCTCCCCATCAAAACAACAACGACTGTACAACAAAAACAAACAAACAAACAAAAAGAGGGACTAAAAATTCGTTCAGATGTGACGTGACAAAACCGTGGCGTTTTTTGTTAATAAAGGCGTAAAAGACAGAACTCAGTGAATACACGCAAGTCTTTTGTTTTGCGCACTTTCCTTTCATTTACATATTAAAAAAAAAAACCCGCGGCGGCTTTTTGCCGTGTTAACCTTTCGAAGACGAATAATACGCGAGAAAGCAATTCGACCTAACTTTAGAATTTTTCTCATTTCAAACCCTAATCTAAATTAGTGGTTCTTATGCATTTTACCCAAGAGTGGGGGTGCAATATCATATAGGAATCATAAAATGTATGTATTTATCCCATTTTTCATTATTTTTGGGGGAATATTTGGCGCCCCCTCCAAATTCCGTCACGGGCTCATGTCCCCAATGTACTGCTACACATACTACCGAGTTGAAATGGTTAAGATGTGCTTTGATCATGTTCAACTGAGTAGAACAGTTTTAAAATGAACAAATGCAACTAGCAGTATTATTTTAGGCTTTAATATGTGATTTGTTTGCATTAAAGATGGAATCAACATGAATATTGAAACAACTGCTGGGGAGGACGTGAACCTCAAGTGCCTCGGGATCAGCACAAAAGCCCCAATAATAGCAATAACTTGGAGACAAAGTAATGGCTCGAAACTATTCAACTGTAACGAATTGACTAAACCTTGTGCAACAAATACTACAATACACACAATTGGAGGGAACGATACGTTTATCAGCAGCACTGTAACATTTCGGAACGTTTCGTTGTTTGATGAAGATGAATATAATGTCTTTATGCTTTATCCGAGCTACACACGGTCTTGTAAATTTAACCTGACAGTAAATGGTATGTATTTTTCTTTTAATTTGAAATAACGAAACTACGTTTTTGCTAACCACCATGTGTTTTTTCAAAAACACTTTTAAAGGTAATTTTTAAAAGTCATATGAAAGTCTAAAGTAATAATGATAGAAACATCAACTCATTATTCGTGTTATTCCTGAAAAAATAATACATCTATAAAGTCCAAGACTGAAAAAAAGGAAAGTAATGCACGAGATAATGTATAACAAATGATACTATAACTGGGATTATTTAAATGGAATGGAGCCCACACAGCAGGGGAAGGGGAGGAGTTAATTTAATTAGCTTTTTTATTTCGGTGATCTATTAAATTTATTATTTAAGTTCGAAGTAAACAAAAATAAAAACACAAATTGATCGCATGTTTTAATCACCACTCTTCACTGAGTGTTGGCCGTTTCTCTTCTTTACATTAATTTCAAGGTCCACCGAAGCGGTTGATCCTGGTCGAAAAAGCCGACGATACCATTTTACAGAAGCATGGATCACTCATGGTTGCAGAAGGTGAAAACAAGTCATTAGTCTGCAAAACCAGTACATCGGTGAAACCAGCCGTCAATCTGGAGTGGGTTATTCCAAACGAGTTAAATGTTTCTGTTGATTCTCAAAACTATGTTAAAGATGAACGCGATGTACGTCTTCTTATGACTACACGGACAATACACTTTACACCAACATACGCAGTTGATGGATATATAATGCTTGTCTGCAAGGTGGCTAGCAACTCATCTTTTGATCACATTCAGACATCAGTCCTCTTTAAAAAGGAAGGTGAGAATTCCAATAATTCTCTTCATCTATATAGGAAACAATGCATAAAAGGTTATTAGAAGGGTCCCTGGTGAAATATTTAATGTGTGTAGTCACAAAATAAAAATTGGATGTCAAATGTATATTTGTTAAAAAACAAATTAGAAATTTTGAAGTGTAAAGTTACTATTTATCTTATTTCATTTAGTAAAGGTGATGTAGAGATTCAAAGTTACCAGTCCTTAGAAAACGCTCCGCACTTTTCATCTATTTACATCTTGCTAATTGTATATAGCAGATTCTCATTATTCTTCGCAACAGCACACCTTAATCATATACTTTTAAAACTTCAGGGGCGGCGGGGCGGCGAACCCGAGTGCCAGGACTGTTACACCCATCGGCTTTCACGGCCCTCCATTTTCGTCTATAATCTGCTTTTCTTAAAAAAGGCTGGTATTGCTGATTTCAGTTATGGTTGCCCATTTGTTTAGGTTTTGCAAATATATGAGACCGTGCCTTCCCCTGCTTCTCTTTCCAACAATTTTTCCTGTTAATTATTTTTTGTTTTAAAGATGGTCCTTTCTATTTATGTGACCAACAAACTGCATAGTTTGCCTCTTTCTTAATGATATGCCCAGTGTCAAAAATCATTTCAACTTCCTGGCGTAGTATGATCTAGCCTGAAGGTATTGTCAAAGATAAGTAATATCACAGTACTATATTACAGATAGACATTCCATCGAAGGCTCTTTAATTAAGAAATACAAAGTTGAATGAGTCAAGGCCGCCGGCGAATGGCACTCCAGCATTGAAATCGTGAAAGGGGTCCGCCAAATTTCAAAAAATCCCCAAAAGAAGAAAACTAAAAAATAGCAAATTCTCCTCATTCGGTGGCTCAACAAAGAAATATGAATTTACACCTGCACCTGACAGACAACAACACACATCATTTGCGGTTTGATTGTGGATTTAATATTGTACCAATATGAATAGCATTATCCTTGACATTATATAATAACTTTACAACTGTGCACCTGACACCAAATATGTACATGTACTTGAATTGTCGGCACCTAGCTTAGCTATAACCCGATCACCAGCGTTAAAGCCCGACCCCGAAAATGCCTCCAGTCAGTAAGACATCCCCGGTCACCAGTCAACGCCGTCCATGATCAATTTAATGCTCCCTGCATAACCGCCGAGCGGAAAGCTGACTGACCCAAACCCCGGCATACAGGCGAGTACGTGTAACCAAACACGAATACCATCCCTGGCCCACCATCAGGCTTCAGGGGCATCCCTGGGCCACCATCAGGCCTCGAGGGGCATACCAGCAGCTCCTCGACATGTTCAACCCTGTCTAGCCTCACAATTATGAGGTACACAGGGCGATCGGGCGAGCTGCTAAACTGCCAAAATTCGCTGAAGCTAAGTGCCGAGGCCTCATAACACAACCATCCCTGTACACCACAGGATATACCGATTTACTCACTTAACTCAATGTACATAATATAAAGCATCCCCAAAACTTTCCTTCTTAACTATAACATGTTAAGTGTGCACATACCTTGTAATTATACAAAACTGCGCAGAGGCGCAAAATTACGTATTTTAGGCCAAACGGGCTTGCCCGCCGCCAAAAGCGCAGATTTGTTGTGAATGCACCTTGTAAATGGAAGCCAGGCTTGTAACAAATTAATTAAGCTCTCTTCAGCATACCCAACCATAAAACCAGCATCCTACATTGTGCTCATTTAACCCCATACACTGTTAAATGAATGCAAAACTATTGTATAGTATATTTCACAAAGAAAAACCTAACAAATTCGTTTGCAATAAACGATCGCATATGCCAGTACTGCTTAACTTATAAAGTTCAGACCTTTAAGCCAGATCTTGCCTCAACATCTCTCACTAATCTATTGAGCATAATTTCTCATAAATATTCATATCTCCATCTCATTCTAATAAATGGACTCAAATACATGCACTACTTTCGTGCTATTTAAACCACAATAAAACATTGACCATTACCCAATACAAGCTTCCTAAAGCACAACTGGGATCCTAATACATGTATCATATTAAACCTCTTCAAATTTACAATTATTTCACCTTATAAATTGTTTATTTTCCTTTTCTAAATAACTAAACTCAAATACATGCACTGCTTTCGTGCTATTTAAACCACAACAAAACATTGACCATCACTCCATATACAGGCTTCCTACAGCACAACTGGGATCCAAATATTCCATTAAATCCCTTCACAACTCCTCAAATTACATGTACCACAAATTTTATCCGGTACACACTCTATACAAATAGTACGAACTTTGACCTACATTCTGAGCAAAGTAAACCCAAATTTACATGTACAGCTTAAACAGCCGAACTCTCTTCAGATTTATAATTGTTCCACATTATGAAATTATTTAATTTATTTCTTCTGAATCACCAAATTAAAACGCTCTGGATGCTGTAGCTCTAAAACATACAAACTACATGCACCACTAATTTTATCAGGTACATACTCTATACTAATTGTATGAACTTTGACCTACATTCTGAGCCAAATAAACCCAATATACATGCACAGCTTAAAAGCCGAACTGCTATGTATCTGAAAACCTCTGTGAAATGCAAGGTTTTACATTATTAATCTATAACACCACAGCTGGAAATTTTAACGCTGAATTTTCGGCACCCAGCTTAGCTATAACCGGACTACCGGCGTTAAAGCCCGACCCCCGGAAATGCTTCCAACAAATAAGACATCCCCAGTCACGAGCCAACGCCGTCCATGATCAATTTTTTGCTCCCTGCATAACCGCCCAGCAGAAGGCTGCTGACCCAAACCTCCGGCATACAGGCGAGTAACCAAACACAAATACCATCCCTGGCATCACCATCAGGCCTCAGGGGCATCCCTGGGCCACCATCAGGCCTCGAGGGGCATACCAGCAGCTTCCCGACATGCTCCACCCTGTCTAGCCTTACAATTATGAGGTACACAGGGCGATCGGGCGAGCTGCTAAACTGCCAAAATTCGCTGAAGCTAAGTGCCAAGAATCTCAAAACATATAATAAAGCTTTATCAATCTGTTCCCTTTTCCAACAGACACATTTGGGAAGCTGTGATCCCACCAACTTTCAACATCTTATCTTGTCGTCTAAAATTCATAGCTACTAAGAATTTAGGGAAATTCATGGTGCCCTAGAAAATAAAGTAACAAATCTAAGGCGTTTTTAAATTCCTCTAAAAATAAATAAATTCTGCTTCACGAAACAATCTGAATGCCACAACCGGTACCCGTTGTACCAAATTTCTATCATTATGCCACCAAATTGTAATACTTAAATCTGTAACGACTACAAAAAGTCTACAATAATCGCCCGGCCCTTCCTGGCTATGTGCCTACTAACTTCACACTCATAACTGGTAACGAATTAAAACAACAACCTTGCGTGTTTGTTCACGGCCCGTCTTGCCTTATTAATCCTCGATTGCTCTTCAGCCGGGAAAGCTTGATAAATTAGACGAAGTAGTGTATCTGACCAAATAATGCAAGCACCTGGGAATGAGGCCCTGAGCATCTGCAACACTGCCTGCACTTGAGTAAAAAATCACCCGCTTCGGCAGACTCCCACTATCATTAGTCCTAACGTGTAGTAGAATATGGGTAGGCTTGCTCCAGTCCCCTTCTCCCGCTCGCTACTGTATAACCGCAAATGAGCGGCTACTTGGGCCAACTTGAATCCGCGACGACCCATTCATCTCACTGCTGCTGGAAAGCCCAACCTGCCTGATGATTCTTGGCGTACGTATCAGCCAGCCCAGTGCATAATAAATTCGCCTATCATCCAAAGTATGCTAGCACCTGCATAAAATAACAAAAAACCTCCGGCAGAAATATGTTCTTCGCCACACATATGTAGCATGTCATACAATATCATTAAACAAACGTCAACAACTGAATACATTTCAATTACCCAACATTATTCCCTGTAATATGTCACAGCAAATATCACAGGTATCACCTGTGCGCATTAGAAATCCAACACCCCCTATGCTGAATCATTGCGTCACTAAAACCTACTATAACTCCTGACGTGGCAGCACCGATTCCGAATGAATGTGCTGAAAATCGCGTCAGCCAAGATCTTCCCAAGAATAAATTAAACTTCTGAAATGCCGAACCATTACAAACTGAACATCCCATTGGCATACAACGATCAAAAAGATATTCCCCGTCTATTATCATTTCCATCAAATCAAAACTCTGTGGGTGCACGGGTAACAAACGGAAAACTAATCGAATGTCACCTTCCCCCATGCAGGCGCAGCGGAGCACCCCAATTACCGAGCGATCGACTCTCGTCCAGTAAACATCATTTGCATAAAATAAACAATTGTGTACCGATTGATGCGAAAAAAAGTGAACAAATTTCGAAGGCAAATTCTTCATTAATTTGATGAATATCAGAAATCAAAGCTACTAAATCGATTATTAAAAAATTTGCAAGACACTCATGTGTATAACAAAAGTTATTGATGCACCGAAAATGTGAAATTTAAGGGATAGTTTTGACGAACAAAAACGAAAAAATGAGATACGAAATCACCGTAAAATTCACCATTTTTTCGAGACCGGCCAAGAATTGCCTCATATGAACAGAAAAGAAATTTAATAATCTCAATCCTTCTGAAATATCTCTTTATAGTTGCTGGATAGGGTAGAGTCAGAGAAAACAACGTCCGAATCTCATCGAACAAAAACAAGCCTTCGTGTGCGCAATATGTTATGACCAGTCCTATTCATTCAAATGTATGTTATGTCAGGAAACCTCGCGTGTGCCTGGGTTATACATGTGTTGCCTGCCGGCCGAATGCACTGAGCCCGAAGACGCATGCGCAGAGAATAGGGACTTTTAGATTTGCACGACGAGAACGTGCACCTGCTGCGTGGACATCCTTTTAAGGCAATGTTACGTCCTTTTAAGGCACTGCCGGGCAGACTGCCAGTGCTCGACAGTGCCTTAAAAGGACGTCACATTGCCTTAAAAGGATGTCCACGCAGCAGTCCACTTTCTCGTTGTGCAAATCTAAAAGTCCCTGAAGCCCCATGAAACAGAACTTATAACTATAAAAATACTCCATCGGCCAAACGAAAATTTCGCCCATATATGGATTCAACCTCATGAACATTCATACTAAGTCTCTACTTCCTGCATTGCTGGATAGGGAGAGTCAGAAAAAATAGACGGCGTGTTTATCGAGGGGTGAAGCTCATATCTCGAGTTTTATTCCATGGAATTTCATATTTATTTCACTGATATCAAGTTCATAATAATTGTAGTTAGTATGGAAAGTTTCATAGCAATATTGGCAGTAATAAAGGCGCAACGCGAATTTTAAGATTTTACATTCTAGCAAACACATGTTCGGATTCACGTAGATGTCCGTTGGTTATTCAAATAGAACGGGCCGTTAATGATATGCTAATTGGGGTGCTCCGCTGGGCCTGCATGCATGTACCCTTACCAATATAATCTTAATCAAGGATACCGCCTCGATCGTCGAAGCTTTTATACACCACCGTACAAATTTTCGGATTGATTTGTTCATTAACTGCCCTCTAGGAGCAGAAAATAGTGTATCATACGGTATTCTCCCCCGGGGTTTAATACCATACCTACTGCCTGTACTGGAGAGCACCGTAAAATATCAATAGGCGGACGGAAGGGGGGGGGGAGCTACCTATCCTTCCCAAGGAAAATGGTTTATCAAATTCGTCCATGAATCTAGCCTTTTTACTAAAGGCACTGCATCCATTTTGCAGCCAGCATCAAATTCTGTAAAATTTGGGAGGAATAATAAATGTGCCACCGTCGTCACCAATATCCTGTATGTGAAATTTGGCAGTGTCCTATAGTATTTAAAGTATTCAAAAGAAGCCTGGTTACTAACCAAACCTTACTATCAGACACTATTGAGCAACTGATTGGCTTCTTTTCTTAGTTTTTATTTTATCAATAACCAACTTCCCGTCACGCCGAGACTTCTTGTATAGGCCAAAAGTAAACCGATTAAATCTTTGCGCAGCACCAAAGATACGACCGTTCGCTACAAGAGTCTGAAAACCAGACTATAGACTTAAAACAAAACAAAAAATTGCATCCCTATGGCTATAGTCGAATTGACAACTCAATACTCACAGTCGGTATCTTCCCACAAAATTAATATCCAATCCTTCGTGAAGAGGGAAGTTATAAATCAGTATTATCTATCAAATGCGATTTGAATTTGCAAATGGGACACTTAATTAGACCCTAACTTTAATTGACATGCCGACGTCAAATTACTTCCTTCCATCTTAGAGTCTATAAGGTATAGATCTAGATCTAAACCTAGACCAGCTCTGGAAACGCCCCCTCTCAAAAATGAAATACAAGCTCTTATTACCAATCATGTGAAAGAATATGTTTTTAATAATACTGATGATACAAAATTTGCCGGGAACCGCCTACTAATTAAAATATTTGGTAGATCATCATATCCATCCGGACTGGATAGATATAGGGTAGTCCCATGTCCTACATCTTTCTGTGTACTGTGCAAATAACTTAACCAAGACTGGGCCAAATCTCTTATCATTTTAATAATTCCAAAACCTTGCAATACCCACCAATACTTATATGCTAAATAATCAACCTTTTCTTATCAATTCCACAACGCCTCTTTCACAATGCAAGCGCATGACCAGAAGTAGTAAGATAGCTTTAACTCTAATACTAGTAGTATAGACTGGTACTGCTAGTACTGGTACTAGTCTAGGACCCTGAATTGAAAGCCCAAACGAAACGCCCGCCTTGGGCATTAATTGCCACACCGTTCTTTAGAAGTTCAGCAAATTCCATAATTCGACAGGAATGGCATTAGACGATCCAATTTGTGCCCATCCATAGTGGAATTAGGCTCAATATCAAGTGCGGCCTCATCAGGCTCACTCAAACCGTACGTCTATGCACAGCTCAAACTACCCCCGTCGGCCAGGCCCAGAATTCCCTTGGCCTAATTGGCATCGACTCACCTTCATTTTGTGGATTGCCGATTTGGCCCGTCCCCTCCGCCGACATGCATGGAATGGAAACCTCACTGCACCCGCTGATCGCTGCCGAGTTTCCTTTCGATTTCTCTCAACTGGCTTACTAACCCTCTTGTATTTAGATTTAGTTTAGGTCCATGATCCAATTAACAACTCCGCTCACTCGTATCGTAAAAATGTTCTAATCCTTCGATGCAAAAATTATTCATAACACCGGAGCTAGAAATTTTTACGTCCACTATTTACCAATCCACCATCAATTATGAAACTCTGTTCCCACGCTCAGCGCGCATATCATACAAGCGTTGTAATTTACACGCTTGTAAATGATACATTCGGCCGCTTGTAATTTACGCGCTTGTTATTTTCTTTTGTAATCTTCCGCCGTTATCGTGGGAACAACCACCACAAATAGGTCAGGAACATCTGTAAATCATATTAACGCTTTGGCGTTAATATGTATTAATGTAAACCATGTCGCTATAACGCAATGATAAATGCAAAATCGTCTCGCGTCATCTCTATCAGCAATATGTACGGTGACACAAAATAGTACGGGTTCAAAATAGTAAATTTATTTGTAAAAGTAAGAAGAGTTTGGCAGGACGTCACCTGTTCCTGGATTTTGTGTTTGTACTGTACTGTTATAATTTTCTGTTTATTTGTTTATTTGTTAGTTTCACCTGTTTGAATCTTTCTTTATTACAAGTACATTGATGACAATCCTAGACTGTGTATTTGCTTTCCCTTTTAAATTTGTATATTGAATATTTGTATACTTGATGAATTTTCGATAATAAATCTGTATTTGCTTCTCATTTTCTAATAGAAAATTTATTATTCGTATACTTTCAATGATTTCAATGATGAATTTGTTCTTTATTCAATACAGTTTGTATGTACTTGATCATTGAAAATAATCATAAATTGTGGATTCTGTTGCAACAGATTGATATTTGGATTAAATTCTTTTTGTGGAATGAAGGTGAAAGGTGAATCCTCATAAACACTAGATTTCCCGGATTCCCATTGACCATAATAGGTACTTGTCCCCTCTGTTAAACGTTACTGATATTGGGACAAATGTCCACTGCCCACCTCCTCCATTTAATGAGCGTATGGGTATACAAAACTCCGAACTACAAATTTAAGTAGAACAGAGTAATATTTTAAAACAAATTCAACCAAGATTAGTGACACAAACAAGAAATAGAGTACAGTGTGATTTATGTGCAATTTTTTTTTTCGGTAGCTAGCGTTTCAGTAAATGGAAAAATAATTCAAAAATTGTAAAACGACGTTTTTTTGTGTTACTCAAAATGTACAGGAGAACTCACAACCGACAACAAAACTCTGGAGACAGGCTCTAAGGAAAGTCCTACAATGATAGCAAGTACTGGAGATTTTGAAGGTTATTATTTTAAAATATATTTTCCTTATAGAGTCCACATGCCTTCATCCCGTTCAAAGTTGAAACACATTTATGATGTTGAAAAATACTGGGGAAAAGATTTGGCGATATTGGTAATAGTTTTTAAATATCACAGGGACTTTATTGGGAAATCTTGCTATTAGAAGTAACAAAGAAACTCGAGCTGTTCTTATTTTTTTTATTAATTCTATTACCATTAATATAATTTATATTATTGTTGATGGTATTATAATTATTCCTAGTAGTAATACAATCAGTAGTAGAATCAGCAGTAGTAGTAGTAATAATGATAGTAGTAATAGAAGTAGTACTTCTACTAATAGTAGTAGTATTAGTAGTGATAGTATTAGTAGTAGCAGTTAAGTGATATTATTAGTAGTAGAAGTAGTTTTAATAGTAGAAGTAGTAGCAGCAGCCGTATTGATACTAGAAGCAGTAGTAGTAATATCAGTATTAGTGATAATAGTAGTGGTAATATTAATAGTAGTAGTAATAGTAGTGATAGTATTAGTAGTAGCAGTTTAGTGATATTTTTAGTAGTAATAGTAGTAATAGTAGTAGTAGTAGTAGTAGTGATAGCAGTAGTAGTATTAGTAGTAGTCGTAGTGGTAGTAGTAGTAGTATTAGTTGTAATAGTAGTAGTAGTAGTAGTAATAATAGCAGGAGTAGTAGTATAGTAGTAGTATCCTCCCCTTTCCTTTATTATTATTCTGATTATTTTATATCATAATCCTCATACAAAGAATCTTGCGCTACGATTGGTGAAAAGTAAATCACGTGATGAAAGATAGTTCGCCCATCATTGATGGAAAACAAAAAATCGTTACACTGTGTAGATAGCAGTACTATCTACACAGTGCAACGCACTTTCACTGAAGATTAATTAATTGTATTCGTTGCGTATAGAGTACAGAAGCTGTGACGTCATACAAATCTATTTTTGGAATTTCTCAATTTCTTCTTCATTTTCCGAAAGAGCATCAACAATAATGTCCAAATGTCGAAAACCAATTGAATATGTAAAGTATTGGCCGAGATATGACCATCTGAATAAATAGATTTCCTATAGGAAATCAATATTGCTCTGGCTCCTAATGTTATGAACCAGAGCAATATACCACTGAGTTCCCATAGGCAATCTTTTTATTCAGATGGTCATATCTCAGCCAATAGTTAACCTATTCAATTAGTTTTCGACATTTGGACATTATTTTTTGTGGTCTTTCGGAAAATGAAGAAAAACATGAGAAATTCCAAAAATAGATTTGTTGATGACGTCACACTTCACCACTCTATATGTACGTACGTCATTACTGCATGCACTGTACTACGTATTGTACACCGTTTGCTAGATGTTAATTGGTGACTTGTTGCTCTAAAATGACGGAAGAAGTAAAATGTTTCAGATGTGGAATATAAAGCAAATAATCACCATTTGGTTTCAGGCGATGGTAAACTATCGCTTCCTCGGCGATCTGAATGTATACGCTTTCTTTCCTCAGCTTCGCTTCGGAAAGATAACTACATCCAGATAGCCTCGTAAGTGATAGTTTGTCCCATCACCTTCACCAACGGTAGTTATTTGCTTTATAATCATCAGTGGTATTAATGTTGGTATTGCCCGGTGAATTTAATATAATTGACATGTGAAGCTAGAAGGCATACTGATATTACAATAGTATAATAATACCCATGATAATAAAAATGATATTACCATTAACGTTAATGGGAAGTATAATACTGATCACTCATCGATGATTAAGTAGCTATTGCTTCTTGGCCATCGTTTTCCTACGTCTTTGGAATTACTTTTGCCGTACATAATTATTGATGTTTCTTTTTCCATAAGTATCGCTAACAAAATATAAACACTACAAACGCAATAACAGTTTTTTTAAGGTACAGACTGACGGTACCTTCTTCAAACTTTGGTCGTAGATAAATAGATAAATGCATGAATAAATAAATGAAGGTACATAAAAAAAGGAATACCAAAAATAGACAAATTAATTAATTAACCAAACCAAAATTTACACATGCTTGTTGAAAAACATTTCACAGGCAGTGGAACATCTTACACAACACCTTTCGGCCCTGCAAATCTAGGTATATAAGACACGTAATAATATGCGTATAGTTTACATTGATAAAGGGCACTGATTGGCAGTAATAGCCTTGCAAGAGAAATATTTCTCACGCGAAATTATAGAAGAGTTCATTTGCAGTTAAAAGAGATGTAACAAAAAATGAGTTATTGCTATGGCGTGTGTGATTATGTTAACATGAACAAATATGAATTTGGTGATTTGTTAATAATTAACTCGAAATATTTGTATATGCAAATTATATTCCCGTTTGATGTACACTCTAAAATATATTAATAAATTTGTATCAAATGGGGTTCAATACTAAAAGATGATTGCCCGTTTCCCTAGTTTCCGGTTTAAAAAGCAAAGGTTAATCGTCCCACAGAAATTATATATCTTCTGTTAATGATTAGAGTACTAGGTTGTTTATATTTTATATTGGCATTTTTTTTTCAAAGGGGAAGTCTAATGAGTTGCGCCACAGGTAACACTCCCAACTCTGCTCTGTATTCATTGTTGATTGGACTGTTTCACGTTAAGTCAACTATTCTAAAATACAACCTGTCAGTTGTATTGGTTGCCAGCACTTAGCTGGATAAACTTCTAACGAGTTGATGGTGCAGTTTCTTGGTTATTTGAGGTGACGGTTTTGTTGTTCTACATGTAGAAACAGCACTGCTGCCATTTTCCATAGCGCCTATCCCTACACTTGGACTGAGTTCCTCTGAGTACTGAGGAACCATATTGTTAATGTGCGGTCAAGTTGTTTTCTCAATGGAATGGGGGATGATTATAACTTCCCATTTGTTGACTGATCTCTCTGGACATTGTGAATGATTGTAATATGGAGCACAATATACTGAATACATTTGAAGTAGTTGTCCTTCTCTTAACTATGGCAGTACTTGACTTCAACTTCAACTGTAGCCACCGACGTGTCTACAGCACACACAGTCTTAAGGTTATTGGCAGTGGAGTTGGGAAGTTTAAGATACCCTCAAATGTCTACCAGAATTTGAAATAAGGCGGTATATGCTGTATATATATATATATGCTGTACAGTATACCCACTATCAACCCACTAGGCATGGACGGAGATCATTCATCAATCGACCGCGGCCAATTCCAGTTCTTATGTCAGACAGAAGTCCTAATATTCAAAAGAATCTTCCAGGCCTCAACGTCCACCCTCACTCATCACAGTCAAACTAGAACCGGCATCAAGAAATGCCATAGCTTCATCCACGCGAATCGGAGTGTGGAACAGTCATTCCATGAAGAACAAGGCGGCTGAAGTGTGTGACATTGTTCTTCCAGAGAAGTGGGACAACCTTGCCATCACTGAGGCATGGCTGTCTGGTGACGGTCGTGACGGCCGACCCTGCCTTGTCGAAATAAAAGAAACCCTGCGAGATTACAAACCTGTACAACTCCTCGTAAAGGACGACGAGGCGGAGGCATCTGCGTATTGGTTCGATCCAGCCAGTTCTCCTGTAAATCAAATCCCCTGTCCTTGGAGACTTTTGAATGCCAAGAGCTTTCGATTAGCTCCAATGTTAGAGAAACCTTGACACTAGTTACTATCTACAGACCACCATCTGCACAGAGAAGCAATTCATCAGCAATGTTCTTCCGAGATTTGTCAACGCTCCTGGAATCCATTAATCTTTGTGCAGGTCGTCTTATCATCTGTAGAGATTTCAATTTCCACGTGGACGATCCCTCCAACCTGGAGGCACGGACTTTGAGTGACACTCTTGAGGCAGCAGGCTTGCAACAGCTTGTCCACGAGGCTACTCATACACAAGGTCACACCCTTGACCTAGTGATTGTCAAAGACAGTGATGAAGCTGTTAATAATATTACAGTCCTTACCTCGGCACCATCATACCATGCAGCAGTTATCTTTAAAGATAAAGTTGAGTTCTGGTCATGCGATTGCATTGTGAGAGAAACGTTGTGGAATCGATCAGAAAAGGTTGATCATCTAGCATATAAGTATTGGTGTGTACTGCAAGGTTCTGGAATCATCAAAATTATAAGAAATTTGGCCCAGTCTTGGTAAAGTTACAAGCACTGTACACAGAAAGATGTATGGGACTACCCGACACGTGCGCGATATCTATTTGGTCCCAATGGATATAATAATGTACCAAATATATCAATTAGTAGGCGGTTTCCCGGCAAAATTTGTATCACGTATAAGTCAAAACATATTCTTTCACATGATTTGTAATGAGAGCTTCCATTTCATTTTTCGAGAGGGGGGCGTTTCCAAAACAGGTCTTTAATGTTATGTCCCCCAAACCCTGTGCCGAAAAGGAAAGGTCACCACTCGCTCTCTGCACACTGTTGACTACATGTCGTTCAGGAGGAGCATCGTAGCCAATTTTGCAGAAGCCATAGACCTGGAAAAACCTGATGTCAATGCAAAAGTGGACCTTTATAATGACAGTATTTCTACCACTTTCGACCAGCATGCCCCTGCTCGTGAAAAGGAGGTGCAACTAAAAACCCCATGCACCATGGTACGACAACGTGGGAAGTGGAGAAAGTCCAGTCCCAGATCATCGCAGGATAATGAGAACATGAAAAAGGCAGTAACGGAATATAACTACTTTTTAAAGAGGCCGAAACAAGAATATTACCGAGAGCTGATTAGGACCTGTGATTCCAGACAGGTCTTTCATGTCGCAAAGAGTCTTACTACTGAAAGGCCTGTGCAAACCCTACCAGCATACCTTCCTGAAACTGATATCGCACGTGAGTTTCTGAGTTATTTTACCAGCAAAATAGGCAACCTTCGAGCTACCTTGGAAATGGCATCGCGAAATACTGGTGTGGAGAATGATATCTAGATGGATTGTCGGCTTGAGAACTTTAAACCTGTCAGTGAAGAGGACATCTTGAAGATCATAAACCTTCTAAAGTAATATCATGTATGTCTGATTCAATACCAGCACAGGTCTTTAGGCAATGCATTGAGGTATATCTACCAGCCATTACAGATATTACAAACCAGTCTCTGCAGTCAGGAGTATTCCATGAAGCTCTCAAGTCTTCTTTGATTATACCTGATTGTCTTCGAAACTATCGGCCTATCTCAATCTTCCCTACCTCGGCATGATCATCTAACAAGTTGTATGTCAGCAACTTATGACCTATCTGAGGTACAATGCTCTAATTGCTTCAAGACAGTCAGCTTACAGAACAATATTTAGTGTTGAAACAGCTCTGACCAGGGTGCAAGATGACCTTTTGAAAACCCTTGATGACGGCAATGAAGCAATGTTGGTTCTCCTCGATCTTAGCTCAGCTTTTGACACTGTCGATGACAGCATCGTGCGGAAAAGGCTTTCAGCCTCCTTTGGCATCACATATGCTGTAAAAACATGTCTTGCCTACCTACCTGGATGGAAGGGAACAACAGGTACTCATTGATGGTAAGACGTCCAGCTCTGAAGTGATTACATGGGGAGTACCACAGGGGTCAATGATAGGGCCACTGTTATTCATCTGTTATACAACTCTTCTTCAGGGTATTGCAAAACAGCAAAACGTTGAGTGTATGATGTATGCTGACGACCTGAAGTTGTACACAGCTACGAATCCTGCTACAAGACACGAGTCAACAAAAAGACTAGAGATTCGCAATAGGATGAAGGATAACATGCTTGGTATCAATGATGACAAAACTGAAATGCTTCATTTAACATCATCCAGGAAGCGTGGCCGTAATCAGGAACTGTCTCCACTCATGGTTGGTGACACCAGCATCTGTAGCAGGACAACTGTACGAGATCTTGGAGTTGTGCTCGATAATCACTTACAGGGCAAGTCCACTCCAAAAATAACTTACTTTCAATAGAACCAGAAAAATCAGACAAACCAATCAAAAATAGTTGAGCAAAATCGGATAACTAATAAAAAAGTTATGAATTTGTAATGACATGAAAAACTTTGAAAATCACTACACAAATTGGCAACTCCTTCATTAATCTGTGACGTCATGTCCTCACTATCCACTAATTATTTTCTTTATATTGATAATATAAATTTCCTATTTTCCCCCTAAGAATCTTACTTCTTCACACCAGCATCCAAGTTAGATTGATAGTAATATGTTTTTGTGTGGATGCACTAATATAGAGTAATTTTTTTCCAGTTAAGTCATGAAAAATGTGAATTTTGATAAACTATGTATATAAAAATCAATAATTATGAATATACAATATTCAGAAAATAGTATCAATTCTTCAAAGTTCATGAATTTTTTGTTAAATATCATGCGAGCAATATGATACAAATCATATAACCTGGGCAAAGGCATGGGGAAATCAAGTTTTGGGGATAAAAAGAGAAATTAATGGGATTAAACTATATAAAGCAATCGACAAAAAGTGGCGATTTGTGTAGTGATTTCCATTGTTTTTTAGTTTTACATACTTTTTAAAAAATCCATAACTTTCTTTTTAGTTATCCGATTTTGCTCAAACTTTTTTTGATTGGTTTGTCAGATTGTTCTGCTTCTATTAAAGGCAAGTTATTTTTGGAGTGGACTTGTACTTTAACTCTACGTAAAAAATTTAACTCCATCTGTCGGAATGCATCCCCTTCTCTTTACAAAATCGGAAATATAAGAAATCTCCTCGACAATCACACAACTGAAATTCTTGTCCACTCCTTTGTTACCTCTCTTCTAGATTCTTGTAATTGTCTCCTCATCAATCTCCCCGATAAAGACATTGCCAAGCTTCATCGAATTCAAAATTCTGCTGCCAGACTAGTTTCTAAATTACTAAGGCAAGAGCACATCACTCCCACTCTACAGGAACTCCATTGGCTGCCCGTATCCCAGAAAATCCAGTACAAAGTCATTCTTCTAACTTTCAAGGCACTTTATCAACTCTGTCCCAGCTACATATCTGAACTTGTTACATCTTACGTACCCACTCGATCCCTCCGCTCTGCATCTCAACACCTCATTGAACACACGAACGACAGGACAAAGTCATACGGATCCAGAAGATTCCCATCTGCAGCTTCGCGTCTTTGGAACGCTGTCCCCACTACATTCCGAACCATCACAGACTTAACTTTCTTTAAATCACAACTGAAATCTTACTTGCTCAAAAACGCCTTCTGATGTCATTTAAACTGCATTATTATATTTCATCCAAATTTAATTACATTGCTGTACTTTGTCACAATTTGCTTTTATTTCTCTGTAATTGATGTTAAGAATGATTGATTATGATTAATCTTGTCCTCATTTTGATATTTCTTTAGTTCATGAATCAGTAGTTATGAGTAATTTGTTTGTTATATTATTTTAAAGCGCATTGTTATTTTCTCTGAAGATGAATGCGCTATAGAAGCCTAGGTTATTATTATTATTTTAGAATACATGATTCTACTTTTGCTTATAACAATAACAGAACAACTGCACAAATGTCATGAAACAGGAAATAAAGTCAATCCACTGATTTAGCATACACGTTTATCATAATCATAATTGAAGAAGCTCGTTTGACGTTATGATATTTCATGCCCAGATATTCACTCATAAGTTATATGTATTGCACACACACAAATATATACATACACTCAAACATGCAAGTTACATGGTTCAAGCGGTTTATTGATAATCAGGGTTAACGGTTTTTTCGTTAACCGTTGGACTATTAAGCATGATACGGAAAGGATTTTTCTTTTCAATTCATATATCTTACAACACATGGATTTATTTAGATCATTTTGTAGAAATACAACACACATGATATGCAAAAGCGTGCATCAGTGAATTAGCTTTAACGAAATATTATTGATACAGTGAAGCCTTCATGCTTGTTTCAACCAAACGTTTATCTCTGCGATTTTCCTGTAATATACAATTCTAATAGACATTTACCCTTTCCTTTAAACAATAGTTAATTCACTGTTTTTGTCATTATTTTTCATTTTATATATATATATATACAATAGGAGACCACCAAGCACGCACAAACGAGACCGCAGAAAAATGCATTTCAATTGGAAGAAAGAATATAGAAGAGAAAAAAAGTACACCCAATTATTTATGAAATATTGTACGACTCCTAAAGGTATACATTTTGTTTTGCTGTAAAGAACCTAAAGGAGGAACCATGGAACAAACAAATTCATCTTGTAATACCTGGAGGTTCCGCCGTGTTGATGCTGTTAATTGTACTTGCTTTGGTTGGTGGTATCATCCACTGTAGGAAGAGAGGAGGTAAGTATATAATTTTTTTTTGGAAGAGACGAGCTGTAACAGTTGTATTCTAATGAAAATGAAAATGAATTTGAATATGATACATGGTAGAAATGAGGTACAACGGATTGTATAATTTGTTTTCAAAAAAAAAAACTGTTTTAGTGATGACTGTTATGTTAATTATTCCTTTGGTTCCCACTGGCCTCCAAACGTAGCAACCATGTATGTCTTTCGTCGTAACGAAACCTGTGAATCTTAGAAGGAATAGAAAGAGAACCTGTTGAAAAATTATATACACTTTAGGCCTTACAGTCTCGTTTTAATTTGAACCTTGTAAACTTCAAGGCGATGGAAATCATTTTGTTCTTAATAGCACAGTGAACGATTGATGTCACTAATATCCAAAAATAGGTAAAGAAAGAAGGACAACAGTTAGGCTTATAGGACTAACACATATGATGAATTGAAATTGATGTTGCATCTAAGGCAATGTGAACGTGATGCGAAAGCATAGAGAAGAACATTTGAATATTAACAATATTTATATGTAACCTCCCACAGGCTACTCTATTGGAGAAAGTAAAACAAAGATTAAAAATTATTCCCCACTTGATTCTTTCCATGAAACAACAATTATAAAATAATATGTTAAAGTGAAAGGTATTCATCCCAATACTTAGATGCATGACACTTTTTTAAAAGTAGAAGTATCGTAAATGGAAGAAAACAAATGATGCTGGAGACCAATTGATTGTATGCCCCAAAATATTTGATGGTTACGGACTAAACAAGGACGATAATATTATTGACACCTCAAAATAAAATTCCATTTCGTGATTCACTAGTAGAAGGATCAGCAGCTCCAGCTATACATACCTCTGTAAATCTACCAGTTGATGAAACATCTCACACTAGCAAGCCAACATCAACAAGCGCTGTTCAGGTGAATTAAACTTATCGATAAACTTTCGTATGAATGTTTCAACAATTCATATATTTACTGAGTAAAATACTATCGCCAATATCTCAAAGAATTTAGCCACATAAGGGAAATTTCAATAGCATTTGTATAGTCTAAAAAGTCATTTTCGTATTATGCAATAAAGTCATTGTAATATTCGCACATTAAGAGATACATTAGGTATTTCGTTTATTTGATTCAAGATTCAAGATTCAAGATTCAAGGTTCAAGATTATTTTATTGGTCCATGCATGCAAACATTACATAGAAATTTTGCTTCCAATGGCCTTTTTTGACAGTGAAAAATACAAATGATAGAAAATGCAATATAACATTTAACAATAGTAGACGATATACATAAATATGGATAATCATTTATAATTTGCATGTGCCCCTCAATTTCATATTGTCTACAATTACCATGCGTCAAAAATTACCATGTCTCATAATATTTCCTGCCAGCCCCACATCCGCTTGCTTGGCCCCGATCCACAGTCTTCAGTTATCCGGTATCCGTTTAATTGCACTTCAATAGCTAACAATAACAATTTCAAATCCACTAGGAAAAAATATTATTATAAAGATAGATAGATAGCCGTATGTATAAAGTTATCGAGTCACAGTTGAATTATACACATGTATGGAGTTGGGGATGAATGAATTCCGAGAACGTGAAAGGCGAGTACGGGGAGGGCACAGTCTTATTCCAGAACGGTTAAACCTGAAACAATCATTGAGAAGATGAGTATTGTCTGTTATTATATTTTGAACTTTGGCAAGTAGGCGTTTTTCATACAGTGCTGGAACAGGGGGCAGATCTGATTCTATAACCCTCTGTGCGACTCTTCGAGTTTGATCTACCCTTCCCTTTTGCTCGTTTGACATGTTACCAACAGTGCAAATCAGGTTGAATGTCATTACGCTTTGGATGATCGATTGGTAGAAGAGCTTCAAGATGGTTCTATCGATATGAAAGCTCTTTAGTTTCCGTAAGAAAAACATCCTTGTGTTCGTTTTCTTTTGTACAGACAGACAGTTTTCCTTCCAAGAAAGCTTATCATCAATGATTGTTCCCAGGTATTTGTACTCATGTACCTGCTCAATGACGTCTCCATGAATACGGAGTGGCTCATGTATTGTATTGCCTTTCCGGAAGTCAATGATAATTTCTTTGGTTTTACTGGTATTCAATGAAAGGTAATGGTTGTCACACCAAAGGGCAAAGTCTTCAACTTGGGAGATGTATTCATGAGGGTCACTGAACAGGTAGCCTGTTATCACAGTATCATCAGCATATTTAACTAAACTGCAAGAGGTTTTGGTGCTCGTGCAATTACTTGTGTACAGCGAGAAAAGGACAGGAGATGAGACGCAGCCTTGGGGAGCACCTATATTGGTCATCATTTCATTTGACTGATGATTCCCAGCTTTGACTGACTGAATTCTTGAACTGAGGAAATTTTGGATACACAGGATAAGTCTCGGATTTACATTCATATCAATTAACATTCGTACCAGACAATGAGGAGCGATCGTGTTGAACGCACTCGAGAAGTCCGCAAAAAGTAAGCGAGTGTACGATTTAGCACGATGAAGATGCTCATATATCTTGTGGAGAAAAACAAGGGTAGCATCTTCAACACTTCTATTTGACCGATATGCAAATTGATATGGATCTATTAGACCTTGTGATTCTTTTAAAAATTCGACGAGAAAGAGCCTTTCAAAGCATTTCATGATGTTTGATGTGAGCGCCACCGGCCGGAAATCATTTGGTTCCTGAGCTTTGTTTTTCTTAGGGATAGGTATAATTGTGGAAGTCTTCCACAGTTTGGGTATAACCCCTGTATCCAAGCACATTTGAAAAATATGACATAACAATGGGGCTAACTGTTGGTTACAGCACTTCAGTAGTCTATTACAAATGCCATCTGGGCCGCTTGCTTTGTTTACCTTTACCTTTCCTGGTACATTTCTGACATTCTCCTCAGTTACACAGATTCTGTTACTACCACCATCAATCTGTGAAATTAAGTATTCTAAGTGACCTTTCAATTCACTGTTTTCCTTACGAAAGTCATGTACTTCGAATCTACCATAAAAACTATTGAGTTCATCAACAAAGTCTGCAGAAAAGTCCACTGGTTTTTTCTTGCCTTTGTATCCCGTAATTGATTCCATCGCGCGCCATGCTGCTTGAGTGTTGTTCTGCGAAAAGTTACGTTCAAGTTTGCGTTTATAAGCCAATTTTACAAGACTTAATGTCTCGGTCAATCCGTGTTTGAACTTCTTTTAGCTGACTTCGATCGCCGCTCCCAAACACCTCTCTTTTTTCCCGCAGCAGCTTCTTCAGCGAACTCCTGACTCATGGTTTATCATTAGCATAAACTCTTTGTTCCTTCACGGGTATTATTGTCTCAGCACAGTATCGAATGTACTCAGAAAGTACATCAACCGACTGATCCATTGTGTTGTGCGATTCGAAGAACAGATTCCAATCCGTTGATTCATAACATGCCCTAAGTTCATCAATTGCTTCCTCGGTCCAGCACTGACGAACTTTTGTTGCCGGCTTGTTTCTTTTGAGCTTCTGTTTATACGACGGTGTTAGTAAGACATTAGGGACTTTTAGATTTTACACGACGAGAACGTGGACTGCCACGGTGACACCCTTTTAAGGTAATGTGACGTCCTTTTAAGGCACTGCCGGGCACGGGCCAGTGCCTTGAAAGAATGGCACACGTGGCAGTCCACGTTCTCGTCGTGTAAATCTAAAAGTCCCTATTGTTGTGATCGGATGCACCGAGCTGTGGGCATACCTTTGTTTTGTATGCCCTGGGAACATTTCCATAGCAACGATCTAGAGTCGCATCGTTACGCGTGGGTTGCGTAACGTACTGATCAAAAGTAGGCAAAACATTTTTAAGTGTGCACTGATTAAAATCCCCGTTGACAAATTTCGGGCTATCAGGCGAGGCAGATTCCAAACGGTTTATCCTATCAGCAACTACCTGACTAGCCTCCCTTACGTCCGCCCCGGGATGGATATAGACAACCATCACAAATATCTGGCTAAATTCTCTCGGCAGATAGAAAGGGCGAAGTCCCACAATCATAAACTCAATATTTGGGGTACACAGTTTTTCCTTGATTGTCCAGTCATTACACCATTGATTATTGATATACATGCAGACACCTCCACCACTAGATTTCCCGGAATCAACTGTCCTATCTGATCTGGCCAGATGGAAGTTTCCCATGGCTACTAGTCAGGTGGCTTAGTGAAATTATCGTTACTTGCCGGATAAAAGCACCATTTTTGGTACATGGCTCCCTTAGGACCTACTAAACGATATTAGGCTAGGAGCCCCCGGCAAAAAATTCATTTTAAGGGTGTGGGGGCAGGGGCGTCGTTTGGAGCCCCCAAATAATTTTATAACGTTGATGTGTTGTTGTACAAATGCCATTTTTGGTACAGGGCTTCCTTAGGACTAACTAAACGATATTAGGGTAGGAGCCCCCGACAAAAATGTCATATAAGGGCGTGGGGCGGGGGCGTGGCCTCGTAGCCCCCAAATAATTTAGAAGGTAATATAACATTTATATGTTGTTGTATAAATGCCATTTTTGGTACAAGGCTTCCTTAGGACTAACTAAACGATATTAGGGTAGGAGCCCCCGACAAAAATGTCATATAAGGGCGTGGGGCGGGGGCGTGGCCTCGTAGCCCCCAAATAATTTAGAAGGTAATATAACATTTATTTGTTGTTGTACAAATGTCATTTTTGGTACAAGGCTTCCTTAGGACCTACTGAACGATATTAGGGTAGGAGCCCCCGGCAAGAATATCATATAAGGGTGTAGGACAGGGGCGTTGCCTCGTAGTCCACAAATAATTTGTAAGGTACAAAACATTGATTTGTTGTTGTACAAACGCCACTTTTGGTACAGGGCTTCGTTAGGACCTGCTGAATGATGGTAGGGTAGGAGCCCCCGGCATACATATTCATAAATGTGTGATTGGGGGCCCA
Organism: Mesocentrotus franciscanus; assembly: GCA_037976565.1. NCBI lineage: Eukaryota > Metazoa > Echinodermata > Echinoidea > Camarodonta > Strongylocentrotidae > Mesocentrotus > Mesocentrotus franciscanus. The sequence continues at coordinate 21,162,955 of CP137667.1, forward strand.
TGGCGTTTGTACAACAACAAATCAATGTTTAAATTACCTTACAAATTATTTGTGGACTACGAGGCGACGCCCCTGTCCCACTCCCTTATATGGTATTCTTGCCGGGGGCTCCTACCCTAATATCGTTTAGTAGGTCCTAAGAAAGCCCTGTACCAAAGGTGGCATTTGTACAACAACAAATAAATGTTATATTACCTTCTAAATTATTTGGGGGCTACGAAGCGACGCCCCCGCCCCACACCCTTATATGATATTCTTGCCGGGGGCTCCTACCCTAATATCGTTCAGTAGGTCCTAAGGAAGCCCTGTACCAAAATGGCATATGTACAACAACAAATAAATGTTATATTACCTTCTAAATTATTTGGGGGCCACGAGGCCACGCCCCCGCCCAAAACCCTTATATGATATTTTTCCGGGGCTCCCACCCTAATATCGTTCAGTAGGTCCTAAGGAAGCCCTGTACCAAAAATGGCATTTGTACAACAACGAATCAATGTTATAAAATTATTTGGGGCTCCAAAAAGACGCCCCCGCCCCCACACCCTTAAATTGAATTTTTTGTCGGGGGCTCCTAGCCTAATATCGTTTAGTAGGTCCTAAGGGAGCCATGTACCAAAAATGGTGCTTTTATCCGGCAAGTAACGATAATCGATAAATTTGACGCTAAGCCACCTGACTATACCTCTTCATCGGGTATAGACTGATTTAACCAGGTCTCTGAAAAACAGAGCAAACATGATTCTCGATATTCATAAAGAGAACGGGTACTAGTGCGAAGTTCATCCATTTTATTGCGTATCGAGCGGACATTTCCGAGTAAAATTGTGGGAAGTGGTGGTTTTGACTTACGATTCCGAACGCGGTTTCGCGTCCCTCCTCTTTTCCCGCGCTTTCTCGGCTTAATCTCACGGGGAAAGTGTTCGTATCCATCAGGCTGGGGTACGGGTACTCGCGGGCGGTGTGCGAGTAGATCACAACGAGTGTATGTAAGTCCATTTGGCGGAACAGGATGTCCAGAGATTACCACAAAATGACAGGAAATGATGAACAACACAAATACAAGCGCACATACACGTAACACAAGAGTTTCACCTGACATGATGAGAGATAAATAAACATTAACACATCGTTTTAAGTGAAAAAAAAACAGGAAAAAGTTAAAGTCAAAACAGAGAGAAAAGGCCAAAGGTGGTCGCTACCGAGCAGCGCCCTCTATCTATATCTTTGGCAGTGTTTGGTCGTATCCATTGTTATCTTTTTTTGTTTAGTTATATATGTTCGTTTGTATGAATATTTTGACTGATCTGATAAGATGATTAAAAAGAAAGTCCCGTGTCATCTTTCTCTTGTTAATTCATCAAGTATAGTACGGTCTTTTACTTCACCATCAGTCACAATTTTTCCTTTGGTTAACAGTCTTTGGACCTGACCTTCGACAAGTCAGACATCAGAAATACACTTTCCGATGTTTCCGAAGAGCCCCATACCTACATGGCCATGAAGCCTATAATGAAGTGCAAATCTCCAGCCAGTAATAACCAACAGGTCTCCCATCTCAACACCTCAGTTGACGACCATGGTGATGCTGTGCATTACGTTAGCCCAACTCTCGTCCGCAAGCAATTGAAGGCACACCCTTATCTGAAGGAGGAGCCTACTTATGTAAACGAAGAAGGTGCGTCAACTTACTATGAAATAAGTACAGATATTCTTTACATTGTTTAGGATCACACTGATGGTCCTGATGATATATTTACAACATTATCTCTAAAGAAAGGGAATTAAAGTGTCATTTGGTGAAATCAGTGTTACTTACTAAATAATTATTTGTGTGAGTATGTTTTACGACCTTTCCCTGTAACGAACACAATATACGAATTGTATTTTAATCATAGCAATGATGCAAATGATAGTAACAAAGCTTTTAAAAAAAAGTTAAAATTTTCCTTATTACAATCGTATAATACAGGTACTTAGAAATGTATTGCGGTTGAACATCTCCTTCCCAATTTTTGTTTCTTCTCTCTTTTCTTCTGCCCATCTCTAAAAATCCATACTACTTGCCATCATGTTTTTGCTCTTTTTGTTTCAGCAATCTCAAGGATTTTGTGCGCTCCCTATTTCGTGCTCGATCTCTACTATTTTTCTTTTCTCTCCTCTCCTTCTCTCCAAACGCAGCCCACATTTTCTTTTATTTTTCTTTTTTTCTGTTCTTTCTTCGTCATGTAACTTGTTTACGTCCTCTTGTTTCCAGTCATTACGTGTTTTAATAAATGTTGTCTCTGTCGGCCGCTATTCTTCTTTGATTGTTTATGTATTCTATAATCTTTTCACACTTATTATCATCTGAGGGGTCCACAATTTACAAGCTGTGCTTTTCAGTGGACCTCTCCATTTCCTCAAAATATAATTGCAGTTAAATTTATAATTCTATTTTTGACTTCCTCAAATGTAAAAATTACTGTTAAGATGTGTTTCTTACAAATGTAACTATGTTTTGTATACATTTTACATTGTATTCGTTATTATATATTGTATTTTGTTGGAAATGAAAAAAATAAAAATGAATGAATGAAAGTACAGATATTCTTAACATCGTTTAGATAACTATGATGGTCGTGATGATGTGTTGACAACGTAACTGTACAGAAAGGAATGTGAACTTTGGTTACCTCATTACTCTCGATTTAAAGAGAAAATTGTTCGGTTACATTTAACTGTTTTGTTACAACTTCTCTTCTCTGTATAAACAAAACGACTCCGATCATACAAATTATGCAAATGACAAGAATTTTCAAGTGTGAATGGAATTAAAAACATTTGAACTTTTGTTTGTCTAAATTTCACTATTATGTATCACGCCCTTTCTTTGTACGTATCAGAAAACAAACACTGAATTTCAGTCAAAGTTATTGTGAAAGGGATAGAACATATAATCATTAACACAATTGTATGAACAGTTTTTGTGTGTTAGCGTTTCTATTATATATGTTTCACATCCTTTCTTTGCACTCAAATGAAAATCTGAATTCAAATCGTAGTTAGGATGAAAATAGTATGAATTTAAGTATGAAATGACTATTTGATTGTATGTTTCTACTGTGAGTGTAATTTTGATATTATGTTTCACATCCTTCTCTGAAATCTAATAATATGTAAAACTGTAATTTAATCATAACAAATAATGATGAAAATTATTACATTTCTCTCAGTTTCTTTTGTGTATTATCAAGAATAATGAGATGTTAAGGCATATTGCACTCACTAGAAAATATCTCAGGTAAAAAAAATTATTTCACCGGAATACTTAATAAGTGGTTCTTGCAATGATATAATAAAAATACAGAGCGGTATATAGGATACATTAATCCATGTTCACGTTATTAGAAGATTATAGTGTAATGTATATAGCAAAAGACGGAGATAGTTCATGTACATTTAAGAACAAGAAGTGGCTTTAAAAAGCGTAGCACAATTTTGTACTGTATGGAAGATCGAAATGAGGGAGTCTATCAAATATGTGAATGTTTTATTTTCATTCTAACACTTGAATTTTCCCATGAAGTCCATGGTATGCATATGACAAGTAATTATAATGAAACGTGTAAAATAAAACAAACGTTTGTAGCTATCATTTCATCACAGATTTGTTTGCGGAACCAAATGATAAGTATTACTTTATGGAAGTAGATTGACAGCTTCAATCAATTTATAATAATAATACTGAGAGTAAATTTATAATTTGCTTTGTCCACTTGTCTATTAAGTACTTGATGTAATGCCTGCCCCCCAAGGGAGCAGATCAAGGGGTGGGGTATACATAACCCCTAAAGTCTAGGCGTTGTGACGTGCGCCTGTAATCCAGCTAACAGTGGAAGTTACAAACTGATTCAGCCGAGGACGCAGGTTCGAAACTGTCACGTATTTCGGATGGTGACGTTAAAGGTCGGTCCCCATACGTAAATAATCATATCTGATTGATACACGTCTGTAAAAACCCAATACACACACACACGTGTGTGTAAAAACATATTTATAATAAGATGATTATATTAAAACAGAAATTTGCAATACACTCGTATAACAGCGATTGGTCTAATAGTAGACTAGTTGACGCAACCTAGTCCGTTCGCATAAAATAGGGCTTACAATGAACCCAAGGTCAACTTGGTGTCCGTGTGCGCTCTTTTTTAAATTAAATGTTATTCTTGATTTTTAAAGTTAATTTCATACATTCTATTTATTTTTAGTTACACATTAATATAGATGACTGTAATAGTAGTGAACAATTAGTTTTTAGACATGCTATCAAAATATTTGAAATAGGTTTAGAACGTCCTAAAATGTGTATAAACAAAAATATCTTACTCCCATCTTCAATGGAGTAGTGTGCTTTCGCGATAAATATTTATTAGCTTCATTGCGACCCCCTCATCAGTGGCGGATCCAGGGAGGGGGCCCGGGCCCACTCCCCTAGAAAAAAAAACACATGTAAAAACACCCTTTTGGGGGAAAAAAAGAAGATGGGCCCCTCCCTAGCACTCAAGGGGTGGTGAAAAAAATTTTCTTAAATTTTGAAGGCAAAAATTAATTTGCTCACCACCCCCACTGAGCGGAAAATCGGCCGGCACGGTTTTCAAATTTTCGCACGAATTGAGCCCCTTTTTTTAAAATCAATTTACAATAAATACGAAACCAAAAATAAATGACAAATGTCAATGACATAAGCTGAGAAGAGATGCAGCCAAACAAATAAGGACGATACTGCATTTCCTTGACAACGGTGAACTAAATCAAAATACATGTAATGTATTTTGTCCGTCTTTATTTACGACCAGAGCCTTAAAGCTCCATATTGAGATAAATTTGATTAACGTGTTGGCTTGTTTTAGATTTGTTAAACAAGACTAGGAGGGATCAATTGATAGCAGATTACTTGAAACCTTTCCGAAAGAGGAATAGAGAAAGATTGTGAATGTGTGTTTATGTGTGTGTTTATGTGTGTGTTTACATGAATGTGAGAGAAAGAGAGATATTCGGGGGGGGGGGAGGATGGTGTAACGAATGAAATAGAGATTAAGGCAATCGTGAAATATGTAAAAGAACTGAAGACAACATTGACAAAGAATTTATTCTGACTTAGATAATAAAGCGGAGTAGAAAGGCATAGAGAGGATCAGAAAAAGATTGAGATATACATTTTGAAACATGAGGGAGAGAGAGAGAGATGAAGTAAGAGATAGAGAGATAAAAATGAGAAAGAGAAAGAAAAAGAGAAAGAGAGAGAGAGAGAGAGAGTGTGTGGGAGGAGGGGGGGGGGAGGGGGCGAGGGAACATAATTCTAGCTCAAATTAACTTTATTTATTTGCAATGTCATCTTTGTTTGTGTCTGAATATTAAAAGCTGGCACTGCGCGCTGGTTTTTTACATGCAAGTATTTAAAGAAAATTAATCGTTGTGCAACTTTGTCGACCATGAGATTGCATTAAAATTATAAGCTGCTGTCAAATTAGAACTTCTATGGTAAATCAACTCTGTGAGTACTAAAGATTTATATTTAATCCTGCAGTGAAATCAATCTGCTTAATTGATTATCGTGGGGGTGTCGTGGTATAGTGGTTCATTCACTTGACTCTCAATCTTGGTGTTGAGGGTTCGAATCCCAGCCCGGTACGAACGTCCTTTGGCAAGACGTTTGCCACTTTCCACCCAGATGTAAATGGGTACCAGGCAATTGATGGGGTAAAAATCATGATAATAATTGCAGGGCCTTCATGAAGAGCAGCTAAGATGCTGATGAGGTTTCCTGGGTAAACACAATTATCATTATAAATACGATGCAAGGTAAATTATATTAAACATATATACTTTGTTGAACATTCAATGATTTGATTGCTTGGACATTACAGTTATAGTCCATTCACATTGACGAGATCGACCCAGACTAACAAGATACCGAACACAAAATAACATTATTACCAATGGCAAAAAATCGGTCGGTGTGGAGTCGGTGTGACTGAGGCGTATGCCTCGTTGTCATTGGCCAATTATACACAGGATCGCTGGTATTGTATCGTACAGTCATGTTTTTTTTTTTGGTTTTTTAGTTAGGCTTCGTCAAACTTTGTTATGTTTTTACTTGGGGAGGGGGGTTATTACGATAATATTTATTAATTCATTCATAATTTGAGTTGTGTATATTGTGTACTCTATAAGTTTTATTGTAATTTGAAATAAGTTGTATTTTGAACATGTATTGCATCATTTTGAAAGAATACAATAAAGAATATTACCACAAAAAAATGTGTGTATGCATGAGGGGTAGAAAGTCTCTTTTGTTGTTTTTGTTCTTGTTGAGTTTTTTTGTTGGTTTTTTAAATAATAATTCTCTATCTTCAGTGGTAGTATTATGTTTTATTTAATTTTTAAAAATATTTTATGTACAAAACATTGTTTGATAACAAAAAAAGAAAGAAATAAGTAGGCCTATGTATATTTTGAAAATTATTCTTCTGTATAGCGTTTCGTATCGTTAATTTTTGTTTTCTTTTGTCCTAACAAATTCAGGCATACCTTTCAAAAATGTCTTTATTTCGCCAGTAGTTATCAAAGCTGTTGTAAATGTTATTATTTTTTCAATTTTTAATACGATTACACAAAACACATACCTTTACCGACACAAATATCGCATTAGGCCTACTAGGCGAAATAAAATTTCTGGAATTATTTTTTGCTCAAGCCTTGTGGAATCAGTGTGAGAGTGTGAAAACATGATAGTACCTGTCATATTTTGAGAGCTATAGTTTGATCAGGTTGATCATATATATATATATATATATGTATATATACGTGACCAGCTAAATTGAGTTAATGATGGTCACTAATGAGGACTCTAAAACCCGTGTAAAGAAATGACATAAAGGTATAGGGCATAGTAATACCATTACATAATCAAAATTCGTAAATTGATTTGTATATATATTTTTGTACTATACTTTCCTTGGGGCAAGTTTCAATATTAGTCTCTGTATCGGTCGAAATATGGACATATTTCACCTAAATTACATGTAAACATTATTTATTAAGAAGAAAAAGAAAAAGAAAAGAATTCGGAAAAAAAACAATAGGAACGAAACAATTGTATCAATTATCTCACATTTCTAAGAATTATTTAGATATACCTATAGTAACTCTCAATACTCTGCATAGCTTGTTACTTTTATAAGCAAGGTAAAGTTTCATATTATGTACGGCTAATTTTTGTGTATGCCCTGTGTCACACTATATGTTTTTATTTCAATACACGAGTACGTAATTAGCAGATCGTACAAGTAACCCCTGACATTACCAGAACTTTTAATCATGGAGAGATGCATCTTACTGTATTTAAGGCTCTTGAATATCCTTATCTTCTTTAAATTGATACCCCAATTGGTTTATCATGGAAGACGACGTTAGTACGTACCGAGTACGGTAAGTTACATATCTTTCATAAGCACGCGTTCAGTATTTATCTCCGTCAGTGCATAATAGCATATACATGGTCAATGGGATGCAATTTGGTACAGCATTGACCTTCCTGTGTATACATGGACTTATCTTTGGTAGATGGCGCTGTTCACCTTGCTGTAAATATATGTCTTGACCAGCTTTGGTTTGGAAATTACAAACACATAACAAGGTGGTGAATTTGTCTTTGGATAAAACTCTCCCATTGGCAGTGTTAGTATATCTTTCGTATATGGAATATTGCTGGAGGCCTATTTGGATATCAGGTACAAAAGAAGGAATGTTTAAAGGTGTTAAATCTATTTCAATATATGAAATGAGGGTACAAAATAATTTTTTCCAGAACCTACCATCATCCGAATGATTGGAGATTGGTGATTAGTTGGGGTTGCGTAATGAAATCCTGGATCATTGGACGAGACTGACGGCCGAAGAGATCAACACCCCACGAGACGAGGGTAATATTCAGGCTTTTGACCTGTAAATTAGACTTTAAACTATAGAGCCAAGGTTTCTTGTATTTATTGTCTCCGTCATTTATCCTGTTCAGCCTGGGTAATGCTACTGAAACGAGAAGGGATATGCTCTTCTTCTTCTTCTTCGAAATCGTCGTCGTCTTCTTCTTCTCTTCATATTTTTCTTTCATTTGTCAATTTCCAGTAACAGTTTCGCCTTTCTCGGTCTTTCTCGGTCGCCGCACCCTTTCTGTTCCCTTAACTTATCGGATATAAGGACATTGCTCACCGGATAGTAATGAGCAAAATCTGCTCCCTGAGATAATAATGGTTAACCTTGGTGTATGTCCCGTATCTTTGTGCACAGAACGACGTCGATCACTCATACCACTATTTTGGTCGACAGTTTTTGTTCCTTCTCAGCTTGAACGCAATTCCCGCGAGCTGATAACGCTTTGTTTTCAATGCCATGGATTGTCTTTGTTTACTTGTACACTGTCCCTCAGCGGAATAACTGGTAAAATCTTCATAAGCAAAAACATACCGGTCCGACTTAGGGGTCGAAGCAGTTGTTGCAAATATAAGAAAAGAGAGAAGCCTAAGAGTAGAAAAGGAGCAAGAATGACTACAAAAAAAAAAAAAAAAAAAACAGACAAGAAGTCGGAAGAGAAGCAAACTGACGCAACAATTGTCTAATTCATTAAATTTTAAAAATAATTATCTTAATGTACCTATATAAAATTTCGACAATGCATAGCTTGTTACTTATATGCGCAAGGTAAATGTTCATACTACGTACGGACGATTTTTGTTTATACCCTGTGTGTATATATGTATCTATTTCAATACACGAAAATATAATTAGCAGAGCGTACAAGTAACTCCTGACATTCACACCTCTTTTAAACATGGATAGATGCAGCTTACTGTATTTAAGGCTCTTGAATATCCTTATCCTCTTTAAATTGATACCCCAATTGGTTTATCATGGAATACACCGTTAGTATATATCAAGTAGATTAAGTTACATATCTTTTACAGGCATGCGTTCAGTATTTGATAGCATATCCATGGTCAATGGGATGCAATTTGTACAGCATTGACCTCCCTGTGTATACATGGACTTATCTTTGGTAGATGGCGCTGTTCAACTTGCAGTGAACAAATGTATTGACCAGCTTTAGTTTGAAAATTACATACACATAGAAAGTTGGTAAATTGGTCTTTTGAAAGAACTCTTCCATTGTTACTATTGAAATATATGTATGTATATATTACTTATTTATTCCATATATTGAATGACGCTGGAGGCAAATCCTGATATCAGGTACAAATATAGGAAAAAACATAAATATATTTAAAGGCCATACATCTCTTTCAATATATGAAATGAGTGTGCAATATTTTTTCTTCTTCTCCGAACCTACCATACCATCATCCGAATTTTTGGAGATTGGTGATTAGTTGGGGTTGCGTAATAAAATCCTGAAGCATTTGACGAGACTTACGGCCCACGAGATTAATACCCCAACGAGACGAAAGTTATATTACTGCTGTTGACCTGTAACTTAGATTTTAAACTATAGCGCTAAAGTTTCTTGTATTTATTATCTCCGTCATTGATCCTGTTCAGACTTGTTAATGCTATTGAGACGAAAAGGAATATGTTGTTTTTGTTCTTCTTTGAAATCATCGACGTCTTCTTCTTCTCTTCACAATTTGCATTCATATGTCAACAGCTAATTTCCGGTAACAGTTTCGCCTTCATCGGCCTTTTTCGGAGTTGAGAACTACAACATCCCTAGAGAATTTCATATCGAAGTTAAAATTCTACCTTCCTAGCAATGCTCGACACGAAAATATGGCACCTATTCGGACTCTTATTCCTCATCTATTTTTCTTTTGCGCCTAGTAAGGGAAGTTAATTTATTTTTAAATCTACGAACTAGCTTCTTTCCCAAAGATTCCGTTCCAAGGAACCTTTGCCATCTGATTTCCTCATGCACTGAATTTTTATTTCCACGAGAGTTGACACAGCTAATGGATATATTATTTCCAAAAACTTGCTGTGTATGCTCAGCTAATAAAGAAAGTGGATACTTATAATAAGATTTTCAAATAACTATTTAATGTACACTTATCATTCATATCAAAATAAACATAAATTAATCCTCTTTAAGATGATATGCAATTGGATTCATACCATTCACTCTTGAGTGAGTATAGCCATTTAACAATAATATGGTCTCTGAAAGAATATCGCGAAAATGGAGCATCTGGCCATTCAAATGTTTTAATGAGCGTATCCATCTCATAGTGTCAAATTCAAACAATGAAAAAAAATGAAAGAAAAAAACAACAACATCTCAATGACGAGAAACACGAAAGGAGAGGCATCCTGACCTGTGTTTGTCAAGAACCGTGCAGTGATGAAACTACAGTTGACATCCAGAGCTTAATCCTCCCCATAGTTTATCATTCTTTGTATGCATTGTTGAACAAGAATACCTTACGGGTGCTCATGTTCATTACATTCGAATGGCTACTTGTTCTATTTTCTTTGAGTTTCTTAATCAGACCTTCCAATAATTAAACGGATTTGCCCATCCAAGTGTAAAAGTTTAAAACTAGATCTTGATTGATGTTGGGAGAGTGTCATTTCTCCTTTAATTTGATGTATATGAAGAGTTTCATTCCAAAAGGAGCTAAATCCACTTTGGGTACTTCTGAGTAAATCGCCTTTTTTAATTTCTCCACTTTCCATTTAGTAATGTACCTTGGTGTTGTTATATATGTTAAATGTGTCACCCTGGACCAATAATATATGATTAGAAAAATCTACCAGTTATTTCTGATTTTTACTAAATTTTTAGATTTTTATTTTTCGTGGATTTAGCTCCTTTTGGAATGAAACATGATTTTGTACCGAAAATTTGTCATATTTTCTCAATAAAATCACTGAAATTTTTAAAATTAGTAGCAAACCTTTCCTTTTAAATAATAATAGTGAAATAACAACTAAAAATACCCTTTGAAAAGAAAGTAAACAACATATCCGAGTTTCATTCCAAAAGGAGCTAAATCCGTTTCATTCCAAAAGGAGCTAAATCCATGTTTCATTCCAAAAGGAGCTAAATCCACAAAATCTAAAAATTTAGTAAAAATCAGAAATAACTGGTAGATTTTTTTCTTCTCATATATTATTGGTCCAGGGCGACACCTTTAACATATATAACAACATGAAGGTACATGGCTAAAGGGAAAGTGGAGAAATACAAAACGTGAAAGTACCCAAAGTGGATTTAGCTCCTTTGGAATGAAACCGAATTGATTTAGCTCCTTTTGGAATGAAACATGATATTGTACCTAAAATTTTTCATACTTCCTGGTGAAATTTTAGAATGTGATATAGTGCATTTTGTCCCCATGTAGGAAATCATCATTTTAAGACAAAAAACTCAATTTTGATAAAATATGGATTTAGCTCCTTTTGGAATCAAGCTCTTCATATGTCATCTTATTTTATTAACGATTTATATGGCAATTTTGAGCAATAAAGAGAGTCCACTTTCTTTGCTCGCTGAGTGTATGAAGTAGTAGTACTACTACTATTACTACTACTATTACTACTACTACTACTACTACTACTACTACTAATAATAATACTACTACTACTACTACTACTACTACTACTACTACTATTACTACTACTACTACTACTACTACTACTACTACTACTAATACTACTACCACTAATACTACTACTACTACTACTACTACTACTACTACTCTACTACTACTACTACTACTACTACTACTACTACTACTATTACTACTACTATTACTACTACTACTACTACTAATAATAATAATACTACTACTACTCTACTACTACTACTACTACTACTACTACTACTACTACTTCTACTACTCGATGAACCATTATCCCTTATCAGGTATTGGTTGCCCGAATCCTCCATCTCCGATCTCCTTTGTTCCCTATTATTGCAGCTGTCAGATATAGCTCCTAGACCTCTCTCATATATCTTTTAATGTTATCCTTCAACAGATTTATCGGCCTTCCTTTTTCTCTGCTTCCTTCCACTGCTCGCGTCATAACTTCCTTTGCTGTTTTAGTGTCCAAACCATGTCAATCTCTTCTCCCTAACCTTCTCCAGGATGTTAGCTACCATGAGGTAGACGACTATCAAGTAAAAATAAGATAGTGAGAGGGAGAACAAGAGAAGGGAAGAGAATATACATGTATAATAACAAGGATAGAAGCAGAGTGGAAAGGGAATGAGAGAGAAGCTAAGAGCGAGAAAGGAGAGAGAGAGAGAGAGAGAGAGAATGAGAGGACAGGAGAGGGGCGGGGGCATGGAGGGCAAAGCACGTGGCTAATAGTTAGCAAATAGATTCATTCACATAATGACTTAATTGTATGCTTTCGGCATATGGAGACCATGACAAAGAAGGAAGGCCGTGTACGCAGTACTTACCCCGCTATGCATTTCGCAGCTATTGTTCACATGGACTTTGTTCGTTTCAACTTGGATTCAATCATTACATAAAAATGCGGTAGCGTGTGTTCCAGATGAGTTTCACTTCTTTAAAGGGAACCAAAACCTTCATCCTAAGTTACCTTTATTGTAAAGTTTAAACGATTTGAATAAGATTTGTAAAAAATAGAACAAAATCAGGCAAGGTATAAGGAAGTTAAAGCTACAGAAATAACTTGTCACCAGAGGGCGATATTTAATTTGATGGCGTCATTTGTGGACAACTCTCCTTGCCTTCTGATCATGGAATTTCACAATTCATTCATTTTCTTCGTATTCATTTGTGTTCAATATCCGACTTCATAAAATGTGAAGTAGAATATCATTTTGCATTCTATTTCTTGTTTTCAGGGGAGTAGATTATCTCAATCACAAGAAAGAAGGAAAAAACATGAAATTCCATGATCAGAAGGCATGGAGAGTTGTCCACAAATGACGCCATAAAATTAAATATCACCCTCTGGTGACAAGTTATTTCTTTAGCTTTAACTTCCTTATACCTTGCCTTATTTTGTTCAATTTTTCACTAATCTTATTCAAATCGTTTAAACTTTACAATAAAGGTAACTTAGGATGAAGGTTTTGGTTCCCTTTAACTGTATTGAATTGAATTAATTTTTTTGGGAACATGCAAATCCGATTACATGATACAGTGATACAACATAATTATATAAAATACAACAACTTTGTGAACGTGTATACAATATAAGATTTATCAATGTTTACACTAAAATGAAATGTAATTTATAACACACTACCAAGAATTGGTTCGTTAATAAATATGCAGAAGAAGGGCTACCACAGTAATCAAATAAAAATATCTAGGTAACTTTAAAAAGTACAAAATTCAACCCCCCCCCCCTCATTGTCATTGCAGCTAACCTCACACCATCTCTTCTTCCTACAAATCAATTATGATAGTACATTTTGAATGAATAACATAAAAGGTGTAAGTCAGCATAGTATTGTTTGTTGTTATATCATTGAATTGTTGTTATATCATATCTACTATGTTGCATATGTCATATCTTATTGCTAAAAGCAAGGTAATTTAATGATTAATACAAAAAAAGTCAGTTTGTTTAATGAGATACTGTGCATGTAATCCACTATCTTCAAAATTAGGAGTCGGTCGCTACATTATGTAGGGAAATGTATTAGTCATACAGGAGGCCAAGTACCCGCAACTATCGTGTTTACGAATTACGGATCAAAACTGAAACAGACCTATACAGAGAGGTTCTATGTAACCTATCCTCGAATGTATATTAATAAATTATGTTAATGGTATTACCGACCATTCTAAGCGCTTTGTCATGTGATTGCTAATCTGGTAGCTGTTTCTACTGGCAACGGCTCACGGCCTGACACGCGATTTCATATAAGAGTTCTTATCCCACGAAAAAAAAAAAAATGTGTGCGTGCATTTGAAGTTGCAATAGATCAAATAAAAATGGGTAACTCTGTGACGTTTCTTGCGACGTCTCATCTTGTACTAAACAGGAGTCTTTTCTCTGAAGAACATACATAATGTATTAACACTGCCCATAAAGTTGGAAATCTTTCACGAAATTATTGTGACAATATGGTTTATTATTTATGAATGAGGTTTATATCTCAGAACTTTAATGATCAATCACTTTGACTCCTTAGTTTGATTCATTAAGTCCTGAGAAAATAATTATAAAGGTTCCATATTAATAATATATCATATTCTCACAATCACTTCGTGAAAAGAGCTAACCAAAAATCAATTCAACTTTATGGGCAATAGTGTGTATATATAATTAATGGAAATAAATATTTTGCGTCCCTTTCTCATTGATCCTACTTACCGCCTTCCTTTTGGTATATAACATTAGTGGTTGCCAAATCTGCCTCCACCGGGATTCGAACCGGGTCTGTTAGCTCTGTACAGCAAACGCCTGTACCACTAGACAACGGATATATAAATATACTATTCGATATGTCATCCACGTTTCGGCTTGATAAAATAACGTAAACATGATGAAGGAGAGAAGGCTCATTCTTACATCCAAAGGTTTTTACCAGGTCACAAATTTTCCACGTTTGAACGTCTTTATCTTAAATTGTCTTTAGTAATAATAAGATAGAGAGGGAGAACAACAGAAGAAAATATACATGGGTAGAAAAGGGGATAGAAGCAGAGTGGAAAAGGGAAATACAAAGAATGTATGAGCTACAGAGAGACAGAGAGAAGGGGGGGGGAGTGGAGAAAGGAAAAGAGAGAAGAGAGTAGATAATAGAGTAAAAAATCGAAGTTAAAGCAATTTAACGAAAGGATTAAAAGAGAAGGAAAGAAAGAGAGAGAGAGAGAAATGCAAAAAGAGAAGAAAATGGAAAATGAAGAAATGAAAGAAAGGTTCGTGATACGTACGTAATAGTAATAGTTCGATAAAGATGGAAGTGTAAGGTACACTTTTAAATGGGAAAGTAAAAATGACCGGAGTCTTGATATTGACATATTATCAAAATTCTGTACAAAATAGGTTTTTGCTGTATATAGTGTATGTGGCTAATAATTAACATTGTATGCATTCGACATACAAAGAAATAATCCCGTTGTTCGCTGTCTGCTGTCCGCCATGCAAAACGCAGTTAATGTACATATACAAAGAAGTGAACGTGCACGCTTTGCGCTGTCTGATCTGTTGTCCGCAACGCATGACGCAGTTTATGCACAGATGGCCTATTGTGTGTGGGATTCAATCATTATCCAAAAATGCGGTAGCTTGTGTTCCAGATGAGATTCACTCCTTTAATCAAATGAAAATATCTCGCTAACTGAAATTTAAATAGTAAATCATTTCATTACAGCTAACATTACTATTCTTCTTCATCCCTATCAGATATGATTACAAGTCTCGTACATGTAGTATGAATAACATTGAAATGATAAGTTAGCACAACAGTGTTTGTTGGTATATCATTAAATGGTTCTTAAATCATTATGTTGTATATGTCATATCTTATTGCAGAAAGCAAGGTTATTTCATGCATAATAAAAAAAAAACAAGCCTCAGTTTATTTAATGAGATATTGTGCACTTCCTCTATCTTCAAAATGAGGAATCGGTTGCTACATTATACAGGGAAATGTATTACCCATACACTTGAAGTCCATGTACCCGCATATATCGTGTCTAGGAGATACGTATACAAACTGAAACAGATCTATACAGGGAGGCTCTATGTAATCTCGAATGTATATTAATAAATCGTGTTGATAAATTTATCGTACCATTCTAAGTGCTTTGTCATGTGATTGCTGCCACACGCGATTTAATATAAGAATTCTTATCCCATACAAAAACAAATAATGATAAGTATTTGTGCGTGTGTTTGCATGTTGCATGTTGCATGTGTATGTTAATAATACAAGTGACTCAACTCCATACTGTATATCGGTTAAAAGTGCCTGTTTAAAGAAAATCACAAATATGGCAAATAACGTATCACTAGAAACTGGTAAGCTAAGAGATGGCCATCGTACAAGTTTTAGGTCAACTACATATCGGGTGATTTATAGAAATACAAATTAAACCACCTCCATAGTATCTGGGATATGCGAGAGATTCGCAGAAAAATAACGTTTTAATGCCGTCACAAAATGAATCAATCCTGCCCAAGCAGACGACATCCCATAAAGAATGAACATAATTGCAATGCCATTTTTTCTCAAATTATAATGAGTTTAGTGTATATATATGTGATGGAATTTTACACGTGATTCTAAAAGGGATATGAAACCGATTCTGATAACTAAATTCTTTTGTTTGTAAATACACAAGATAGGGGTTAATGAAGAATCAAAGAAACCACACTTTCAAATGTAAAACCCCGGAATGATAGCATGGACGGCATTTGTTCCTCTTGAAACGCCGAGCATACCGCGGTGTATGCAGCTGAAAATACAATGGCGTCTTATTTTGTTTACAGGCGACGGATTCCTTTATTTGTTTATCCTTGCATTTTTCATCAAAATAATACCATGCGCGGGGTTTAGAGTGAGGCAATAGATTAAACGTTTAGCCTGAGGGTAGTAAGATAAATAACTGAAGAGAAGATCATAAAACAGGCACTGAAAATGTGTGAGAAGTCATGGGACATCGTCTGCTTGTGCAACATGTGACATGTGACGTCACACATCTCAGCAGCGATCCGAGAGCTTTTCAGGTGCTATACCGGGGTTGTATTTAAGCGTTTTGTAATTGATAATAATCATTACTTCGAATGTTTCCAAGCATTAAATTTTGATAACCTTGTCCAATCAAAGTTTCATCTTTGCAATAATGACAATAAAGTTAGTTTTTTTTAATCAATGAACCTTCTCTTTTAAAGGCGAAGTCCACCTTGATGTTAAGTTGCTTTTAATAGAAGAGGGGAAAATGTATACAGCTGTGAAACAAAATCCGAAACAAATAAGGAGGTCGTGATTTTTTGAAGTTGCAATAGATCAAGTAAAAATTGACAACTCTGTGACGTATCTTGCGATGTCTCCTCTTGTACTAAACGGGAATCTTAAAATCCTATTTTCTATGAAGAAAATTTTCAATCATTAATGCACCTTATCCCACGAAAGTCTAATTTGAATTAGTTTGAATCTGTAATAGGAGTTGCTACTGCGACTCCTCACTACCTTTAAGCGCGATGTGGCTCTCCGCCATATATTGCTTCCTGTTAATAATAATAGCATCCTGCTTATAATGATACATGTTTTCATCAGTCCCAGATAGGCTCTACACATTAATACACTTTATGGAAAAAGAAACTACCTTTTGAACATCAATATAAGAACTGTACACGTTTTTGTGAATTTGATGAAGTTCAAACGGGTAACATTTGAAATAAGGGGGTGAGGAAAACCAAAACTAAATTGTGTATACTCATTATAACGACGTAATAAATATGACGGCCTTTTATGACAGACATTTTTTAAAACCGTCTATCGAATAGGGTATTTGCATTAAAAAAAGCACCAGCAGTAACTTTGAAGAAGAAAAAAAGTTAAATGTATATGTATATTTAACGACATCGCAGATCAGAATAATTATTTATGCAAGTAAATGCTATGACTATTAATATAAATAAAAGAATGTTGTTTATAAGTTTGACAGGATAAACTTCCATTACCGAAAACTGAAATTGTAAGTTCGAATGATGCTCTATGTTTTGGTATTACTACAGGTAAATCTGTGGAGCCATCTGTGTGTTTGATCTATCACAACTTCAACAAATCATAACTTTCTTATTTCACATCGAATTTTGCATAAACTTTCAGTGACCTGTTTCTCTCAGCTTCTGCTTCTGTTTAAATCAACTAACTATCAGGATGGACGTCCCCTTTTGATATGATATACAGATTCAATGACAAATGTGCCTGCTTTGCACATAGTAAATGATTAAACTGAAAAAGCTTGGCAAATAATTTGCTAAGTCGTCCGAGGGAACATGGTGCTGGAAAAGACCTTCCGTCCTAACATCCGTTAACTTAAAGAAAATCGCAACATTTCGATAAAACGTTTGGATTCTTTTCCTCTTACGCACTGTATGAAAGCGATCACATTGGATTTGTTTTTGTAAACCGGCTCCAGTGCAAAGACTACGTCATTTTCTATATGACGGAAATCGAGAGTGATTGCGGCCATGACATTAACATAATATATTTGGCAGATCTATTTTGCAATGCTATCTGAAGATCGCGTGATACGTTATGATCGAACGCTAAGTACTGCAGTTAGCTACATTCACGCGGCTATTGCCACACTTTCTCGCGTTTCCCTTTCCACTGTTACAATGTGTAATCCTTTCGGTGTGGTGTATGTGCATGGAATTCCCTGGTACATGTGGTATGAGTGGGTTAATGTTCTCTCTTTTACATGACTCAAAATAGGGGACATGGGGTTTAACGTCTGGTTGATATTTCAAATACAAATGACCAGAATCAATTCCATATCTCTTTTAAAATGTATCACTCTAAACTAAATTTACCTTTACATAACTTGCTAGCACTAAAATTTGTGTGGATTGTATGGTATTCCTGTACAAGTCTGTTTTCGCTCTTAGTCTTACGTATTTCTCTGTTCTCTTTTTCGTATCTTGCTCTTGAACTCTCTGTCTCTGCCTTTCTAGCTCTCTTTTTTTCCCCATTTCTCTCGTTTTCTCTCTTCTCCTTTCCCCTTCACCCTTTGACTTTCGCCTCTCACTTTCTGTCCAATGGTGCTGTTCCATGTTATAATCATGATACCAATGAATCCTATTTTATTTCTCTATTCTTTTACTTGGGGTTAAATCAAAATAGTAGGTTAATGTTACATAATTTCCACGACGCAAAGTAGGGTTCATGGAGTATAACCACTGGTTCACATTTTAAATATAAATGACCTGATTCAATCCTTTATCTATTCAAAATGTATGACTCTAGACTACATTGCATGTTTTCATCAGATACACATTAATACACTATCTGAAATAGAAACCTCCTTTCGACTACCAATATAAAACCTGTAAACGTTTTTGTTCAAACGGGTAACATTTGAAATACGGGGTTGAGGACAATTAGAATGAAATTTTGTATACTTATTGTAACAATTAAGAACATTTCAATTATACATTTACCCTAGAAACAATTATTGCAAATATATTCTTAGGCAACCCCTGTAGGAATCAAATCTATTCCGTCATCATGCAATAACTAGAAAATGAAAACTTATGAAATTGTATGTACAAAGGAAATGAAGGAGTTTCCAAGGTACATCACAAAGTTGCCAATTTGTGTTTGATATATCGCAACTTCAACAATTTATAAATTTCTTATTTCTCATCCATCGGATTTTGCTCGAACTTTCACTGACCTGTTGCTATAATTTTCTGCTTTTATTAAAATATTTTTGATATGAGGGTGGACCTCCCCTTTTTATATAGTATACAGATTCAATGTGAAATGTACCTGCTTTGCAAATACTAAATGATTAAACCGAAAAAGCTTGGCAAATAACGTGCAAAGTCATCCGAGGGGACATTGTGCTAGAAAGAAAAGACTCCGGCCATCCATTATTTTTTTTGGTTGGATTAAACGTTTGCATTCTCTTTGCCTGTTTCGGACTGGTATACAAGCCATCACATGGGATAACTAACTGTAAATGGCTCCAATGAAAATATTACGTCATTTTCTATATGACGGAAATCGAGACTGATTGCGGTCATGAAATTAACATAATATATGGCAAATCCATTTTGCAATGCCGTCTAGACGTTAGCTTGATAGCTAGCTGCAGCTAGCTTATTAATTTCACGCGCCCCTTGGTACACTTCCTCGCGTTTTCTCTTTCCAGTGTTCCAATGTGCAATTTTTTTAGGTGTGTTGTATGTGCAGCAAGTTCCCTGGCATTGCTGGTACATGTAATCTCTCACTCTCTCTCTCTCTCTCTCTCTCTCCATTTCTCGCGCTTTCCCCCTTTCTATCTCTACCTTCACCTTTTGACTCTCCTCTCTCTCTTTCTCCCTCTTAATCTCTCTCTTTCCAATGGTGTTGTACCATGTTATAATCGATGAGCCTCATTTTATTTCTTTATTCTTTTACTTGGGGTTAAATAAAAATTGTGGGTTAATGTTATCTCTTCAAAATGTATGACTCTAAACTACAATCACGTTTACACCATCTTCCTAGGCACTACATTTTGTGTGGAGTGTATGGTATTCCTGTACAAATCTGTTTTTGCTCTAACGTATTTCTCTGTAATCTTTTCGCCTCTTGCTCTTCAGCTCTCTCTTTCTCTCTCTCTGTCTCTCTTCATTTCTTACGTTTTCTTCCCTCTCTATCTCCCACTTTAATTTTTGACTTTCGCCTCTCTCTCTCTCCAATGGTGCAGTTTCATGTTAATCATGATACCGATGTGTCTTAATTTATTTCTCTGTTCTGATACTTGGAGGTAAATAAACATAGTAGGTTAATGTTATCTAATTTCCACGACACAAAGTAGGGTTCATGGAGTATAACCATTGGTTCACATTTTAAATATAAATGACCTGATTCAATCCTTTCTCTATTCAAAATGTATGACTCTAGACTACATTGCATGTTTTAGCAGAGACACATTAATACACTATCTGAAATAGAAACCTCCTTTCGACTACCAATATAAAAACTGTAAACGTGTTTGTTCAAAAGGGTAACATTTCAAATACGGGGTTGAGGAAAATTAGAATGAAATTTTGTATACTCATTATAACAATTAAGAACATTTTCATTTCTACATTTACCCTAGAAACAATTATTGCAAGTATATTCTTATACAACCCCTGTAGGAAACAATTCTATTCCGTCATCATGCAATAACTAAGAAAATAAAAATTTATGACATTTTCTGTACAGAGTAAATGAAGGAGCTTCCAAGGTACGTCACAGGGTTGCTAATTTGTGTTTGATATATCGCAACCTTAACAATTTATAACTTTCTTATTTCTCATCCATCGGATTTTGCTCAAACTTTCACTGACCTGGTGATAATATTTTTCTGCTTCTATTTAAATTTTTTGAATATGAGGGTGGCTCTCCCATTTTATATAGTATAAAGATTCAATTAAAAATGTACCTGCTTTGCACATACTTTGATTAAACTGAAAAGCTTTGCAAATAAACGTGCTAAGTCATCCGATGGGACATTGTGATGGGAAGAAAAGACTCCATCCATTAATTTGTTTTTGGATTTAACGTTTGTATTCTCTTTGCCTGTTACGGACTGTTATGAAGGCCATCACATGTGATGACTTACGGTTAACTGGGTCCAGTGCAAAGATTACGTTATTTTCTACATGACGGAAATCGAGGCTTAAATGCGGTCATGACATTAACATAATATATGGCAAATTCATTTTGCAATGCCGTCTAGACGTTTGCTTGACAGTACTTTCACGCGCCCATTTATACACTTCCTCGCGTTTCCCTTTCCAATTGTTATGTAGTACATGTATCACTCCTATCTCCCTCTCAGTCATTCACCTTTCAGTCACCTTTCTCCCACCTCCATGGTCTAAAACAGAACCCCCATTATCCCTAGACAGAACCCCATTATTTAGATACTGATCCCATTACTTTTTATTATACACATTTGACCATTAATGACCACCCAGAGTAATAGCTTCAAGGATCGAACCACATTCCAAGAACTATGACTCATAGGCCCAAACCCCAGTCACTTGCACCTCTCCATTGCCACTCCCCTTAATACCATAGCAACCCTGACCATTGACCAATCATAAGCATCTTTAAGTCAACCATCCCAACATTGTTTCTCTCCCCCAAAACTTTCCTGATTGTAAAGTTTCTTAATCTAGAGGACTTGGATTTCAACCATCAACTGCTGAACATATACTTTGTGTAATCTCAATTATATACAATGTAATAGTATTGAGAATTGCTGGACTCTGCTGAATAAATGCATCTTATTTGAACTGTATAAAGAACTTGTATTCAGTTGCCTCATTTATAAACTCCTGATAATTAAACCCGATCCCAACACAACATGGTGGAGGACCCGGTTTTCTGAACTTTTCTGTTTTTCTTCCTGAAGGATCATCAGCAACTATATATTACATGATTTCTTGAGATTAGAACTGAGACTTTCCATCGCTCTTGATGATATGCAACACAGCTGGTATCTACCACCTGTATCCGCTCAACACCATAGACTGCAACTGTGACCTGTTTTACTGAAATCGACGTTTATTGCTTTGAATTTTTAGAGCAATATATACTAGCAAGTCGATACAAATTAAGGGCATCATGAGACATGACTGCAGCTGCTAGCTGTTAACACTGACATGTGGACGAGAACAAGCGCCTGATCAGTAGACAAGCCGTTCCAACAACTTTGTCTGTCACGAGGCATCATGGACAAGGACGACGGTGATGAAGACGATGAGAGCGATAGCACTGACCATGACATCGATGACGACGCCAACATCAGACCACGTTGGATGCTACACCCAGCTAAGAGTACATCGACGGACAACACCCAGGAGATCGACAAACAATAATTAACGCCCATGACATCGACAGACAGCACCATGCAGGACCATGATGAGGACATCGACGCCTCACCGTAACTTCACTTGACCCGGATAATTGTTTTGCTACATGTAACTCTAACTCTGACACCTGAACTTTCGACTATCCTGTTTTCTCTTTTTTTCATACTTATAAATTGCTCCACTGCTTTTAACACGTAAAGTAGCTAATTTTCTAGTTTGGTAAGTGAAACACCTTCTTCATTGTTCCAGACTGTGAGTGAGAGCGAGAGATTGAAATAAGAGTAATTTGATTAAATACTCACTTACTTTATGCTTTTGCTTTAATAATTTGACGTTCGAAAAGAAATTTAGCAATTTTATCTGTTAAAATTTAAGCTTTTTAGTCTCTGTATTGCATATTGAACGGTGTTCAAAAATAATTTTGTACAACTACCAACGAATCATATGACCAACGATAAGACCACCACGACATTAACTTCACCCAATGGCACAACCATACCACGACATATACCTTCCTCCGACAGACAGACTTCTCCTGTCCCGTTTTTCTGGTGATCGACTTAACCAAAATGCCCCCCCCCCCCCGATAGACCAGACAAGTTTGAATGTTAGGGCGACCAATGAAATATAACATAATATAATATAGAATACATCAATATACATGATAAAGGAATTGGAAGTTTAATAAATTACATCACCACCCTATATAAGCTTGTTTAAGACTAGATCAATTGCCCAGGGCTTTCGTAATCCTGCCAATCTGCAGTGGAAAGGTGAGCAATATAATTTGTGATTTAATGGTAATGTCACAAGCTAGTCTGTGACTGTTAATTGGCTTATCACTGTTTGAGGCTTTTGTAAACCTGCAATATTTCTGCAGTTAAAAGATGGACAGTACATTCGTGTGATTGTGTTTTATTTTTATTCTATTTTCCTTCGTGTTTCGTATTTATAATTTGTAGTTTAAAGTTTGTTTTAAAGTGAGTGGAAAGTTTAATGAATGTAATATCTAAATTCACCCGAGGTTAGAGATGCAGCTACCAGTCGCAGTATGACGGAATTAAAACTGGCAGACAGTCAGCTCACTTCATACTTTAAATGAAGATTGTCTCTGCAATATTGGTGAACTGAACAAACCACATGTGCAAAAGATATTGATTTTTATTTTTCTTTACATTAAGCCTTTCTTGATAAAAATATATTATACATGATTTTTTTAACTCAAAACAATTTGACAATTTGACCTACTTATGACTGCCCCCAACACTGGACAGTGGACACATGACAATTCACAGAGGAAGATTCAAAGACGGACGATTACAAGTCTTGACGTCATACGACAAAGTATGTGACGGTAAAGTTACACCAATTGGTTTTTGGTAGAACATCGGACTGTACAAAGATACCGACAAACTGATCAGACAAATACTTACCGACCGAATCATTCCTGTGACAGGGACTCCTCAGAGATTTTTCAGACAATTTTACTTAATGTAATGTAAATACTGGTAAATGTTTGTTGCATTGTGATTGACAATATGTTTTACTTATAGTTTCTTTTATATCTTATAATAATTTTTTGAACGATTATATGTATCATCGCAAGGTTAATGAACTGGACGAATTTAGATTTACGCTTGTCAATTGATGAGTTAACAAGTTTGAAAGTACTTGTTTATTTTGTTCTTAAATTAACATGGACATGGAAATATTTCTTCAACAGGATATGATTGGTAGTACATTAAAGTCTATGTTGATGCTTCATTTGAGGTGCATGAAGGCCTTTCAAAACATAGGAAACTGTCATTTCTAGAGCGCTCCTGTTAACTTTCCTTTACATTCTCATGTTGATCAAATGCTAGAATTTAAAGCATGTATACATTTTTTCTCTTGTTATTGCTGTTATTACATAAAATAATTGGTGTTATAGTTGTAGTGACATGCATAGAATTCAAATTATTTGTATTCTTGATCTTATGATTTTGTTAAAGATTTTTTGTGGTTAATCGTTTTTGCAAGATGATATGATTAACTAAATTTTTGTGATAAATTGAATATGTTGACGTGCATAAGTCTGCACAAGTTACTTATTAAACTATTGTTTCATTTATTACACTTCATGTTCATGTTCTGTTATACTTAAAGTAGACATTTTAGAAATAGAATAGCTGTTACCATGTTAATGTTAAACATTTTGTCTGAGAGAGAGAGAGAGAGAGAAAGAGTCAAGTGGACAATAAATTGAAAACATTATGTTGGTTTCACTTCCCGTAATACATTTTAATCTATATTCTATGCATTTAATTTCAAAAAGAAGGGGAGAGAGTCTCATTTCCCAAAGAAAGGGAATGTTATGTAGTACATGTATCACTCCTATCTCCCTCTCAGTCATTCACCTTTCAGTCACCTTTCTCCCACCTCCATGGTCTAAAACAGAACCCCCATTATCCCTAGACAGAACCCCATTATTTAGATACTGATCCCATTACTTTTTATTGGAATGGATTTTGTGAGAACCATGGCTTCATTCTCATTACTACCGCTCATAACAAAACCCACGAGGGCAGCAGAACATTCTAAAACCATCATTGACAATATATTTTGCAACATGCAGCCTTTTCCAGATGCAGGAATTATTCTATCAGATATTTCAGACCACTATCCTATATTTGCTTTTTGTAAAACCATCATTGACAATATATTTTGCAACATGCAGCCTTTTCCAGATGCAGGAATTATTCTATCAGATATTTCAGACCACTATCCTATATTTGCTTTTTGTTCTTTGACACAGAAACAAAAATCCGGTCCACACCAAAGAAGAACCTGCGTAAAATTCCCCCAAAATGTGAATAATTTTAAAGCTAAACTTGGAAATGTTGATTGGACCATGGTCTTAAATGAAGAAGACGTAAATATATCTTATGAGAAATTTTGAATATCTTTATTCAACTTTACAATGAAGCTTTCCCGACACAGAATCTCAAACTCTCAAGTTAAAAAAAGACTCCTCGAATGCCTTGGGTCAATTCGACTCTTTTGAAATCAATAAACAGGAAAAATAGGCTGCTCTATAAATACAAATGTGACCCCACAAATAAAAATCGTTTGAAGTACACAAATTATAAAAATACATTGACAAACCTGCTTCGGAATGCTAAAAAATATTATTATTGTAATCAGTTCACTTCCTGTAGTGGAGACATTAAAGGAACATGGAGAACCATAAAGAATGTACTTAACAGTTCACCAAATTCACTAAAAATCACTAAAATTAAGAATCATGGAACCGCAACTGACAACAAACAGACTATTGCCGAAATATTTAATGATTTTTTTTACCAATATTGGACCAGATTTGGCTCGATCTATACCAAAGTCGGCAAAATCATTTTATTGTTTTTTGAATAATCCCAACCCCTCTACACTATTCATGGTAACAACCAATGAACAAGAAATAACTGACATTGTGAACAGTTTAACGGTTAAAAAGGCCCAGGTTATGATGATATTACAAATATGTTACTGAAAAGTGTCATTAAAGAAATTAACGTACCTGTAACCCATATTATGAATTTGTCTATGTTGAATGGCATAGTACCTGGAAAAATGAAGATAGCAAAAGTTATACCGATTTTTAAAAGGGTGATCCTCTGGAACGTAGTAATTACAGGCCAATTTCTCTACTCACCACTTTTTCAAAGATTCTTAAAAATTGATCTACAATCGAACATTTAATTTTTCACACGTTGTGGAATTTTGGCGGATTCTCAGTTTGGTTTTCGAGAGAAACATTCAACGTCTCATGCTCTACTCCTTTATAAATAAAATTGCGTCCGCTCTTGACGACCGCTGTCATACTGTAGGATTATTCTTGGATTTTTCCAAGGCATTTGATACAATTGATCATAACATTTTGTTTAAAAAGCTTCAGCATTATGGTGTCAGGGGTAAGGCCTTGGAGTGGTACAAAAGTTACCTCAGTAGTCGAACACAATTTGTTTCACTAAATGGAATTGCATCGAGTGTCAAGCCTGTTACGTGCGGTGTTCCTCAGAGGTCTCTCTTAGGGCCACTACTATTCATAACATATATAAATGACTTCAAATTTTCATCCCGACTATTGTCATTTATACTATACGCAGATGACTCAAGCATATTTTACTCACATAAGAATCCTCAAATTCTTGTTGAAACTGTCAATTCGGAACTTTAAAATGTTGCACAGTGGATTTTTGCGAATAGACTATCCCTGAATATGATCAAAACTAATTTCATGTTTTTTAGCAATTCAATCTCCGATTTACCTGGAGATATCTATTTCAACAATGTCAAAATTAAGAAAGTACAATCGACCAAGTTTCTTGGCCTGTTTATTGATGATGGAATGACATGGAAAATACATACAAAGTATTTGTGTTCATTACTATCAAGAAATGCTGGTGTGATATACAAACTGAAATCTATGTTCCCATTATATGTATTGCAAATGTTGTACTCCACTTTAATGTTGCCCTACTTGAACTATGGTATTCTTGCCTGGGGTAATTCATTGAAACTCCAACTGGACAAAATCCTTGTTGTTTAAAAAGAGCAATACGTACCATTTGCAATGTACCTGCTCGTACTCACTCGGGCCCTCTCTTCTTTGATACTAAAGTACTGAGAGTTCAGGATATTTTTAATTTACAATTAGGCAGCCTCATGTTTCAGCTGAATAACAACGAACTGCCCCAGGCACTATATTTGTTTAAGAAAAGAAATCAAGTTAACGACTATCCTACCCGACAGGCGTTTTCCTATCACCTTCCTAGAACAAGAACACGATTTGCTCAAAATACCTTAATATATACAGGTCCCAAGTTCTGGAATTCTCTCGATTCTGTGATTAAAAGGTCTGTTAGTGTTCGTGTATTCAGAAGAAAATTGAAATGCCATTATTTGAATACATATTGTCATTCCTGATTCCTGACTATTTTTGTCTTCAAGCAGTATGCTTAAGTTGATTACAATGAGTAAATAACGATACGGCCATGCCAACTATGTACATATACCATTTATGTTGAGAACAAACTACATTGTACTATTATTTCAATAAGCTGCAGATATATTCCCTTCCCTTTCCCTTGTCTCTTGTAGTTAATTATGAGTATCGGTTCATGTATCCCTGTAATCTCCCTTTCCCTGTTTTAGCGTGTATTTGTATTTTATAAACCTAACTTTAGTTAATTATGTCATTTGTAGTTTAAGGGGCCTATCCACAACAAGCTCTGATTTTCCATAGGCTCCGCCACTATATCTCTTAAGTTCAACTGAAGGACAATTTTGTGAATAGTGTGTACCGGTATTATATTTACATGCATATTATAATCATTTTTCAATATGTTGTTAAACTCTTTGTACAATGACATATTGTGGAAACCAATAAATTATCTATCTATCTATCTATTATACACATTTGACCATTAATGACCACCCAGAGTAATAGCTTCAAGGATCGAACCACATTCCAAGAACTATGACTCATAGGCCCAAACCCCAGTCACTTGCACCTCTCCATTGCCACTCCCCTTAATACCATAGCAACCCTGACCATTGACCAATCATAAGCATCTTTAAGTCACCCATCCCAACATTGTTTCTCTCTCCCAAAACTTACCTGATTGTAAAGTTTCTTAATCTAGAGGACTTGGATTTCAACCATCAACTGCTGAACATATACTTTGTGTAATATCAATTATATACAATGTAATAGTATTGAGAATTGCTGGACTCTGCTGAATAAATGCATCTTATTTGAACTGTATAAAGAACTTGTATTCAGTTGCCTCATTTATAAACTCCTGATAATTAAACCCGATCCCAACACAACACAATGCTCCATGTGCAATTGTGTGTGTGTGTGTTGTACGTGCAGGAACTTCCCTGGTACATGTGATATCCCCCTCTCTCTCAATTTCTTGCGATTTCCCCCTTTCTATCCTTACCTTAACCTTCTGATTTTCCTTTCTCTCTTTATCTCTCTTTCAAGTAGTGCTGAACCATGTTATAATCGTTTAACCGAAGAGACTTATTTTATTTCTCTATTCTTTTACTTGGGCTTTAACATGCGCACGATTTCAACTTCACGTTCAAGTTCAAGTTAAATTTCATTTAATTCCAGTAAAAGCATATACACATACAAATCAGGAACACAGCACAGATGCCAATCATTATACATGGATCAAGGGTACCATAAAACATTAAGGCGGCCTTTTCACCAAATTTCTTTCACCTATTATATAGAATTCCCTTTCCTTCTCCCTTGCTTCATTTCTATTTTTCTCTCCCCTCTCTCTCTCTTTCCTTCCTGTCCTTCCTAGTCTCTGGCCCGTAGTATATATATATGTTATTCCTTAAAATCAAAAGTTTACGATAACATTTGTAATTAGATACAATGCACATTTCGATTGTCCCCCCCCCCTATGCATTTTTTTTTTCATATTTCATGAAATTCGATGTCTTGAGCTGCAATTTTGTTAAAATGAATATATCAAAATTAACTAATCAACGGTGATGATTAAATGTATGATGGTTCTATGTTTGTCCATATTTCACTCATTCCGGTTGACTCCAAATATTTTCACTTTACCAATCTCAAGTAAAAGTGCGTCCGTCCTTCCTAATTAGTTTACATGTTACACATGTAATATAGACTAATCGAGGTTTCTTAATTTTATTATTTGGCTCTTCCTGAATGAAAGACACCATTGTTAATTCAAAATGGGCAAAAATATTATCAAAGAAAATGTCAAAATATTCTATTTCCCCCAGTATTTTAAAGAGTGTATGATGTGTAACATATCGATATAATTTTGTGTACAGTTAATATTTCATTTATTTATTTATTGCAACCAAAAGTTTGGATTTGAAGTACAAAATTAAAAAGCTCAGAATGATACATAACAATAAGACAATTTCCCCTTCCACAAGGTTCTTTATTTTCAAAACAAATTCCATATCATAAACAAATCACTTGCGAAGTAATTTCCATACACAATGGCTAAACAAAGATAATAATATTCACCATCGAAAAATTTGTGGCAAATAAAAACGAAGGATTAATGACAAATTTGGTATTTTTTAATATATAAAATAATACATAAAATACATGATGACGTTCGTGTTAGCACATTTTCAACACTTTAACAATATTTTCTAAAGTGTAACCATTTCTTTTTCAATTTATTTTCTCTGACCTTTGTTTGGTATATATATTTTTCAATTTCATAATAACGTTTTACAGCTGACAAAATTATATCAAATGAAGGTAGATGAATTCGTAATTTTGGCTAAAAATCTTCTTCGTCTTACAGCCATCCAATAAGACAACGGTATAAATGTACACAGTCAATGAACTGATATATATAGTAAACAAAGTCAGAGTTATCACCTTGGATTCCTAAACTTATATTTGATTACAAGACATAAGTATTTTGCTGAGTCAGTTGTTTTTATTATTACCTCCAAAGGCCTTACAGAATGAAAAAGTTTACACGTTTATTTCCTATTAAAAAGTACATGTAGTATAAAGACATTTTATTTCTCTATTATTGTAACTTTATCATTCAGTAAAAGTATATTTGAAAACATAGGTAACTGATACACAATTACAATAATAAGTCGTCATTACACTTTATTTTGCACAACACATATTATGAAATATTAACAACTATATTAACATTCTCATATTCTGATTTAGATTCTGTATTGTTTTATGTAATTATATTATCACCGTGATCAGTAAACGAATAGGTCTAACGTCACTGGTGAGCGGACTTTAAAAATGTACCTCAAAATATGATTGGAAATAAAGTCAAGACTCAATCTAAACTCACGATAATATTGCTAAAAACAAAAAGGAACACTGTAACATACATGTATTCATAAATTTAAGATAATTTAGATAACAATGAAACGGTGGGCGTTACTTGCTACATGATACAAATATTAGGATAATTAAAATACGTACACATAAATACACATATAAACAAATACACAAAAGGATAAGTGAAAGGAGAAGACGAAGAAGAAGCAGCAGAATAGTATGAAGAAGAAAGAATGCGAATAGGAAGAATGAAGAATGTCCATTAGGGTTATAGAGCTGTTCCCTCATGCAAATACATATATACAATAATTAAGATATAATAGGCAACATTAAGGCGTCATAGGGTGTAAGCATAACATGAGTAGATACATAGTCGGTTTAAACTTTTTCATTACTCCTAAATTATATGGGATACATACACTGGACTTGCCCACATTTTTTGCTTTCGTTTGATGCTAAAAATGTAGAATAAATTCTGAATCATTTTCAGGTTGAATTTCTTACATGTAAGTTAGATTTATAACCTTAAATTGATACTTTGGTTCTTCGTTTTTTTTACCGAAGCACCAGCCTCTCCATACAATTAGTACGAGGAGGCGGAAATGATAATGACCAGAAGAAAGACGCGGAAATGATCCATGGTTGGTAGGTAAACAGCTACATACATATATGCGCTCGCATGCCTATAACACTGCACTGTACGTGTAGGCCAGCTTAATTTATGTATGTTCGTCGGAGTATAATATCATTAATAATGAGGCACTGCAATCTATGAAGATCTCGTGCTATGCCATATCCATATGAAAGCCTTGCACGCGTCCTTTTATTCCTATATCCTCGCTTGGTTGATATTGCTCATAAATACCGTATACATCATATAATTCAAGGAGTCGTGGTTGTGATGCTTTGAAGTGATGTTTTCATTTGTCGTATTATACATTTGTAATGATTCAAAGAGAGAGAGAGAGAGAGAGAGAGAGAGCTAGATATACTCAGGTGAACATTGCTCTATCAAATATTATAACATGGTGCATTTCATTCATGATAAAATATTTGAGAATTATACTGAGACCTTGCAAATTTTAATTAATTTGTTCCCATTGTCATACAGGTAATATGCCAATATGAAATACCCAGTTTTTATTGCTTGGTCGATTTAATTTAACGAGTATAACAAAACATACATATAATAACATAATATGATAAATATGGCAAGATAATGTCGGCTAGAACACACGCTCATCTGGGACATTAAAGCACCGCTGTTCTACCAATGAGTCTTAAGGATAAAAAAATTAAAAAAACGAGATAAACTAACATATCGCAAAAATCAATAACATATAACTCTATACAACATACCAAACATATTAACTCTAACAAACATGCCCCAGATTTTACTATCTTCATTACTGCATTTCATTTCCTTGTTTTTATCATGCCCATCCCGGTGCTGTGTCCATTAACAAACCAATATTATATTGTCCCATACGTTACTGATCACATCTATATCTGATGAATGTGATATGTAATTAGCACTTACTAGAGCTTATCGGAACGAAAATGGAGTGGCATGGCACAATTGGTTTCAATTATTGTTTATGACTCCACAATACTTAGTAATTAATTGGACATCAAATGAACAAATACATTTGACTTGTCCGCATGTAGAATGTTAGTTAATCAAGATGTGGCACGTTTAATCAATCGCCAATAATATTTTAAAGAGTACATTTAATTTAAACTCATGATGTCAAATATTCCATTAAAGGCACAATTATGCAAGACGATAGTATACCTGTATTAGAATTACAATATATATTGCAATTGATTATGCAGCAATAACTATACATAACATATATCCGACGTCTGGTTGAATATATGCATGTACATTTACACACAGCCTGAAATAGCATATGTTTTCACTGGATGTATTATACGCGAAAGTACTACATGTGTTACATGAAAGTTTTGCACGAAAGTATTACTCATATTACATGAGCAAGTACTCAGAATATTTACAGTCTGATTTGTTTTAGAACGTATTTTTTTAAGAATAAAACTTTAGCACTCACATTTGTTATATTAAAAAACATACTAACTTGAAAATATATATAATTCAAAGGTTTACAATGAGCACACTATAACATTCCATCTAGAAATACATGAAAGTAAAATATAAAAGTCGTTTATGATAAAAGTCTACAAAAAAAAGTATATATTTGCACCTAATTAGTACATTAGTGGAAACTTTCAAAGAAAAATTAAAGACTGAGAAATAATGCAACAAGTACATACTGTATATTAATGTTTGCCTACGTGTTTTTAATGACGTCTTTTAAAAATCCATGATACTCAACAACATACTACTACTATTAGATGACTATGTATAAAAATAATGAAAGGTGTTCCACTTTGTAGGTGAAAATATAGTCATCCTTTTCTGATTATGATAACGAAATGATAATATTAAGAGCAAACTGTACATACAGCTTCATCATGAACATTTTCAAAGGTAATACTCCTACTATATACATGTACATATACCAATACCTAATATTCTAGTACATACCTCTTCGGATATAAAGATCACAGGAAAAAGTCTACGCACATTTACCTGTAGCAGAGCCTCAAGGCGTGTTCACACGCGGTTAATTCACAGGGGTTTATTATTTTAGATACAAGTATTTCAGAATAATAATTATTATTATTATTACCATAACCGTTAACACCATTACCATTAATATTATTAAAAGGACCATCATTTTAACAGTTAATATCATTACAAAAAGCAACATCAGCAACAATAATATTGAAAATTAGAATAATAACTAGAGGTAATACTTGTTTGTTACAAGTATAGGTGGGCTGTTCCAATTGGATGCCACACATGCTTAGTAAGATAGTGATCGGTGAAATGTTTGACCTTTGACCCTAGAGGTGCCGTGGTCGAGTGGTTAAGTCGCCGGACTGTCGATCACAAGGTCCGCGGTTCGAGACCCGCCGCGGCACCAATGTCCTTTGGCAAGACATTGATCTACATTTGCCACACTCAACCCAGGTGATGTAAATGGGTACCTGGCAGGAATTTATTATTTGAAATGCTAGAGCGTCGTAATGGCTGCACAGCTAAAGCCGGGGTAATAATCTCCAAGTTTGGAAGCGCTTAGTAATTGTAATAAGCGCTATATAAAAACTGAGTATTATTAATTTACATACTAAGTAGTTAAGATAACATTGGCATGAGTTGACCTTATTTTTTTTGAAATAATCCTCTTATTTAGGTCTATTAGTGTGCCAAATTTCAAGTCTATACAATGCATGGTTTTAGAGAAACCATTTACAGTATATTTGACCTTTGAACCCTAAATCTAAATATCATAATGAAATATGCATTTTCTCGATTTTGTTTTTTTAATATGAAATCATATCTCCGACTCATACTCTATCCAAATATGAATTCTGTTTATTCAGGGCAGCCTCATCATAATTAATACTATTCGCCCTGATGGCCATTCAATCCTATTGTTATCCCTTGTTTTATGATTGCTATTATTTATTATCATTATTATTCATTTCATTTCATTTATTTCCACTTCTTATAAAAAACATATCACAATTTACATATAATATGTAATTAACACAACCAAGCAAGAAAATAGCATAAAAATATAAGAAAGAATAGGGAGCACCTAGAACTTATACTTGAGAATGTGGTAGAGCCAGCAGAGGCTATTGACCTATCAAGGGCTGGTCTCCAGGAAAAAATGAAATATATATAGTTACCCAAAGGTACAAAATATAGTTAAGTACACAACAAAAGGGAAACAGGCGGCCTGTGTAAAGGAAAAGTATGCACAAAGAATAGTTGGGCATAAATACTTCAGGTGGTGTCGTAACGTTACAAAATCAAAATATTTTAGGATTGCAAAAGGCATTGTTTATAATTACGTTTGAAGGAGGCAAGCGGTGGGCTGTTTTTGTATGTCATCAGGTAATGAATTCCATAGTTTAGGTCCCAAGCGTCGGACTGCTAGTGTCTGTCTGGACGATTCGTACTTTAACAATTGCACACGGGGTCTATTAGAATATCTGGTATTGTACTGATGGATTTCAGAGTTTAACATGAACATATCATAAAAAACCTGAGGCAACAAGTTGACATATTTGTACATAAATAATGCAGTTTGCAATTTACAAATGTCAGAAATAGTTAAGACTTTAAGAGGATCACTTGGTGTTCTGGAATGAGAGTTGGTAATTGCACGCAAAGCCCATATTTGTAATACATATAGGTTATTTATTAAATCTACATTTTCCCCATACTGCATTACAATAAGAAAGATATGGCAAGATCAATGTGTTATATATTTGGTTAAAATTCTCTGAGGAATAAAAGGCCTAATTCTATACAATACTCCGATGCCACGTGCTATTTCCCCCATGATTTCATCAATATGACAAGACCAAGTCAGGCTTTCATCAAGAGCGATGCCAAGAAATGTTATGCAGCATACTCTATCAATCTTGTAATAATTAATATATTTATCCTCAATTTCATCATTAAGATGTTTATTCATTTTCTTAAACACCACACATTGAGTCTTTTGTCAATTGATCATTAGCTTGTTCGCTGCAAACCATTGGTCAATTTTATCATTATTATTATTATTCATGTTTTCATCATTAGCATCATCACCTTCATTCATTTTTACAATAAAATTGCAAGTGTTGATGGTTGTGATGCATGATATATATATATATATTTATATATACTCATGTTCGCACGCGATGCTTAAGGGCTTTTGCCGAATTCTGGAACACACGGACTTTGACAGGCCATTTTCAAAGCAACGTCGCTAAGTGAAGCGTGTCTGTATTAATGGAATCAATGTATCATCTGAAGGAATATTCTTAAACCTTAGAATGTAAAACTATCGCTAGTCTAGGAAATCAATTGCTAGCAAGGAAACAAGTTGCCTTTTTTGCTAGAAAGTACATGGTAAAAATATCTGAGAAATAGGAAAAAGGTTAGAACAAAAGTTTGGTAAGCTTTAATAAGTTTTATAGATACGATCCATTTGACACTAACAAATCTAATCATCAATTATTCTGCTGTAACATTTCCTTCTTATTTCCGCCTGCTAATTCAGTTAAACATCTTGCTGTTGCAAGATATGTAACTAAAAATATTAAAACTGTTATTTGGATTGTCAATGTGGTTACTGCACAAAACAGCTTACCAAACAACGGATTCCTTGCGGATTTCGCTGGTTCCTCCTCTTTGTTGTTTTCCCCATCGTGTTCATCTCGTTCTATGTCGTCTATGTTGTTCCGTATGGTTTTACGGAGAGCGGAATCAAATAGTACACGTCCTATTGAGTGGATAAATAGTAAAATGTTAAATTTAAAGCCATATCACAGGAGAAAAGTTGAATTAACTTTTTATTAGTTAGGCTGTAGTATGGATGTAGCTTGGTTGTAACTTATAGATCCTCAAATTCCGTTAATATTATTATTATTATTCGTAGTAGTAGTATTATCATTATTATGCCCGTAATGACGAAAATTTAAATATCTAATAATAAACTTATATTTTATTATAAAGGGGGAAAATGTTCGCAACGGTTAGGTGTTAGCATACTTCAAGGTCTTAAGTAAACGAAATTGAATACCCACCACTTTTGATGGCACAAATGATGACGATGAAAAAGAGAACTTCTATTATGAGGATTATCCATACCATCCACAATCCTGAAGGCGTGCACCTGAAGTCGATGTCTGTATTAATAAAAGTAAATATGAGTCAATTCAAAAATTTGAAGAAAAAAAGGTAATGACAAAACGTCTCCTAACATGATCAAAGATGAATACTTTTATATTTTGATCCGTATGCAATGTTTTGTTAATTAAGATAAGTATATAAGTGGAATAAATAATATATAATTATGTATGTATGCATGTATGTATATATGGACAAATATTGTAATGCGACTTAAGAAATCTAAAAAGAGACTAAAAGCAGGCAAAAAATATTCCGTAGTAAACTAAAATAATATTTTATAGTTCTGTATTTTGTGTTGAGTCTCATTCTCTCTTTTTTTTCTCTCTCCCTATATATATATATATATATGTGTATATATATATATTATGTATATGCTTACGTGTCGTGTTCTGGTCAATGGTGTCACTGTGAACAAGACGTAGAGAAGACATACTCTTCAAGTTAAAATGGGAATACAGACACTCTATGGTTGTATCCTTCTCGTCAGGTGAAAACAAACGAGTCACAGTTGTGTTGTATGTTCCATCTCTGTTGTCTGTTATATTTCTGTTGATATATGCCGTTCCATTCCCTTCTTTTGATGTCAGTATTGGGAAGGTCATCGGGAAAACATTACTTATGGAGCAAGTCACGATGAAGCCTTTGGCCTCCATAAAGTACTCGATGACAGGAGAGGTGTCTGGGTTGGCTGGAAATAAAATGTATGTATGAATATACACAAAAATACAAGAAATATGTTTACATATACACGTATACATTTATACATATTTACACAAATATATTGACATATAGACCGATCAAGGATACCAAAAAGAGCTAAATTAAGTGCAGGTTTTAAGAGCAAATGATTTTCCTAGGGAAACAATTTGAGTGGCCTTTACAGGCGGGTGGAATTTCTGTATGCATGTGGTTACTGACCTAGGCTTTGGTATATTTATATTTAACCAGATAAATGTTACATTGATAACACAATTCCTTCCAAATGAGTACTCTAGCATCACCCTTTTATGGACCTACAGCTATAATTATTAATATATCGCTGTGGAATTTTTATTTTGTCATTTCATGTGTTCCCATTGTGAAATTGTTCTTAAAAAGGTTTTATTCTTTTGGGAATTTCGAAATGACCCAGTAAACACACATCTTTCTCCAGACTTTAGCAGTAACTGCCCTGAGAAAGATATAATGCATTTGGTCCCAAAAGCGTTTCTGATATCTCGGATATGGGTCATCAATAAATGATTTGAAACATGGTAAACGAAAATGGGGAAAAGAAACGCATCGAAAAATGAATTTCTTTCATGTTAACAATACATTTACTTTAGCTGGAGAAGTTAAGAGTTTCATTACTACATATTGAATTATATGTCATGAACATGCTCTCCTTTTATGGGGAAAAACCTCACTTTTCCGTTAAATGTGTTTGGAGAGCACGTCGATTAATCCAATCATTATCAACAAAATATTCAGATAATAATTTCGATGTGCAGTCCTCTGCTATTTTCTGAGTTTTTAAAATTTTCTTGGTGTTTCTGCAGCGAACTTGAAAGCAAACGTCAAATAGAAACGAGATAAAATGATAAAGAAAATACATTTACCATATATGCCCAGTTTAACATCATGTGCACACTTAGGAGGACCAACGGCTGGAAAAACGATACATCTGTACAAGCCTTGGTTGGTTAGATTTACACTGTGCATAATCATGGAGAAGTCATCTGCGATTCCGAACCCCTCCTGTGAGCTGCCTGTTCCCCCTCCATACCACGATGCAAGGGCTTTTCCATCCTTTATGAAGGCATCTGAGTTACTGCTTTTGTACCATTGTACTGCAACGGTTGATTCTGGACAGATAGGGCAGCTGCATGGTAAGTCAAAAGTCGTGTAAAGCTTTACCGGAACAGTTATGATCTGAGCATAGGTTTCTGAGAGAGGAAAATATACAATTAATTAATTAATGAAGACAACAAACACAACAAACACAACTACAAAAAGAAAATAATAATTATGATAATAACAATAATAATGATAATAAGAAATAAAATAATAATAACAATAACAGTATTAAAAAGTTTAGTTCAAATAAAAAGAATACAAATAAATGATGAAATGTAAATGCAGGATAACTACTACTACTACTTCTACTACTACTACTACTACTACTACTACTACTACTTACTATATACTATTAAATACTACTACCACCATGATATAATAACACTTCTAGTACTAATACTTCTTCAACTACTTCTACTATTACTACTACTACTTCAACTACTACTACTACTACTACTACTGCAACTACTACTGATAAAAATAAAACTTCCACTGCTATTACTACTACTTATACTACTACTACTACTATTACTTTTATTATTATTACTACTTCTACTACTACTTCTACTACGACTACTTCAACTACTACTACTACTACTACTACTACTAAAAATAAAACTTCTACTACTATTACTACTACTTCTATTACTACAACTACTACTACTACTACTTCAACTACTACTACTAAAAATAAAACTTCTACTACTATTACTACTACTTCTACTACTACTACTACTACTACTACTATTACTTTTATTACTACTACTACTACTACTACTACTACTACTCATACTACTACCTCACGTACTAATACTCCTAATCCTACTAATACTACTACCTTTGCTACTACTTCTACTACTATTACTAATATTGATAATAATAATATAGGCTTTTGCGGCCAATTTCGCATTTTTTTCATTCAAATTCATGAACGTGCATTCACATTCACATAGAGGTCGCTCGCAGGTGAATTCGGCATTTAAATTCAAAATCCGAGCAATTAATTTCGGCACTCTTATTCATGTTCGGTGAAAATAAAATTCACGAATGTGCGTAAAATTTCCTACTTCGTGCATTCAAATTAACGCGGCGCTTATGATGAGCGTGTTTGGGGCATTCAATTTCATTTTTTGGGTGATCAATTTCCTACTACGTGTTTTTAATTAAGTGTAATATTGAGAGGGATTCCAAATAAGAGGAAACTTTGATTTCTTTAAATTGATTACTCGGAATTATTGTTAATCACTGTTACACAATGAAATTTCCACTGTTTAGGTAATGTTCTTTGTTTGTTTGACAATTGTTTCCTTTTGATCATGTATTTGATTATCATATCGCTAATTATATATCTACATTAATATCCCGTACTACACCTTTCTTTCAATATATATGTAAAAATATTATAAATAATTGGAAACATTGATAGTTTAAGAACATAAAAACTAGTGATTTGGAGGTGAGTAGTATAGTACTGCGGAAATGCATTTTCCTCTCAATTACAAAAAAATAATTCAATTACTTTGAAATGCATTTCCGCAACCTTGAAGGGAAAGACCTTTCCAATGAAATTGTTCTTTTGTATAATGAATATATACCAGTTATGTGTTCGTGTCCCCCCTCTCCCTTCCTATCATGCCCTTTCCCCCCTCTCTCTC
Source organism: Mesocentrotus franciscanus (assembly GCA_037976565.1). Taxonomy (NCBI): domain Eukaryota; kingdom Metazoa; phylum Echinodermata; class Echinoidea; order Camarodonta; family Strongylocentrotidae; genus Mesocentrotus; species Mesocentrotus franciscanus. The sequence continues at coordinate 21,202,673 of CP137667.1, forward strand.
TCTATCCCATGTCACCCTCTTCCCATTCTCTTTCTCTCTAAGTGTATCTCCTCTCTCTCTCCCACCCTTTCTCTCTCCGTCTCTCTCTCGCTTTCTCTCTCTATCTCTCCCATGTCACCACCCCATTATTTCTGTCTCGCTATCTGTCTCTCCCCAATATCTCTCCCTCTCCTTCTCTTTCTCTCTGTCGCTCTATCACTCTCTCTCTCCTCTCCATACTCTCTCTATCTCTCTCTCGCGCTCTGTCTCTGTCTAATCTCTCTCCCTCAACTTTTTACCCCTTTTCTTTTTTACCAGCCCCCACAATTTGTCTTTAAATATATCTATATTTTACCTCTTTTTTGTAGGCCTAATCAGATATGATAAGCTGAATACCAGTCACCTATGGATCCAAAGACACTTCCTAAAAATATACAGTTTGCTGATGAAATCACACAACATTAAACACAGACAACACCCCCTACGTATACTTTACCCATTCCAAGATCAGCTTAATAATACTCAGACATATGTACACCCAAGTCCATCACAAAATAAACAAAACGTTTGAAATTTCCTTATCTTAGGCATATCTTGGCATTTATATATTTTGAACATGCCACAAAAGTGTGATGTTTGTACAATCTTTAATGATTTGAAAGGGAAAAAAGTAATCGAGTGTCATTTTGGATCCAGTGGTATGACACTTCATAAAAAAAAAACACAGTTCTTAGGCAGTTTCTGCAGTTTTCATATACACTGTAAACAGCTTTTAGTTATGTGTGTGCCATGAGTAATATAGCAAGTTATATATTCATGTGTTAAACTTTCTGTTGTAATAATGAGAAAATCTGAGAGTCCGATATATATCCCATAATGCTTACAGTTAAAGGATATTTGGGTGAATACACTGAACTCTCCGGAACATAAGCAATACAACTTAACCAGAACTGTCTTTTTTCAACTCTCAATCTACTGACGGCCAAGACATCGTGGCATATAGCAACAAAAAAACAAAGCTTCTCAAAGACCCTAAAGAAACTAAACGCAATATATTTATAAAAATTGAATGCACTTATTTCAAACATGGTTGTTCATTCACGAATGTGATGACCACCGAGGTACCGTAGCCGACATTAGATGAATTGGAATGCTCTTTGCACGAAATATACGCTCTTAGTTAACGTTTGAAAGACCCGATTTAACAATTGAATGGACGGATTTTGATTTTGAAAGCTGATTCAACGCTACGAGTACGACTTGCGCGAATACAAATGCTCGGAATATGAACTTGAATGAAAAGAGCGTGAAATTGGCTGAAAAAACCTATAATAATAATAATAGTATTAATAATAATAATAATAATAATAACAAAACTGCTTCTAATGCTACCACTATTACTACTACTACTACTACTACTACTACTACTACTACTCCTACCACAACATTTGCTACTAATGCTACTATTGTACTACTATTAGGGACTTTTAGATTTGCACGTCGACATAGTGGACTGAAACGTGTGACGTCCTTATAAGGCACTGTGATGTCCTTTTAAGGCACTGCCGGGCACGGCCCAGTGCAAATCTAAAAGTCCCTAATACTACAACTGCTACTACAGCTACTGCAAATGAAATATTTACATGGTATGCATAACAGAGATCAGTGAAGCACAGTTATGCACACATTGAACAAAAGGCAGAAAAACACAGCATATGTACGAATTGGAACATTGACATTTCGCAGTCCGTTAGTCAAGAAAAGGAAAGCTAGTAATGAATATTAAATACCTGTTTTCACACTGGAAAATAGCGCAAATATAGCCATATCTAATGCCAATCTCGCCATTTTGGAGCCGTCTGTTAAAAGGCCGTGGGGCGAGGCACCGAAAACGTCATAGCTTTTCAGTTTCGTCCACGTGGTGCGGGGCACTACGCAATACACATCCTAAATTTTCCTAAGAAATTCGCAAAATCCGTATCCTGATGTTCATTTGGAGAATTCGGGCACAATAACGAGAAATTTGCGAATAATCATTGCACTTTAAGGCTCACATAAACGCTGTAGTATCGGGAACAAAATGGCAGCCCCTCAGAAGCACACGTCAACGATCGTTACACTCATGCGTGTAACACAGCGCTGGTACACGTGTTATACACGGGAAGCTATACACACTCTGTAGTGGTAGTGAAAGCGATGCTGCGTTGCTCTCTTGAAAGGGGTTTACTGATCGGAAAGATGTGATATAAGCTCATAAAAATCAGACTATGTTGTCATATATGTGGTACATGGACAACTTAACTAAACGAATTTTTTGATGAATAAATCTTGTATTTAAGTACAATCTAATAAGAATTGATTTGTTATTATTATTTATTTGGCAAAGACAAAGAAAACTCAGTGAATACAAAACAAGAGTACATTAGGAAGAGAGTCACATGCATGGATGCCGGGAAAAGAAAAATATTAACTTAATAACTATAACCCGAGGATCTTCTTTTCCAATCCATGTGACTTTACAGAAATAGTAAGAATAAAATGGTGAGGTATAACAATTTATGAATCACTGCGAAATCAACAATGTTTATTGACAAGGTTAAAAAAAAAAAAAAAAAAAAAATTATCCCCAAAAGAAAAAATGCCGCTTTGTGTGCATGTATAGGCCTATACCACCAGGAAAAAAAAAAACAAAGGGGTGAATACATGCACTTAAATCCGACATTTTGCCTGACGTTTTACATGAAGATGACGCTGTGCAGCTAGGTATGAGATTAAAAAATAAAAAATAAATCGAGACAGAGACAGGTCATCATAATTGACTAATTATCTTTAACTCATCTGTATACTGAGAACTTGTTTTTTAGTTTTGAAAGCCAAGTATGAAATGATAATAACACAACATCAGTCTTCAAATCAGTAGTGAGAGTATCCCAGACACGGGAAAATGTGTGGATGGCAAAGCCATGGAGTCTTTGAGTGCGAGCTTTCAAATTTTTGAATCGAACAGTGTCAAAATATCTTTTGGTAATGCAGATAGCATTTTGAACAGCTTCACATTTTATAAGGCCAAAAAAAGACTTTGAGAACAAAGCTAATCAGAAGAAAATATCGCCTGGAAAAAAGGGTGTATCATTTTAAAGTTTAGAGGCGTACAGAATACTCCATTTCCTCTCTTCTCTGTTTGAGAATAATTCGTGTAGCTCGTCTCTGTATCTTTTCAAGATTTTCAACATGTCCTCTACTGTGTATAAACCACGCCGGCTGGCCATATTCAATAGTATGGAGAACGAGGCTTTTGTACAAACACAGCAGAGAGTCACTTGACAGATTTTTCGCTACACTGATGATGAAACCTAACATTCGGTTAGCCTTTGATACTACATAATCGACATGATTTGACCAGGTCATTGTATTATTCAAAACAATGCCAAGGTATTTATATTGTGTAACAACTTCAAAGGAATAATTTTGGGCGGACAATGCTTATCTAGGATATTCAACCTTGTATTTGTTACATTCATCAATTGTCTCTTCCACCAAAGGTTAATAATGAATTAAAATCAATTTAAATTAAGACAAACAAGATTCGGGCTTGTTTCATTTTTTGTCTTGTTGTAGTCTTGGTACTCTGATATTTGTGTTTTTGTTCTGAATGGGTGTATGTGTATGCCTAGTATGTGTGTTAAGAGCACTTAGTTTTTAAGGAACAAAAGAGAAGATAAATTATAGAGTAGTAATTTAAAATGGAAATTTGTATAAAAATTGTTTCTAATTTATTCTACTTCAAAAAAGATATAAGATGCCCACTCCCTACACATACCCATACATACACATTTCACCAAGGACCTTGTTAATCATGCCATTGACTACTTTCTTTCTCATAATTATGTAGACCACATTTAAGGAAAAGCCAACCTTAAATATAAAGTTGAGTTATGGTCATGCGACTGCATTGTGAAAGAAACAGGGTGGAATCGACCAGAAAAAGTTGATCATTTAGCATATAAGTATTGGTGTGTACTGCAAGGTTCTGGAGTCTTCAAAATGATAACAAATTTGGCCCAGTCTTGGTACAGTTACAAGCCCTGTACACAGAAAGATGTATATGGGACTACACGAAAATGTGGCATAAAAATCCGTCCCGATTTGTATGCTGTTACATGTCATATTTATAATATTAAGGCATTTAAATAGCCATGCTTTTCAGGGAACATTTTTTTTCTGATGTTCTTCCACACTTGCATAATAACAATGATAACGCTCACAAATTATTTTTCACCTCTTCCAGAACTCAACCTTCTCTTTACAGACAACTTCAAATATTAAAAACTCCTTAATCCTCGTACACTTTATTTCAAACATTCAAAATTCTGTTTATCTTTATTTTATTCTGCTTCCATACAAATGAACTCATTACAAGGGTTGGATTTCCCTTTACGACTTCACAAACATGTACAATTACATACGTGAACAGACATATAACTTAAAAAATAAGTAATTAATAAGTTATCATTAATCAGACTAATTGTTCAAACTGAACAAAAAAAGCAATTACAGCATGTTGTATCAATCACACCAGCTTCTTTATACTCTCCGCATCCAAAGTGATTGCATCGAAGAAATAAATAAAGAGTCATTCATTCATTTTAAAAAGTAGGCCTATACATGCATTTCATCCATATCATTATAAAAACATTGTGAATATGAACAAAATTGTATAGTGATTTCAAATTCGTACACACAAATAGTTGGTTGCAGTTTATTTTCTACAAAGTCACAATAAGATGATTTGCCAACTCAGTTATTCAAGACCTAATTTAATGATCTTTAAATTTGTCCAACTGTTTAAACCATTTTTATTAAAACAAAACATGTTTAACAAAAGTGAAGAATAAAACAGAATATATAACTTGCATTTGACCATTATGTGTATATCAAAGATAGGAAGATACAACATTGTCCTGCATCAATACCAAACAGAAAATTGTTTATTTACGTACGTTATGAAATTTTAAAATATTGCTTCCTGCACCTAAAAAACCCTTTTAATCAACTTTAGCTTGTCGTTTCGACCTGTCTCTTCAACAAAACTAAATAAATAAATAAAGTCATTTTAACTAAAAATTACCTAGAAAGTATAAATAAATAAATGTAACAATTCTAAACAATCGCTTCATGTGTTGGATTCACTTCATAAAAGAAATACATATAACCTGCAAATAAGAAAAGTATATATTTACAAGAAAACTTGTATCCACATTTCATAATGCTAAACAAAAGTAACAAATAAAAAATGTAATTTGAAATAAATGTACTGAAAATTTATCAAAAGACCAGAATACTACAACAAATATGTTGACTAACATACATGTATAAACATGTTAAATATACATTATTAAAACTTTAGTATTATTATGAATATTATCATTACTACAGGAAATCAAGAAAAACTGGGAAAAAAGACCTACATGAGATTTTAGGCTTTATAGGAAGAAACATCTAATCCCTGTACTTTCTTTACAAACTTAACATCTATGTTAATGTAGTTAATCTAAAAACTTTTATCTATTAAATTATCCTCTTTTCAAATAATCTATCAAAATATTTCCTAACTACTTAGATATAAAGCTTCTCCTGTGTTCTCTTCCTCTCTGGCTTACATGCTGAACATCCCGGTCGCTGTCTTTTAACAACTATCATGGTAAGCCTCGGATGCAATTAAGACTCTGCCCTGGATATGGAGGAGCTATGTTTGATTACTTAAAGTTTGAAGGAAAACTTTGAAAGGAAGGGGGAGACAAAATTGAAAATACAACAAATTAAGTTCATGAATAAAAACACATCAAAAGCTTCTTCACTCAATTTTCTCAAAAAGCTGTAATACATATCTCACTTCGAGTTCATTCTCAAGTGTATTGGAACCAACAAACATAATGAAAACTCAATCTAGCTAGCATTATGATTTGTCTGTCCCATCAAAGCAGTCATAAAATCAATAACCGAAGTATTATAGGACAAACACATGAATATTCGATCCACATTATCAAATGAATACAAAATTTAAGACTGAATTGCCATACAAAAACTAGCCAAGTTGTCTTATACAACATATGAGAAATTTTATTATATTAGAATAGCAAATTCTTTTTTAGAGTCACTGCAATATACATGTAGTCTATTTCAATTTATCTTTTACAAAGTACAACTTATGAAATCAATGGTATGAGTATATACAGAAAATTAGGAAGCAAAAGTGGCGAAATTATCATTAAAAACAAATTTGAACACAGTCAAAGCTTAGACAAAATTACCTTTGAACTACATGTATTTAATGCGGCATCCTGAGTAATTTTCTGACCATCTTTATATTCAAATCATCGGAAAAGTACATGGACCGACAAGGGAATCACTTTTAAGTTTTAATACCAGAGAAGAATTTCCCCAAGATAATAATACCAGTCATCGTCACTCCCTCCTATAACAAGCTGCTGGCTTTGAGAGTATGTCGTTCCCGCGGGAAGATGTGTGTGGTTGATTCGTCTATGAGAACTCCAGCACAAGGAGACACTTTGCTGGTGATTCACCTGTCAGTCCCATGACACCTTATTGGTCACCTACATGTACATACTAGAAGCAAAAATAAAAATAGTTACATTACGCATCATAATCCCCAAGCTAAAGTGTTGTTGACATGTACACCAAATGCTATAAAAGTTATTCAAGTTTACATCTCTGCACTAATCTATCCTCCGTCTGCTTAATTCCCTTTTTATTATGTTTCACAAATATGAAATCATGTCTTTCCCATGAAAACATGTGCACTCACAGTTACTGCACTGAACATTTTTATTAAGGGCAGAAAAAGAGTTTGTTCATCCTTCTCCATGATAGGAGAGCGCTACAACGTGCTAATATTATTTGATGTCTAAACTTTCTTTTGGTTCACACAATGGTATAAGTCATGACGATTTACTGTAAGTTAGATTTACTGTTTGAATAGAATAAGACTTGACATGGTCATACATGTTTACTACAAATGACACTAAGTGGACTATCTACTCCACAACCACAATCATTTTAATAATCCAACATGAAATTAAGAATATAGAAATTTGAAAAGTGTATACATTTACTGTTATTACAGTTACCAGTCTGTTGTTAATCAACTTTCTCGTCACTCACTCTGACTCAGGTCATGCATGTTGAAATTTCTTTCAACTTCAATCAACTTCAAGATTGTAAGTTGCCCTCATCAAAATCAGAAAGCCCTCGTCAAAATTAAACGCATAATATTAATAGCGATAGGCATGTTCATCTCCTGGATGAGTGTAATTAGTTTACAACAAGGTAAATTATATAGTACATCGCCATCCAGTTCCTCACCTTCTTTATCTCGACTACAACTTTGGACAGAGGTATGTTGCTGCTGCTGTTGTTGCAATATCATTCGGCTGATATACAAGCTTTTAGTTGTTAGTACATGTGCTATTATTGGCTGGATCCGGATTGGCCTGTGTACTATGTATGTGACTCTGACGTTGGCATTTGGAGGCAATTCGTAACCTGTACATGATGCCATTTTCAGACTCTGATTTTTATCTAAATAAAATATTTACCAGAACTTTGTTGCCTTATCTGAAACTCTCTACAAATTTCACCCAAGAACCGATAGAAAAGGCCATCACATTTGGTTACGCCGAAGAGCAGACTACGTATTCGCTGCACATGCATAACGCTTATTAACGCGACCGATATTTTGGTTCTGCGATCCAAACAATCTGATACGTGATCGGTAAAAATCCGTTTTCTTTCCGATTAATATCCAAATAGATACATCGTAAAGTATTACGCGATTAATGACGTCATATTTTAAAATGTTGTTTTTCGTTAATCACTTTTTAATGTCCCATTTTTTCAAAATTGAACATGTGATTCTGTAGTTATAATAAAAAACACATATTTTAATACTAAATTGGCTTAATACCCTTCCGGTAGTGAACGAAACTGAAAAAAACGGGGTCGTCCCACCGCCTATATTAGGGACTTTTAGATTTGCACGTCGACGTAGTGGACTGCAACGTGTGCCATTCTTTCAAGGCATTGGCCCGTGCCCGGCAGTGCCTTAAAAGGACGTCACATTACCTTAAAAGGATGTCACCGTGGCAGTCCACGTTCTCGTCGTGTAAAATCTTTTAGATCTTTTAGATTTTACACGACGAGAACGTGGACTGCCACGGGGACATCCTTTTAAGGCACTGCCGGGCACGGGCCAATGCCTTGAAAGAATGGCACACGTTGCAGTCCACTACGTCGACATGCAAATCTAAAAGTCCCTAATGTATTAAAGTGTAACATGGTCTTAAAGTGTAACACGGTGCCTAAGCTCCTGAAAATTAGTCGCTGCGGACGCACAGCTCTAGCTACCTAGATACCAAAATACTGTGAGGCCCATCTGCGTTTTATCTGGTTACAACTGGGCTGGTATATAGGCCCCAGATGGGCGGCCCATCAATATGGAAACGTTGTATTATCCGCTAAATCTGACTTGCGTGCAAAGAACAAATAAGCATTTTTGCATGAAAAAGTGAAGTTTTCAAAAAGTGCGTTTCTTTCCAGCATTGGGGTGCCTAGGAGTGACTTGGGTAACCTTTCCAAAAATATTATATAAAAAAATAATATACACTTTCTCTGTACTTTTGTCGGAAAAAAAACAAAGTAATCCAGCACAATGCCGTCTCTTTTGCGTTGGAGAAGACCAAAATAGCAAGTTTCAAATCGGTTCGGCCGCAATCGCAATCCTCACTCGTTCCATTGTGGTTAGGCAGCTTTAGGGTGAGCGGCTAATAGGGACTTTTAGATTTGCACGTCGACGTAGTGGACTGCAACGTGTGCCATTCTTTCAAGGCACTGGCCCGTGCCCGGCAGCGCCTTAAAAGGACGTCACATTACCTTAAAAGGATGTTACCGTGGCAGTCCACATTCTCGTCGTGTAAATCTAAAAGTCCCAAATGAATATACGAATCGGTAGCTTTCTTCTGGTCGGAAATTACTCATTTACATAATGGAGCTACCTGCTAGATGAAGCCAGTGGCCCGTGACCATAGAACTGTAAAATTACGTAGAAGGCTCATATAGTGGTTCGAAATATTTGGCCAGCGCTCGTTCGTGATCACGTGATATCCGCCATCGTCGTTAGTCCTCTGTTGTGTTCGCAGCTTTTTTTTTCAGCGACAGACAAGGCTGGAATTCTTTTGTGAGCTGAAAAGATCGAGGACTAAGAAAATTGGCGGCGTGTGCATTCGAGCGTATCTTCCAGCACGTTCAACGGCGACACGTTGATCTGTGATTTGTGAATGAGGATGAGAGTTCTACGTATTTTACAGTTCTGTGCCTGTGACCCCTGCACTCAACTCTAGGGACTTTTAGATTTGCACGTCGACGTAGTGGACTGCAACGTGTGCCATTGTTTCAAGGCACTGGCTCGTGCCCGGCAGTGCCTTAAAAGGACGTCACATTACCTTAAAAGGATGTCACCGTGGCAGTCCACGTTCTCGTCGTGTAAAATCTAAAAGTCCCTATTGTATGTTGTGGTCAACTTATTTTATAAAACAAATCCAAGCAAACGTTTCCATATGGGGTTCAATGTGGCCAAAATGGGGCCCCACAATATTTTGCACCACGGTTAACAATTGGGCACCAGATGCACCAAGTGGGTTTTATGTGGGATTTACCACATACAACCCAGGGTTCTATATGGGCTGCATATGGGCCAAGTGGGCTTAATATGGGCCCAAATATGGGCCAATGTGGTTATAAATGGGCTTCATATGGTTCAAGTGGGTTATATATGGGCCCCGCATGTGCCAAAATGGTTATATAAGGTCTGCATATGGGCCAAGTTGGTGTGGGTTCTATATGGCCCCCTATTGACCAAGAGGATTCTATATGAGCTCCATATGGGCCAAGCGGGTTCTTATTGGGCTCCATATGGGTCAAGTGAGTTCTATATGGGTTTAATATTCAATTCAATTCAAAAGACTTTATTTCCATTAAAAACGAACAAATATTTACATGTGATATAGTACAGACAGTTCAAAATATACAAATCATGAGCATTATGTTGAGTAAATTTAAACAAACTGTGAAAATGAGTAGCAGGAAAAGGGAGCACCTGTAGAAAACTTGTTTTAGCTTGTTGATTCAGGCGTCCAAATGAATAAAATAATTAAACAGATATAACATAATGAGTATTGCGCATAGATTCATCTACCCCTCCCCCTCCCCTTCCCCCTCCCCTTCTCTCTCTTATGGTAATTTACAAAATTGTTAAAGTTAAAGGGATAATAGATATATTTTAAGATTTTTCTTGAAGGAGTTCAAGTAAACATATTGTGTGACAGAAGATGGAAGAGAATTCCATACTGTGGGCCCTGTGTATCTTACCGATTGTTGCATAAACTGTTTATCAATATTCCAGATGTGTAACTTTAGACTATTTCGAGTACTATATATATGAATTTTGGAGTTAGTTTGGAACATAGTGGCAAGAGATGACGGTTCATTACCTTTAATACATTTGAATACAAACACAGCATTTTGATATTTATTTAGGCTATAAAATTGAGAGTATTTAATTGTCTAAATAAAGGTTTAGAATGGGCCAGATAATGAGAGTTTGTACACTATCGTAGACAACGCTTCTGCAGTAAAAATAAAGGTTTCAACTTAGAAGGACTTGTATTTGCCCACACGATGTTACCATATGACATATATGAGAGAATAAGTGAATTATAAATCATTAACAATACATTTCCTGGTAAATAATACTTCAGCTTTGACAATAATCCTGTAGTTTTACTAATCTTTGTAGAGATCATGGCAACATGACATTTCCAAGACAGTTTTTCATCTATGAGAATACCTAAAAATTGAATATTTGAGACTTTTTCAATAATGGTTTAATCAATATATAATGGTGGAACTTGATTTGTTAATTCTCTTTTGTTACTCTGAGCTGTTCTAAAAAGAATACATTTGGTTTTGTCTAAATTAAGCGATAATTTATTTACCTTTAACCACAGAGATACATTCTTCATGTGTTCATTAAACTGGTATATCAGTGAGTATAGATTATTATGGCTTAAGAAGTGTCATCAGCAAACCGTACAAATTTTAAGGAATGAGAAGAGTTGCATATGTCATTTATATATAAAAGGAAAAAAAGTGGCCCTAAATTTGACCCTTGCGGAATTCCAGATTTAATCAATAATTTGGTAGAACTGTATCCATTATATTCAGTAAATTGGTACCTTTGTGAAAAATAACTCTAAATCCAATTCAATACAACACCTCTTATACCATAATTAACTAATTTCTTAAAGAGAATAGAAAAAATCAATGGTATCAAACGACATACTCAGGTCCATAAAGACACCAAATATAAACTAATTTGAATACAAGGCATTAACAATGATATCATGAACAGTTATTAAAGCATGGCCAGAAGAGAAATTGGTTCGAAATCCAAATTGATTATCATGTAATATATGGTGTTAAGATAAAAATTGGTATATTCTATCATAGACTAATCTCTACATGATTTTTGAAAAGCATGACAAAAGTGATATAGGACGATAATTACAAATAGTGTGCTTATCCCCCTTTTTAAAGATTGGGATAATTTTTGATACTTTTAGTTGTGAGGGTACGATTCCCATTTGAAGAGAGAGATTAAAAACATAAGTTAAAGGTTTTGCAATAACATACCTGACATACTTAACAATATCTGGACTAATATCGTCCCATCCACACGACTTTCCATTTTTAAAAGAGTACATTATTTTCAAAATTTCATCTTCATTAATAGGTTTCAGAAATAAACTTTCCTTTATCGGAGATGCCATAACAGAGGAGAAATGTGTATCTTTACAAGCAGTTGCATCAATAGAAGAAGCTAGTTTTGGTCCAACATTGTTAAAATAATTGTTGAAAACACTGGATATCAATTGCGGATCATTTAGTGTTCTTCCTTCGTGTATAAAGTGTTGGGGTAAAATGGGTTTTTGTTTTTTAAATATATTATTAATCAATCGCCATGTTTTCTTGAGATCAGTTCTACAATCATTAAACCTTTGATAAAAATCCTTTTTTTTTGGCCTTTCTCAATTCAGATGACACTTTGTTTCTAATCTTCTTGTTTTTGTTTTCATTTTCATATGTAGGATTACAACAAAACCATTTATAAAGTTTGTTCTTCAATCTTATTTTTATCAACAAGTTTAATGATACCCATAACCTTTTGTTTTTATTTTTCTTATTAGTCCTAACAAAAATGAAAGATTCATTATAATGTCTTTGAAAGTTGAAGAAAAAAGATTCATAGGCAACATTGGGATCTCTACTTCTATAAACATCTGTCCATTCTTCAGAAGATAACTTGCAGAAAAATGAACTCTTCGTATTATCATTGATTTTTCTTATTTTCTTTCCCTTATCATACTCATAACATGTTTGAACATTATTCAGTATTACAAAAACTGGCAAATGGTCTGATACATCAGAGTATATGATACCAGCATTTACATTTGAAGTATAAGAATTAATACAAATATTATCTATAAGTGATGCAGTAGTTTTTGTAAGTCTGGTTGGTTTGTTGATCATACGTGTTAAACCATTAGCATATACGTTATTAAAAAAACATTAATCCTTGTATCAATAGAGGACTTCAGCAGGTCTAAATTGAAGTCACCCATTATATATAGATGCTTATTCTCTTTAGTTAAACATTGTAAAATATTATCAAAATAGGTATTTAAGTCAACTACACTTGAGCTTGGTGGCCTATATATAACCAATATAACAATATTTTCCACGAGACACTGTGATTTCAATTGCAAAACACTCTTGAGTAGATGTTATAACATTTAAATCGTTTCGTATTGAATATGTAAGAGTACTAGAGACAAGAAAACCTAATCCACCTCCTCGACATGTTTTTCGGTCTAAATGTATAAACTCATAACCTTGAATACTAAATACAGGTAGACTATGATCTGATATCCACGTTTCAGTTAACCCATCCACTGAAAAAGGGTAATTTAAAGAATTTATTAATTGTTCAACATCACATGAGTTTTTTTATTTAAGCTTCGACAGTTGATGTGAAGCAAGCCAAAATCTTGTCGACCAATTTTGTCATACTTATGAGTAAAATCTTCTTGAAGTATATACTGACAGTCCTGACATAGTTGAGCAAAATTTACATCTGGATCCCGTCCATTGTTGGTATCTTCTTCGGTTATATTTAAAGATTGTACAATGTGTGAAATAATTTCTACTTTGTTAAACTCGTGACTAATAGGAAGTACACTTTCTTCAAATTCAACAGCATCAGTAATGTGATTAAAAGGGAAAATCTCACATAGACAGAAACAACATATCCAGTCAGGTTTACTTGTATGATTTTTACCTGCCAATATAACTATTTCACAATTATTTGTATGATATTTTAAACAGCATGTGCAACATATACCAGCATCTCCGTGACAAGTACATTGTAATCATCCACCATCTGACTGCAGGTCATTTACATATTGGTCACAGTAGATTATCCAATAAGAATCCATCCTAAAATAACCTACATGCATTTTGAGAGAGAAATATCCGAGCAAAAATCCCACATCTAAGTACATCATATTAGAAAAAAATAACAGTTAGTCTTGTATTAAGAAAAAGAAAAATGTAAGGAAGTATAAGAGACATGTTGAAAAGCAAAGTGTTCACAACACCTACTCCAAGTTACAAAAGTTATCAAGTTGACTTGTTGAGGTTATGAGTTTTTTCATAGGCCTGGCACCATTTGTCTTGATGGTTGCAAATATTCTTCCGTCCTGAGACCAGGCGTTTTCCACTACTGGATTTTTTTCTAGTTGTCATCAGAAGTTTGAACTTTTCACTAACCAGATCTTCCGCGATTGTAATTCCAGAACCTTTCAGTTTCTTTTTCAGGAACATGATCTCACTCCTCTTCCTGTAGGAACAAGATTTGACCAGTATAGATATTGGGTTTGCACCCTTGCTGTCCTGTGCGCCCTTGATGTTGTGTGCTCCTGGCCCATATGGGCCAGGAGGATTCTATATGGGATTAATGTGGGCCCAATATGGGCCAATTGGTTCTATATGGGCTCCATCTTTGCCAAATGGGTTCTATATGGGTTTAATATGGGCCCCAAACGGACAGGAGGGTTCTACATGGGTCCATATGGGCAAATTGGTTCTATATAGGCTCCATATTGGCCAAGTGGGTTCTGTATGGGTTTAATATGGGTCCCATACGGGCCAATAGGGTTCTATATGGGATTAATGTGGGCCCAATATGGGCCAAGAGGTCCTACATGGGCTCCATATGGGACAATTGGGTTCTATATTGGTTTATTATGGGGTCCATATGGACCAAGAGTTCTATATGGGATAAAGATGGGTCCTATATAACACCCATATCATTCTTTACCATGTAGTCATCTGGGCCCGTATTCAATAAACTTCTTAAGAATGAAATCTAAGTACTTTTTCTTAAATTTTGGCTAAGAAAAAATCTTAGCCAAAATTCGTATTCAATAAAAGATATTTGCTTAAGTATATTTTCTTAACTTAAGAATTTGTCTTAGCCGATTTTTCAGAGTTTAGGTATAAAATCTTAGATTTTGTCTAAGTCAAAATTCTTAAATAGAAAGCCGTATTCTAATGCACAAAGAAATTAAGAATTTTACCCTAAGTTTAAGCATCTTACCCAGTATGCTTAAACTTCACACGAAAGGCTCATAACTCATTTTCAAAGCTGTAGGAAACATGGCAGCATTAATTCATCGCATTCACAATAACTATCAAGATGTCCGACGTTATCTTGCTGCTAGGCGCGTGCACCCTCTCAATACTTACAACGATGTTGAACTTATAAAGAGGTACAGATTCGATAGAGAAGGAATAATAGAAATCACAGAAATGATCCATGATGACATCGCACCCAGGGCGAATAGAAACCATGCCATTCAGCCAGTTGATAAAGTTTGTACAGCCCTTCACTTCTATGCGACTGGTTGTTTTCAAATGACTGACGGGGATACCTTGAAGATATCACAGCCATCAGTTTCAAGAATAATCCATCAAGTTTCGCTCGCACTTGTGAGGAGATTGGGTGAGCATGTCCGTCTCCCTAATGAAGAGGAAAGGAGGGTCAATGCTGACAGCTTCTATAGGATGGCAAACTTCCCTGGTATCGTTGAGCTCATTGACGGTACTCACGTACGCATTCAAGCGCCCACGGAAAATGAGGAACAATTCGTCAATAGAAAAAGATACCACAGTATCAATGTCCAAATCATCGTTAATGCAAAATGTGAAATCATTAATGTAAATGCACAGTGGCCAGGAAGCGTCCACGATTCGCGCATTTTGAGGGAAAGTGGAGTTGACGAGGTTCTTGAGAACATGGATGGGCATCTGTTGGGGGATAGTGGTTATCCCCTCCGGCGATGGCTCTTGACACCTTTTCTACGACCAGGAAACAATGCGGAAGAACTCTTCAACAGGTAATTGTTGGTTTTTATATATATATGTATAATGGTGTTGGGGATAGCATGATGGTGTAATTATATGATTGTTTTATTAGTCAAATAAGCGGCTAAAAGAGAAAATCGTGAAATAAGGACCACTATTTTTGTTTGTTTTACTCAACACCCACCCCTTGAGCAAAAAAAGGAGGGGGAGAGGCCCCCTCTCGATCCGCCACTTGGGGTGGATATACATGTAGGAAGATATTGTAATCCCTTTTAAATCAACTTATTTTATTTTGCCATAAATACTGGCTATATGATCATATACCTTTACTCATTTTATACTATAGGGCGCATAAACATACTCGATGCTTGGTTGAGAGATCGATTGGTCAACTAAAAAGAAGATTCCACTGTCTTCATGGGGAACTGCGAGTGAGCCCACTCAAAGCCAGCCGCGTCATTGCTAGTTGTTGTGTTCTACACAATATAGCTAAAAGGATGAACATGCCGGACAACGAAGATGCCCCTGACCATGCCGATGACGAGCAGCCTCCTCATGAAATTGTCATGGAACATGATGGCGTGTCTGGACAAGCCTATCGCCAGCACATCGTCGACAATCATTTTGTTTGGTGCGTTTTCAATGTTTCACGATTTATATCCTTAAAAATATATATATATACTCATTTTATACTATAGGGCGCATAAACATAAAAATCTGCATTCAAAGTTTATGGGCAGAGGACTGGGTTAGTGGGTAGAGGAGGGCATCTTCTCATATTCTGTTCCCCCTCCCCTCCTCTCTCTCTCTCTCTTTCTTTTTTCATTTTTAAAGTCTCCTGCCCCCCCCCCCCCTCCTTAACTATCAATCCTGGCACTTCACACCATATAAACACACATTTTTCTCTGCACCTCTTCTCTCTCCTCAATTTGTTTTTCATCATCACCATCATCATCATGGATTGCTAAATCTAAGAATTAAACAGAAAAATAAATTAAAACATAAAACACCAACAAAACACTTCACATACTGGTAGATCTATAAGTCATCCTCCAACAGAGCCCAAATATCTTAACTGTTCATCCACATCATCAACTGTTGTTCTTAGTTTGAACAGATCTGCTGTGGCATGTTTTGGAAATTATCAACCAAAGTTTATCACTCAGAAGTAATCATATCTATCATTTTTGTAATTCCCAATTTCTTCTGTAATTTGGAAATGTACCTAAACTGTATGCCTAAAAAGCTGACAGTATACAAATCTTTAAACGGATACATGCACTCATTACATGAAAGAAACTATTGGATTT
The DNA here is from genome assembly GCA_037976565.1 of Mesocentrotus franciscanus. NCBI lineage: Eukaryota > Metazoa > Echinodermata > Echinoidea > Camarodonta > Strongylocentrotidae > Mesocentrotus > Mesocentrotus franciscanus. The sequence continues at coordinate 21,219,520 of CP137667.1, forward strand.
GTTTGAAGTTCAACATTTGAATGTTTTATTAATATTTCAATTACATTATATAACAGCTATATGCATGTATTTTCACTATCAATGACTTGTCAAATTTAACGAACCACTTTCCTTGTAACTTACATATAGTTCTCAAAACCAAAATATACTTGCGTTGTTTATATAAAAATAAATATACATCAACTTAAATATGCACTTCTCCTTAATGTAATACATGCCTTCAACAATAAATATATATTTTCAAAAATAATTAAAATTGAGGCAACCCAAGGTAACAGAGATAGTGGTCACTGTAGACATCTTGTACAGCACACACCTCTTTCTAGCACATTTAAAAAATGATTACATAAGAATTGCAATTGTGTACAAGTAACCATCAATAATGACAAATATCATTACAAAAGGTAATGAACAGTGTTGTGATATTACCTCATAATGATAACTATGGTTTAAGCCAAGAGCTTTCTGTACAAGGCATGGAAAGTTTTTAGGTGATGAAAGAAAACAAAATCTTGCAAAGATAAATCTGGATATCAATAGGGGCATGCAATTGGGTGACATTTTGAATGGATCCATGTATGTAGCCATACCCCCTCTCCCCATTAACTATTTCCTAAAAATATACACACAGTGGAATTACCTATTTTTTCTGTACAATCCAAAATTTATTTTAAATAACCTTTAACTACATATGTTAATAGAATCATACAGGAATCCAAGCAGAGATGGAGAATGGAGTTCTTTTGAGGCAGAAACTACGGAAATGTGTACTAATCAGCAAATAAAGCAAATGTAAAAAAGAAAATGCAAAATCAAGATGATTTAAATTTCAATATTAGTGAAGTCAATGACATCTTCTTCCTTCATCTGCGTTTTTTCTTCGAGTTCAAACCGAAGCTTTAGAATTTCTAACTGAAGCTTCTGTTTTTCAAGAGAGATCTTCTCCTTCTCTGCTTGGATCCTCTCCATATCAAGTTTACAACGCTTAATTTCTACATGCAAATAATCATCATATGCTGTACTTGTTTGTCTGGCTCTCTTTCCTGCAGATTCTGAGGACTTGGGCCTTGAGACTTGAAATCCAACTGATGGAGATGAGCTTGAGGACTGTCGATTAAAGGACGAGGCAACTGGAGTGCTTGGCCTGAAATGAAGAAATACATTGTTATTTGATAGACTTGCAGTGCAACAATAATAGATGAGAACATGGGATTTAAGCATTAAAAAATCAATTAAACATTCAAAGGTTTAAGTACTCACATGTTACTATTTCTGAGAAAGTGATTATATAATCTGTAGTAAGAGTAATTTAAGATTACCCTTCTATTAGCTTCATCACTGATATTTACTGATGTGAATTTATGGATGGAAAGTGAGATATTCTTCAACAATGTTATAAACAGATAACTCAATCATTACATTTTTTAACAGAACTTTTTACTGATTTTATCTATTCATATTCCATGGGGGGGGGCACAGAGGACTTTTACATTGAGCTTTATTAACTGCATATGGAAATCAGTTGCAAGTCCTACATCTTCAAATTTGATGGGCTTTTAAAAGCAAGCATCCTGTGCAACCAGGCCTTCGTGCAAGAAGCCCCAAATTTCATAATCTTCAATGTAAAGAATGGCCTTACCTCATAGGCGTGACGGGCGTAGGCGTGACAGGCGTAGGCGTGAAAGGCGTAGGCGTGACAGGCGTAGCCGCCAAAGAGTCTGCTCCTCCACCTATCCCCACTATGACAGGACTAAACTCTCCGATGATGTCCAGGACATGATTGTCAACTGCGGACATTGTTGGTGCTGCCACACCTCCGCCTGTACCAAAAGAGCAAAAGAGAGTACAATGTTAATTCACATTGAAATAAATTTACTCATTGAGTATACATTTATCACATTTCATTTATCTACAACTTGTTTTTCATTGTGTCCATGCCATGAATTAGTAATAGACCCTTCAATAATACATGTGAGCAAAGGAAGTATTCATATCTATTATTCAATAAATACATTTTTGCAAGTATTTTGGCGACCAACTCCCCAAAGAAAGCTACTAAATTATTGTGCAGAGTCTGTTATGTGGGGATGTGTCAATGACTGCCAAAACTATTACAGTCCATATCATTTCAGAATTAGAGTCTACATGTACATGTAACTGCATGAGGATAATACAATATTCTTCTGTTTTACATCCAAATTGGTTTAATTAACACAATTGCACAATTCCTTTCTTTGAGTTTGAAGTTTTATCATTTATGATTGTGAGATATTTTTCTGTTTGTTGTATGCCCGGTATGGCCAACAGGCCAAGGGTCCATAAACTACACAGGTCTGCGGGTATAAGCTACAGTGCTACGCACCCTGAAAATATATATAGGAAGATGGGAGTTTATCCAGCGGTAATGTCCCTGGTCCATTGTAGGAGTGCCCCGGTCAGTTTATTATTGTGTTTTTACAGACGTGTGTCAATCGGATATGATTATTTACGTCTGGGGACCGACCTTTAGATGTCACCATCCGAAAGACGTGAATCAGTTTCGAACCTGCATCCTCGGCTGAATCAGTTTGTAACTTCCACTGTTAGCTGGATTACGCCACAATGCCTGATCACACCCAGGTTCGACATCAAGTCAAGTCTTTTGGATGTTTTGTCCCAATTAATAAGAAGTAAATAAATAATCAACTACATGTAGTCTGATTGATACAGGTACTACTAGTAGTACTACTAGGTCTGTAAAAGCCTAATTAAACACATGATCATGTAGATCTACACACTACACACACAATATTCAAAATGTCACTGCAAACTTTAATACAACGGTTGTAATCTCAGCGGAACAACCGCCGATATCAGAGACTGAAGCTTTCGTTCTAAACTAATCTATGCTACTAGTACTAACTGAGTACTAATTGTGCAAATTTATTAACTTTGGTTTACAACCACTTACTGACTTAGTTACTACTAACTTAGTGACTTACACTAAACATCATGAATGGGACCCGCACACAAAATGCAAAACTCAGCTAGCGCGATCGTTACTCGATCCTCGTTAGCTGGGTCTTTACTCTAGTTTACAAACGTATAGACTAGGCCTACATGCACAGGATATTGTTCCACTTACCACCAAACGACGGTATCCCAATAAAATATCATATCTGCACTCTCTTACTTTTGCCCGAAAAGAGAAAAGTAAGCCCAAGGCAATAGAACACTAACTGACTAAGCAGTAAGCCAAAAATAAGATCACAAAGTCAAAGGACAAAGGTTAAATTAAAGCTGACGTCACCGCGATATTTCGCAACACACGAAAATAAAGTCGACAGATGGATTTAGTCTTTGATCTGAGCGTTATAGAGAAACTATTAAATGTACTACTATACTAGTATAGAACTCACCGGTTTTCTGGAGGTTTCTCTTTTCTTTGAAGAAGTTCTCTTTCATAGTGACGGTCAAGTTATGCCACTTTTTCTTGATTTCATCCACCGTCCTCTTCACGAGTGGATTTTGCGCATTGATTTTGTCCGTGATTGCCTCCCATGCCCTCTCCTTTGCCTTCGCTGTCACTCCAATTCCAAATTTAGGTTTCAAAATACTTTCTCTACTTTTGAATTCTTCTACAAGAAGTAACTTTTCAGCATGCGTGAAGTTTGCCTTCCTAGTCATTTTGTCTTCCATGGTCAGAGGTCTTGTCAATAAATCGAGATGGAGACGGGTGGTAGAGTGCAGTGGTAGATATGATGCATATATACCAAAGGTACTTTTCCTGCGGTGCGATTTTCTTTTACACGCAAATTGCCATAGACAAAAAGTTGGCGGACTCAATCAAAAATATAGATGAGTGGCTTTAAAATTATGACGTCACGCAAGTTAAGCTCTTTTCTTAACTGTAGTCTGACCTAAGATAAACTACTTTACGTGTTTAGAATACGGCTAAGGCAACTTTCTTAACCTAGACAAATTCTTAGACATTTTCTTAGACTTAAGAAAAATGTCTTAGAAGTTTATTGAATACGGGCCCTGAGCCCCAAATGGTTTATGCGTAATGTGGGTTTTGTATGGGTTACAACTGGATTGTTTTATACAGCAAAAGGTTATTGGACTAGAAACACAAAATTATACTTCATCATCATTTACAATACATAATTCCAGATTATATTATTGCAGCTGAAAAGAACAGAATGTCATCAGCCATAAGTACATGTATTAATCATAAGAAAGTAGGACGTTTTTATAAATGCTAACCAGATAACTGTGATGAAAACATAAATTTGATCAATTGATTTAAAAAAAAAAAAAACCGGACTATAACTTACATGTATTTTATTTAACTTTCAAATTGATAGAATATAGTATTTTCAGTGCAGTAACCTTTTTCTGCAACATGTGGCAATGTGGCTAAATGAACACAAATTGATAAATCTACTCTGCATAGTTTGAATCGATTTGAACTAAATACAAAGCTGCGACTTGTTCAGTATTCGATTTACTTGGGTTCAGTTTGACTTTGAGTATCAATATGTCGATGTTTCAAATGTTTAAAGTAGAAACGGATTCAAATACAATATTATTTTAATGGAAAGCTTATAACCTAAAGAAAGTGAAAAGTGTCATATCTTTTCCCTAAAAACACATATGTGACCACAATCAGACATTTAACTTTGAATCTTGACATCCCCCTCATAAACAAAACTGAACAATCGCGTAAGTCGACTGTCTACTTTAAGTCCATTGTTCTTTAATTCGATTGTTTTACACCTCATATAATTTATTATTTCTTCCAAGTCGAAGATAAACAAGTTTCTGAGGTCCCACTTGATTCGAGTTGACTCTATATTGTTTCTAGCCCTGTTATATTAACTGATGTAACGCAATTCGAACGGTGCCAATGTGCTTCTTATGGTGGGATTTCATTAAATATATATATAAACATGTACATGCATATACATAATATTAAACGTTACACCTATAATATAAAGACAAGAGTTGACCTGATGTTTAGGAGAATATTTAGATACTTTACTAGGTAACCCCAAAAGTTAATAAATGTTGGATTTCCATAAGTATAAAACACATATGATTACGAGTCATTTGTCCTACAGTCCATTGGTGCAGTGGACCATTGATCCTACAGGCAAAATTAGGCAAGCCTATGTTTAAGACCAACTGCATATCTGTTGCATATTTCATGTCTTTGTTTGCTCTTATGATTTTGTTAGCTAGGCCATGTCCACCGTATGGAGGATGACCGATTTTAATAATAATAATAATATTCCACTTTTATGTAGCGCTTAATACATCGATGATGTCTCTAAGCGCTTTACATATATATTAGTAACCCGGTCATCGGATTCAGGCTTGCCCGCACACAATGAATGCACATTCTCCACTCCCTGGGGAGCATTACAGCCAGGCGTCATTTAAGCGCACACTTGCTCATCTAACCACATTAACTCTAGCATCCTACCGGGTACCCATTTGACACCTGGGTGGAGAGTGGCAAATGTAGATTAACGTCTTGCCAAAGGACATTAGTGCCGCGGCAGGACTCGAACCCCGTACCTTGTGATCTGCAGTCGGGGGACTTATCCACTAGACCACAACACCCAAAGATGGACAACTGGCAAGAGAGACACTGTCCACCCTCAGCTGCGCTACAGAGATGTGGTCAAGAGGGACTTTATGGCACTGAAGGTCAGCAAAGAGCATTTAGGAGGAACTCGCCCGAGACCGATGGAGAGGTACCCTGACTATCCGACTGAAGACAGGGGAAGACCAACTGAAGAAGCAGCGGACCCGCAGAAAAGAGCGCTGCTACACACACAGCACAGAGACGATCTACAATTGCGACTTGTGTGACAAAGACTGCCACTCACGCATCGGCCTTTTCAACCACAAACAGCGTTGTTCCAGCGTCCTGCTAAGATTTACACCCATGGTCTTCACACAGCGAAGGAGGCCCTACATGCTTTCTGCACCCCACAAAAAACAGAAAAAGAAATCGGTAAAGAAGATGTATGTAACCAAATTAACACGTCGTGGCCGCTTTATTAAATTGATGAAAAGAATTGATACATAATGATAATATACTTTCATTTCAAATTCGGTAAATGGGTTAAGGATATAAGCGAAATGCAATACCTTTAACTTAAAATAGGGCAAAACTGAATCAAGAGGCAATTCTCTGCCCCTTTCTCTTTATATAAGGCCATGTCCATTTCGTATAGGTTTACATTTGAAAATCAATTTTAGATGAAGTTTACTCTTTAACAACTAAGGTAGATTTGCAATCGAACATTATTGTTCATTGCATAAAGAGAATCAAACATTTAAGACAAACTTTATTTCAAATTTTAACATCTTCAATTTCAATTTCACCACTTCAATTGTGGTCTTCAATATTACTGCAGAGAACAATGCTTATTCCTTCATGAATTACAGTAAATATCTGTCAATGTTTTTGAAAAAACAGATATAATTTTAGACAATTTAGGTATGTTTTTTGTCCCATATGGTGGGGGCGTACCATTACAGGCAACTGACGCTAGCATTAATGTCCAAATTAAAAATAAAACTACTGATTCAATTCAAATTCAACATTTTACAAAGTTAAAGAATAAAACAGGCAAGAGATAATATAATTGTGACAACTGAGTAGAGTGCCTTCATCTTAGCCAACGACAACTTTTCCTTCGCTCCTGTCAAATTGAGTTGCTTGCTCAAAGGGTGGGCTATGAATGATTTTAATATGTTGCTAACGACTGCCCGGAGACAGGATCCCTAAACAAGGCTGAGAATCCGTCTCTGAAATGAAAAAATAAGAAGCATACATTAAAATCATATTGTGTACAAATAATCAAAATCACTAGATGATACATTGTATAATTAAAAAGGAGAGGCTCGTGACAATTGGGCTTTTCTGTCTGTAGCAGCTTCTCATGAGTAAGCTCATTCAGTGACACCGCAGCAAAATAGAGCTGCTTAACCGTGGGGTCGATCGCCAATTTCATACAACGTGGCTGTTCGCACGGTCACAGATAGTAAATTGTTCGTTCATTTCTCGCATGTAGAGTTGAGAGGAGACTCGTGACTCTGGTGATTTCAGTGTTCCTTGCTTTGGAAACATATTCGTAGTATGGAATTTCCCTTTACTTTCGTTTGATATGTATCTTCATACAATATGTAAACCAAAGCAATTTGCGAACTACAATAGTACAATAGTACAACTCTTGTCTGATACAGAAATCAGAAAACCACTAAATCATAATTGAACCTTCATTATTTACTTACTAAGTTACTGGCAGCAGCACATGGTGTAAGATTCTCTAGTGCATGTTGAATGAACTCTGTTCGAAGGTGTGTGAACACTCAATAGACAATGGACCCCGAGCCCGAGGCTCCTTGACCCTGCCCCCTGCTGTGAAACAGTGAAAGAAAGCATCCTCAGTGACCTTACATTACAGGATTAACTGATTAAATGTTAGAACTTTAGAAGACAAATTGTAATGCTAATGGCAATGGTTTGAAAATAGTTTCAAACTTGATTCAAACAGTGAATTTAAACGGGGAGCAAAAAACATTCCGTGTCCTTGGCTTTCACTTAAAAGTTACAGATAAGAGTGATAACAGGCCAAGGCCAGTCTTTATTTTAATCATTTCTTACCATTCTTAAAACCTTTGGTTGCGAGTTACATGTACATGTATTGTATTTGGGTTACAACACAACCGCCGAAAACCGGAACCAGTAACCCTATGCCACGACTAGCCGCCGCAGCCATGCGCCAGGAACACTTGCTCACACTCACTCACTCAGAACTGCAATCGTCAAATTACAGCAAATACAGGTAGAAATACTGACCTGCAAGCACCTCAATACATGCATTACTTTCAATTAATAATATGAACTAAAATATAAACTTACAGAACCAGAAAATACACTGCCAGAATACCTTTCATCGAAGCACGGACGCCAGACGTAATAACGGCATTTGTTTTAATGGTGGCGTGATATGGTTGCGCGCGCACGTTTCACCGAGCTAGCTGCATAGCTAGCTGTGCATGGGGCAAATCGTTCGTGACGAATAAATATAAATAATATGTAGAAGCCGCACTTGGTCTCTAAATTTCGATTCCTTTTTTTTAAAGAACTCTACAACTACTGAAAAACAAATCATGCATCCCTGATAAAGAAGAAAATCACGTAGGCCTACTTGAAACCCAAGTGGATCCCATGTGGGACCCATATCTGTCCATCTGGGCCCAGCCAATTGATGCTCGATGGACCATTTTCTCCGCCAAAATGCCACATGGGATTCATATGGGGCCTTTATGTGTTAGTACTTGTGGGTTCTTGGTGGGAAGGCCCATCTGGTAAACATCTGGTTTTAATATGGGGCATATCTATTGGGGCACGCAATTATATATCTACATATATATACATATATATAGAGCACGCTGGTCGTCTGCGTGCATATCGCATGTCGCACTTGGTCTCTAAATCTCCATTCCTCATGTTAGAACTGACATATATGCAACTATACTAAAAAAAATACATAGGCCTACACGCCTATTAATGAAAAAAAAACAAATATTTACTTGAAACCCATGTGGATCCCACGTGGGACCCAAATAAAGTCCCCTTGGGTCAATTAGCCCCGGGGCCAAGCCATATGCAATATGCTCGATGGACTATTTTCACCACCAAAACCACACATGGGGCCCACATGGCCCCATATGTGTTGGCACTTGTTTTTTCAGGGTGGGAAGGCCCGTTGGCCACGTGGGCTCCATAGATACTTGTTGGTTCTGGGTGGCAAGGCCCATCTGGTATACATCTGGGCCCGTATTCAATAAACTTCTTAAGCATGAAATCTAAGTACTTTTTCTTAAATTTTGGCTAAGAAAACAGTCTTAGCAAAAATGCGTATTCTATAAAAGCATTGGGGGCTAAGAATTTTGCCTTAAGAGTAAGAAGAATTCTTAGATTTTATCTAAGAAAAAGGGCTTAAATAGCACGTCGTATTCTATACACTCGAGATATCTCAGATAAGTAAGAAATCTACCCTATATTTAAGCATAGGCCGAGGATGCTTAAATAGGGCTTCAACACCGGCAGCTTAGTGCTGCTGCACGCAATGTCACTTCGGGTTTCGATCAAACGGAATTGAAAAACATATAGCCTACGGATGCGATGCATGCAACGCCAGCGCAGCGCAGGTTATCAGTTGACCTATATCAACGTAAGCTTCGCGTATACAGCGTCGACGGAGCAGCGCGCAGAATTAAGCGCCATTGTTTATGTATGTTTGTATAATACTACTATACTTATAGCAAACGATCCAGATCCAGCGTAGCTAGAATATGCCGCCTAAATAACACTACTTTTAAATTATGACATGGCTGTCGTAAAGAAATCGTTTCTTAGTCATTGGCATTAAAATATGTAAACAGGGATTAATGTGTCATCGGCATAATGCTAGGTGAGACAAAATTTGTTTTATTATGAGTCTGATAAAGGTTATAATTAACTATTTTATTAAGTTTAGGCTAGGCTAGCTATAGATCTAGATCTATTACCTATATCTATAGCAGTAGACGATTTAAGGGTAGCTCCAAATCCAATGCTAGCGCTGGTCGGCTGGCTAAGTGACGGCGCTAACTTCATAGACCGTCCTGCTGCCGCGGCATAAGAACGCCCCGGTTTTGGCTCTTCGAAGATGTTTGACAGAAAAGTATAAAAAGCCTACGGTGGGTGTTAGATCTAGCCTCTGGGGGTCTTGACTAGACTGCCCTACTAATGTTTAGTGTCAGTTGGTCAAGCCTAAAAGAATTCTGTGAGCATGGTACCTCTCTTACACTCTATCTCCCATACGTTTTGTGTATAATTTTCGTGCGGTGCGATTTTTATTTTAACACGCAAATTGCATAGGCAAATTGAGCTGCAATTCAGTCGCTCGAGTCGACCAATTTGACTTTCCAAAATGACGTCATCGGGTCTAAGAATTTGTCTTAACTTTCGTCTTAGCTAAGACAAACTGCTTTACGTGTTTAGAATACGGCTAAGGTAACTTTCTTAACCTGGACAAATTTTTAGACATTTTCTTAGACTTAAGAAAAATGTCTTAGAAGTTTATTGAATACGGTCCCTGGTTTTTAGCTGGGCCCAGCCGATGCTCGATGTGCGATTTTCACCACCAAAAACCCACATGGGACCCATATATATGTGTTGGTACTTGTGGGTTCTTGGTAGGAAGGCCCATCTGGTATACATCGGGTTTTTAGCTGGGCCCAGCCGATGCTCGATGTGCGATTTTCACTACCAAAAAAAATCCCCATGGGGCCCACATGGGGCCCATATGTGTTGGTACTTGTGGGTTATGGGTGGGAAGACCCATCTGGTAGCCTATACATCTGGTTTTATATGGACCACGTGGGCTCCATATACTTGTGGGTTCTGGGTGGGAAGGCCCATCTGATATACATCTGTTTTTTTAGCTGGTCCCAGCCGATGCTCGATGTGTGATTTTCACTACCAAAAACCCACAATACTCAACATTCAAAGCTTAATATAGGAAAAAGCACGTCTTACATGAGTACCTATCTTTTATCCCGTACACAAACATTGCCAATTTAGGAGAAGAACAAAAAAAGATATAGAAATAAAAGTAAAAAAAGGAAGAAGAAAGAAGAAAGTAAAAAGAATGGAATAAAAGGAAGAATCAATAAATGGAAGTAAAACAGAAAGTCGGTTAAAAAAACATCTACGGAAGAAAGAAACAAATGCAATATTTGTTTAAAGAAACCATAAGGTAGAAAGGTAAACGAAAGAAAAAAAGGAAATAAGCAAGAGTTATATTTCCCCAAACTTGAAACTTCTCTTTGGTCTTTTTCTCAATTTTAATTATTTTTTCTACCTTGTACCTGTGTAATGGGAATTATTTATTTTATCAAATGGCGTATTTCATCCGGGTTAGAGGTTTGGGATGCACCTCATACAAGAGGTATAAATCATTTGTAAAACATGTGATAACGAGTGACGAATGAAAATAAATGAAAATTCCCCAGGACGGAGTTCAAATCGCTATGCAGGGCGTTCAGAGTGGTACAAACTAATCGTTTGCTATATAGGGTATAACATGAGAAGATGAAGGGGAGGGAAGATAATGGGATTGCGACAAAACAAGTATAAAGATAAAAGTATACAGATAAAAGTACGAATGATAAATAGAGCCCAGGGAATGAGTTTGGTAAGGGTACGGGGTGCTGACAAGCAGGAAAACAGTAGGAAGAAACACAAATCCTATTAAGATACAGGTGCTGAAATGTGCCTGAGTGTAAAAAAAAAGAAAAAGGGAAAAGACGAAAAGTATATATAGACCGAAAAATTTTCCTCGCCTCTTGAGAAAACGTAGCCCTTAAAATAGAGGGGATCGGTGGTAATCCATTATTTGAAGGTAAACCAAAATGTCCTTAAGTTATATGAACCAACACAGAATTTACATCTAGGGTTGCTGCAGGAACCCCATCACGCACAAATCCCATGCATGGTGATAAGACAAAGAGAGAAAAAGAAACTAGTACAAGTGTAGCATGCCTTTAAGTGGAGCTTGTCCTTTGGCTAGGCATTCATTTACATTTCCCACTCAATACCCAAGAGAGAAATGGGGACCCGGCAGGATGACGACAGCATGTGTGTAATTCATTGCCTATGCCCTCACGGTGACCATATGGTAGTAATACTCCCCAGGGAGTGGAGATGGTGCACATTGTGCGTGAATGAATCCGATGACCGGGGCAATAATATATGTAAAGCGCTAAGAGACGGTATTCCGTATTAGGCGCGATATAATAATTCATAATAATATTATTATTATATGGGTTCCAGTATGGGTCCCACAAGGGCTGCCCATACAGGTCCTATAAGATTTTGCACCAACAATTAGTATGGGATCTATTTGGGCCACATCTGGGTAAACTTTGTGGGAAATACTTGAGCAAAATATGGCCTACCCTAATTGGGCATTAAATGGGGTTCTGTTATTGGTCCCATACTATTTTGCAACCAGAATTTGTATGGGATCGATATGGTCCCTATCTGGGTAAGCCTTGTGGGCAACACGTGAACACAATATGGGCTATCCCACATGGGCATTAATTGTGGGGTCCAATGCGGGTCCCACATGGGCATGCCCATAGGTCTCATAAAATTTTGCACCCAATATTTGTATACGACCCTTATGGGCAATCCCAGGTGGCCTATAACCTAACTAACGTTAACGTTTTGCGCTGTTTCGTAAAATAGGTGACTCTAATTTACGAAGTGTAGGGCCTACCATTCGTTGTTTTCCACGCCGGTAAAACACAAATGATCACGTCTACCAAAACGTGACGTGAGTGTTTAATCAATATTTTTAAAATTGCAAGCGCTTGTTACTAAAACTAGTCAGGAGCACGAAATTGAGGAAAAATGGCGATTGTATGAACTGCAACTTTGAAGTTACTTCAATTAGAAACAATGAAGCATGTTTCTTTAAAGTGAATAGAAGTTTGTCAAGTACATCTCAGTGAAACAGAAAATCTTCAGGTAAACATCAACATCGAAGTGATACCATATCATATCAAAAAAGTAAGTAAAGATCCATTTTGTGTTGATATCTCTGAAACAATCGTGATGTGTTCGTCGTTGCAGTTAGGGGCTCTCCGCATTGTCACAACGTATTACCCCCTATCCCATCCCCTTTTCTTTTGTCTGATCAAGGAATATTAACTGATTGAATGAACTCTAATTTGTGTCGTCGACGGTAATATTTTTAGAAACAATCAGAAGTTTACCGTAGATTATTTAATTTTAGCACGTCTCATACTTTTAAAGTTTAGTTTAGAGCTTGATTATCAATAATAATTAGTGGTAGATGTGGACCTGTTACAGAGACGGCGCAAATGGCTCATTGCTAGTCCAAGCCTATGATATCTTGTCGAGTGGATTATGATTTTCATTTCGCCGATGCTAGCCGGCTGTAATATCCAGCAAGAACGGTGACTGCGTTTCCTGAGCTGGCGCGGCTACACTTTAGTGTTAGTGAATAGTACGTGTTAGATCTAGAATGTAGGCTAGTGGCCTAGTATAGTCTAGATCTAACACTAAAGTCTAAACAGCATGTATCTCTGTATGATATCTATAATGGAATCATGTACCTTGAATTTTGCTATGTAAATGTACATTCTCATTAAAAAAGACTAAATAAATGCCTGGTTTAGGAAGATCAATGGGCGCTTGTTCAGAATCATATCCCTACTTTGACCCCGTAACTCCGGCGTAGAGATACGCTACTAAAACAGACCTTAAACTCAAGTAAAGAAAAGGGGGAAAGAAGGATATCGGATGGGGGCCGAAAGGGTCTTGCCTCCCATGCTGTTGCCTCCCCCAGCAAAAAAAAAAGGAAAGGGAAAGAAATAAAGGAAAAAAGATAAAGAGAAGGAAATAAAGAGGAAGAAGAAAAGAAGGGGGATATCAGTTGCGATTTTCCCGCCAATAAGTTGTGGATCGGGGCGAAGGCCCTTGCCTCCCCGCCAAAAAGGGGGAAGGGAAAGGGAAAGAGGAGAGCTATATAAAAGGGAACAAAAAAAGAAGAAGAAAAGAAAAGGATGAAAAGAAGGGGAGATCAGTTGCAATTAATTCGGCCAACAACGTGTGGATCGGGGGGACCGAAAGGCCCATGCCCCCAGCAAACTTAAACGAGATAGAAGGTCTAGGAAGGGAAGGGAAAGGGAAGAGGAGAGAAAGGGAAAGGGAAAAAAAAAGAGGAAGAAGAAAAGTAGGGGAGATCAGTTGGATTTTCTCCGCCAACAAGGTGTGGATCGGGGGCCGAAAGGCCCTTGCCCTCCCCCTTTTTTGAAAAAGTTTATTACAGAGAAATAGAAAGAAAGAGAGAAAAAGAAAGAATAGTGACCTACCAGTGTCACAAAATAATGAGGTATCAAGATATGCTCATCTGACCGTGATTTAATACCTAAAACCCCTGAGCTTACGGTGGCATGTCCCCCTGGATTCCACCTAGGGCCCTTAGGCGGGCCCTTGGATGCTAATCTGACCGTAATTTAATGCATAAAACCCCTGAGCTTCCGGGGGATCCGCCCCCTGGACCCCACGCCAATTAGTATCAAAATATGCTCATCTGGGTGGGGGGCAAATGTCAAAAAAAATCTGTGGCGACGAATCGAAAATGAAAAGAAGGAGGCAAAATTGAAATTTCATTGGGGAAGGGGCACAATATGAAGAGCATTGAAGGCGAGACGAGAATTATTAATTATTTGGGCACTAAAAATATGAAAATATATATTATATTATATTATATTATATATTTGCTTTACTGAACTGATTTTTGTTAATGTACTTAATTTCAATCGAGCCAAATGGGTGTCTCATTCATTTTTAATCGCATTATTTTATCATTAATGATTAGCTAAAGATTCTGGCCTGAAGCAGCTTTTTTGCCATTAGTCTCTTCTCAATGACAATTTGCATTTTTTTTAAACGCCAGCGTCAATTTACGTGAGCTTTCGTAGATTGCATATAGCAAATCAACAAATTGTTGGGTCACGTAACCCAACACTTTGTAGATTTGGGTGACCTGTTTCACGAAAGGGCGCAATACGTGAACGTGAACGTGACACGTGACACGTGACTGTTCGTTGCAAGCCGGCTCCATGTGGGTAAGCCATGTGGACAAAATATGGGCTATCCCATCTGTTTCTCATATGTTGGCTCCATGGTGGGTTCAACCTGGGCCCCATCTAGGTAGACCTTGTAGGTATTATATGGGCAAAATATGGGCTATCCCATATAGGCATTTTCCTATATGGGTCCCACATCGGTATGATGGCCCAATAAGATTCTGCACCAAAGATTCGTATTTTGGGGATATAAGGATATTGGGCAACCTTTTACAGGAAGGCCTTGAGATGTATCAACAAACAAATCCACCTTCCCGTCATGAAATCATCACCATTGTTTTACTCACTTCATTTATCGCAGCTCTTCTATTCCAGGGCGGGGGATACTTGCATTACGAGCTGACGGAAACCTGCCATCCAATTTCCCAACTGTCTAACGGCCACAGCATTTCACTGAACCTCCAGTATATACCCCACTCCATTCATCCTTGACCTCCATGTACGTATATACAAGTACAGGCACATTCACTTCACTTCACAGTGAATATACTTGAGAGGAATTATTTGGTTATTATCAAATTCAGTGTATTTTTAAAAACTTACTGGGTACATTACTGGGTACTAATACTTTATCGTATACGTTATCACGTTCATTTTACAGAAAGAAAGAGTTCCAAGATAGAGGCCCCTTACGTTATAAAATATATTTTGACGCACATCACCTTTTTTTTAATAGCGATGAGGACAAAAAAACAAGCAATGACTGTGAGAGAATTAAATAATTTTGTTATTCGATTGTGCAAGTTATAATTACATTTTCAGCAAAAAATTCTAGTTATTAAAAATGCTCACAAATGTTTTCCCACATCACTGAAAGTCCATTTATTTATCACTATTTTATGACATTACTTTATATCACGAAATCATAATGGCATCATTATAGTCGTTATTATTATTACTGTTGTTGTTTTTTTTTCCAAAGAAATATTTTATTCAATCATTCTTGAGCAAGAACAAAACAATAGACTTGAACAAAGTACATGTTGTGACATATTGGTAAAACAAACATTGTTACATCAGTTGCACATGTCTCCATTATCTAGTAATACAACCAATTATTGCGCTTGATAGAAAGAACCCGCTCAACTTTATAAAAACGTTTAAGCATCTTCTGAAAAGAATTCAAAGATAACCGTTTCCTTTTGCATTTCGCAGAGAATATATAGTGTTTTGCATATAAAATGACAAAATTAAAGATAGATTGCATACCATCTGGGAAACCAAACATAAAAGGAAGTTTTATTCAAAATCACTTCATTGTTTAGAATAGAGCTTTGGAAGTCTTGAATGAATTGATGCGTAACAGCTAGGGAATTCCCATAACATGTGGGAAATACTTTCAACAGAGGATAAGCAAAACGTACATGAATTCGAATTAGCTATGCCCATAATGTCAAGATTTTTGTTGACCCCTAGTATTTGATGTAAAATTCTATACTGAAAATAACGAAGTTTCGTAGAAAGGCAACATTTTAAAGGAATAGTTAAAAGTTTCTTCCAGGTTCAGTTAAAATTATAGCCCATTTCGTTTCCGAAATCGGAACTTTAAGGATATTTTCAACAGAAATTTGATGAACATATTTGCATACTTTGAAAACCTTCTTTAAGTTATGCAATAACTCTTCTTGGGTGTCTTGCTTTCAGCTTGGCGCTGTAGGATACCATTTTTCCATTCTTTTGGAAGTGTAGAGATTAATGAGTAGTAGTCAAGAAAATGACATTGAACTTTATATTTTTGAATAAATGTCATATGTGAATAAAATTTACCATGCTCATCCAAGAAATGCTTTATACAAGTGATTCCAATATCTATCCAATTGTGCTTAAATACAACATTACCACCTATTTTAATTAGAGAGTTATTCCACAACACTTGATCTTGAATGTTTACATCAGTCAATTTAGGGGAAAATGTCAACGCACTCCAAGCAAGTAAAATTTCACGTATAAAGTGGTTCCTTACATTGAATACTTTGGGGTCATTAGACTTTAAACTGCACAACCAAAACAAATCTCCCCCGAGATGTTTCAAATAGTATTCAGAAAAGCATTTCCATTTACCTGTATTTTCTACACCAATCAATCGTTTTACCCATGCATTTTTCAATCCTTTAATAACTGAAGGAAGATGTAACATTTTTAATCCACTTTGATTATAATCTCCAATGATTGTACGACGATTAATCTTATCTGGTTTTCCACTTCATATAAAGGAGTACATTAAAGAATCAATTTCGTGCAAAATTCTTCTGGCGGCTGTCGGAGAACGGATAAAAGATATACTAATTGAGAAAGGCCTAGCGACTTTAATACAGTGATTTTCCCTATAGGCGTTAAATCTCTCATATCCCATATTCTCAAAATGTTTTTCAATTTTTGTAATTTTGGAGGAAAATTTAATTCAAATATATCATCAAGATTAATAGAAAAATACACTCCTAGCAGTCTATAGGGTCCATTAGAATATCTAAGTCCAGGAAGAGATATGTCAGGAGGGTGTGCTTTGTAGAACCCAAGAGCTACTATTTCCGATTTGTTCCGGTTAATGCATAGTCCTGAAAAAAACTTTAAATTGGTCTAAGATATACATAATAATTTTAAGCGAAGCGACGTCGTTTAAATAAAACGTTGTGTCATCAGCATATGAATTAAGCTTAATTTCTGTATCATTCACTCTGATGCCTTTAACATCATTATATCTCCTTATCCATATACACATTATTTCATTACAAATTATATACAGAAGGGGGCTTAAAGGGCAGCCTTGTTTAACACCACACCACATTGGAAAAAAAAATTAGAAGCATGCCCGTCGTTCAACACACATGAATAAATATCATTATACATAATTTTCACCCAGGATATTAAATCTTCCCCAAAATTGAAGTATTTTAAAGCTTGAAACATAAAGGACCATTCTAATTTATCGAAAGCCTTTTCAATATCAACCATTAACATAAAACAGGGAATATCATGTTCATTTGTAAATTCAATCATGTCTAAAGCCAAACGAATGTTCTCTCCAATGTACCAACCGTGTAAAAAACCTGTTTGGTCACTACTAATAATACCCGATAAGACTTTCCGTAGTCTCAGAGCTAAACTTTTAGCGAGAAGTTTGTAATCTGTGTTCAATACAGAGATAGGTTTCCAACTTTTTAAAAACAACGGATTTTGATCCTTCTTGGGAATAAGGTTGATAATACCTCTTTTCTGATCCAACGATAATTTACCCTGTACAATGAATAATTGAAACTATTTAGCATACTTTCTGATAAATCTTGGAAGAAAAATTTATAAAATTCACAAGGAAATCCATCTGTACCTGGTGTCTTGTTATTACCCATTGCTTTTAGAGTATTTACACATTCTTGCATTGTTATCAAACCTTCACATTTCTTTTGTAAATCTGAAGATAACTTTGGGCTTTCATTTCCTTGAGACAAAATATCGCTGAGATCAACTTGAGGAGAATTACATGAGGAGAAAATACCTTCATAATATTCTCTTATTGTGACAAGTATATTATCTTTTGATGATGCGATTGTGCCATTATCGGTGCATAATTTAGTAATTGATTTTTGTCGTTGATTTCTTTTTTTCTAGATTGATAAAATAACGAGTATTTCTTTCACCATTCTCAATTATTGTTATTATTGTTGCTAGCATTTGTAGTACTATTATAATAGTATCATGATATTATTATCACCATGCTTTGAATGATTCAAATGCGTACTTTAAAATCACACATGTATGGATCTATGCCATGATGAGAAACTGGAAGTTTCCGAACCTGAGACAAGCTAATTTCCCTTTTAATAGAACTTATTAATTGGATATATTGATATTTGAACACTTATGCAGTATAAAGTAATTGATCTTCAAGGACTTAATTATCTTTTTACTTTTGCAGCAGAATTCACATGAAATCAAAGATGATTTCTTTCAAGGGGATATTCCTTATTAAAGAAAGCACTATATATCAAAGATAAAGTTAGAATATTATACACTATTTTTCGACTCTAATTTAAATACAGTTAGCAACTGAATTGGTCATACCATTACTCATAATTATTTCAGGTATGTACACAAATTATTTGTCCAAATTTATGTGACTTGAGAATGTGATAGATATATAAACGTACAGCTAAAAGTATTTGATATTCAACCAGTGTACCTTTCATTCTTGAGTTACGAAAACACAAAAGAATTACAAGGGGTATGAATAATTTTGTTGTTAACTGTACATGAATCGTAATAGGCTTGAATTTAGACAACCCTTCACTTTTAAGAATGGGTGGACTCAAGGGGTCTTGGATAATTAAAGTATGCAAAATGATTGGAAGTATTGTGGTAAATGTATGTATTGTTTCTGAGCATATTCTTCAAGAGCCTCAAACGAATCCTTCTATCCCTGTTTTCCACGACCTCTTTCAATTTACTTCTTTCTTTTCTTTGATTCGTTTCTCTCACTCTTTTCCCCTTTCCTATCTTCCGTCACTCAAACAGGCATAATGCATTTATATATTGATTATACAACAAGTGATAACAACTTTCAAACATTCATAACGTTTTTATATTTTGTCCAATGTAATTCAAATTTTTACTCGTCTGCATCTCAGATCTTTGGATTTCTTTTAGATGAGATGTCTGTTAAGTTTGGATTTTCCTTTAAAACAGTTCATGGATTTATATGGGAGAAAGGAAAAAGTTGGGGATGAGAAAGTGAACACGAAATGTGAAATTAATCAATCAATCGAACGATCAATCAGTCATTCACTTTTTCTTGCATTTGTTCATGTTTCATTCATTCATACGTTCATTAATATATATCATTAGTTAACAATGGATTACTCATTCAAATCATCGATTGATTAATCAATCAATTATTATAACCATTTTGATTAAAAACCGCTTATAGAATAAATTGATTCGGTAATAAATTAATAAATCAAATTAATTTATCAGTTTATTTCATTCTTGGATTAACCAATCAACTAACTCATTTATTCATTCATTTTCATTCGTGTTAAATATGCAACGTTCCTATGGAAGTTCCCCGAACCACCTCATAGAGGGCGATTTAAAAAGGAAAAAAAAAACGAAGATGCGTGTGGTGGGGTGGGGAAAGGGGGGGGGGTCAAAATCTCTTTCAAATCTTTAAAGATAGCCCTTGGAAGAACGATTGCATTATTGATCTGTGTCAAAAGTCTGATCAAAAGACCCACACTTTGTATAAGTGAAAAGTAAAGCCTCCAGTGAAGACAGCGTGTTGAGTAATTTATAGTCAATGCATGTATTCAAAAAAATAAATATATTAAAGCATTTATGTTAACGATAACGAATTTGAAAAGAGGTCCTTCAATTCGTTTCCGCTTTTTCATGTGTCCAACCTTACAATTCCATATTGCCTGAGACTTCAGTTCAAAAGTTATGTAATGAAATGAGGTGAAAGATCCATTGATTATTTGGTGACAGAAGTGTTGAGTTTGTGTGCTTTGATATATTTGCTAAACCTAGTTAGCATATTTCAAATGACATCAAAACCTCTGTTAAATCCTGTTGGGAGAAAAATGGCATGTTTAGCCCCAGTATCTTTATTCTTTAGCAACTGCCCATGTACTCCCCCTTTTAACGCATTTGATCCTGATGAGCTTGATAAGGTGTAGGTGTGGACAAGAATAATGGGAAACAAAGTCAGATCTCTGAATATGAAGTTTGGAAGGATGAACAAAATATTTTCACGGCCCCCAAAACACCCTGGATGCACTTGAATACATACAACTTTGCCATATTATCTTAACATATATTACTGTCAGTCTTATACAGTATAGAGTGGTGAAGTGTGACGTCATCAACAAATCAATTTTTGGAATTTCTCAATTTTTTCTTCATTTTCCGAAAGACCACCTAAAATAATGACCAAATGTCGAAAACCAATTGAATAGGTTAAGTATTGGCTGAGATATGACTATCTGAATAAAAAGATTGCCTATGGGAACTCAGTGTTATATTGCTCTGGCTCATAACATTAGGAGCCAGAGCAATATAACACTGAGTTCCCATAGGCAATCTATTTATTCAGATGGTCATATCTCGGCCAATAATTTACATATTCAATTGGTTTTCGACATTTGGACATTATTTTTGATGCTCTTTCGGAAAATGAAGAAAAAATTGAGAAATTCCAAAAATGGATTTTTATGACGTCACAGCTTCGGTACTCTATACAATACTAGGCCTAGGGTCTAGTAGGTCTACTACTAGTAGCAGTAGACTATGGCCTATAGGCCTAGACTCTACACTCATATCTAGACTAGCCTAGTCTAGGAATCTATATTTAGGTCTAGTCTAGAATCTATATAGTCTAGGCCTAGGCCTATAGCCTAGATCTATGCCTACTAATAATTTTAATAATTATTAATTATAAATTAGGGTCTAGCCTAGATCTAGGCCTAGATCTATATTATACTTTTAATTGTATAGGTCTACTAGGTCTAGGCCTTGCTATATAGATCTAGTCTAAGTAGGCCTAGACCTAGTAGCAATTCCATGAACCATCTAGGACTGTAGCCTGTTATCTGGCTATATTATAATTTATATGTATTTGGGCCAGTCTTCGTCCAAATTTAAGATCGACGAGTATTACTATTAGTATTACTATACCTAGTATTAGGTCTACTCTACTGAGCTGCGCTTCACGCCGCCTGCTCCAGGCCCGGCGCGGCTAGAGGGCTGGCATGCGCATGGGAGCGGCTCAGCGATATGCCGGTTGACCTACCTACTAGCTACTGGTAGTGCCCGTGGTACTGGCTACCGCAGGCCATCAAAGCTCATAAATTTAGCACTGAATTGTCACTATAATCGGCTCTAATGATACCATTGCTTCGCATTAAAAATTAAAGTACCAGAGCGAAGGTTTTAAAATACCTTCATCCTTAATAATGTTGGTATCATTGCAAAGGTAATGTTACAACCTTTCTACTAATTCATATTTACTTTTAAAAAATTGTTACAGAATTGACTAATCTGCTATCAAAAATGATAAATTTGCTACCCGTTTTGTCCGCCCTCGATCAGCCCGCTGTTCGCTGGTACGATGTGTGACGTAATAGGTTGGGCACATGAGCGAGAGTGCTCCCAAGCCCCTCACACAGCTCTTTCCGCTGCATGCATTACACGTATACGAAAGCCACTCGAACGCGAAATATCCTATCACAATTTAACTTGCTACATAATAGTACTGCACTGCACTCGGTGCACATGCACTGCGAATTTGAAATCATGACCATTATTTGAACAATTGATGAAGATTTATTTGATTTTTTGTATGTTTTAGTAGGCTATCTCCACGCCGGAGTTACGGGTCAAAAATGGATACGAAAGTACACTAGCGCCATGAAATGCCCAAGGTCGAGCTGGCTGAGCCGAACTGCCGCCCCGCACCGGCCCCGCTGAACTGGCGATCGATCGGTCATGCACTGGGGTGACTGAGCGAGACATTTTCTCATTTTTAGAAAGTGTAGGGCTATTTTGGCAAATTTCACGGATACAAAATTAAAAAAAAGAATAGATGTGAGATTATATCTTGCGAATACCAATTACATATATGCACCATAAATGGAACTGCACGACATCATAAAAATGCAAAGCCAAAGGGACCCTCGATCGCGATTCGCTCATTGTCATGGTCTCCGTATAATCAACACTCAACAGCAAAGCTGCACAGCAAATTACACCAAACGGAAGAATATTTGGACAAATCGATGTGCACGATTCACCCCCTCGTATTACATTACAAAATTTGCAATAATAAAATGTAATTACATGATTTCGAGATATTGTTATTCCACTTTCATCAAAGCTGGCCTAGGTATGAATCATTAGAAGTCTGGATAATGTATAGTAAATGCAAAATACCGCACGCGAGCTGAGCGAGAGTCGAGCGAGAGGCCTTGGAATTTCGATCGTGCCCAACTTCTGACGTCATGAGTCTGTACTCCGTAATTTTATTTTTCAAGCCAGGAAAAATAGTTCTGAGAATTAAGGGTCTTGGAAAAAGCATCTTATCGCGTTTCATTTATATGTATAATACTGTAGAGCAGATGATATTAGGGTAAGCTTTCAGTACATGTATAATTTGTCCATTTTGTGATATTTTGTGACATTTCTTCGCTAAGCTACTTTAATGCAAGCTTAGACTTTGCCATGGATTATTAAAACAGGGGCAACTAACCTACGTCGCGAGTCACGAAGAATTAAGCACGCATAAATTACGTACAAAATAGCCGGCCTTTCGTATTATCGATCCCGTCTCTCTCTCTCTCTCTGTCTCTTTCCGATCCCGCCAGCCCCCCCCCCGCCCCCTCCCTCTCTCGATCTCTCTATAGCTCTTCCCTTCTCCCTCCCTATTTCTCTCTCTCTCTCTTTTGTTTCTATCTCTCTCCATGCAGCTCCCCCTTTCCCCTTGTACTGAGTTTGAGTTTGAGGAACAAATCAGGCACGCATCCATGCAAAGGGCTTGAGTTCTTTTAATTTGGAATTAAAATTTAAAAGAAAAATCGAAGTGAAGAAAAACGAGGTGGAGACCTTGTTTTTGGTTTTTGTTGTTGTTGCTAATTGTTGGCTTAATTTCTTCATCAAAGTGAAATCGGGGGTAGCCTACATGGCAAATAAATATCACCCCCCCCAAAAAAAAAAAAAATTGTCTTTAATCGTTTTGATCCTATAGAAATGCTAAAAAAAATATTTAAAACAGGAGTCATGGATTTTATTATAATAATTATAAGATGTTCTTGGTTATTTAGAGGTTTAAAATATCATATGTCATATTATCAATTAAGTTTTTGTTCACAAATTCAATAAAGGCCTAGTGTTTGCATGCTAGGTGATTTTTTACAAAATATTCAACTGACGTGTGTCAGTACGCTATACATGACCAGAAACGATGGGTGAAAAAAAAAGAAATATGTAGAAATTAAAGTGTTTCAGATTAGATTTATTTTAAGATGTCATTTTATATAGGCCTTATTAATTTTTATCAAAATTAAAAAAATAATCTTTTTTACCCCACCAAAATTTGTTACTGTATTTATCATCTACCGGAAACCAAAAGGAATAAAAGCGAAAATGTGAATCACAATATAGCTATGCAGTGCAAAAAAAAGGAATTAAAAAGTATCACAATTTCTATTTTAATTTATACCAATTAGTAGAAATGTAATTGAAATGCACGATTATGTGAACTGCATGATTATGTGAACCTGTAAAGTTTTTAATTAGGCCTATAGTTCTTTTTTACTTTATCTTTACTAAATGAATAGTTATGTCACTATGGTATTAATTATGATTGGTTATTATGAAATTTCTTTTCTGTCTTGAAGGTGATCAAATTCCCTCAGAGTCAAGCTGAGGTTGAGCGTACTCAAGCAGCATTCCAGGCTATTGCTGGGTTTCCAAGAGTAGTTGGGTGAGTATATACAAATCCATTCATTTCCTTTTAGGTGTTAAGTAGCTGGAATGATGCATAAATCTTTCATGTTTTGGTATTAATTAGCCCTTTTCCGTCTCCTACATTAATTCTTATAATCAGTTACATGTATGTTTCATCCATAGAGAGAAGAGTTGGATGAAAGCTATTTTTTTGTTCTTCTTATGAACTAAAGTTAGGCAAAAAGTACTATGCCAAACAGCTTAACCCGTTCCTTCCGACATTATTCAGCCCGGTAGCGCCTCACAAACGATAATACAAATCAAAGACTCGACCAGTTCGCCGCCGTGCGTGCGTTCAGCGGGCCGTACAATGCGTGTGCGTTCAATCCTGGTCAGCGGCTTCGACGAGCAGGAACATAGCGCATGCGCAGATCTGGGCCACCTATACAGCTAAGTTACGTAAGAGGAACAATGGACGTGGCCGAGGGTATAGGTCGTTGTCATGGTTATAAACTCCAACAATAGAAGAGCGGAAATAAGGTAATTGGATGCTGACATCCAGCATTGATGATCCATGAATGTATACTACATGTATATCGGGTTAAAATAACCCCTTTTTTTTGGGGGGGGGGTCTTGTTGTTTTGCAGTTATCGTTTTTTCATAGTGATTTCTGTTCCGCGAATTTTAATGAGATCTCGTTTCCAGGAACTCCTAAATAAAAATAGCTGATCATAATTATAACGTAGTACCTAATTTGACCCTATCTAAAATATTAATTCAAATATATAACAATCAATGAAAGATAAAGGAATAATACAAATGTGATTTAGTAAAATGTCACTGACGAAAAGATGACATAAGAAATGATTGTTTCTTTCTCAGATTGTCTCTTTCTTTGTCTCTCTGTCTCTTTCTCGCTTTTTTCTCTCTCTATCTTTCTCTCTCTTTTTCTCTCCCTGTAATTCTCTCTCTTTCTCTCTCTCCTGCTCGTCTTCTCAGCGCCATTTTCCATCTTCATTTCTGGTACTGTTTTCCGTTCCGCTATTTGCTTTTATTCCGAAAGTATTCCTTTCGATCTTGAAATAAATTATTATACCATAACCTCGATATGGAGAAGAAAAACACGGAACGAGCGCCTGATTATAATCGAAATAAGAAGAATATTACTGTACAATAATTATAAAGAGTAAAACTTTCGAATGTAAATCATGATAAAACAATGGAAACTAGAGAGGAATCCAGAGCGGGTGGGGTTGATCGGAGAGACAAAAGCATATATAGCGGTAATAATAAATAACAATACGCCCAACTTTCTCCTCTTTCGTTTTCTCAATGTCGTTTTCCATCTTCATCTCTCATAGTGTTTTCTGTTCCGCGATTTTTAATGAGATTGCGTTTCCACTTTCCACGTTCTCCTAAATAAAAATAGCTGATCATAATTGTAACGTAGAACCGAATTTGACCCTATCTGAAATATTCATTCAAATATATAACAATCATGGAGAGATAAAGGAATAATACAAATGTGATTTAGTAAAATGTCACAGACGAAAAGATGACATAACAAATGATTGTTTTTCTCTCTCTATCTGTCTCTTTCTTTGTCTCTCTCTCTATCTCTCTCTCTCTCTCTTTCTCCCTATCATTTTTTTCTCTCTCTCTCTCTTTCTCTCTCCTTTTCGCTCTGTGTATTTCTATCTCTTTCTTACTCGCTTTCTCAGCGCCCTTTTCCATCTTCATCTCTGGTATTATTTTCCGTTCCGCTAATTGCTTTTATTCCGAAAGTATTCCTTTCGATCTTGAGATAAACTATTATCAGTAACCTCGATATGAAGAAGAAAAGCACAGAACGAGCGCCTGATGATATCGAAATGAGAAGAATATTACTGTACAATAATTATAAAAAGTAAAATTGTTGAATGTACATCATGATGAAAAAAATAAAATAAAAAGTAATCCAAAGCGGGTGAGTTGGGGGTTGATCGGAAAGACAAATAGCATAATAATAAATAACAATACGTCCAACATTCTCTCCCTCTCTCTCTCTCTCTTTTTCTATCTTCATCTCTCATAGACATAGTGTTTTCTGTTCCGCGATTTTTAATGAGATCGCGTTTCGACGTACTCCTAAATAAAAAGAGCTGTTCATAATTATAACCTAAAACCAAATTTGACCCTATCTGAAACATTCATATAAAATATATAACAGACATGGAAAGATAAATGAATAATTAAAAAATGATTTAGTAAAATGCCACAGACAAAAAGATGACATGATAAATGATTTTCTCTCTCTCTCTGTATGTCTCTTTCTCTCTCTCTCTCTCTTTCTTACTCGCTTTCTCAGGGCCATTTTCCATCTTCATCTTTGGTACTGTTTTCCGTTCCGCTATTTGCTTTTATTCTGAAAGTATTTATTTCGATCTTGAGATAAGTTGTCATACCATAACCTCGATATGGAGAAGGAAAACACAGAATGAGCGCCTGATGATTTCAAAATGAGAAGAATATTACTGTACAATAATTATAAACAGTAAAACTTTTGAATGTAAATCTCTGTTGCATCAAAATGATATGAAAAAAACAAGTTTATTATGCCATATTGTCGGTACTTATTTACGTCGGACAGAAATAAACAAACAAAAAAGAAAGTAACTAAAGAAAAAACATCGGAGCTGGGGGGTGATTGGAAGGGTTAATAATGGTATTACCTTGGTTAGTTATTTAATGTGTTCATTTTCACATTCTTCTCTCAAACTATACAGGTGCATCGACGGGACTCACATTGGTTTACATGGGGCACCCCTTGGGCCCGATGAACACACTTTCACGAATCGGAAAGGACGTTATTCGATCAACGTCCAGTTGGTCTGTACCCCTGACTACCGTATCTCTAATGTTGTTGTGAAAAGGCCAGGATCCACACATGACAGCAGGATCTTGCAGGTATACTTAAACAAAAAATCTTAAATGACATTTTTTGAACTTAAATAGAGACTCAAGCAGAGATGGAAAGGAGAGAAGAGATTGATGATTATTTGTAATGAAAAAAAGGTAATTCAGAGGGAAAGTTGAATGTTTCTTTTCTTTGATACAGAACAACAAGTTGGCCAGAAAGTATCATGCATGACAGCTGAAAGGGATATTGCTGGGGGATTCTGGATATCCCGCGAGAACATGGCTGATGAACCCGTTGCAGAATCCCCAAAGCCAAGCAGAGAAAGCTTACAACACGTAATGCTAAATTTAATTTTGTAAGATGCATTCTTTATTCAGTCTGTTTTTCTTTTTTTTCCTTCAAATTTCCACTATCCATTTATTTGTTAAATATACTTGTAGCTATACAAAATTGTTTAATCATCAACTTTGATAATGGCAATTTAATTCAACGATTATTCAAACATGATTTTGAGAGAGACTGATTGTAAGGTTATCAACAAGTATGATATTGTAAATATTGGATAAAAGGAAGGAAAAAAAAATTGTATTCATGGTCGAATTTTCATGTCTTAACAGTGCACATTGCAAAACCAGAGTTCACATAGAGCAAGTGAACGGACAACTGAAACAAAAATTTCGCTGCTTGCTTGGCCATGGGCTGCAACGGAAGCCAAGTAA
Organism: Mesocentrotus franciscanus; assembly: GCA_037976565.1. Lineage (NCBI taxonomy): Eukaryota > Metazoa > Echinodermata > Echinoidea > Camarodonta > Strongylocentrotidae > Mesocentrotus > Mesocentrotus franciscanus. Next base: position 21,247,304 of record CP137667.1, read on the forward strand.
TGCAGTAAAGATCATCCTGTCCTGCTGCATCCTCTACAACCTCAGTAAGGACTGTGGGGGTCCCAACATGGAACACGAAGAGGGAGAGGACGGATATGAAGAGGTACATGCAGCTGGACAAGATGATGTCTCTGGAGTTGCAGCCTAGTATGTAACTTGAAACAAAAATTGTTCCCATTTTCTTTAACAAAACATTTCTGTAAAATAACTAATAACAAATATACTTCATATATTTTACTATTTAATTGTTATATGTGACCTACTACTTTTATAACGTGAACAATAATTGAAGCAAATTTAAGAAACAATAAACACATATTAGTAAAATCGTGAATATAATTTTTTAATAAACTTTAATGAATTTTTTTTTCACATTCCAATACATGTATAATACAATAATTTAATCATTTTGATTTATGAACAGGTATTATAAAAGAAAATAAATAATGAAACTATTACCATATATATATATATTAGATATATTAATATAATGTTAAACAAATAAATACTGTATGTAAATGTATGTACATCTGTATATATTATATATTTGAAACATCAATTTCCTTTTTCCTACTTTTGATTATAGATTTTATCCAGGTGGTAAGCTGTACAAGTGGTGATTTCTGAAATTGGGATAACTTCTGGGATGCTTATCAAGGACTCTGTCATTACCACTACCCCCGCCCCTTCCCCTCAACCCACTATCGTCAGTCAATAATTATTTGGGTGGACAGTACTTTGTATTCCAAAGATTCTTTCTATCAGCTAGCAGTATACTTCGATAAGTTCGATTCGATATCTCATTTTAAAAAAATCAATAGTGTCCAACAGTAAAAGTCGAAAAAGTCAACAGTTTTCCTTGCAGCATTTGAATACAAGGTCACTAATTTTTAAATTTCACAAATTATGAGTGACATAAATGTGATTCCTGTAAAGTTGTCAATTTCTTTTGGCCCTGATATCTGTTACCTTTAAGTCGCTCCACTTCTTACAGGTCTGCTTGGGGGACCTACAAAATCAACATGACTGCCGCCTTATCTCACGCCTCCTGTAATATTAAGTAGTTTGTTATAACAGAGTTTGTTGTAAAGAGGTTCCAGTAAATTAGGCCTACATATGTTTTCTCAATACATATATTGATTTTAGCTACAATTAACTTTTTTGTGGTGCTAAAGGCATTCCACATTTACTAAAATAATGGAAGTTATTATAAAAGAAAGTTTTTCGCTCATGTTATGATAATTGAAGACAAATAATTTTGATAGATTATATTACTTGTAGCTTTGAACTACTTGACAGTGGTATGCATGTGGACACAAATAGTAGCGATGTCAAATTTCGGAGTTGCATTTTTCATCGCCAGACGACATAATCCCTGAAATCGATTACCAATGTTATCAAGAAACAAATACATTTATATAATTAAATGGTAGGTGGAATGAAAAAAACATATTTATTCCATCCATGTACAATTTATTATTTCTAAATGAATGAATAATAACTGGTATCACAGTACAATAAACGGCACGATTTCATGTAATTGTACTAACGGGACTTGGTAACACTGATAAGTGCATTTTGTATCAGTAAAATGCTTCATTGGCAGTAGATAACATGAATTCAATGATAGATGTAAAATGAGTGATTTTTTAATGTCTGATTTACTACACAAGTTGATATGACGGTTGGTGTTCTATTCAATACATGAGTTGATGTAGCTGAGTGACTAAAGATTAACAAGTGCATTAGAGTGTACCGGTAACACTGTTTGAGGTTGAAGAAAAAAAACTGCTAAATTCTCATATGATGTGTTACTATATAAACTCTATTTATGGTACTATCCGAACCCCCAAGAAACTTGTGTATGAATACTACTGTAACTTAGAAGCACTGTTCCTACATCCGAACAATGTTCCCACATCCCTTCAAAGCCCCTCTTAAGTTTTTGGGATAACAAAAAATGATTGAAAAAATCACTAAAATTGTTTAATAATGTGAAAGAAGATATCATTTAACATGAATGTCTTCAAGGAATCTAAATAAAAAAATGATGAAGATTACAAAATGTGAACAATCTGCATATGTACATCATTGTTCTCAAAACTCTAATGGGTCTTTATTAAAACATCATGAATTTATGCCTCACTCTGTGCCAATTGACGAAGGATAGTCAACAACTCCTTCATCATTGTCATTTGCTCCTTCTTCAAGAAGACTTCCTCCCTTCTGAGTAAGAGGTTCTCCTTCTCAACAAGTAATCGCTCACGTTCTATTTCTAACTGTGTAGCCAGAAAACTTGCAGTCTCCGATTCTGGTGTTCTTGATGAACTTGCTGATGGTGTCCTATGTGATGCTTTCTCAGCCTGTGCTGTTGGCGGAGTTGTGGATGTTGCTGCTGGGGTTGTTGATGTAGATGCTGGTGTTGATGATGTCGATGCTGGTGTGGTTGATGTCGATGCTGGTGTTGTTGATGTTGATGTAGATGCTGGTGTTGTAGCTGAACTGATCATGATCTCATCCCTCTCAGCAAAGACACAGCGACTTCACTTCCACTGCGCTGTGATATGAAAAATAGGAAAGAGTGAAATTAACTAAAAAATGGAAGTTACATTTCCTCTAGGAATTAGTTTGACATGTTATAACAGATTTTTTTTTAAAAATTTAAATACCGGTACATCATTTAAAAGCAGAATTGAAAAGAGACAAGTTTCATTTTCTTATTTCATGTACTTACCGGTAGATTAATATATCGAAATTCAACACAAGTCAGTTGAGGAAACTAATTCTCCATAATGCCTATCGGCCGAAATGGGCTCAGAATGCTTTTCATCATCAACATCCTCAATTTTTAGTCGTCAAGCGAACGTCAGATAATTTTCATATACATATTTAATATACATTTGACAATTACAACTAAAAAAATCCTTGCAGTAACGCTTTGTGAATATGCAAAATTGTGGTTACCGTGGCAACAAAAAACATGTATTGCGCATCTGCAATTCAAAGTCATTCTTTTCATCAATTTTTAATTGAATTGCCCCCAAACTGTGGAAGTAGTTCTCTCCACAAGATTTCTGACTGACAGACCTTTCACCGACTCAAAAACCACCTTCAAACTTCGATGGTGGAGGTATAGTAAATAAATGAAGGTAATTGTGGCCATTCAACAATTATTGACGAAATTAAGTTATCCACAAGATCAACCGTAACAAATTTACTTTATAGTTCATGATTACCTCAGATTTATCGCTGCTACCAAAGCCAGCCTCCGACCCACTCGCAATTCCCTCCTTGGACTGTGACGCTATGGCCTACAGTACAGCTTCATGGATAGGGTCGATTTTGATACTAGGTCCCCCTCTTATGGAAGTATACAGCAGATGAAGAAAAACAATTTAAATTTAAAACATATATGTCCATTTTCTCAAGAAATGTGATTGTATTCAAATTAGCATGAAAAGAATGAGCATGAATTCTTCAGATATCTATTTCCTGTCCATTTGAATCCTAAGGATGGATTAGCTTTAAAGCCTACAAAACATGACATTATTGTTTAAAGAAAAATCTATAGTAGATTATTGATGTTACTTTTTTACATGGTGAAAAAAACGAGCATTTGCATATCACATGTAGTTCACCAGTTACCATTGACCATTGACCTTTGCCCTGAGCACCCCCCCCCACCCCTAACAAAAAAAAAAGATCTTGTTACTACCTACAGGGGATTCTACAGGTTATGTACTAATACGATTATTCGATTTATCGGATCAGCAATTTGTGAGAGAATGCGACCAAAATACAAACCAAAGTTTAATCGAGTTGACAGTACTTTAAACAGTGCAAAAGGTCAAACGGCGGAATTGCTGCGCATCCAAGTTCATACGCGCGATATAGCGGCAGGATGCGCGCATTCCTAGCCGTGTACAGTACATGCTCACTGTTATTGGATTTTAATTCACACGCTCGACAACTTCCACTGGGGTAAAACGTGTTTCTTTTTGTCTGTCCGGAGATAGTAGATCTACGGGGAATATACATCTGATTTATTCGAAAATCATTTGAACATAGCAATGTGTAATTGCCCAGATCCAGTTCTATTATCAGCTAGTAATACCGGTACCGGCAGTAGCGTCTGCACTGGAAGTATTGAGTGGAAAAAGGCCGACCAAGTGTAACGTTTATATTATAAGCTAAACAAGCAAGATTGGAATACAGAGAACTATGGTGGACTATCTCTAGTCTTGCCTCTCGTCAAGATACTAACTACATCAGCATAGAGATTCCAGATTTCTAGCTGAACGGCGGCTTCAACTTCAAGACAAGAGACGGGACCTCCGAAAATCACCTTGTGATGTTGTGTTTAGACCCTAGACTAGGCTAGATACGAGTTTACGACTTCCGTACACACAAGGACAATCGAACAAACGCAGACTAAACGACCGAGTCAACTCCGTCAGCACAACAGACAAAAGACAAGGCCCTGAGCCTGCAAAGACAAAGGACAAAAAGCAAGCCCAGACAGCCGCAGTGATGTTGATGGAGGCGGCTAGCTCCAGCAAGTCCAGTGCAGAATACAGAATCAGCCGCAACCGCGGGCCGGGCCCGGTCATGGAAACGACAGAACAGGCGGCTCGGCGACATTTCACAAACGCAACCGGGTGAGTTAACACATAGGCACCGGTAGGCCTATAGCTTGCATGACATTAGGAATAGATATCTAGATATGAAGGAAGATCTAGAATCAATATTGTTATGTAGTAGACAGTAGACTCTGCAGACTACAGACAGTACAGAGCCTTAAATAATAATACTAGATTTTGAGCAATGCGCAAAGGACGAGATATCTACTGTACTGTTGAGCTAAGTTAGACAAACATTACAGTCTGGCAGTAGGGTCTTCATCAACAGGATTTGCTTTCAATTCATGAATGTAGACTCTGACTATTCGGTTGGATCTACTCTAGCTGTCGGTGATTAGACCAGCGAGTGGCATGGCACACTATTATGGAGATTTAAAATGGAGCACTTATGCCGGATCAGAGTAGATCCAGAGACCCATGGATTTATATTTATGTAACAATCTTGACGGTATAGCCAGCATAAATATTTAAAATATTCATGGTATTAAAGTAAAGTGTTAGTAAATTGAAACAATAGAGGTTCACGGACTGAAGGGGGTCTGAAAGTAAGTCGTACTATAGTACAAAATGAACAGTTCCTTCACGTGATTACTGTGAACTTGCGAACAATTCAGATACAGGACAAAATCATTATTAACCAGGCAATTTGTTGTTATTTACATTTGTATCGTCTTGCTAATGCTAGTGATTCAATTGCTTGGGATGATTTTGCAATATAGATCGCTTACCTATAGTTAAACTAGGCAAAGTCCTTGGAGTTGGGAGGACTGAATATTAGTCACAATTGCAACCCACTTTGGCCAATATAGCACAGCATATGTGCTCTTCCTTGAATATCGTACTCGGCGGGAGGTTTCTTTTATATTTTGGCACAGGTGTTTCTGGGCCCTCATCAATGGGCGACTGGTACCAGCAGTTCATGAGATAAGCTAGCGCCAGTGGAAGACCGCCACACAAATCCATAGGCTGGAACCAAATACATGAATTAATAGCGAGGTCAGGTAGTTTGGGCGTGGTGGCTTTACACATCACAAGGAAGATATTTCAATGCCATTAGACGGATAGAAGATATTACAGGAAATGCAAACAAGCAAAATAACATTTAAGCAGAAATTGGAAATAAAATATTGCACGATAGAGGTCCATGTAGGCTATTCATCGAATTTTCGTTCAGCAAAGTTGTTGCGATGAAACTCGCGAAAGCATGCCTCCTCACTATTTGCTGTGTCTTTCGTTCGTGGCACGTTCATTCCATTCTGAGTAGAGTTGTTCTTGTTATGTCTGATGGCAAAAAAGGGAAGAAACATGTGTCAGTGGAGAACGGAGTATATTGATTGAATTGAATCGAAGGTCCATCCAGTTCGGAATTTGGGTCTAAGAGTACATTTTTACCATTACCTGATGAAGCAACGAGTGTTGTGGATTACATCAGACCTTGCTGTAGCTTGATGGTGTCTAACGATTCAAGTCCGAATCGTGTCGGTCGGGTACAAAAGACTTTAGAGTATAATTGATATGTTATTTTACCTTTGGACAGGTAGTCGAACTGAATGAAATTGGTATTGACGTAGCGTCTATATGAGGCAAAACTAAAAAAAAAAGTGTATATTGTTGGTTGGTTGGTTGGGGTTGAAGTTTTCATGTTTCTTGTTATTAATATTGATATTGTTCTTGATAACAGGGGAAAGCGGTTTGCCGGATGGCAAGGAGGGGCTATGATTGCTAGAGGTTGTTTAAGGAATCCGTAATCCCAGGAAACTGGGACTTGGTTGGGTTTCTTCTTCCCGGTTGGTCACGTGACCCGGGTTCCCTACTTGGTATTTGGTTTTTAGTCAGCCTTTGCCCCTTTTCCTGTACCATAATGCTTGTACATTGATTGTGCTATATTGTTGAAAATTTTGAAAGCCAAACGGTTAACATGGGGAAATTAACCCCAGTGGAATAAATGTTGAGAATATGGCAATTGCTGTCTCTATGTTGTATTTCTTCTCACAATACGATTATTCGATTTATCGGATCAGCAATTTGTGAGAGAATGCGACCAAAATACAAACCAAAGTTTAATCGAGTTGACAGTACTTTAAACAGTGCAAAAGGTCAAACGGCGGAATTGCTGCGCATCCAAGTTCATACGCGCGATATAGCGGCAGGATGCGCGCAATCCAAGTCGTGTACAGTACATGCTCACTGTTATTGGATTTTAATTCACACGCTCGACAACTTCCACTGGGGTAAAACGTGTTTCTTTTTTCCATCTTCCCACCCCTCAATTCCTCTTGTTTGAGGATAAACTAGATTATAAGGCCTAAAATAAAAACTTGTTGTATTGCCCTTTAAGTGCCAAAACATGGGTCGGTCGGTCGGAGAAGTTTTTATTTTTTTAAAACTTATTTTTTTGTCACCCTCTGTGGGCCGATAATTTTCAGCTTTGAATATTTTTCTTTTTTATTTCCCGCCCTCTTTTGGCTGATATTTCTCATTTTTAATGCTTTTATACATGTGTTTCAGCGTCATCATTCCATTCATATCTTTTACACCTCGTAACAATCCATGGTTTGCAATGTTGTGTTGAGACAACACTCTGTGCTTCCCAGCTGACGAAGTTGGTTTTCAACACTGCGCGTGCGCGGCATTTAATTCATGGGCTGACAGCACTGAATGACCACCAATTGAAAAACATGTTAATATCCACTCTTTGAGAGCTCGATTTGAGACTGTCAGGCAATATATCAACGGATTCCATTATTAATTGCTGAAAAATTTAAAATTTATCTCGATGTATATGTCCTTTCATTTCGTCTTTACGTAAATTTTCATTGTTTTTTAGTGCCTTCAATATGTGTCATGAATATAAAAGTGTTGTGAGCCATTCCGTAGAAAACTCTAAACAGCGACCGTCGCCCAAATCTCCCTGGTTTCTAGCTGGAGCAGTGCATGGTATAAACACGTACACGAGGCCGGGGTCTACTTGAATGTTTACGCTAGTAGGATTTTGAAGCTAGGGCAGAAGGCGAGTGAGAATTTTGGGATAATTTGATTTTATGCATTTACATCCCATTTAAACAACAAAATACATATTTTTTTTTATTCATTTATAAAAAAAAAAACATTAAAAAAAACGGTTTAAAAAATAATTATTTTTTTTTAAATTCCGACCGTAGATTTTCAGATTTTTGGGTCGGTCGCAAAGGGCAATACAACAAGTTTTTATTTTAGGCCTAAGTGTTGGGTTTCATTGTTCAGTTACTTTGGCCCGAATTCACAAAGGAAGTTTAAACCCCCAGGGGGTTTAAACCCCCTCCTAGGTTTTTGAGACCATGGTTTAAACCTCCTGGGGGTTTAAACCCCTCTCTGATGCACAAACGATGGTTTGTTTTGTACCATGGTACAATCCGTGGTACAAAAAGAAACCATGGTTTAAACCATGGTCTAAATTTAGACCATGGTTTAAACCATGGTTTATCTCTACTGCGCATGCTCAGTAGATCAGATGCTGTCTGCTACATCAAAAATGGAGGCCAGGGGAGGATTTCACTTTTTTATACCAATTGTTAAGACCCATTTTCCTGCTTTATCGTTTAATCCATTTTTTTGATTTATTTTGTTTTTGTAATTTTTATAATATAATTTTCCTAATTTCGGGGGAAAGGGGAATTATCTTAACGATTTATAGAGATTTAGACGAATTTGTGTAAAACTATTTTTTCTCTCCTTATCTTTTGGTTCTAGGACACTTACCCCAAGGACAACCACCCCGAGGTCAATTACCCCCCAGAAAGTTACCCCTGCAGACAATGACCACCCCCTGAAATTATCCCTTGGGACATCCGAAGGGCCCGATGAGCTTATGCCATGGCGTGGCGTCCGGCGTCCGGCGTCCGTCCGTCCGTCCGTCTGTCCGTCCGTCCGTCCACAGTATTCAAAATGCTTCTTCTTCGTTATTTTTCAACCGATTTTGATTCTGATTGTTTCATATGATAGGGCTAGGAGGGGGATTTAAAACTTCTACACAGAATCGTGAAATTCATTATCTATGCTAATTTATGCAAATTTATTCGTAATCACCAAAAATGCTTCTTCTCCTTCATTTCTCGACCGATTTTGATTTGGTTTGCTTTATCTGGTAGAGCTCACTTTGGTTGACTAAACTTCTACACAAAATTTTAAAATTGTTCTCCATTAATTAATTATGGTAACTTATGCAAATTTATTCCAAAAATAACAGAAATTGCTTCTTCTCCCTCATTTCTTGACTCACTTTGGTTCACTAAACTTCTACACAGAATTTTAAAATTGTTCTCCATTAATTAATTATGGTAACTTATGCAAATTTATTCCAAAAATAACAAAAATTGCTTCTTCTCCCTCATTTCTTGACCAATTTTGATTTGGTTTGCTTTATCTGGTAGAGCTAACTTTGGTATACTAAACTTCTACACAGAATTTTAAAATTGTTCTCCATTAATTAATTAATTATTGTAATTTATGCAAATTTATTCCAAAAATAACAAAAATTGCTTCTTCTCCCTCATTTCTTGACCGATTTTGATTTGGTTTGCTTTATCTGGTAGAGCTAACTTTGGTATACTAAAATTCTACACAGAATTTTAAAATTGTTCTCCATTAATTATCTATGCTAATTTATGCAAATTTATTCGAAATCACAGAAATGCTTTTTCAACCAATTTTCGGGGTTACAGACGTGTATCAATCAGATATGATTATTTACGTTCATTCCATTTCCTTTAGTTTCTATTCAATCTTGTACATCTTTCAGATGGTGACGTTAAAGGTCGGTCCCCAGACGTAAATAATCATATCTGATTGATACACGTCTGTGAAAAACCAGTTCAAAAGTGTACCACATAAAATTTACGATATTTGTTATTGCGAGATGCGGATGAGCGCTACGTCATTGTCGTTCTGGTTTTCTTTCTTTCTCTCACTCTCTCTAAATTTAATACGTTGTGAGTACACACTCCTTTTCCTCAACCTATGTTTTCCTGTATGTACATTACTACATTAGTATGTCAATTTCTCTTTATTGTATCCCCACCCCCCTCTTTCTCTCTTATTTTCTCTCTCTCTCATTCACTCCTTCTTTGTTTCGTTTCTCTCACACTCATTATTTGTCTTCTTTTATATCAAACAAGATTGTCACAATATCCATCCTTCTCAGCATACTAAATATATTTAGACATTCAATACATGCATCAGCTCTTTGATATTTGCAAAAGATCTCTATTCAATTCTATATAGATATAAAACAATATATTTATTTCTCATTCACAGTACAATAAATGGTATTACAATAGATCAGTCATATTGAATGATTTTTAAAACTGCAACACTATTTATGCACTTTGATTACAAGGATCATATCAATCAGTGGCAGATCAAGGGGGAGAAAAAGAGGAGCATGGGCTGATACCCCATCCCGTTCTTGTTTTTGTTTTGTTTTGGCTTTTTACTTGTCAGCGAATTTTGTACCTGTAACGCCACACAAAAATACTGTGCCCCCTCCATTTCTTGTGCCCCTCTACCAGAGAATCTTGGATCTGCCACTCTGGATGACAGCAGAACAACATTTCCATCTCTACCATGACTCATGTCATGTAAAACTTGGGTGTAAATGGTGTCAGTTGAAATAGACAAGTAAAGTACACCATGCTCAAATAAGGATTTGTCAATTATCTTATTTTTACAAAAGCTATGAAAATGTAGCAAGGAAAAAACAACGCCAATTTCCAGACATCACATAAAAGTTAGGGAAACAATGATCTATGAAAACTGATTAAACTTCCTGTTTTCTTGAATGAAGTGTATAATTAAGCGATTTGTTAAGGTACGGCAGTTCGAGAATAAATTGTTGACATTCCCACACCCAAAAAGAGGGGGAAGGGAAAGGGGTGCAGTAAAATGACTAATGACATTCTGTCAGTTCATCAGAAGCACAAGGCTTAAAGGCTTTTTATTTCTGAAAGCATCCAGAATCTCTTGAAATTCATGAAAAAACCATCCAGTATCTTCTCCACGTTCTTCACCAATAAGGGCTGTCATTAAATTGCCAATGGGTAGGAGATGCAACTGATTTCTATCTTCACCTTCCTTCTACTTCTTCCACCTTCCTTCTTGGAATCCATGTGACTAAAATAAAAGGAAGAACAAATGTATTTAATTAACCTCCAATTTTCCTCCATCAATATATCACGAAGTCTAAGACCTCGTTGATAGATCTCTCTCTGAAAAGTTTTTTGTTGAATTGCTCCATTACACCTCACATTATACCCGATGAAGAGGAAAGGCATAAATAATTATCTAACGGTATCTTAAGCATAAATTGCTGTCATTTTATTTTCTGTGGCAGCCACAGGGATGTATTGTTGAACAAGTGAGCAAGAAAGAGAAAGAGATACAACAACACAAAAGAGAGAGAGAGAGAGATAGCTCTAGATTGAGAAAGGCACTGGGACAGTAACATCAATGCAAAGGAATAAAAAACATTTATGGGAAAAGAACCAAAATATCGAGATATAAAAACAAGCATAGCAAGAATAATGATTAAAATGTTGATAGTGAAAACGAACTAAATCTTACCTTTCAATGTACAAGGCCATCTGCACCCTCCCATAGCAATGTCTGCAGCATCAGCTCATACACATCTTTTGGTTAGACATATTCTCCACCTCTTGTGAAAGTCAAAACAAGTAACAAGAAAGTAATGAAGTTAGAAAGTAATATCAACAAATCAGTGAAATATTGATATTTTGTACTTTGATTATAGTCTTTTTTTATTTCCATGTTCCTTTATACATTATTTTATTATCATCATTATTGTTAATTGTTATTATTTAATTTTCTTTTTTTATGTTATACTAAAACAAATTTATAAATAGTCTTAACTAGCAGAATCTCTACAATAATTCTTATTTTTTTATTGGGGGTTACATAACCATAAAAATCAAAATTGACTAAAAAGGTATGTATCCAAAATGTGTGCATTGCTGCCTAAAATGATAAAATGATAGCCACACCAGGCATTTGTACATCAACTACATCAAGATCAAGATCAAGAGGATAATGGACATGGAAAGAAGAAAATACTCAAGAGAAATTTGTTTTCAATTAAAAAGGTATATTTTTCACAAATCAAATTCAGGCAACTGTTCAATTTTCAATGACCCGTACGAACCTTTTAAAAATAGTGTACGTTATACACAAGTTTTAGGTTAAGAAATAAATAAAAAAACTCACCAACGGCATAGAAACATTAACATTAAATTAAAAATACTACTCAAATGGGTATTTGCAAAGAAAAAGGAAGTAGGCCTAATAGATACTGGTACTTGGTAGTATGCGTAACAACCTTCATGAACAGTTCTCATGTCTCTTAAAACCTAAAAATCACTAGATCTATCAAATTAGATAGACCCCTTATTTACCCGTTATTCTTAATCTTAATCGATTAAATTGAACAAGTTATTGACAATTTAATAGAAGAAAAAAAAATCAATTAAATCCTACCTCTCTCACTCTCTCGATGCGGCGAAGGTGATGGAGATAGGCCATGTTACATTTTGCTCAGTTCAGGTTCAGCAGGTGTTTAATTTAAGCAAGTCTGTGGAACAATAGTAAAATGAAATTGTTAAGAGTCTAATTTATGAAAGGCAATATCTATCATAAAAAATGCATTCATTTCATACATCACCATTGAAGTAAAATTATTAAACACAAGCAATTTTACTCAGGAGCGGATCTAGGATTTCTTAGGGGGGGGGGGGCAAATTTGAAATTATGCAAGCCAAATATTGGTTCGTAACGGTGACCAGCAGTGGCGTAATGAGCAAAAACGTTTGGGGGGGCAGACGAAAAATCTGTATCGCCCCACTCTTATATGCATGCCCCGAGGAACGTTTTTCAAAGTGGGTGGGGAGAGGCTAAAGCATTTACGATCAGGTAGAGCGTAGCGTAAATTGGCGTGGGGTCTAGGGGCAAAGCCCCGGCGGGGGTCAAGGGGCAGAGCCCCGGCGGGGGTCAAGGGGCAGAGCCCCCGGAAGCTCAGGGGGTATTGGCACCCATTTTTGTAAAGCGCTTAGAAGCATATTGTATTAAGCGCTCTAGAAATACACTGTATTATTATTATTATTGTTCAATTACGGTCAGATGAGCATATTTTGATACCTTATTCATGACACTGGCAGGTCACTAATTGGCGTAGCCCCCGGAAGCTCAGGGGCTACTTTTAGGCGCTTAAGTACGGTCAGATGAGCATATTTTGATACCTCATAATTTTGAGACACTGGCAGGTCACTATTCTGTCTATTTTCTATTTAATATACTTTTTCAACTGCCCCCCCCCCCCATCATTACGCCCGTGGCCCCCTCCCCGATCTACACCTTGTTGGCAGGAAAAATCGCAACTGATCTCCCCTACCTTTCTTCTTTCCTTTCCCTTCGGCCTTCTAGCTTCTCTCTCTTTAGGTTTGCTGGGAGGCAAGGCCTTTCGCCCCCAGATCCACACGTTGTTGGCGGGATTCATCGCAACTGATCTCCCCTTCTTTTCTTCTTCCTTTTCTTTTCATCTTCCTCTTTTTTGTTCCCTTTAGTTTTACTACTAAGTTTTAGCTCTCATCTTTCCCTTCCTTCTCTCCTTTTTTTTTGGCTCGGGCAGGGGAGACAAAGGCTTTGCCCCCAGGCCCCCGATCTACAACTTGTTGGCGGGAACATTGCAACTGATATCCCCCTTCTTCTTGTGTACATTTCTGTGTTACTTCCATAATTTAAATAAATCACTGCAAAAAAAGGCTTCAACTTTCAAGCTTCAGACTCAGTGACAGTGGCTAGACTTTCAAAATTCAAGTATCAATCACACCCAGACTACTCAGAGGCCTAGATCTAGAACCTAGTAGTCTAGCCTACTACTAGAACTAGTAGTATATGCTATACTTTTAGGCTAGAGCTAGAGATAGACCGAAAGCTTCAGTCTCTGACATCGACGGTTGTTCCGCTGAGATTGCATCTGGCTCCTCTGACCGCCTCTAGGTTCTATACTATACATCATTACATGTCAACAAGTGTCAGTTTTATTAAGAATGACCCAGACGGTTATTTCTATCTAGAGAAGTCACTACTTGAACTTTGAAGTAGAGACTAGCAATTATAATGTAGGCTAGCATGACTAGTCGAAACTGTCGAGAGTATGGCCTGCTGTCTACCACTACACTAGTACTGTCTGTACTACTAGTACTAGTAGATCTACTACTACTATTAGTATTAGTAGATCTAGTACTACTATCTACTAGTACTATACTAGGCCTACTAGTATTAGTAGTAGGCTAGTAGAGAGTAGAGTCTACGTACATACTACTAATACTATTACTACATTCTATAAAACATATTCCGTAAACGGTATAGCCTATCTAGTATCTATATAGCTTAAGCCTAGTTCTATATAAACTCCTACAGCTTGACAACCAGCCGCTGATCTCATAATATTAAACGGAGGAAGAAAAAAACAAGAAGAAGGTCGAGGACTAGTCACTAGATCTAGGCCCCCGGCGCGGCCCGCGCCCGAAAATAACGTCACTTATCCAACACAAAAGTAAACGCATGGGACTGAATAAAAACAAATCCTGCGATAAAACTTGGTGGAAATTAAACAACAATGTCATGGTGTAATTACGAGTGGAATTTTTTTATTTTTCAAATGAACGAGAAATAAATTGAACACACCCATGTAATAACTAGTAAATGAATGTTACCGACGGAAAACATCGATTTACTTACGATTCGTGCTTGTATTCGGCCATACACGATGTGATAGACTTAAATTTCGTCTGTGATTTTTGTTCAATAATTTCAGCGCCAATTTCAAGAAAGATCAGATGAGGTCGTGTTTGCGCACGCGCGGGGGGTTTAAACCACCCCAAAGAGCAGTACAAAATCTAAACCAAATTATGACGTAGTATGACGCATTTAAACCACCCCCTGGTTTAAACCTCCTTTGTGAATCAGAAAATCAGAGGTTTAAACCTTAGAGGGGGTTTAAACCTCCTTTGTGAATTCGGGCCTTTGTGTTGAAATGGCTGCAGGGTTGACATCCTGTCAGAAGAAGAGGGATTGACGTGATATTGATTACCAATGAACATGGACGTAATTTTTGTGTGAATGACTGGTAGTATCGATTGGATGGTCGGTTGAGGCTTGAAATGGATTAATTTGCTGGAATAAATAACTGATTATATACTACTGGTTCGTACGTTGGGCCGAAATGTATTGTGGTTGGGCTTGAAATGGATGGTTGGTTGGGCTAGAAATACCTCGATTTGTTATAAATGTTTGAATATAAACTTCGCAAAGTGGACTGGAATGTACTAATGATTCGTTGGTTGGGCTTGAAATGCATGGTTGGTTAGGCTAGAATTGTTTCAATTAGTTGTAATAAATGTTTGTAAATAAACTTCGCAAGTTAGACTAGAATGTACTAGTGGTTGGTTGGCTGGGCTCAAAATGGATGGTTGGTTGGGCTAGAAATGTTCCGATTTGCTGGAATAAATGTTTGAATATAAACTTCGCAAGTAGGACCGAAATGTACTTATGGTTGGTTGGTTGGGCTAGATAGGGATGGTTGGTTGGGCTAGAAATGTTTTAATTTGATGTAATAAAGGTTAGAATATATTCGCAGGTAGGGCCGAAATGTACTTATGGTTGATTGGTTGGGCTAGAAAGGCCCCAATTTGTCATTAATGTTTGGATATATATTTCGCAGGTTGAGCGAGATGTACGAAAGGTTGGTTGGTTGGGCTAGAAATGTTCCGATTTCTTGGTATAAATGTTTGAATATAAACTTCGCAAGTTGGACTGGAATGTACTAATGGTTCGTTGGTTGGCCTTGAAATGCATGGTTGGTTGGGCTAGAATTGTTTCAATTAGTTGTAATGAATGTTTGAATATAAACTTCGCAAGTTAGACTAGAATGTACTAGTGGTTGGTTGGCTGGGCTTGAAATGGATGGTTAGTTGGGCTAGAAATGTTCCGATTTGCTGGTATAAATGTTTGAATATAAACTTCGCAAGTTTGACCGAAATGTACTTATGGTTGGTTGGGCTAGATATGGATGGTTGGTTGGGCTAGAAAGGCCCCAGTTTGTTGGTATAAATGTTTTAATTTAAACTTTGCAAGTTGGACTGGAATGTACTAATGGTTCGTTGGTTGGCCTTGGAATGCATGGTTGGTTGGGCTAGAAATGTTCCGATTTCTTGGTATAAATGTTTGAATATAACTTCGCAAGTTGGACCGAAATGTACTTATGGTTGGTTGGTTGGGCTAGAAATGTTTCAATTTGATGTAATAAAGGTTAGAATATGTTCGCAGGTAGGGCCGAAATGTACTTATGGTTGGTTGATTGGGCTAGAAATGCCCCAATTTGTTATTAATGTTTGGATATATACTTCGCAAGTTGAGCGAGATGTATGAATGGTTGGTTGGTTGGGCTAGAAATGTTCCGATATTTTGGTATAAATGTTTGAATATAAACTTCGCAAGTCGGACTGGAATGTACTAATAGTTCGTTGGTTGGCATTGAAAGGCATGGTTGGTTGGGCTAGAATTGTTTCAATTAGTTGTAATGAATGTTTGAATATAAACTTCGCAAGTTAGACTGGAATGTACTAGTGGTTGGTTGGGCTTGAAATGGATGGTTGGTTGGGCTAGAAATGTGTCAATATGTTATAAATGTTGATTTTTTTTTCTCAAGTTGGACCGAAATTTGTATATACATCTGAAATTAATTAGTTATCTTCCTTTAGTCTCATTGGCTGCCCGTTGGGGCCTGGTGGCCTCGGATGCTAAAGCTCCTGTGAATCATGTGCTGACTGGGCTAGTCCCTCGAATTGTCAGTGAACCGAGCGGCTGGAGGGCTCCGGGCCCCACCAGGCGGAGCTGAGGATCGACATGGGTTTTGCAAAATTGTTTTTGAGTTTCTGATGGTATATATCTCTATTATCAAATAAAAATTTACTTTACTTGTACTAAAGAGAAATGTTGCTGAGCTAGCGCCATTAGCGTCCCTGGGCGTTGTGTGCGCTTTAAAAGTTTACACTATTATTATTAAATGTATTAATGGTTGGTTGGTTAGGCTAGAAATGTTTCATTTAGTTGTAATAAATGTATCTATTCGCAGGTAGGGCCGAACCGTCCTTATGTTTGGTTGGTTGGACTATAAATGTTTGAATATATACTTCGCAGGGTGAGCGAGGAGTACGAATGGTTAGTTGGTTGGGCTTGAAATGGATGGTTGGTTGGGCTAGAAATGTTCCGATTTGCTGGTACAAATGTTTGAATATAGACTTCGCAAGTTGGACCGAAATGTACTAATGGTTGGTTGGTTGGGCTAGAAATGGATTTTTGGTATAGGGCTAGGAGTGTTTCAATTTGTTGTAATAAATGTTTGAACATGAACTTCGCAAGTGGACTGAAATTTACTAATGGTTGGTTGGTTGGGCTTGAAATGGATGGTTGGTTGGGCTAGAAATGTTTCAATTTGTTATAAGTATTAGAATATATTCGCAGGTGGGACCGAATGTACTTATTGTTGGTTGGGCTAGAAACGTTTTAAGTTGTAATGTATGTTTGAATGTATACTTCGCTTTGGGCGAGATGTACTTGTGGTTGGTTGGGCTAGAAACGTTTTGAATTGTGATTAACGTTTGCATACATACTTTGCTTTGTACGAGCAAAATGTACGAATGGTTGGTTAGTTTGGCTAGAAATGTTCCGATTTGCTGGTATAAATGTTTGAATGTGAACTTCGCAAGTTGGACCGAAATGTATTAATGGTTGGTTGGTTGGGCTTGAAATGGATGGTTGGTTGGGCTAGAAGTGGATGGTTGGTCGGGCTAGACATGGCTGGTTGGTTGGGCTAGAAGTGGATGGTTGGTTGGGCTAGACTTGGTTGATTGGTTGGGCTAGAAATATTTGTCTGCAGTACGATTGATAGCAGGCAAATATTGTTTACAACTTTACATCGTTATTGAATGCATACTTGGGTCAGGGGCGGTTGCCCCGATGGAATGTAATTTGCATAGGCAGATCGTACAGGTGTGCCGCCACGGAGATTAAAGCTAAACTAGAGTACTGGTAGTAAAAGCGTATTGACAACAAAACTGGTAATTTATGGTCATAAAATGTTCGATGAACATTAAAATAGTAAATGTAATCAATATTTCTCTATTATCATGACGCATTTAGAAGAATTCGGGTGTTAAAACAACCCTCGTCGTATACCCTTTTCGCGAGGAAACCGTTGAATGACTTGTTTGAATCTCCTAACGGTCTAACGCCCTCTCTCGGTTGAACGAAAACATATGGCGGTTTCATCGCCGCAACTCGCACTCTTCTCGACCAGTGGGAGGACTGTCGTCTGCTAGCGAGCTATCTCGCTAAGCTGAGCTGGACTGCCGTCTATGCATTTGGTAGCAAACTGCATGCACGATAACGCACGATCGGTCGGCTAGCGCTAGGGCTGCGCTGCACTGGCCGCGGAGCTGTATTCATGTCTGGTTATGCAACAATTACGCCATTTTCTCTTCGGACAATTAGGTGGTCAACGATCAATGCTCAACAATAGAAATACTCCCCCAAAACTGGCGATATGCATCCAATGACAGATGCTCTTTTGGTGTGTTTTAATAATCGACCTACCTTTCTTATAGCTGGCAGCCCCTCGAGAACTTGCAAGATAGTCGCCGATGCATGATGCCCATGTGCACAGTAATATACACATACACAACTTCATGCCTAGCCTTTTCCACTGACCTCATACCCGGGCTGTTGTATCTTTCGCGGTTTTTTCCTTCTCCCTCTCCCTCTCTACTACTCTCTCTGCCCTTTCTTTCTTTGTTATACCGGCTGACGTCCTGACCATGTAGGGGGTTTGCTTTATATGTCTCGTTACGGGTGGCTGTAAATAGTCGTACTTGTACATGTATTATAAATTGGAGCTACGGTTAGTTGCACATTATTTTGCATAATCCTCTAAACCTTTTTCTCAAATGTCCAATGTCCAATGTTTCTCGCATTTTCTGTTTTTATTAAAAATAATTATTTGCCGGCCGCCAGATCAATTCTGTGGCGGCCGCCATATAATGTTGTTATGCTGTAGATAGAAAGAGGAAATTGTAGAAGAATAAAAATATACAATAGCATAAGGAAAGATAGAATTATCCGGCGGCCGCATGATTCACTGGTTCTTATTCATGCAGTAATAGTTGGCTTTTCCCTTTTATCTCTCTCCTTTTTTTTTTTTACCCTTGATATGGAGAGGGGCGTGGGCTGCTCAGTCGTTTTGTTCCTCTTCCCTCGACCTTTTTAGGTACCTTATTTCATTTTCGGAATTATGAACCTTCTTTCATTTTCTGAATTATGAACGCTTTTTCATTTTCTGAATTACGAACGCTTTGTCATTTTCGGAAATACGAACCTTCGGAATTTTGAACCCTATTTCATTTTTTGGAATTATGAACCCTATTTCATTTTCGGAATTATGAACGCATTTTCATTTGCTGAATTATGAACCCTTTGTCAGTTTTCGGAAATATACGAACCTTCGGAATTATGAATCCTATTTCACTTTTCTGATTTATGAACCCTTTGTCATTTTCGGAATTCTGAACCTTCGGAAATATGAACCCTAATTCATTTTCGGAATTATGAACCTTCGGAATGACGAAACTTCTGAATAATGCAACAAAATATGACATATGTTCGGTATTATGAACGCTTTTTCATCTTCGTAATTATGAACCCCTAGGCTTGGGAAATTTGTGTTTCGGAATTATGAACCTTCGGAAATATGAACCTTCGGAAAAACGAACCTTCGGAAAAATGAGTGCCCCCTGGTAAATGTTACGGATGGATTATGCCCGTTTAGTTGTGTCATTACAACGCAACTTTTATACCGAGTGGTCCCAATGATTATGATATAAATAATATGATTATATACCAAAATAAAGGTCAAAATTAGGCGAACAAACATACTAAATTTCAACAATTTAATTTTACAGCTAGCAATACAAAATATAACACATTAGAATTTCATATCCCACCATTAAACCGCCCTATCCCCGGAGCGGATCCAGCCGGCGGCAGGGAGGGGCCAGAGAGGGCCAGAGGGGGCCCAATTCGTGAAAAAATATTCAACGGCGACTCAGCAAGTCGGTGAATAAGCGAAGGGGGTAGTGAGCACTTTTTTGCCCGATTCGTGAGAAAATATTTAGCGGCGACTCAGCCAGCCGGTGAACAAGCGGGGAGGGTGGGCCGGGAGCAGTTTTTGTTGTTGCTCAACGGGGGATATAGTGCTATTATTTTTTTACTCAACATCCACCACCCCTTGAGTACCAGGGGAGGGGGCCCATCTTCTTTTTTTAAACAAAAAAGGGTGTTTTTACCTTTTTTTGGCCAGGAGACAAAGCTGGTCACGCTCATACATCTTAATATATACATGTATTTGCCACAATAATGCCGTGTATATACCATTATGAACAGAAATTTGAAGTAAGGGAGAGATTACAGGCCCTATTACATTCTCATAATTATGAAGCCACATCTTGAAACCCGGACACAGCATGAGAAAGGGAAGCTAAGACATGACTGTATAGGTACACACCCTGCTACGGGCATGGTATCACGGGTGCTTTTTGTCTGTTCTTTCGATAGGAAATTATCCATAAACAGGAAAGTGGTCCTCGACCTTTTACTCATCAAAATGTATTTTTAATTTTACACAATCATGATGAGCAGATTCGAACGACACTAAGTATTGTGAATGGGCAAAGATAAAGAATGTAATTGAGTACCGCCTTGAAGTGGACGAGGAAGGTGGAATCTGCTTGGAGTCGGGTGTATAGTTATCATGGACCTCATATCGTTTATAGTATAGGTCCATGATATGAGCCAGTTGTGTAGGTCACATGACCGACCTGCCCCCACCACACGTAAACAACAACAAAAATAAAGAAGGAGAAAATAATAAAAGTAAGGAGGAAGATAGAAAGAGAGCCTGAGAGAGAGAATGAAAGGAGATGGAGAAAAGGAAAGTGAAGATAATATTGCCCTCTCTTCAGCAAACGTTCCGGATCGCGACGTGCGTCCCATTTCATCCAATAATGAGACCAAAACATCAGTGCCCCTACAAGGGCTGGGGCAATATGAAGATGATAAGACACGTTACTCCACGAAATATTACAATGATTCCAAAGTTACGCCCCCTCCCCCTCTCATTCAAAATCACGAATTTACAAAGACTTGTGTTGTATGACATGTTGCAGCTTCATAGTGCATAGTCCAGTCCGTAGAGTCATGTTAGGGCTTTATGCGTCTGTCATCAGATGGATTGCAAGTATTGAACAATTCTATACCTTTGTCTCAATAAATCTTTTGATGGGACATGTGAAAGGATTATTTATGAAATTGGGACCCATTTCTGAATTTCTAGAAACGTGTTTTTGGTCCAGCGCTACACAAATCAAATTGCAATATGATTTCTCTTGCGCGCAACTATAGCCACCTATGTTTATTATCAGGAGCGCCGGAAGTGGGGGACGCATTTTCACCGCCCCCCCCCCAAAAAAAACCCCCCTCCCGAAAAAACCTGCAGTAAAGGAGTACAAATGGTTTGTATTTTTTAACCAAAAATAAAAACTGAATTGAATCGCATAAAAAATATATTCCATTCAAAGAAAAGGAGAGTAAACCGGGATTAAATTTCCTAAACATTCCGCATGCCCCTATATTTATCAATGGAGGATTTTATAATAGCGAAACACGCATTATCGTGAAAAATTTGTGAGAGGATGGGAAAGCGTATGTTTTTTTTAATTATAGGGGTGAGAAGACATGAGCCCCTGAACACTGGCGTATTGATGGGGGGGGGGGGCAGTTTCCCCCAAATAAAATTCAAACGTGGTTTATTTCTAATTCGATACAAGTGATGTACAAATGTTGCTGAAGTGACATGATTTCCCGGGATTTTTTCTCAATTTTTTTTGTAAATTATACTGGTTTATGCGTTTGTTGGAAAATTACTAATTTCCAAATTAACAGGCAAAATATATGCTTATTTAGAAGCCTTCATGTCCGAGCCTGCACAACGGCGGGGCTCGGGGGCTTGAGCCCCATCACTTTTTTGGAAAAGAATGTTAAAGAGAGAAAGAAAGAAATAGAGAAGAAAAGAATGAGTGACCTGCCAGTGTCACAAATGAGGTATAAAAATATGTTCATCTGACCGAATTAAATGCCTAAAAACCCTACCCTTACGGGGGCTCTGCCCCCTTGACCCCACCAAGGGCCCTAAGGCGCGCCTGTTTGTTATATACAACTACACTGTACATTTTTCTCCAGTGTTTTCATAAAACTATGCCAGAAATATATGATTTCCTAGTATACTCCTTTAACGAAAGTACCTACTTAAAATCTTCTAGATAATTAATTTATCTGTTCTCGTCATACATACCACGGTTCTTGTAATGTTTTATACAGGGTGTATTTATTTTTAAATATACTTATATTGTTGTCGCAGAAAAGTTTTACTAGATAGATGTTGTAAATAAGTACGGTATTATTATCACTAGGCCTACTAGCAGGTCAGGGAGTGTCAAGAATTGAGCAATGGACAACATAACCAATCGGAAATTGATTTGCAAAATGGAAAGAAAAAAAGTCCAACACAAGCCCATAAGTTTTGTGAAGAAAATATATTTTAATTATGGATCAATAATGATAGCGACCCCTATGACTGACAACCCCAATTTTGTTTTATGAATAGCGACCCTCTTCGCATATTATGAATAGCAGTCCTTATGAATATTTACCTTTTCTCAAATTATACATAGCGGTCCTCATGAATAGCGGTCCTTACCAATAGCGAGCGGATCCCAATAAAACAGTGTCCTGGATATGTCGATGATTTGAATTTATGTTCCATTATTAAAAAAAAAAATCAACGATAAAGCATATTAATGAAAACGTGGGACGTAAATAGGACGGATGGATAGGCCCGTTCAGTTGTGCCACTACATCAAAACTGTTCTACCGAGGGGTCCAAATGATATGATGATTATATAATATGATGATATGGCAAATAAAGGTAAAATTGGCAAACAAAAATACTGAATTTGAACAATTTTCATTTTACAACTATCATTACAAGAAATGATATGTTCACTTTTCATATCCCCAACCCCCGAAAAAAAGAAGTCAAATTTATATATATATTTTTTTAAGTGACCATTTTAACAAAGTTTTTTTTCCCCCGAATGTTCTTGGACAGTATGCTACAAGACTAAACACACAAATAAAACAGTGTCCTTTATGATGATGATAATCATTTGGTTCCGTTATACAAACAATCAATCAATGTTATAACATAAATGGAAACGTGGTAATGGAAAATGGTACGGATGGATATAGGTATGTTCAGTTGTGCCATTACAGCGCAACTGTTCTACCTAGGGGTCTAAATGATAATTATGATATAATATAAATTATGATATGGCCACACAAAAAAAATTTGGGCAAAAAAAAACAACGTTGAATTCGAACAATTTCATTTTACAGCTATATAGCATTACAAAAATTGATAGATTCACTTTTCATATTCCACCCTATCCCCCTCCCCCCCAAAGAACTATGTGTCTTGTTTTTGCAAAAAGTGACCATTATAACAAAAAAATCGAAGTCCTTTATGATAATGATTTGAATATATTATGTTCCGTTATAAAAACAGTCAACAACATATAAATAAATTATGTAATAACATATATGAAAATGTGGTTAAATGATACGGATGGATAGGTCTGTTCAGTTGTGCCATTGTGCAAGCGCATCTGTTCTTCCGAGGATCCTAATCATAATTTGTATGATATGATAAAGGCCTGTTATGGCAATTAAATGCAAAATTTGGGCAAACAAAAACATACTAAATTTGAACAATTTTCATTTTTAAGCTATCACTAGAAGAAATGATACATTCGATTCAATTCAATTCAATTCAATTCAATTCAATTCAATATCCCACCCCACCCCTCCCCTAGTGGCGGATCCAGGGTGGCACCCCTAGCCCCCCAAAAGATGGTAACCACAGTTTTACCTTTGGGGGGGGGGGTTGAGCAAAACAAAAAAAATATTTTAGTGCTCAATATACCATCCCTGATAGCAGACTGACGTCTTAAAGACGTCATAAATTGGTCGTAAAGTGGTAAACACGTCGTACGTCGTATGGACGACGTCATAACGACGTCATTATGTCGTCTTCAAAAGACTATTTTTTCCAAGATAATTTGTGTCGTATTGACGACGTCATTACGACGTCGTTATGACGTCTTTAAAAAAACTATTTTTTCCAAGATAATTTTGTCGCATTGACGACGTCATTACGACGTCATTATGGCGTCTTCAAAAGACTATTTTTTCCAAGATAATTTGTGTCGTATTGACGACGTCATTACGACGTCGTTATGACGTCTTTATAAAACTATTTTTCCAATATAATTTGTGTCGTATTGACGACGTCATTACGACGTCGTTATGACGTCTTTAAAAACTATTTTTTCAAGATAATTTTTGTCGTATTGACGACGTCATTACGACAACATTTTGACGTCTTTAAAAGACTATATTTTCCAAGATAATTTTTGTCGTATTGACGACGTCATTATGACGACTAAAAAGACTATTTTTCTAAGATAATTTTTGTCGTATTTACGACGTCATTACGACGTCATTATGACGTCTTTAAAAGATTAATTTTTCCAAGATAATTTTTGTCGTATTGACGACGTCATTATGACGACTTTAAAATACTATTTTTCCAAGATAATTTTTGTCGTAATGACGACGTTATTACGAAGTCATTATGACGTCTTTAAATGACTACTTTTTCCAAGATAATTTTTGTCATATTGACGACGTCATTACGACAACATTTTGACGTCTTTAAAAGACTATTTTTTGCTAATATAATTTTTGTCGTATAGACGACGTAATTATGACGGCTTGCGAAGACTATTATTTGTCATTAATTTTTGTCGTATGGACGACGTTATTACGACATCATTATGACGCGTCTTTAAATGACTATTCTTTCCAATATAATCTTTGTCGTATTGACGACGTTAATTTGACGTCATTATGACGTCTTTAAAAGGCTATTCTTTCCAATGAATTTTTGTCGTATGGACGACGTAATTATGACGTCTTTCGAAGAATATTAATTGTCATTAATTTTTGTTGTATGGACGACGTTATTATGACGTCTTTAAAAGTCTATTTTCTTCCGTAATAATTTTTGTCGTGTGGACGATGTCATATGACGTCTTTCAAAGACTATTATTTGTCATTATTTTTTTGTCGTATGGACGACGTTATTACGTCATTTGACGTCTTTATAAAAAAAAAGAGAACAGTAGAAACCAAAAGAAACCATTAAGATCAAATATGAGCATTTGTCACTGAGTAAATATGGCAATTATCAGAGGTGAAAATGGGGAACTTCTTTGCCCCCATTCATTAGTCATTATCAGATTGTGCACCATCTTGACATGCAAAGGTCTGCAATATCGATCAAGACTAAACATGCTCTAATCTCGCCATTTGAAAAAGGCTGTGTGTGTGATACTCAAGCAGTCAGACCGCAGCGTGCGCGATAATGAGGCTGTAAGCTGATTTTTATTCAGCGTCTCATTGGTGATCTCGTAACATTCACGTGTGCTGAAATTCACGAGATTTTCCGTGAGATTTGTAAGGGTGTACATGCAGCTGCTTTTACGGTCGATAACTTCAGTCAACATGGCAGCACGCAACGGTAATTTACTCTCGAGATTTTCAGCTTCAGTTTGAAATGTAATTTGCCATATTTCACAATTTTGAAACAATCCTTTTTCACCACTTTTATTGGTGTTATTTTTGTAACATTTCAACAGCTATTTTGTACCCGGAATTTCGCTCTTGGTTCCTGACTCTGGTACATTATTAATTTGTTTACTTTGAGATTCGTTTGAAAGATGAAAAGTCACTGATCAAAATAATGTCAAAACCTAATTTTCGCAAATTCATGTTCTCTTTATAATCATAGTAATTAAGACCCTAAAAACCCGGAAGTTACCAATTCGTTACCAATTTGTTCTTTCTATGATGGCGCAAAATTGTGTGATTTCATACTCGTGCACGCTCGCCGACTGAGCAATGGCAATGCATAACTGATTATTACACTCCAGGGAGCTCCGCCGCGCCACCGACTGGCCGAAAAAAATAAGAAAAATGATTAAAAAAGAAATATTGTAGAAAAAAAAAAATCTAGCTGGCAGGTGACGTACTTGGTCCAGGGTCCTTAGATTGTTGTCATGACTGCCTAGGCGCAAGTGCATTAACAGCGCACGCCACAAGGCACGCTTGCTAAGTTCTGGTATTCAGAATGTTAAAGAACCGAAGCGGAACATATGTGACGTACGTAGTTGACGTATTTGACCAATCAGAACTCTCTATTATCACATCGGCAAAATTGACTACTTCTATTAATTATTCATAAACATTCGCGTGATTTTTCTTGGTTCCTGACTCTGGTACAGCGTAAAATATAATAATTTTGATATCATTGTAAAGAAAAATATTTTTGCTTTATGCTGATTATAACATCTTCGTGTCGCAAGAATGATTTCTATGTGAAAATCAGCCCTACTCTTAAGATAGATTTATCGTCAAAAAACCCATTTTCTAGGCGAAATATCTGTTCCCCAAAAATATTTAACATGATTGTCATATATGTATACAGAAAGTGCAACGTCTTATCTGTAAAATAAGACCAATTTCATGAAAAATGAACAATTATAAAGGCAAAAACTACCAATCGGAATGACCGTCTGCACAACTCATTACGTATGCAAGATTCGTAAATTCGTGCATACGTGCTGAATAAAATAGAGGGTTTTCGCACCGGCTGCGGACTGACTGCAAGGCCGTAGGCCTACACAATACATTACAATGTGTATATGTACTGTATATATAGTATGCATTGGGAGCTGATCGGAGTGTAAATGGCCGTTATACAGCTGCCATTGTACAGTGCAGTACTCTGTTTTCCCCTGCTAATCTACAGTATGGGTAAGTCTTAGAATTACCTAATTTATTTACAAAATGTACATAAATCTATAGTTACTGTTTTCTGTTCTGAAAAGTTGACATGCATGTTTAATATGTATGTCTAATGATTGTGAGCTCGGACTTTCAACACCTGCTGACAAAAGTAGTCCCGTGTACTGATAATTGTGTAATAATGCGGTGCTGTATGTACTACGTCCATGCTGTTCCCTTCTATGTATTTTTATGTAACATCTTGGTCCTGTTGATGGGATGCATGGTTGGGGCATCATTTGAAGCAAAGTTTATTCATTTGCCTACACATGACTTTAAAGGGAAATCCAACCTGAATATACAACTAGATCTAGTCTACTCTCAAACTAAAAGAAAGTAGAAAAATAAGAGAAGCAAACTGATGAAGTTTCAATAAAATCTGACTAGGTCTAGATATTCTGATTAGTCTGATTTGGGTAGGGTCGGCTCCTCTCTTTAGACTTAGAAACAGAAGCCGACCATAGGGTCTGCTCTGCAAACAATTCTGGGCGCTAGTGTAATTGATGTAGAGGTGTCGTGGTCGAGTGGACACGTCGCCGGACTGTCGATCACAACTGGTCCGCGGTTCGAGTCCCGCCGCGGCACTAATGTCCTTTGGCAAGACATTGATCTACATTTGCCACACTCCACCCAGGTGAAGTGCAGAGCACGTGACAACTGCTCTGCTAAAGCCAGGGTAATTATGTTGCATTATTGTAGAGCGCTTACTAAGTAACTTAGAGACTTCTGATAAAGTTAGTGTTAGGCGCTATATAAGCAAATATAATTATTATTATTAGTGTAGTTTCGTATCCATTTTTTAAAACCCTAACCCTAACGGCGTGGAGATACCCTACTAAAACATAACCCAAAATCAACTAAATCTTCATCAATTGTTCAAATAATGGTCATGATTTAAAAGTAGTTATGTTTCTTACCCCTTTCGTGTCAATTTTCTTATCTTTTTTTGGATTATTTTTCCTAAAAATGAAGGCTTAAAATATACACTTTCTCACGTGATTCACGGCAAACTGCTGCACAATACAATGGCATACCGTACGCCTACCGTACGCCTGCCTCACATCTGCTGTGAGTAATGTCAGTTTTGAGAATTTAGTGCTTTATTATTTTAAAAATAAAAAGAATTGGCTATTTGCGCAGCTAAATGATTTGAATTAATTGCAATTTTTATAAGACTGGGCCCAGATGTCTGGAAATTGAGCTTTGTGAGTGCGATGCGCAGAGGAATAAAGCATTGTGACTTGTGTCACATACATATAACCTTAAACAAGTCGTTTCTACAGAGTTTAGTCTTTAGACAGCAAATGTATCAGAAAAAACTTCACCTTTGAAGACGTGCACAAATTTGTGTTACCATAAATTGTTTTAATGGTATAAATTCTAATCAATTCATGGTGTGTTCCTATAGGCTACCGTAAACACAAGCCTTTATCTGGAAATAATCGGTTACACCCGTAAATGGTAAACAAAATTCTTTCCCCACAGGCTGTACGTAAAGAAGTTTGTAGTAGGCCTATACATGTGTTGCACATGCATACACTATCAACCATTCATTTTGTTTTAACGTTATTTATTTTCTCATTAATTGTAGGCATCTTTTTAACATCTTTCGTCAAAGCAGTGGATTCAAAGCACATTGTGGCCACAATAGATTGGATTGACGTGAGACGTACCATGCAGAAAATGCTACTTTCTCTCAGCCTTCTGGATGTTCCTTAAGGATCAGCAGCCTCATGAAAAGTCGAAGCCATTATCGGTAAATGTGTACATGTACTTGTATTATTTTTGTACATTTTTTGTCATATTGTGCATGATCACCGACTAATTAGACACTACAGAATTGATCATTTCACTCGAAAGGCGTATTTTTCCTTACCGGTAGTTTCAAATATACAGTCAAACCTGTCTATAGCAAAGTGGTCTTTGTAGACAGGTTCCTTTAGTACATTTTTCAATGAGAAACCATTTTCAAGGGAAACGAAAAATGTGGTCCTTGTAGACAGGTGGTCACTAAAGCAGGTTTGACTATATATACCGGTATATATAATTCAATTAATTTCAGATCACTAAAACCTGCAGGTATGTTGCAATAACCGACCATATTTTGCGAGTTTCAAACATTTTTATTTCCCCTTCAGCATAGGTCAAGGAGCTTTTATTCTACCCTCATCAGCAAACTAGAATTGTATTGATAATTTACAAAAACAATCCTGAATCACGTTTTGCATTGCCAACAAAAGTTTAAAATCCAAAGGTGTGTTTACATTATGTTTGTGAGCAATGAGAAATTATTTCTGATAAATCTTACCAAGCAGTAATTTTCTG
Organism: Mesocentrotus franciscanus; assembly: GCA_037976565.1. Lineage (NCBI taxonomy): Eukaryota > Metazoa > Echinodermata > Echinoidea > Camarodonta > Strongylocentrotidae > Mesocentrotus > Mesocentrotus franciscanus. The sequence goes on from CP137667.1 coordinate 21,276,451, forward strand.
GCAGAATTCATTTAATTAATTGTTTACATTTCAGTTTTAAAATATATAACAGTTTTTTCTTAATTGTATTCCTTTCTTTTTGCTTTCTTCATCCATTAGAATTCTTTGCGCCTATGTACCCGGGATCTGAAAGCAGTGCATAATACAGGAGATTCCACCCAAAAGCTAAACCGTGAGTCCAAGCTGAAGAGGAATATTTCCAAAATGATGTCTACACTCACCCGATAGCATAACTGCAAGAAATATTTCAGGTTATTTTTCCCTCCATTGATTATAGAGAGAGATTGGGGGAGGGGATGGGGAGGGGTGAGGTGTAGCCACAAACCTGAATGGCAAAGCTGTAGAACTGAATCATGTCACTTGCAATTTTAACGAATTACAGGGTTTACAAACTGACATAATGATTTGGGTAAAAAAATCAGTATTTTGCGTATATTTGTAATTACTATTTATGAAGTTGACCTGTTTCATATACTTATGTCGTACACTTGATATGCTCTGTCTCATGCTCACCCCCCACCCCTTTGTATCGGTTCCTAAAACCTGTGTATGATATAAGTTGGTAATAGAGAAAAATTGAGTGAGGTAAATGCAATACAAATCGATTCCATTCTTAAGCAATTAAGACTTGCTCAGGTACGGCACGTGAACCGCCAACAAATTTAAAAAATGATGCAGATTTGGTTTATGTGTAAAGTGAAGTATGTTTTGGACTGCGCGTATTCAGTGAGCTTTGTTTTATAATATACAGAAATGTAAAGCATATTGAACTTTATGTCAACATTAAAAATACTCTGCGGTTTTGAATGTTTTGCAGCATCATATCTGAACGAGCCATAAAGGGACTTAGTTACATTGTTCAGATGAGAGATAATGGTGCTAAGGTATTGACTTCAATGTTAGATGTACAATTAAAGATAATATGAAAGTTCGAGTGAAAAAGACCATTATTAATGATAACAATTGGGAAAAACTGATGTGGTCAATTCCTTAATTCTCCCAATTATATTATTATAATTTAATTTAATTTTAGGTGAATGTAAATCATCACAAAGCAAAGAATTGGCTCTATATACCTTTTCCAAACATTTAAGTGTTGAAAGTTTTTAAAGGCCTGTTTTATATCTTATTTTCAGCTCAGACGAGATGCGCAGTACACTAAGCTTGCCCAAAAGCATGACAGAGATAAATGCCTTGTTCCTGCCCCTCTGCCTTTGAAGGACAGCGTCTCCCTAGAAGACACTTTGCAACACAGGCTGCTGAGCTGCCGTTTGAGAAGCCCCCCTCCACCTTACCCACCTGGAAAGCAAAACGCTGGTCAGACCAGTGGAATTCGTCTACTACCAACTTGAAGGAGTTCATCCCAGAGCCCTGTGCAAAACCAAGTGGCAGCGACCTCTCAAGAAAAGCTGGGTCAACCTCAACCGTATCAGAATTGGAGTTGGCCGTACACAATACTTCCTGCATAAAATTGGAGCTGATCCATCGCCAAACTGTGCCTGTGGAGAGATCCAAACTATGGATCATGTCATCGATGCTTGTCCTATCTACAAATCCCCACGGTGCTTCTGGACTTCGGGAGCTCGATGATGAGACAATCAGTTGGATAAATAAGGATCTTCCTATCATGATGTACTCCTTGATATTCTTCGTACGAACGAACGATGGAAAAACGGTTGGGGAAAATTCAAAAATTTATTGGGAGAATCAACTGTTAAAGGGTGTCACACTGTGGCGCCTTCTAAGAAAACCATAAATATCTTTGTGGTTTGAGAATTTTTTGGTAGTTAAAAGTATAAAATTGTTGGATTGTACCTGTGATTTTGAAAGCACAATACGGCTTACCTATATTGAATCTAAGTTAAATTTTAATTCTTTGTGAAAATACCCCCAGGAGTTTCAAACTTGCCAAATGAATGTTGTGACATAAGCAATGGAATATATCTGTTTGTGCTAAACTGTTTCATCATGCTTGCTATTTTATCTTAAAGTTGGAAATATCTTCTGCATCATTATTGCACAGTCACCTTGAATTGCCCAATTGAGCCAGTCGTACTGGCAGGAATGTTTAATCTGATCAAAATTGTGTTTTTATACTTCAGCTTCTGTATTCGCAAACAAAATCTTTGATGATATTTATAAGAATGAAAGTTGCCACTGCCAGTAATGCCTTTTCTTATATTTAAGTCATGTGCCCGTAAGAAGCAGGTTTCTAGCACAGAGAATAGGTACAGTTGAGCTAATTTCTGCACAGTTTTCCAATATGCTGTATCGCCAAATGCGAACATCGTGGTTTCAACGGGCAAGCAACCATCATCAGAAAACTCTGCAGGTATCAGCATAGCTCTCCCTGTTTTCCTTGCTGCCAACTTGTTTCTTTTGAGTGTAAGAGATAACTAAGCTAAGCCATGTGTTTATCATTTGTGCCATTTTTCTCTTATGTGTGATATAGATTGTATAGTTTTATACTTCATTTGCATGTGCCTTTTAAAACTGTGAATATGAATTATTGCCATAAACTTAGAGATTCCCTTGTATGTAACAAGAATTTATCTTTCACGCTCAGAAATTCTATATTGAATGAGCATCTGTGTTTACTTGATGTATTATGTGCTGCTAATAATGCAATTACTTCTGTTGACATATAGCCATTTGTCTTGACTCTCTGGTAAGACTTGTTTCCAACAACCTTTTGTTTTATCTGATACTCTTTATCTGCATTACAGTCTTGTGGTTGTGAGGAGCGGGTTTGCAGCATGGAGACGAGGTAGAGCTATGCTGATGAATGCCCTGCTTTCCACTATTCTGTTTTGCTGAATGTGAGGAGCTTCCCAGTGTGATGTTTGCTTATCTACTAAAAAACTGCGGGTATCAGTATAGCTTTACCTAGTCTCTATGCTGCTAACCTGCTTCTCACAACCGCAAGACTTATAAGTTTAACCAATTATGCAATATAATATGTCATGGTTTCTTGTACTGATAAGTGAATTTAATTTGAAAGCAAATGAAAACCGTTCTTTAATTGTAATGTTTATCTTTAAAAAGTAGCACATTTTATGACAAAACAGATATCTTTGTGATGGCCTGTTAACTTTATTAAAATCAATTATGAGATTAGGATGGGGATGGAAAGACACTGTACGTATAGAAGGCAAGTTAGAAAAAGAAGGTATAGAAATAAGTATTTTATAGTTTTGTGTTATCCTTCTTCACACCATTTACATGTACATTAAAAATATGAAAATTACTTTCTGTCTGGCATGTATATATTACCGTATGTGATGCAATATTTGTTGCTTTGATTGTACCGTGTGATTGCTCAGAATGAGTGATTTGTACACTTTCTTCCTTGATCAGGTGGTCATATAGATGTCATTTAGAGGACAAAAAGACGTAAAGCTCATGTAAGGATAAAAAGTACATCGAATTGGTGTCCTTATGTCTTCCGTTGCTACAAATTTACGTCTTGAAGATGTCCTTTTTAACCAATAGGATGGACAAATTGTGTAAAGATTCAAGTCCGTACAATGTAAACTATTGATACAAGTTTATGCTTTTAAGACGTAATTTTTACTTAAAAGATGTAAAAACTACATAAATATATGACATCTGTATGACGACTTCCTTTTTTACAATTTAACGTCTTAAAGACGTCTTTTTTTACCAGTAAGACGTCAAAATCACATTAATATATGACGTCAGTACGACGTCTACCTTTGATACAAGTTACCGTCTTGAAGGCGTCTATTCTTTATCAATAAGATGTAAATATCACGTCAAAATTTGATGTCCATACAATGTATACACGAAGTCTGTAAGACGTCTTTCTTGGGTAAAATTGACGTCTTGAAGACGTCTTTCTTTAACTAATAAGACGTAAAAATCACGTCAAAATATGACGTCCTCACGACGACGTATGCGGGTGCAAGTTTACGTCTTTTTGACGTAAAGTTATGTCGTCTTAAAGACGTCTTTCGTTAACTAAAAGACGTAAATATGACGTCCATATGACGTCTTCCTATGGTACAAGTTGACGTCTTAAAGACGTCTATCTTTAACTAATAAGACGTAAAAATCACGTCAAAATATGACGTCCTCACGACGACGTACGCGGGTGCAAGTTTACGTCTTTTGACGTAAAGTTATGTCGTCTTAAAGACGTCTTTCTTTAACTAAAAGACGTAAATATGACGTCCATATGACGTCTTCCTATGGTACAAGTTGACGTCTTAAAGACGTCTTTCTTTGACGAATAAGACGTAAAAATCACGTCAAAATATGTCGTCCTGAGGACGACGTACGCGGGTGCAAGTTTACGTCTTTTTTACGTCATGTTATGTCGTCTTAAAGACGTAGTACAAGACGTAAATATGACGTCTTTAAGACGTCGCTCTGCTATCAGGGATCCCCCCCCCGCTTATCAACGCTAAGTGTTTTCTCACGAATTGAGCCCCTACCCCTACCGCCGGCTGGATCCGCCCCTGCCCCCGAAAAAAGTCAAACTTATACGTCTAATTTGTTTTGTAACAAAATTACTGTAAGTAACTATTATAACAAACTTGTTTTTACGAACGCTATTGGACAGTATTCTTAGACTAGGCATAAAAATGAAACGCTGTCCTTTATGATGGTGATTTGAACGTATTAAGTTCCGTTATAAAAACAATCAACAACATATAAATAAATATAATAACAAAATAAAAACGTTGGTAACTGGTACGGATGAGTAGGTCTGTTCAGTTGAGCCATTACAGCGCAACTGTTCTACCGAGGGTCCTAATGATTTGATGATGATATGGAAAATAAAGGTACGAATTGGGCAAACAAAAATACTGAACAATTTTCATTTCACAGCTAACATTACAAGAAATGATACACTCACTTTTCATACCCCACCCCACCCCCGTCCCGAAAAAAGTTTTAAAAAGTTATATGTCTAATATTGTTTGTAAGTGACCGTATATAATAACGAACTTGTTTTTCAGAAGGTTATTTGACAGTATTCTTAGCCTAGACACACAAATAAAACGAAATCCTTCATGATGATGATTTGAATATAATGTTCCGTTATAAAAACAAACAACAACATATAAATTAAAGTATAATGACATAAATAAAAACGTGGGTAAAAGGTACAGATGGATAGGTGTGTTTAGTTGTGCCAGGGAGATATCATCTCCCTGGTTGTGCCATTATAGCGCAACTGTTCTACCGAAATATGATGATATAAGGCAAATAAGGGAAGGTACAAATTAGGTAAACAGAAATACTGAATTTGAACATTTTTTCATTTTACAGCTAACGTTACAAGAAATGATACATTCACTTTTCATATCCTTCCCCCCCCCAACAAAAGTTAGAATATATGATTGCATATGTCTAACTTTTGCAAAAAGTGACTATTATAATAAAATAAATATTATAATAAAGTGATAACCAATACATTTCCGATGGCTTTTAGGCAGTATTCTCAGACTAGACACTCGAATAAAACGAAGTCCTTCATGATGATGATTTCAATATAATATGGTTCTTTCAAAAGCAATCAACAACATATAAATAAATGTAATAACATAAATGAAAACGTGGGTAAATGGTAGGCCTATATACGGATGGTAAGGTCTGTCCAGGTCCAGTGCCATTACAGCGCAACTGTTCTACCGAGAGTCCAAATTATAATTTGTACAAGAAATAAAACATTTATGATTCACTTTTCCTATAGCCCATTCTCATCCCCCCCCCCAAAAAAAAAAAAATATGTCTAATAGTTGCAAAAATAGAACAATATAACAATAACAAAAATTGTCGATGGCTATTGGAAAATATTCTTAGACTAGACAAACAAACAAACGATTCAAATTCATGTTCCGTTATAAAAAATTAAAAAGTTACTTCTAATTTGCCTAAATAATGCCGTGTATACCGTTCCTGTCTTACCAACAGAAGTAGAAGAAAGGGGAGATATATATCGAGCCCTATTAGTATTACTTTCTTATAAATAGGAAGCTGCAACTTTGAAACCCGGACACAGCGATTTAGAATAAACATGATAATGAGTATAAGACAAACCCTGAATTTGTCCGTCCTTTCGCATAATTATATAAACATGTAAGTGACCCTTCGACCCTTTTACAGCTCACCTCCCTAGTTTCAACACACTCACAACGATCTTACTTACTTATAATGGCATGAGTATTACGTCAGAATATTATTCATGCGAACTTTTGACCCCTCGCGCACGTGTGTGATTTTTCTCAACGTGTGCAGTGTGTGTATTTTCGAGGAGCGCGCGATTAGTGGACTTGTGTAACTGTAGGGAGTGGGAATCTGGACTGTGTATCGTTACGCGTAGTGGTATAGCGTAGATCGTTGTACAATGTAATTTATTCCACAGAAAGCTACTAGTATGTGGCTGTTTATTATTTTGTGGAGTATTTTAATGGTAAGAAATGAGTGCATGCGTTCATTTATTGATACACGAGAGAACTCCTCTTCAAAATAAAAGTATGATATACGATTCACAAATAAAGTTTTGAGATGGAAAGAAGAGCAGAGTTCTAGAGTTCCAAACAAAGGAGATAATTCATTATTTTTCCGCACAGCACTCTGGTCACTACACTGCAATCATCACCACGTCCACCATGCACCCCCCCCAAAAAAAAAAAAAAAAATCCTCTCTTTCTCTCTCCCACATTGTTTTCAGCGTAAGTTTGTTTCCGCAGGAACGTTAGAAGAATTTGAAACTATTACAATGTATTTGTGGGCCTGCGATGCGCTAGCTGAAGAAATGTAACTAAACACAACCAACCAGCTGATGGTAATGCTGAAGTTTTCAGTAGAGCGTTTTCGCTTCCGTGTAGTGGGTTTGGCTTGAATGAATCGCCCACCGAGAGGAGGATATCGGGTTCTTGCCGAAAGAGGGAGCTAAACAGACATATCAGTAATTTTGAATTCGGTTTGGGACTCACCCGACCGATGAAATATTCAACGTTTATTTTGCTCATTTCTCTGCAATTACACAATTTCGTTCAAATTCCTTTAGCAAGAGTCATTTATTTGTACTACTTAACAATCAGTGTGAATTTGAAGAGGAACTGTTTCAATGTTTTTTTCACCATTACCAGAACTCAAGTTTATCTTTAAAGGTCCTCTGCAATCCAAGTATTCATGCTTCCCATCGTGTAGAAAATACCAATATAATCAATCTCTCGTTTTTTGAAATTTTTCTAAAGAAGGGTTAATGAGTTATAGTGTTTTTCCTTCATTAATTACATGATTTCCCACGCTCCTAAGCCCCGCCTCCCAAAAATTCCCAAACTCAGCGATCACGTGACAATACGTCATCGGGAGAATCTTCCGAGCTTCTGCTGCAGTGCGCGAAAGTTTTTCTCTATTGTGTTTACGTGCTTTAGCGTGGCAAGTTTTTTCTTTGTACGAAAAAGTTCGATTCCTCCGGCAATTTGTTTGATATTTTCCTTTGAATTTCACAATGCCGTCGAGGTGTATCGTCGGAGGCTGCTGTAATACGAATCAGGACGGGGTAAGCCTACATCTTTTCCCCCAAAGACCCGAATTTGAGTTAAATTTGGACAGCTAAAGTGAAGCTGACTCGGGCAAGTTGGAGCAGCCCCATGCATAGACTCCTGTGTAGTGTGTAGTGCACATTTCGACGATTGTGATTTTGATGATGGGGTGCATGCCATCTTCAACATTCAATTCATTTATTTTTCCTCTTTCAATTTTTCAAAATTTACAATGATGTTACATTTTTATTTTCCCTCAACCACTTGGAAAAAATAAAACTCCCTTCAGCGGTCCAAAGAATTATTATTACCCCTGCCAGTCAGGGCCTTGGTTTGAAAATTTAGGGGAATTTTACAATTTTTTTTTCTCTGAAATTACTCTGTCCCTATCTCTTGCAATGTCTCTCTCTCTCTCTATCACAATTTTTCTTGCAATATTTTTTCCTATCTCTATCATTTGCAACGTACCTCTCTCTCTCTCTCTCTCACACACACACACACACACACATATCTCTTTGCATCTCGTTCTATACCTCTCTGCTCTTCCATCCTGAATTCAATGCACTCCTTACTGTTTACTAATCATGTGAAAAGTAAAGTAAGCAAGATTGCAAGAGGACCAATCACTTGAATGAAATAATATGTGTTACATTTAGTTTGAATAAAATAAACTACGAACTACTATGAAGCATTGTTAGGATTAACATTTTAGGAGTATGAAGAAAATAACAGATAAAAAGAAAGCACAATATGTATTTGGGGGATTGGTCCACTTTAATATATCACATTAACTAAAACTGTGAGTGAGTGTGTGTAAGATGTTGCTTTGGATGAAAGACATGGTAGAAAAATACACAAAAATATATAAACCATTTGGAAGGTTGATTTGTCCTACAATAGCTACACCATGAAATAGTGCATGCAGTGGCGGATCCAGGGGGGCCGGAAAAAACAGGTAAAAACACCTTTCTTTATAAAAAAAGAAGATGGGCCCCTCCTGGCGCTCAAGGGGTGGTGGTTAAAAAAATGTCGGAGGCCAAAAAAAAAAATGTGCTCACTACTCACTCCCCCATCCCCCCACTGAGCGAAAAATCGGCCAGCACGATTTTTCAATTTTCAATTTTCGGGGGCAATTCAATTCAATTTTTCGGCCCCCTCCCTTGGCGCCGGTTGGATCCGCCCCTGGGTGCATGTACTTTACATTTCTAATTCCCATATTAGCTAATAAAGTTTCAAATTTCCATTTAGTTTCTCTGTCTTGTCTTGACCCTAAACAGCATAAATCGATGGGGTAATCACTGACTAAATAAATACATCAATTGGAATATGTAGTATCTTCAATACTTCCAAACGATTTTCAAAAGAACTGATTTAATTATACTGAATTTACTGACGCATTTTAAGGTATAAAACACAAGAAAACACATGCTGAAATATTTATCCCAAATTAAGTGCATCAGAAAACAAGAGGCACGGAAGTAATGATTGCCTTGCAGTTTCATCCATTATTTCTCTAAAAATGACAACTATTGAAAACTTTCACCCAAAATATTCACCCATGTAGTATCTTTAACATCTGGTGGAAAATTGTTCTACAAGAAAGACTGCTGAAATGTACACTATGCAGGTTAGGACAAGTGTGATCTACCTCCTTCATAGTACAATAATCATCAACTCATTGATTGTGGGCATCAACTGAGAGATGAGGCAAATGAGATATTCTTTAGTACAATATGTAGCTGCAATATCATACGAAAATAAGTAGTCATTATAAGAGAACACATTTACTTTCCAGTATTTTATAGCTCTAAACAGAAAACATTGGCTGACAGCAAATAACTGCTCTAGGATGAATTAACCCTTTGAGAGTTCATATGTTAATCTACTTTAAACCTACAGACAGTAGGTCACAAGTTTAGTTTGAAAGAATCCCCCAAGAAAATAATAATAATAATAATAATAATAAATAAATAAATACATAACCTTGAGGAGATAAGAAGCGGAATGTTATAAATTCTGATACTCTTATGAGAGAAATTACATTTACCAATGAAGATAACCTATAGCTCTAGAAGGTATTTATATCATGTGAAAATTAAAAACTTACCGGTATCCCTTTTAGTAAGCTTTGTAACCCATTAAACTAAGGTAAATTACTTTAGCCACAATGTTTGAAAAGTAAGTAACATATCAATGTCACCTTCAAAATAAATTTTAAAAATGAAAAGCAAACATCCATATCTTGAATGAATCACACTACACCCCCATGCCCAACAAAATATCTGTATATTCCTCTTCAAATCCTCTGTATTCTGAGGAAGGGAAAGTTGTCCGGATCTGAATTACAGCGCAGGACGGCAGTGAAACTCGCACTGATCTTCCCAGGTATCCCCAGCACAATCTAGCTAGCTGACGATAGGCAACGTGGGTGTTTTTCCTGCAATGAACAAAAAAAAAAAAAAAACACACAAACCATTAGATAGTAACATCTACCTCCTATCTACAAATGTATAAGAGTTTTGACAAGACAAATATATACATGTACAGAAATAAAAGGAAAGTGCACAATTCCCATTTTTCTCCACTCAATATCATTCAATAATAATTTTCTTTTAAATTGCATCTACTATTAGGAACGTCACTACAATTTGACGCATAAGCAGTGATGGCATGTGACCATGGAATGCAACAACCACCACTTCTATCAATCATATCTGTTTTAATACATCGCACCATTTATATTTTACAATATGTACGTACATACATGAATAATGAAGTCTGTGAGGTAGCGATGGGGTGCGGACACGAACAGTGGGGTTCGAACTTTGTAACAGAGAATCACCCATATCGTTTAATGTCTCATCCAAGACATCTTGATGACATAGTTATGATATATACTGAATTCAATAATTTGGCACCCTCAGCACACCCCCAAAAAAAAAAAATTGTGCCTGTACAGTGAACCTTAATGAGATACATGTAACAAACTATTGTTAATTTTCTGGTCCAACTTCTTTGTATTCTATTGTATTTTAGCCCTGATATAACATGGTTTCGATAAAACAGGTAGTTTTTCTGGTCCAAGGAGTTTATTATAACCAAATTCCACCGTGGAACTACGATGTATGTATTGTACGGACTAAAAATTGTGAATACTCACTCATTTTCAGTGGTATCTTGTCATGCTTGTTGGCAGTATACTTCTGGCGGTACTGGTAGAAGGCGGTCTCAAGTACCCACCTGTCTATCCAAACACTCCTGAAACCAGGACGGTCTGTGATGCAGTCCAACTCCTCTGGCTCATAACATTGTCTGCGTGAACTGGGAAGTTCTTTAAAGCAGATGGTCATCACGACCTTCAGCATTGCAGAGCAGCCTCCATGATCCACTGCATGAACACCTGAATGAATGTATAAAAAAAAATTGTTTATTATGTAGACCTAGACCTATATCTCATCTTATCATTCATTGCGCTATAATCGTGTGAAAAATAGGACATGTACATGATGTATCCAGTAAATGTTTGAACATTTTATTAGTTTCACAATTAACATTACATTGCAGACTAGATCTAGACCCTATGTATGTGTGATTTGTTTCTGAAAATAGATTTCAATAATCTAGATCGAAAGTAAATAGAACTTAGAAGCCAATCGTACAATACAAAAGCTCGAGTATTGTTTTGTTTGGTGTCGCAAATCCTGGCTCGGAGCTCGGTCAGCTCAGCTCAGTCAGTGAGTTTCATTACGTAAGCCACGCACTCCGGCCTCCACCAAAGCATTCACTGCCCCGCAGCTGGGCGGTGTAGGCCTACGTAGCTACGGCTGCAGCATATGTGCACATCACCGGGTACATCGCATCGCATGTGAATAGTGCCGATTGTCTCAACCGAAATATAAATTTAATAACTATAAATGCTCCTATATATAGCTATTTACATCATTCTCACCAATGATTGTGGCCAAGTCTTTCTTCGATGTCTTCCTGATTATCACCAACGCCGACAAAATTAATTGTCTCAACTTCTCTCAGTCTCACTGGATCTGGAAAGGCAGGCTGAAACAGTCAGTAGTGTAGGCAATATTCCAGGAGCAGCGTAGCAGCAGGAACTTCATCTTTTCCTCAAGTTCCTCTTGAAACTCAGGCAGATTTTCTTCTCCGTCAGACAAAGAATGTTCAAAGAATCCATCCTCGTTGTCACTCCCACGCAAATGATCCATTTTTCCAGAAAAAAAAACTTCCAAAGCAGCAAAGTTCACTCAGTGGTTTTACAAATCAACGCACAAAGCCAATACAATCACACGCATTTTACTCTCGCTCAAGCCAGCTTTGTGTTCTCCCGCTGACGTCACAGGGATTACGTAATCGCAAACCATATTGTCAACAATTTCAGGGGGCGTTCCGAAACCTATTTCTTTTTCTCATTTTGCAGCTAAGTGATTGAAAATGACTGGAAATTGTTTTCATCATCAGATTCACGATGAATAATTACTGTACAATAGGTTAAAAGTTGAATTTGAGGTCGTCTGATGTCATAGAACCTTTAAGGCGAGGCATTAATTAGTGTGTAATTGAATCGTTCTAGCCTGTGCTTTACAAGAAAACATTTCATTACAATGAAAATGCTATGTGTTATGTTATGTTTCGACATGGGTCAGAAGGTTTTCCAGAGTTTTATTCTCGTTGAGTTTTATCTCTGGTTTTTAGGCCTGGGCCATGTGCCGTCTGGTTTCCTGATGGAAACGAGAGAGAATGTTTGTAAACATTCATTAGACGGCCGGCTCCCGGTAGCCGTTGTCAGGCTATCCCACAATAATTGAAGTGTGTTATTGTGTTATTTGTTTGTATTGGGAGTCAAGAAGGATGACATGATTGAAGTGTACAAATAAGATGTGACGTTGTACGACAGATTGGTTGGTTGGTTGGGGTTGAAGTTTTCATGTTTCTTGTTATTAATATTGATATTGTTCTTGATAACAGGGGAAAGCGGTTTGCCGGATGGCAAGGAGGGGCTATGATTGCTAGAGGTTGTTTAAGGGAATCCGTAATCCCAGGAAACTTGGACTCGGTTGGGTTTCTTCTTCCCGGTTGGTCACGTGACCCGGGTTCCCCCTACTTGGTATTTGGTTTTTAGTCAGCCTTTGCCCCTTTTCCCTGTACCATAATGCTTGTACATTGATTGTGCTATATTGTTGAAAATTTTGAAAGCCAAACGGTTAACATGGGGAAATTAAACCAAGTGGAATAAATGTTGAGAATATGGCAATTGCTGTCTCTATGTTGTATTTCTTACAACAAGATACAATTACAGTTGAATGAACGGACAAAACCAAAAACAAGGGTTTCTTTCAACAAGAACAAAATTAAGGTGAAAGAACACTTAAATAGTATCAAGAACTTCAGCTCAAACAGAATATCTGCGATAGATATTCATTCAAACAAGTTCAAATATGAAATATAACATACCAGTCAATTTCTTTTGGCCCTCATATCTGTTGGCACAGACCTTTAGGTCACTCAATTCTTTGCGAGTCTGCTTGGGGAACCGAGAAAACCCATTGGAAGCTAAGATGGTTGCTGCCTTCTCCCATGCCTTTTCTTTCCTCTTCTCGACCTAAAATCAAACATGAAAAGTACATGTACATTTAGGTAGTATTTTTTCCTTCTCATTTTCATTTTTATAAATTTAATACAATTCTTAGGGAAATTTGATAAATTCATTCTGACCACATTTTTTCAATACTAATAGCCAATTAAAAAAACAAAAATATACATGTATATATAAAATGAGAAAAGGATCTTTATCAAAGAAGTAATGTCAAAAGTAATTAAATTAACTAAATGAAAGAAAGCTATTATACATATTTTAAGGAAATGAAAATTTAAGAGAAATGGATGACACACCTACTTACTGGACAAGTGAGGATGGTAGCATGCATTAAAAATTGAGCACTACTGATAAGAAAAATAAAACAGAAATTCAGAAGAATACATACTCTGGATGAACAATGGTTCGCTTTGCCGTAGAGTTTGGGCCTATTTGTTTTCACAAACTCACTCAGATTCAGAATTTCTTCCTTCTTTCAGTTCTTGTTTCGAACCTGCAATGTGTATCATAAGTTATAAAAAATCATGTACCAGTAAATCAAATTTTTGTTTTGAAGTTTCACATTATGTTAAATTGTCGATCATTCACGTCCAGTCCCGAGATATTTATATCTCGGGCTGGAGTCTATGGGAAATACATGTTAAAACAAAATCAAACAGTCTTCAACAGGTTTATTAATAAATAATACTCAGGTGTGAGTGTATTAGGGCAAATGCATCTCAAGAGGGAACTTATAATGGTGCATATAAAATGCAAAAAGGCACAGCCGATTGCGTTTGCAACGCATGCTGATTGTCCATGGACATTAAACGCAGTGCTCATGCATGTTATGACTTTTAGTTGCACCTACATACACGTAAAATGAACTCTCAAGGTTGATGGTAAAAAATAAAACACGCCTTCTTAGATTTAGGCCGATTCATTTGATTTATGATCACTGTTAAATCTAAGAATGGTGTTGACAGATTTCTCCCAAATTTTATTTGATGCTATGTTAAAAATCAAATCACATATAATATGTTAAATTCCGACTTCCATACCATTTGATGGAAGGAAGGAGATCAAAATTATCAACTAAATATTTGCATCTACTCACCATTCTGAACACCGGTCTTTACCCTTTGTCAAATCAAGATCAAGATCTAGGGAATGGGAAAGAAATAAATCAATAGCAACCAACTAAGCTAGCCGTTTCAATTTCACTGAACTCCCTGTTCTAATAAAAATTATACATTCCTTCATTCAAGCATTTGCTCCGCTGATACTGCGTTAGGAGAACGACAAATTTCAAAATCGTTAAAAAACTCCTCCATGCCGATGGAATTTTCTGTCTACTAAAACTCAGTACAAGTTCTACTACTACTACCGGTACTACTACTACTGGGCTTTAGCCATTTTATTGGATTTTTTTGTTGAATTTGAAAGCCACAACCAACAACAATTACAACTAGACTATGCATGTCAGTATGACTCCGAGTCTGACTTAGATCTAGATCTAATTCTAAGTCTAGACTAAAGACAGTCTTTAAGTTTTACTTTAAAATTAAAGTTGGAAATTAAGGTCTATATAAAGACAAAGTGAAAGTAAAATCCAATAAAGTTCAACTTCAACTAAGTTCAACTTCAACTCAAGTCCAAAGACTCCAACTTCCAATCCAAGTCCGAGTGAATTTTGAGGCTGAGCCAAGATTGTTTTTGTATTCAAACGAGAGCTAGGACTTTGAAGGTCATATTCAAATGAAGCAATAATATTAAAAATTAAGAAAAATCCATATTTCAAACAAAATAGGCCTACTCCTTCCACACATCACACTCCATATTGATAACGTTCGCTTCCCCCAGAACTTCGGGGGAGGCGTACAGTGAGCAGTACGTTCTACCGCTGCATATTTACCGTTAAGACAAACCTCGACATTTTAACATTAAGTACAAAAAATGAAGCGTGGGTTTTCCAGCTTTTAATGGGTGCCACACATAATCACATTCATTCTTTGGAACACGAACATATAGATGTAGCAATTATTTGTTGAGTAGGTGTAATAACAACTCTTTAAAAAATCGTATTTTTATTAACAAATCTAGGAATACTTACATTTACGTTGCTGTAAACGAATTATTTCGCGTGATATTGCCTAATGGTCAGCCAGCTGTGCAGAATTCTCTCGATGGATATTCCTAATTTTTAGTTTAGACTCGCCGCTAGTCGCCCGCGTAAATTATAAACTACATGTTTTCACCGTGAATCAAGCGTAACTTACGCTTGATTTCCAAGGACGTTTATAATACGGAAATCGGCCAAAAGTTACAATTGATTGTAAGATACGAACGATTGTAAATGAATCAATCTTAAGATTGATCTTATGCTTGATCTTTATAATACGGGGCCCTGGTCATATAGTCATAGTGCTCTTTGGTAAAGCATCAATCCTCATTACCAAGAAAACCATCGGTCCCCTGGTTGCTTAATATTATAAGCATGCACATGCTTTCCTAACATTCAGATAAAACAAACAAACAAATAAACACACAGCAATGACAGCATAAGAACTGCGTTAGTTTGATTATAAAACTTCACTTCCATTAGAATGCTCCTTTTTTTATAAAGTCTTCTGCAAGTTGAAATTACATTCATTCCACGTCATAATTTGCTGGTGGTCTTCTGATGAGAGCTTAGGAAGGCAGTTTAAAGCTGAGAATGAAGAATTTCTGGTTTTCAGGGTTCTGTCTACCCTGATGTCACATCCTCTCATACCTCGGGTATCTTTAGAAATAGAATCAAAGCAATGATTATTCACTTAGTATTGTTTGCAAAATGCCGAAAAGAGCACAAAAGAAGTACCGGTAAAATCAGGAATGCCAAAACATGTACATGTACATGCGTAGAGCAAGTCCAGCCATTGAAGGGACCTGGGGGATGTTTCATCAACATATTTTGTCCGCCGAAAAACTGTTAGCGCTGACTAAACTTGAAAATTAGTCAGCGCTGACTAAAAAACATTTCACGAAGCTCTCTGACAAGGGCCCCGTATTATAAAAATTAAGCGTAGCGACTTGCGGCGAGTCTACCACTTTGCGCATGCGCAATAGCTTTATTTTGCTTCGCCGTCGTCTGCCAATAAAAAAAAAATGATCTGCGACAATGAACCCAACCTTGGTGCTTGAAATGGTTTTCGTAGAAATACCGTAAGTACAAGTCATATTTGTTCCCTAATACGAAGAATAAAATTCATACCTCGACATCTATGTGCTTTTTAAAAAATATCTTTAAATACTTTTCCGGCGGTTAAATAAAGGTTGATTATGAGTTCTCGTGTGCAAGTGATTGACCAGATTCGTACGCTTGCAGTAGGCACGAGTCAAAGGCGGAAGCTGCATGTAGCGCCCGGGTTATTGCCGGGCATTTTTGCAGCAGTCCCTACTATCATCCAATGCTGTTTTCCGGAGCTGAGTTGGCTAACGGGTTTACTAAATTTAGAACCGAAAATTTCAGTTTTAGGTCCCAGTTTTATTGCAACCTAAGTATCGAAACATCAACTCCTGCAATAAACTGCAAGTACACAAACAGTGTCTAGTAGATTTCACTAGGCTCTAAGAGTAAGACTAGTTACTGTTATACTCGTAGCTGTCTATCTATAAACTAAAGCTAGCTGTAAAGCCTAAAGCCTTAATGTATAGGCCTAACTAGATCTAGAGTCATAGTATAGGGTATAGTCTAAAGGGTCCAGACTAGATCTAGAGGGTCTAGACCAGTTCTGGTCTTGCGATTGCATTGTGAAAGAAACGTTGTGGAATCGATCACAAAAGGTTGATCATCTGGCATACATTTGGTGTGTACTGCAAGGTTCTGGAATCATCAAAATGATAAGAAATTTGGCCCAGTCTTGGTAAAGTTTATACAAGCACTGTACACAGAAAGATGTAGACCCTATGGTATATGGGACTACGCGATATCTATCCAGTCCGGATGTATATGATAATTTACCAAATATATCAATTAGTAGGCGGTTTCCCGGCATTTTTTATGATCACGTATAATAGAAAAAACATATTCTTTCACATGATTGGTAATAAGAGCTTCGGTGCTAGTGTACTTTCGTATCCATTTTTTGATCCGTAACTCCGGCGTGGAGATACACTTCTAAAACATACCAAAAATCATCTAAATCTTCATCAATTGTTCAAATAATTGTAAGGATTTAAAAATCGTTATGTTTCTCACCTGTTTCGTATCAATTTTCTTATCTATTTTTTAGTATTGTTTCTAAAAACGCAGACTTATGATATACACTTCCTCACGGGATTCACGGCAAACTGCTGCCCAACGCAATTGCATACAACGTATGGGTATGCAATTGCATTGTGCAGCAGTTTGCCGGAATCCCGTACGTGAGAAAGTGTATATTATAAGTCTCCGTTTTTAGGAAAAATACTCAAAACAGATAAGAAAATTGACACGAAAGGGGTAAGAAATATAACTAATTTTAAATCATGACCATTATTTGAACAATTGATGATTATTTAGTTGATTGTTTGGACCCGCCGGAGTACGGGTCAAAAAATGGATACGAAAGTACACTAGCGCCAGAGCTTCCATTTCATTTTTGAGGAGGGGGCGGGGGAGGGGGAGGGGGTGTTTCCAAAGCTGGTTTATACCTTTAACAAATTAATACACGTTTTCGATGACATCCCCCAAAATATTCAGTCTAGAGTAGCCTAGAGCCGGACTGTAGGCCTATACTCGTTATAGTGGATGTGGTGCCTGTACATGTGTTTACCTCTTTGTGGCTTTGCCTCTAAAGGCTCTATCTCTGAAATTATTTTTGTTGTGAACATGATTAAGTTTTCTCTGTCATAGATCCATGTTTATTTTGCGTTTTGTCAATTTGATAGAATGAACATTTACGAGACATCGATCTAGATAATCTGATCATGATCTACAGTAGTACTAGTAGAGATAAAGTAGATCTAGATCAAGAAATTGAACTTAAATTTCAATGTTAGATAATGAAAGGACTTTTTTGGTAAAGAGAAAATCCAAATTATAATAGCACAGTTAATTCGGCAAATGCTCATCAATGTTATGATAATGCTCATTTTTGTAATTCCAAGAATCAAATGCCAAAATTTACAGAGAGACTTGTCGCAGTACCAAATGCTTGCCTTCTTTGAGTATGTGCTTGAAACAAACATGTCCTGGAAAGAACAGACCACAACAAGAGAAGGTAAACATATTTATCTTGGATCTTATAACTTGATCTGTTTAGTTTTGTCAAGTAAAAGGAAATTTTGAAATGAGTGAGGTCAAGGCCAAGTTGGAGGGGGATGCAAAGGGCTGGTTTGAGAAGTATCTTTTCAGGGAGTGGCTGTGTATGCATCAACATGTCTACTAACAAGTTGTTGTAGTGTTTATTTAAAGTGTATTTTAATCTCCAATATATCTCTTTTTAGAATTAATATTTGAAGCTCGTGTAGAAGGGGGGGGGGTCCAATACATGACAAGGAATGACGAGCAAAAAGAAAAATGATTGAATTTCAAACTTTGCTGGAAAGTAAATATTAAAGAAAACTGAAATATTAGATAATGCTATTTTATTTGTATTTTCTTACATATTTGGTTAATATTTATTGAAATGTTTATAAATCTGTTCTAGGGATTGAGAAGGAGGGTTTCCTGTTGAGAGATGGAGTGCCTTGAGGTTCCAGTCTTGATGTTCTGCCCCTTTCCTCAAAGCGATGGCCTTTTGTGCTTAACAATATAGGAGCAAAGCACAATGGTCTGGTAATTCATGGTGAATATTACAATGTTTTTAACAAACGGGGTAAAGAAACAGATAAATTCATAGCAAGTTAGTCTGTCATGGCGTTTTGAGCGACCCGACATTTGCTCCAGCAACGACTGCTCAACGCTTTATTTGGTCAAAGGTGTAGGGTTAGGCTGAGGGTTGGGATTCGGTTTGATAGTGTAGGAAATTGACGTGGAACAATTGATATGGTTATTGTTCGAGAATGCATCATTCAGTTGTTTCATTTGGACAGCAAATACAACTACCTTGCTATGAGGTAAATAAAGTATATATAAATTCAAAAGTTCTGCGACGGGTCCACATTAAAAACACACACAATTAGAGATAAATATATATATATATATATATATATATATATATATAATTATATATTGGATCACTATTCCATGAAATTCAACCCCCTCCCCCCAACAAAAATGAACCACTGCAAGTGAAATGTTGCATTTTCTTTTCTGTGAATATACCTATTTGAGAAATGGTAAGTGTGAAATATTGATGAAAGCAATCTCAATATTATTCATTGTATGAGGTGGTGGACCCCTGCGAAAATGTCATGATCATCACTAGATGGTGCTGGAGGCACTGCCAGCACAAACAATCCAGGGCTTCCACGGGAGTGAAGCCGAAGCCGGAAATGTAATTTCTTTGGTGAGTTAAACATTATTTATTATAATTTTCCGGGCTTTCCATCTGCATTGATGTTTTCATTAACCTTTACTGTACTGCCCCCCCCCTAAATCAGTGGTGTGACATGACCAATCACCAAACAGCCATTGACAATTGTGTAAAGAACTAAAATCCATAATTCCTTTTAAATTTTTTTTTAAATCATGAAATATGATAATTAATGCAAATTTTATGAATAAATGTGTTTATCACTTGATGATCATGCAAAGTAAAGCAGTAGGTTTAAATGAAATGGCTTTTAAAAAAATACTAATAATAGACATTTGACACACATCAACATGTCATTTAAAGTCTACTTCATCACTAAACCAATTTAATACTTTTCTACGAAATAAAAATGAGATTCTTTCACTTTAATACATTTTACTCTGCTCAAGTCAAGATGAAATAATCACATAAGTTAAAGTATCATGATTGCATTTCACTGTTTGTAAGAATAGATTGGCCTATATTGAATAAGCATTTTGGGGTTTTTTTGTTGTTGTTAATATATTCAACTATACAGTTATCTGACTTGTTCATTTTATATCATTTTTTAAGTAAGGAACTCTGTAAGAATTGCAGGAAGACACAATCACCTAGTTTTAATTGATTCGAATATATTATTTTAATGAATGTATAAGGAGATCCAGAATACGATGATGAATACAAAAATCAATGATTAACAATGGCAATGATATGGAAAGTGATAATGATATAGATATATCGACTGCCATGAGAGGACTGGCTGTTTTATAGGCTCAAGGGGATATGCACATCCTGCCATGACCCCGAATATTAAAGCAGTCGATATGTCTTTTATATACCGAATTGACACATACATTTACCAAGAATTCTTACCTTATCCCTTTCTTGAGTAAAGATTGGTTAATCTTCGATGGAAAGATGACTGAATGTTACAATCATTTGGGAATCGCAGACAAAAAGCACTCTATAGTATACGCGCTCGCACAAAGACAATTTTAACACGTAAACCAATGGGGATCGCAGCAAAATTTAACTATTTTCCCAGTACCCGGAATCTTGCGGGAATCGCACTCATGAACTATTACGGGAATGGCTAAAATCACGACTCCAATTTCGACCAATCACATGGCTAGATTTCTAAAGAGAGTTATATAACAGTACTTATACCACTAACGTCACTAATATTACAATCCACAAACGATTAAAATAATTTAATATCTTAATGTTTTCATTAAAATCATATATGAATTCCATCTGCAGTTGGTTGAATTACAACAGCATCAAGAGAACCAACATTTCCCGAGACTCAGCAGCAACAACCAAAAACAACAGCAGCAACAACATCAGCAGCAGCAGCAGCAGAAGCAACAACATAAGCAGTAACAACATCAGAGCAACAGCAGCGGCATCAACAGCAGCAACAACATCAACAACTGAAGGAAACGGGAATCTTGATTGTTGAAGACCTCACCGTAAAAAAGCAGTCTCCCCTAGCAAAGACTCGTGCTCACAAGAAGGTCATCGCAGCTTGGTCATCCGATGGCCGTATTTTCGCTTCACTACCTGCAAGTGGAGGAAAATCTGTACGGAAACTGATTAGGAATGAAGAAGACTTACGGTTCCTGTAAATAGACTCATTTCATCGTACAGGATTATGCTGAAATCTCGGTGCCTGTTCGCGTTATATTTGGCTACTTCATGTCTTTTATCATTTTGCTACCTTATACATTAGTTTGATGTGTACAATTATTATTCTTTTATTCTGTTTGTGAATTTATTTTGTGTGTGTGTGTTTGTTGGTGTGCTGTGAGAGTGTAAGTGTAATGTTTAGTGACATACTAAGTAGTTAAGATAACATTGGCATGATTTGACCTTATGTTTTTAAATAATCCTCTTATTCAGGTCTATTAGTGTGCCAAATTACGATCTATACAATGCACAGTTTTAGAGAAACCATGTACAGTATATTTGACCTTTGACCCTCAAATCTAAATATCAAAATGAAATATGCATTTTTTAAATTTTGTTTTTTTATAAGAAATCATATCTCCGACTCATACTCTATCCAACTATGAATAAAAAAATTAATACACGACAAGAACTCAGATTTCCCATAGGGTTTTACTAAAACTATTGACATTCTCCTCCCATAGATATAACACGCAAAATTGGGCATTTTATTACATTGTTTGTGATTGTATGTGACAATATGTTATAATAGTCGAAGAAGATCATAAAATCAAATTTAAAACGACGGCAAAAAAAAATAAAAATAATTGACCCACCAGGAATCGAACGTGGGTCGCCGGAATGGGAGGCAAGTGCTATGACCACTATACCAAAATAATCCACATAGACATTACACGTGAACGGAAAATGGAATTCTCAAATCCCACTTTGCAAGTGAAATATGAGCATGATCCCGGCATCTGATCGAAAAAAAAGGCACACTCTAATAGCTTATTGTCTCAGCTACAACATACTCGAAGCTCAGCGAAAACAAAACTAAAACGACGGAGATATTGCTCGCGAAAGACGGGAATGTAAAATCCAGTTTTGGAAAAAAGTCATGTCCCATAGAGAATACACGCAAAATATGAAAAAATTGACATGCCTCCTTTACTCGCAAAAATACGCCATGATACCTTTATCAAAATGAAAAATCGTGAAACTGCATTTGTAGAAAATTGTCTCAGCTAGAACATATCAAAATTTGGAAGAAAATCGATCAATATTTACAGAGATACAATCAATTTTCCAAAAATATGCTGACGTCATAATATGCAAATTGAAATTTTGAGTTCGGAGGCCATTATGATGACGTCATGAGTTAATTGAGGGTCAAATGAGACATGAAATCATATCTCCGACTCATAATCTATCCAAATATGAAAAAAATTGGGAGTTCCAATCCATTCTGAAGAGTTACAATGAATTTTGTATAGGCATGTTTTGCCCATATATGCTTTGTATTACCAGAGCTCGCGCGCACGGACAAGTTTCTTGAACGGACGCTCATTGCGTTATTACTGGTCAGAAAAAGGTGAACAAGGTATCAAAATGCTTGGAAAAATGTGCCAAATATGATGACAAAGAAAATTCGGCGATTCTATGTTGCAAAATGCCAGTACGCGCAAAAACGGGCGCGCATGCGCGTGTGCGCGTTTTTTGCGAAATGCTTAAAATGGCCTGAAACGTATCCAAAATGAATTTGAGACGATTTAAAGCATTTTTTTAATTTTGCGCGCACGCTGACGCGCGGACGTACGCATACGCGCGCGTTTTTTGACCTGAAATTGACCGGACGGATATTGACCTTGATCATGATAAATATGAATGAAAAACGACTTTTCGTTATGAAGATATGATCATGAGTAGATTTTCAGAAAATTTCACAAAATGTCGCCTAGATGACGTCATCAATCAAGGTCAAGATTGAAAACGTTATTTTGCTTTTTCCATATGCCTATACATATGTATGCCAAATTTCAAGACATATGATTGAGCCATTTTCAAATTATATCGTGTTCACGAAAAAGTGCTTGGAAATAAGAAAAATAAACTAGACATGTAATACTTGTTTATAACAAGTGTAGGTGGGCTGTTCCAAGTGCATGCCACACATGTTTAGTGACATACTAAATAGTTTAGATAACATTGGCATGATTTGACCTTATTTTTTGAAATAATCCTCTTATTCAGGTCTATTAGTGTGCCAAATTTCTAGTCTATACGATGCATGGTTTTAGAGAAACCATGTACAGTATATTTGACCTTTGACGCTCAAATCTAAATATCAAAATGAAATATGCATTTTCTAGATTTTGTTGTTTCAAAAGAAATCATATCTCCCACTCATACCCCATCCAAGTATGAATTAAAAAATTAATACACGACAAGGATTTCCCATAGGGTTGTACTCAAACGATTGACATTCTTCTCCCATAGATATAACACGCAAAATTGGGCATTTTATTACATTGTTTGTGATTGTATGTGATAATATGTTATAATAGTCGAAGAAGATCATAAAATCAAATTTAAAACGACGGCAAAAAAATAAAAAAATTGACCCACCAGGAATCGAACTTGGGTCGCCGGAATGGGAGGCAAGTGCTATGACCACTATACCAAAATAATCCACATAGACATTACACGTGAACGGAAAATGGAATTCTCAAATCCCACTTTGCAAGTGAAATATGAGCATGATCCCGGCATCTGATCGAAAAATAAAGGGCACACTTGTGATAGCTTATTGTCTCAGCTACAACATACTCGAAGCTCAGCGAAAACAAAACTAAAACGACGGAGATATTGCTCGCGAAAGACGGAATGTAGAATCCAGTTTTGAAAAAGTCATGTCCCATAGAGAATACACGCAAAATGTGAAAAATTGACATGCCTCCTTTAATCGCAAAAATACGCCATGATGCCTTTGTCAAAATGAAAAATCGTGATAACTGCATTTGTAGAAAATTGTCTCAGCTAGAACATATCAAAATTTGGAAGAAAATCAATCAATATTTACAGAGATACAATCAATTTTCAAATAATATGCTGACGTCATAATATGCAAATTGAAATTTTGAGTTCGGAGGCCATTATGATGACGTCATGAGTTAATTGAGGGTCAAATTAGACATGAAATCATATCTCCGACTCATAATCTATCCAAATATGAAAAAAATTGGGAGTTCCCATCCATTCTGAAGAGTTACAATGAATTTTGTATAGGCATGTTTTTGCCCATATATATATGCTATGTATTACAAGAGCTCGCGCGCACGGACATGTTTCATGAACGGATGCTCATTGCGTTATTACTGGTCAGAAGGTGAACAAGGTATCAAAATGCTTGGAAAAATGTGCCAAATATGATGACAGAGAAAATTTGGCGATTCTATGTTGCAAAATGCCAGTACGCGCGAAAACGCGCGCGCACGCGCTTGTGCGCGTTTTTTGCGAAATGCTTAAAATGGCCTGAAACGTATTCAAAATGAATTTGAGACGATTTAGATTATTTTGAAATTTTTCGCGCGCGCTTACGCGCGGACGTACACATGCGCGCGCGTTTTTTGGCCTGAAATTGACCGGACGGATATTGACCTTGATCATGATAAATATGAATGAGAAACGACTTTTTGTTATGAAGATATGATCATGAGTAGATTTTCAGAAAATTTTACAAAATGGCGCCTAAATGACGTCATCAGTTAAGGTCAAGGTTGAAAACGGTTTTTTTTATTTCTCCATATGCCTATACATATGTGTGCCAAATTTCAAGACATTTGATCGAGTTATTTTCAAATTATCTTGCTAACAAAAAAGTGGGTGGAAATAAGAAAAATAAATAAAGAATAAATAAAGGCAATTCTAACGAAAACATAAGGTGGTCTGTATTATATACAGCCCACCTGATTATAAGAAAATATTAGTCGATGACAGAGGAATATTAATGTTCAAGGAGGAACTTGATACACTGATTGCCACACAGTATATGATAACAATGGTATAAATTAATGTTATTACTACTTTATTGACAAGTTTTGTACGTTATATGATGAACGTTTTCCTGTATGTACTTCAACACATGCAAATTTAGTCGTAAGGTACAATTTAAGAAACCCTGGATAACTAATGGTATTTTGAGATCAATTAAGCGTAAACATAGAATGTTTAAAGGTACATTTAATACATTAAATACACGGACAAAAATAAAATATAATGATTATAAGAACAGGTTATCTTCTATAATTAAAGCCTCAAAAGCTGAATATTATTCTAGGTTATTCTTTTCAGTCGAATGGGACATGGTTAAAACGTGGCGAGAATTTAATAATTTACTTGGAAAAAAAAAATAAACATAGTTCATTACCACAAAAAATGTTTTATCGGAATTCATCTTTCCATTCATCAAAAGATAAAGCGCAGGCTTTCAACTCTCTTTTTACCAATATGGCTAAAAAACTTTCAGCGTCAATTCCAACTTCATCTAAATCATTCAACGACTTTTTGACTTCACCATGCATTTCCTCTTTGTTTCTGAATCCAACCTCTCCTCATGAAGTAATTAGTCTCTGTCATGAACTCAAAATGTCTAAGGCAACTTGGCCCGTATTCAATAGACTTCTTAAGCATGAAATTTAAGTACTTTTTCTTAAATTTGGTTAAGAAAACAGTCTTAGCCAAAATGTGTATTCTATAACAGCATTGGGGGCTAAGAATTTTGGCATAAGGGTAAGAAGAATTCTTAGATTTTATCTAAGAAAAAGGGCTTAAATAGCATGTCGTATTCTAATACAATCGAGATATCTAAGATAAGTAAGAAATCTACCCTATATTTAAGCATAGGCTGAGGATGCTTAAATAGGGCTTCGGCACCGGCAGCTCAGTGCTGCTGCACGCAATGTCGCTTCGGGTTAAGGTATTGATCAAATTGAATTAAGAAAAACATAAGGATGCGCTGCATGCAGCGCCAGCGCTGGTTATCACTTGACTTATATCAACGCGTATACAGCGTCGAAGGCGCAGCGCGCAGTTCAGCGCCACATAATAGGTACTTGTTTATGTTTGTATATTAATAGAAAACGATCGATCTAGCGTAGCATGAATTATGCCGCCTTCATAACACTACTTTTAAATTATGACATGGCTGTCGTAAAAAAATCGTGTCATTGGCATTAAAATATGGAAACAGGGTGTAATGTGTCATCAGCGTAATGCTAGGTGAGACAAAATGTGTTTTATTATGAGTCTGCTAAAGGTTAAATTTAGCTATTTTATTAATTTTAGGCTAGAACTAGCTAGGCTTTAGCTATAGCAGTAGACGCTGTAAGGGTAGCTCAAAATCCAATGCTAACGCTGGTCTGCTGGCTAGGCGACGGCGCTACAACTTCATAGACCCTGCGGCCGCGGCATAAGAAAGCCCGGTTTGGGCTCGTCGAAGATGTTTGACAGAAAAGTATAAAAAGCCTACGGTGGGTGTTAGATCTAGCCTCAGGTGGTCTTGACTAGACTGCCCTACTAATCTTTAGTGTCAGTTGGTCAAGCCTAAAAGAATTATGTGAGCATGGTACCTCCCTTACACTCTATCTCCCATACGTTTTGTGTATAATTTTCGTGCGGTGCGATTTTTATTTAAACATGCAAATTGCATAGGCAAATTGAGCTGCAATTAAGTCGCTCCAGTCGACCGATTTGACTTTCCAAAATGACGTCATCGAGTCTAAGAATTTTTCTTATCTGTCGTCTAAGCTAAGACAAACTGCTTTGCGTGTTTAGAATACGGCTAAGGCAACTTTCTTAACCTAGACAAATTCTTAGACATTTTCTTAGACTTAAGAAAAATGTCTTAAAAGTTTATTGAATACGGGCCCTGGTCCAGATGATGTATTGAGTTCTGTGTTATAAAAATGTATACACTTTTTTTGTGGACCCATTGTGCAATATTTATAATAAATCTCTTGTCTCAGGAGTATTCTAAAACAAACTTAAAGTGGCCAAATTTATTCCAATACACAAAAAAGGACCAGTAGATTATATAGAAATTTACAGGCCAATTGCACTTTTATCAACTTTTTCTAAATTACTCGAAAATATTATGTTTAAAATTTTGTCTAAAAAAAAATCCCTAGTTTCAGAGCAATTTGGCTTCCGGAAAAATCACTCCACGTCTTTAAGTATTTTAAACATAACACATTATATAGCACGTGAATTTGATGAAGGGAAATTTTGTTGTGGAGTGTTTATGGATCTCTCCAAAGCATTTGATACCATCGACCATCACATCCTGCTTAAAAAATTGCATTATTATGGTATAAGAGAATGGTTTAGGAGTTATTTATTAGGAAGAAATAAGTATGTGATGGTCGACGGTACAGAATCTAATAGTTTGTGTATTAATACTGGTGTTCCACAGGATCTGTGCTTGGACCACTGTTATTTTTGTTGTACATTAATGATATCTTAAATTCCTCGATTATTTTAAAATTTTCATTATTTGCTGATGACACTGCTGTTATTTCTTCTCATAAAGATATTAACATACTAATAAGTAATATAAATTCTGAATTAAGGAATTTAAATGAATGGTATATTTGTAATAAGTTATTTCTTAATGCTAAAAAAACTCACTACGTAATTTTTCATTCTGAACAAAAAAGGATTCCTAGTCATGTTGCCCCGGTGCGTATTAAAGATGATGTTCTTAAGAAAACTGACATTGTTTAATTTTTAGGTTTTAAACTACATGAATCACTTGACTGGTGCCACCTTATTACCCATATTTGTTCTAAAATTTCAAGGGGGGTTGGTATCATGTCATACTTTAAAAAGACGTTGCCGAAAAATATATTATTAACTATTTACAACAGTATTGTTTTACCACATATCAACTACTGTAATGTTATATGGGGTAATACTTACGAGACTCATTTATATAAAATTCATTTTCTTTCAAAACGTGCTGTTCGTATTATTACCAATTCTAACTATATGACTTCAAGTGTTCCCTTGTTTTATGATCTGAAATATTTGCCGGTCTTTGATCTCATAAAATTAAAAAATTTAGTATTCATGTTCAATTTTCATAAACAAGAGCTCCCATAAATATTTAATGACATGTTTAAAAGAAATTCTTTTTTTTTCGTTCTTCTGAAACCAGAAATAAATCGAACTATCATTACCCTTTTGTACGCACTTCGTTGACCCAACATACTTTAAGATTCCAGGGTATACATGATTGGAATTCTTTACCTTACAATGTAAAAAGCAGTTCAACTCAAACGAAATTCAAATATTGATGTAAACATTTTTTTTTTCAAACGCATGATGTGCGCTGAGTAGATTTCTCTTTACAATGTTCTGCCTGCGGTGTGTGTTGGTGTGTCCGTGTGCATGTAAATGAATGAGGTTGGGTGTATGTTTGTTATGATTAGTTTAATAATATTTTAGTATAATTTGCTTGTTTGTTTATTTTTGTACAGTGCCCCATTCTCACAAGCTTTGCTTATCTTGGGGTCCTTCCGATTTTGCTGTTCATTTTTAATGTATTGTTTACTTTGAATTTTAATGAAAAATAAATGATTTGAATTTAATTGAACTGAACAACAGCAGCAACAACATCAGATCAACAGCAGCAGCATCAACAGCAGCAACAACATCAACAGCAGCAACAACATCAGAGCAACATCAGCAGCATCAACAGCAGCAGCATCAACACCAGCATCAGCAGCAGCAACAGCAACAACAAGGATAAAAAAGAAAATGTACAGTTGATGGACAGCTGGAGCTGTTGGAGATTGAGAGGGAGAAACTTGAAAAAAAAAATAAAAAAAATCTAGGTTGAAAAGGAAAAGTTG
This sequence comes from Mesocentrotus franciscanus, assembly GCA_037976565.1. Classification (NCBI taxonomy): domain Eukaryota; kingdom Metazoa; phylum Echinodermata; class Echinoidea; order Camarodonta; family Strongylocentrotidae; genus Mesocentrotus; species Mesocentrotus franciscanus. The sequence goes on from CP137667.1 coordinate 21,305,402, forward strand.
CAAGTGATGAGGGAGATACTTTCTACAATCAAAAATCTTTGAGGGTTTTTTTCTCTCAGTAGTTTAAGTAGATCTCTAGATATAGATCTATTGATCCTGGGGCCTGTTTCACTAAACAGTACTTAGTGTAACGGGACTTAGTGTCGCTGCGACGCGTCATACACTAAGACGGGTCTTACTGACGTCCTGTTTAGTTCCACTAAACAGTTCTTTACTAAGTCCTGTGTGCGACGCGTCTTCAACAATAAAACGTCTCGATTTTGAGTCTACGAAGCCTAATTTCGTGACCTTCGACCTTGTGTGAAGATAAAAAGTAGTAATTTCCCGCAAGTTTTCGTCTGCATCGTCTGCGACTAAAAAGTGAAAGGAGGAGGAATTTTGTTACTTTAACATGATTTTGACTACTGTAGGAGGATAATGGGGAAGGTATGGTATTAACCTTTTTCTTAAGACAACATAGAAGTAAAATATTGAAAGTGAAATGTATGCAGTGGAAGTTTGTGATGGAAGTTGTATTTGATACCTCGACGAATCGCGGCCGATTTAATAATTAATGATTAATTTGCAGTGAACCGTGCGTGTGGCGGTAGCGAGCCCGCTGTCAGTCTGTGGTCGTGGATTACAATCACGCTATTTCTCATGCACGACCAAACTATTATATTAACTAGACTAAGTTGTAGTAGGCCTAGGTCTAGTATCAGTACTGGCCTGGGTACTGGCAGTAGGCCTAGACCGAAAATTTCTGTCTCTTTCGTTCGTTAGCCTCTGATTTGGGTAGGGTCGGCTCCTCTCTTTTAGACCGACCCTACCCCATCAGACTCGGAGTCGGAGGCTAACGAACGAAACTAAAGTCGTAAAGTCTAAAGAGACATAATTTTTCGGTCTAGGCCTACAAGTACAACTTACAAGTAGGCCTAGTACTTCTAGATACTACTAGTAGAGATCTAGATCTAAAGCTAATGTTAATCTTAGTCTTACTCTTAGACTTTTAGTTGGGGCCTAGACTATACCCTAGACAAGTAGTAGTAGACTCTAGGTCTAGGCTAGACCGAAAGCTTCAGTCTCTGATATCGACGGTTGTTCCGCTGAGATTGCATCTGGCTCCTCTGACCGCCTCTATACATAGACTGAAGTACGGCGTATGGGGTAGTGTGCGGAACGAATGGTTCGGTTCGGCCGGACCGCGATGAATGAGATATGCAACGAGTTTTTCACTTTTTACGTCTTCACATATTCATTTTGGCTGCAATATTACACTGAGTATTATAACAAATAATAAATAACCCGGAAATATGAAGAGTTTCATTCCAAAAGGAGCTAAATCCACTTTGGGTACTTCTGAGTAAATCGCCTTTTTAAATTTCTCCACTTTCCCTTTACTAATGTACCTTGGTGTTGTTATATATGTTAAAGGTGCCACCCTGGACCAATAATATATGATTAGAAAAAATCTACCAGTTATTTCTGATTTTTACTAAATTTTTAGATTTTTATATTTCGTGGATTTAGCTCCTTTTGGAATGAAACATGATTTTGTACCGAAAATTTGTCATATTTTCTCAATAAAATCACTGAAATTTATTAAAATTAGTAGCAAACCTTTCCTTTTGAATAGTCATTGTGAAATCACAACTAAAATACCCTTTGAAAAGAAAGTAAACAACATATCCGAGTTTCATTCCAAAAGGAGCTAAATCCGTTTCATTCCAAAAGGAGCTAAATCCATGTTTCTTTCCAAAAGGAGCTAAATCCACAAAATCTAAGAATTTAGTAAAAATCAGAAATAACTGGTAGATTTTTTTCTTCTTCTCATATATTATTGGTCCAGGGCGACACCTTTAACATATATAACAACATGAAGGTACATGGCTAAAGGGAAAGTGGAGAAATAAAAAACGTGAAAGTACCCAAAGTGGATTTAGCTCCTTTTGGAATGAAACCGAATTGGATTTAGCTCCTTTTGGAATGAAACATGATATTGTACCTCAAATTTTACATACTTCCTGGTGAAATTTTAAAATGTGATATAGTGCATTTTGTCCCCATGTAGGAAATCATCATTTTAAGACAAAAAACTCAATTTTGATAAAAAATGGATTTAGCTCCTTTTGGAATCAAGCTCTTCATATATACTTGACTTACGATAGCTTGCTCAATTAGATCCTAAATTAATGATTAATCCGAGAAAGTCTTGTAGCCAACATGATTTGTTGTCAGCCATCTTGGTTTGAGTTGATGAATATTCATTTTTCTTTTCGAACGTCCAATAGCTACGTATGAGTCAGCCCGGCTTGAGCCGGTGATGTTTGAATATTCATAAGTCCAATATCAAACACGTGCTCTGATTGGCCATTGGGCTTGTTTTGGTCGGTTGACCCGGAAATATATCGAACGGGTCATGTCATAGATTACCAGTTCGAATGCATGAACGTACCGTTTCCTTGGTTCTGAGATAAAAATTGGATAATTCATATACGTAAGTCCGTAAATTTTGCATTTAGAAATAATTCATTAAAAAATGATAACTGTACATAGGAGAAAAATAGACATAGTATTTTTGTATCTGATTTATAAATCAGAAAATTAGATCTAAATAAGGAAAATCGTGGGAGAAAGTTTCGGGGTAACAAGTGCTGCACAATCGGCTCAATCTCTCCCCCCGTTGCGAGCCGTATTGGTTACCGTCTGTGTATGGGGAATGTCAACAAATGTCAGTTTTATTAAAGAATGACCCATACCAGACGGTTATTTCTGTCTAGGTCTAGGCCTACTCCCGACCTTAGTGAGCAACTTAGTCTTACTCTTAGATTTATTTAGATCTAGGGACAGGGTCTATAATCAATACTAGCAGTAGCAGTACCAGTGGCAGTACTACCAGTATCAAGTAGATTTCTAGATCTAGCAGGGTCAGGGGACAGTCACATAGAATTAGATCTAGATCTAGAACTCTAGACTCTAGCCTAGGCCTAGACTCTAGTACTTATCTAGGCCTACTAGTAGAACTAGAATAGAAGTAGACCTCTAGCCTAGAACTGAATTGGACAAGATTGTTAATGTAACTGTTACTCTTAGTGTTAGTGTTAGCAATAAAACTGAAAATATTTCTGCATTATAGACCTAGATTTAGACTAGTCTAGACCCTAGACCTATTTATAAATTGAAATTAATATTTTGTAGATTCTAGGCCTAGATCTACACAATTGGTCGTACGTGAGAAATAGTGTGGATGTAGACTAGACCTAGATCTAGATCTCTATATCTGATATAGTCTATGGCAGTACTATGGCTCATTTCTATTCACACTGTCTAATTAATTACATGCCCCTGAATTTGATCATGATGATGCCAGACGATACATAGGTCTACTGTACATGAATATAGTCTATGAGTATGATATCCGACTCTATGTATCATTGAATGTGACACCCATTACTGCAATGGCGGATCCAGGGTGGGGAAACAGGGGGGCCGGGCCGCGACTTTACGTTTTACACTGTAGTTCCGTCATTTTCACGATAAGTGAGTAAAACCGGGCTGCAACAACGACTACATGTACAACTGGGCGTTGTGGCGTGCGCCTGTAATCCAAGCTGCGTGGGGAAGTTACGAATTGATTCAAAGGTTCGAGGTTCGAGCCCTGGTCACGTCTTTCGGATGGTGACGTACGTTAAAGGTCGGTCCCAGACGTAAATAATCATATCTGATTGATACACGTCTGTAAAAACTCAAACACACACACACACACACTGATCTGAACTCACCGGTGATATGATAGATACCATGTAGACGTATGCGACTTCACTATGGACATGCGGAAGATAGCTTTGCGCATGCGCCACTACTGTTATATTTTTCGGTACGCAGAGATTATTCTTCATTATTATTATTTTATTTCATTCCATTCATTTATTTCCTGTATGTCATAACAATTGACATAATGTGAACATCAGATATATGGACTTACAATCAAGAGTCACATTTCACCCCACCACCTTCACTCTCACTCCCTTCAAATTTCCTTTCTTGTAATTGATATATTTCCATACTTCTTTCTTTCTTTCTTTCCCTTTTTTCCTTAATTTTATATCACTCAAATAATTTGTTTATTTAATGTTATTTTGTACATATTGCTTTTTTAATGTACTTTCGATTTGCTTGTTTGAATATGTATTATTCAAATGCTGCTATGTAAATTATTCTAATGTATTTGTAATGGACTCCGATACCCAGAATGGGTTGTCGATAAGTAAATAAATAAACTTTCAAACTAAACTTTCAAACAGTAAATATGATCAGTTTACGGATAATATATAAAAGGAGCACAATAATCACACAGAGCTAAGACGAAATAATTACTTCCTTATTGTTGTTTTGGAGCTTGCATGGGAAGGGGGAGGGGAGTGGGGGTGGCAATAGCAGCCCATCTAACCAAAATATAAAGAATAATAAAGGGGAGATCGACCCCCACCCTAAATACGAAGCCGTTTTTTTTTCTCTCCAGTTTTCTTGTGTGTGTGTGTGTAGATATCGACGCTGTATACCCAACTAGCTGCTCAAAAGAAGAAAAAAAATAAATAAGATAAAAAATATACAAAAAAAAACCCTAGAAAATTACTATTCTGCATTTGGAGGGGTGCATGGTGGGGGCGGTGTGTGAGGCTATTAATGATATCATTCATAGTCTCTTTTTGATCTGTGACAGTGTGGCTGTCAAAATATTTAATTGGTATTGCAATTTGGCACACATTGGCCGACAACCACACACACACACACACACACACACCCTCACACACACACGAAAGCACGCACACAAAAAAACATGCCCCATTTTCCACATTTTTGTTTTTAAAAATCTGTAAATTTATATTTGTAAATATGATCTAGAATCCTTAATAAATGTTAGGCCTACATTTTTTTTTGGGGGGGGGGGCAACTGAGTCTTAATAAAATAGTATGGGTTGAGAGGCTCCATACACCCCATTGGTGACAAATCTGAGTACCCCACCCCTCCCCTAAATAAATGAGTTTGCAAACAAAAGCAAGCATCTATGACACAATCGTAACATTCACAAATAGTACATGGCAATTCCACAATAAGCGACACACATATATCAACTTTGCAAATCACTGAATAAATGTATAATTCATTTATTACATTCAGAATGTTACAAATGTGGACGATCATATGGTTCAAAAGCAGTTAACTTGTTATTGGTTGCACATGGTCTTTAAATGACTGAAATAATCAATATCTAGCCCACATTACATTGGAATTGCCAAGTACACAAAGTGCACATATACATGTTAATTGAATTCATACACAATTGACATTTAACCGGAATGTTAATATTTTGATTGACGTGCCTGTTCTGTATTATTTAACCATAATTTCTAAATTTATGATTATATTATTATGTAAATTGTAATTATTCCAAGAACCCTGTTATATCATATCAGGGTAGAAAAAACAAAGAAATTATCAAATGAAAAGCACAGTGCTCTTAACTCCTTTCACAAGTTTTCAATTGCATGTATTTATGTGTGAGTAATTAACTATATTCAGCCCAAGGCATTTTGTCCATTCACAGGCCCAAAAAAGGGGGGGGGGGACATATATTTGGCTTCACAGTGTCCCCCTCACTAACTCCTTTTGTTATCTTCATATTTGGCATGCATGTAGAGTTCATAAAACTATACAATGTCACGGTGCCATGATACACAATAACCCTGTAAATTATTGCCTAAAATATACACACAAAAATCAAGGACAGTGCTTTTATAGGAACTGCACAAGCTGAATTAACAGTGACAAAATTAAAAAAAGAGATGAAACCAGCAAATGTTTTATCAACAGAAACTCACTTCATTGAACCTCAATTTTTATTTACGCAGACACACAATCTCATCTCAAAATGTATGACAGACTTTTCAACATCCTATAATCAGAACTTAGACTCAATACCAAAAACAAAAAAAAAAAAAAAAAACGTAGTAAATGCATGCATATTTTAACCCTATTGTAACTGATGGAGGGGGGTTCGACCATTGATCATCAATGTTTTGCACAATAGTTATGCATTGTGCAATGGCCTTATCACACAATTTCACAAGTTGTTTTCTCAAAGTTTCAAGCAACTTTAACATGGTTTAAGACATGAACCTTTCAAACAATTTTGCCAAATAGTACATAGAATATCTGAACAAGATACATTAGTATTAAGTGATTTAGATTTTAAAAAATATATATATATATCCTGTGAAGATGGAATACTTCAGTTGATCATGGCTACTGGCAGTTTCATGCAAGAGCAATCAATATATATATATTTTAGGATGCTTGCAAGCTGAGTTACTGAGTCCATTTTCTGCACAAAGTACAGTAGCATGGCATAACAATCAAGTTACATCAATTAATGAATTAACCCCAATGCACATGCCCATGAACGGTGAGTAGCTCAACTGAATAATATAAACATAACATTTTACACAAATCTGATTATCTAATCTTCGAGATTACAGATCTCATCTAGGATTGGCTCTAATTTCTGTACGTCGCCTTTTAAACCCAATACGAACCAGCAGCCTTGTATAGCACCACCTCAATTCCTCAACTACTCAAATCTGGCCCGGTTACTAATCCATAATGCAACATTCTGAGCAGTGTAGTCTTATGATATAGGCCCACTAATTCACTACTCAATGCATGCATACCGTAATTATTATGTTACTAAGTAGCAAAACAAGTACTTATTTTCTCACAATGTTTCAGTTTCCTGTAATAGGGATAACACCATGTTGCAGTGCTGTCAGAGGTCACATGGTGAGTTCAAAGGTCGTTTGAGGTCATATGTTAAAATTTACCTGCAAGACTCTCTTGTGGCAAGAAATATTGAGTCATCAACAAGCTTAAAAGCTTTCTTCCAGCACAGGCACTATCCATGTGGTATTGTGCAATAAATTTACCATATCTTAATTATGAGATTCTGGCATGGGAAATGCCTCTCACACGAGACTCTACAAAGTCATTCTACTTCAGAAAAAGTACTGAGAATGATATGCAATAAGCCCTTTAGAGCTCATACGGATGAATAGTTTCGTCAGAAACGTATCCTTAAAGTCAGTGACCTCTACAACTATTCCAATTCATGTATCAGCTAGATACAGATAGTATACCTTATGTCCTACAAAATAAAATTTATGAGAAATAATACTTTGCATTCCTATAATACTAGACAATCAAATGACTATCACTTAATACCTAAAAGCAGAACAGTATTTTCTAGCAAAACTGTATTTTCACAGGACCCAAAATCTGAACCGATTTAGAATACTCATCAAAAAATTTCTTCTGAATTCTTATTGATTTAATCAAATATCTCGTGAACTTTATACTTATCCACGGTAGTGTTGATTATTTTAAAGTCAATATCTACATAATTTTGTATATAGTTTATATACATTCATGTTACAATGTTTATATCTATATAAATTTATAGAATTTTGCTGATTATTTTGCTAAATTTATATCATATTACCCTTGTATAAAATCTCGATAGGGGGTCTACATCTTACAAGCTATGCTTTTCAGTAGGCCCCTCCACATTTTCATTTTATTGGTATGTTTCAAATCTGCATATGTTATGCAGTTGATGTATTTTTTTCAATGGAAATGTTTTATTATGAAATGTACTTTGATGATTTGTGGAATATGAATATATGAATAAATAAATAAATCAAAATAAATAACTCTGCACATGTTGCTGCAATGGCAAACAAAATTTAGGATATATTCGTGCCTTCAGAGGTCACATGGTGAAGTCATAGGTCATTTCAGGTAAAACGTTTAAAGTTTACCTGTATGACTCTCATATACAATTCTCATGGATGGCAAGGAGATCGCGATATTTCTAGTCATTTTCACAAGTGGTCGAGACACAACATCGCTAATGCCTTGTTATTAGGTAAGGTTCATTAGCATTTAAACCTTTTAATTTGTATTTTTTTATGGATGTTGATTATCATGAAAGTGAGACTAAAAAGGAAAAAGTATCACAAAATCAGGCAATTGTTAGCAAATAAGAAATAGCTTTCAAGGTGGTAATTTGTTTGCAAAGATATGACATCAGCAGAATTGAAAAACAAAAGTCATAACTATCCCAAATATAGTCCAAATAATACTTTTTTGGGACACATCCAGTGCATAATGACAGCTTAGGTGACTTACCAAAAGATAAAGCTGCGGCCCACTGCGGGAAAACCGCAAAACAGCATTTTATACCGGATGTACTAATCCCCTCCTAAGTCATTGGAAGAATTATAGAGGATCGGTATATCTGGCATATAATCCCGCTGTGCCTTATTCATGCAGCGGGCCACGGCTTCTGGTATATAATCTTCTGGTAATTCGCCTGAAGATGAAGGTGTTTGGTTGAGCATACTCAATTATTTTGCACTATGTGTCTTCCCTAAAGATTGGCACATAGTCACTGCATGTCCAAGGGAATGTGGTGCAGCAACACGCTTTTTCTTGGATGGAATTATGGCTGATGAAGATGGTCTAGAAAAGGCTTGCTCTTTCATGGCAGACTGTTTGGTTGGACGTCCCTTATTTAGTTTCCTCCTCCCTCCGAGTTTCAGTCGACGGCGTGATATGGCTGAGGGCTGAACAGGGATGCTGGGGCCAGATGACTGTAGCAGTCCACCCGAGACTCCTGCCTTCGACTTCACCTTCCTTTTAGCAAGATTTACTCCGCTATACCTGCCAAACATTCGGATTGCTGATACAAGGGCACTGTCTGTTTTTAAACGACCATATGCTCTGAGCATAGCCTTGTACGATTCTACGTAGGTGGTTGGATCTTGTTTTAGTTTTTCCTCCATGTCCACAAACATATGATGGACATCCTCCAAAATCCTGTTGTCTCTCTGTGGAGCTGAAAACAAAAAGCAAGAAAAATTACCTAGTAAGACAAAATCTCACATAACAGTTCTATTTGGTTACATACTCACTATCAGTTAACTAGCATTTTACACTTTCCTTCATTAATTTAAAGTGACTGGCCACTGTAAAAGAAGATGTAAATACAACTCAATTCTATTTTGCTTGAGTTTTGTTTCAATTATAATTTTTCTCTGTAAACATGTTAGCCCTTAAATGTTATAATAACAATGGTAAGAAATATGTCCAAAAACATATAACATAAGAGGAGCACACATCGTCAACTTTTGTTGATGGCAGTATCCACTTGTTTACTACTGTAAGCAGGAGTGCTGAAATGTGCGCCTTGGCGACATTCATTTACAAACTAGATATAAAATGGAATATGCTGAAAATGAAATAAAACTGTATTATACTTACTTGTTTGCTACATCTGTATCCAATCATTAATAGACAAGGTGTGAGTTAACAGATGGAAGAAAAATAAAAAAACAAACAGAAGAATTTGTTATGTCATGAACATTAATAATCAAGATAAGACCCCTCAAGGAAAGATGTTGAATTGGCATAACCTGACCTAACATAATAGTACCACATACCCTGGATTTGTTTTTTATTCCAAAATATATACAAGAATCTCTGGAAAAAATAAAACCAAAAGAAGTATGGTCCTCATTTTGGCTAATCTATTTTTATCATGCACTTGTTAAGGTAGGGCAAGCAGCAAATATGGAATTACTCCCGAGTGAAAAAAAAAAATTGTAATTGTCAACCATATTTTTCAGTTGGCTGTTATGCCAATACAATATTTTTTTTTTTTTTTTTTTGGGGGGGTTGGTCTGACATGCAACATGCAAATTTTCTGAAACATGTACCATGAACATAATAATTTATAAAATGCAACTTCTATTCAATATATTTTATCATTAATAGTAATAATTAACAGTAACATATAGATTCTCTGCAACATACATCATCATGAATATTAATAACTATAACATGCAAATTAGATTCAACAACTGTTATCATGAATATTAATAATTAACAATAAAATGCAACATGTATCATCAGGGATAAACAATAATGTAAATTCTCAGGAAATCAGGTGCGGACACAGGGTTGAACAAGGACTGGGGGCACAATTGGCTCCCTACTGCATCCGCACCTGTGTATCCATCCGCATGGATGTAATATGCAAATTTTCTGTAGCATGCAAATGATAGCCATTATTATGTAAACAAATTTGATTTATTCCAATGTTGTAAGATATTGAAATGCCAAGAAAAACAAAAATTAACTCTAACCACATGGAGGGGGGGGGGCCCATCAACATTTTCCACGACCATTCTGACGCGCGAAATTTTTGAACGCGGCGCTCGCTGACTTTTTACTTTCAAAAAAACATTTTCACGAAAACGGGCATACCGTTACGACGTTGCACGATTTAAACAAATATCCGTCAAACCAAAAACAGCTCATTGGCTAAAATTATTTTGTTTCAGCATAATTATGCTTCAAAAGTTTCTGCAATAAATTTTGCCCCAAAACAAACAAAAACAAAAGGTCGCGAAAGAAGAAATACATAAGAAATTAATTTTGATACCAGGAATTTTCTTCAAGTATAATTTTTGGAATGCTACAAAGAATATTTACACCAAAAATTAGAATTCTATGAGCTTTATTTAGTGATTTAGAGCAAAAAGTATGATTTCGTGCATAAATTAACATAATTAACATAAAATAAAAAGACATTATTTCGGAAAGACTAACTTTACATTCTTGTAGATCACATCGCACACTACTATCATGCAAATTTTCGTGGAGATTGCGCGATTGGCGGTTGAGATCTGAAGGGGGCAAAATGCCCCCTTCCCCCCCTCCATGGACTCAAGTGAACAAAAAAAAAAAAATGGGATGAGGGTTAAGCATATGCATACGTTGGGCAAACTGGTTGTGTAGATCTCTCTGGGCATGCAGGCTTTCTAGCCTGACTAGTTGAGGATCTTCGATTGAAGCATGGTCATCAAGATGGCTACTAGACATTGGCTCATCTACATCAGGCTCGGGCTCATCTACATCAGGCTCAGGCACATCCTCAGCTGTGGGCTCAGATGACTGGAGAGGGCCAAGCCATCCTGATGGCACATTGCTTGTTGCTGAAATTCAATAATTATATATCACTACCCAATTTAGAAAACATTACATTGGACAACAAATGCACTGCATACTGTCTTTAAAGTACAGTATTCTTCACAGGAGAGAACAACATCTACAATTCAGGAAGTTATTATTTGATTATTTGCTCAGGCTTGGTTTTTTCTATGTTCATTGTTAACCAAATGTAAGACATGACATGGTAGATCTCTTTCTGGTTCTTTTCAACCCTGTAAATACATCTTGTACACCCAATACTCTCTGAATATGAAAAAAAACCAAGGTGGTTCGCGAACCACAGGTCTCGCCTGATTTTGCGATCAATAAAACAAGGAATATGACCTTTTGACCCCTTGATAACCTTTGACATCATCATCCTCATCAACACAAATGTGGTATTACCCAAGGATCATTTGTACCAAGTTTGAACGCAATTGATGCAGAAATAAAGAAATGAGAGTAAACTAAACAAAAACTTTATGATTTTTGTAACAGACTAACAGACCAACAGACTAACAGGAGGAGAAAAAAAAAGAAAAGTGATTACTAGGTCTCTGCCGAACTTCGTTCAGGCGAGACAAAAAAATCAACTTACATCCTGTTGCAACGTGTAGCAGAACCTTCCTTTGACTGGCAGATGAAGGCAAATAATTGTCCGAAGTAATGTTGAAGTACTTGACAACAGCCTGCTGATGCTTACAGGCACCACCTGTCCGGCCTTGGCGACAGGCACAAACCCCGACAGCCATGTCAACTTCGTACACCACCTCGCTGTCTGTCTGGCTGACTACTTTGTATGTGTTCTCTCCAATCTAGAAAGACATATTTTGAAAAAAAAGGTACTTGCTTATTTTTCTTTCTATTATTTAGGTCATTTCTGTTATACATGGTGCTGTTCTCTTAGAGCATTGTTAAAACAACCAACCAAAAATACATTGATAAATCGGGACAATCACATGATGATAATAAATAATAATGGCAGTACAAATGGAAAAATCATGAACCTAATTAATACAGGACAAGAATTATCAATCTGGTATGAAACAGGGTAACTTAGAAACAATAACAGAACATTTCAGATTGATATATGATATCTCTAACAGGAATAGCATCCTGTGTTCAGAGTCATCAATGCACACAAATTCTTCATGTCACAACATTATCCATTTGGTATATTAAAAGAAGATAAAGGAATCTAGGAAAAAGATAATACCTTAGATACATCTTCTTTGTTGATTGTTGTCTTATTTAAGTGGGGCTGCCACTTCAGGGGGCGTTGGTTAACAACAGCCAACAGCTTTCGTTGGTAGAATCCCTCTAGTCTGGATAACAAGAAATCCAGAAGCTGTGGAATGTTGAAAGCCTTTGACCGCTGCATCACTGATTCCTTTAGCACCCGCATGGCTGCCTCTGCGTAATTGTTTGTGTTGTTTCCACGAATTCGAAGATTTAGCCTAAAGGCTTGTGCCAACACCTGGCGCCTGTCATACAATGTTTCCAAGTGCGTGGCAAAACCAGGATATCTAAAAATAATGACAAGAGTTTCATAGGAACCATAACAAGAATGGCATAAAAGAAAACAAATTTATTATATTTTGTACCATAACATAATTTAGCTATTTACAAGTTCCTACTGAACAAAATTATTCACTTCAATCAAGTTCATTACCATTATTATAGATGTTATAAAGTTCAACATCATCGACATCGTAATCGTACGAGGCATGATCACCATGCAATGCATCATCATCATCCCCAACTTCCCAGACCAAGAACCCAAGGCAAGAGAATTAAAAAATAACAAAATTAAAAAAATTAAAAAACATCCATAAAATTGATTTTTTTTTTTAAACAATTATTTATTGCCTGAACTTGATCATCATCAGCAGCAGCCAACATCATCATCTCTCTCTCTCTCTCTCTCTTGGTTGATCCCTCCACTTTCTTTGGAGATTTCTTGGGTGATTTCATCGTCTTACACTATAGTACAGTTACACTACAAAACAATCCACATGTGGGACTAGTCTACATCTATCTACTATCTGTGAGACGAATGATAAAACGTTTTTTTATTTTAAATTTTCATTTACATACCTGCAATGGATCAGGAAGCGTTGTTTGCGTAATGTCTTCCATGGCAGATTATGACATAAATCAACCATTAATGAAATATAACGTCAAGAATGCGAGAATAACCTGGCAAGTTCAGATCAGGCGCGCTGTTCATGAAGTACTAGTCTTTGCTGCAGCCCGGTTTTACTCACTTATCGTGAAAATGACGGAACTACAGTGTAAAACGTAAAGTCGCGGCCGGGCCCCCACCCCTGGCATAAAAAAATCAAAAGATTAACCAAAATTTTACCTTTTTGTTTTTTCTCAAGGGGGGAGGGGGGTGTTGAGTACAAAAAATAGTGCTCATTACCCCCTCTCTACTATAAACATATTTGGTAGTGTACAGAGAGGCAATGACATGATGTTGGGCAATTCATAAAAATAAATAATAACAATATGCATTTTCCTCAAAAAATTTAGGAAACGCCTAGAAAAAGAAGCAAGGACTTCCAAAGGGTCGAAGTCGAAGCGCTCCTGCAGTTTGTGGCCACTAGGAAACATGAACTGTTTGGAACTGGAGGAAAGGGGAGCAGCAAAGAAGAAAAGTTGAAAGAAAGGTATGCAGGGATGTGACAGAGAAATTCTCCAAAAGGAGGAAGATTAAATGGGGGTCCGGGGGGCATGCCCCTGGCGAGGGTTAAGGGTTAGTGTTAGGGGAAAAAGAAGAAAAAAAATCTTAAAATCGCGAAATCGGGGGAATTTAGCTGATCGACCGAAGAATCTCATCCCAGGGTATGGTAGTCTGTTGATAAATTAGAAAACCTGACACTTAAACTTTGCCACCACATAGCGCCTACTGCAAAATCCAAGGCTACAATATTCAGGTATTTAAAAAAAGTACAGTTATCCAATTGAAACTTTTTTTTCCATACCAGTGCTAGGCATCTACATCCTTGGTAAAAAATCAACACTAGCAACAACGTGACACACCCTCCTTATCCTGCAAACTTTTGTCATGCGCCCTCTTATTATAACGATCAGTTACAAATAAATCCAAAACGCCCAAAAGCTTAAATCGTGACACGGCAACAGCCATGTTATTTTTGCAACCCATGTAGACCCTTGGTGCAACCAATCCTAAATTTATAATTTGTCTACTTCCACATTATTTCCATGCATAGAACCTGGAAAAGAGCAACGCATTCTCTAAGAGCAGCTGGTGGCCAAGAAAGAGAATGGCATACATTAAGAAAGAAATGGCGAGACATGGCTTCAAAAGCCAAAGCATATAAAGCCCCAAGGACAGGTAAGTGTGATGCTTAATAGAGGAGATTGGGGTTAATTTGAACAGTTTTAGGAAATACTATAATATAAAAGTAGTAGACAAATATAAATATTTAACAAAAAGAAATATGTATATAAAACACTGACAAATTGTATTCAACAAACATTACCTAGATGTCTACAAGGTTTCTCTTCTCATTTTACCATGTTTTAGCACCTGCCAGAGATTGGGACAGGTGATGCATTACTGGTCAAATTGACTATTCTATAATTCTTGCCAGGGCCAATTAAATCCAAAGTATTTGAGTCACTCTTTATTTATGTACATAATGATACCAATGAGACAAATAACCTCTCTGCTAGCCTGGGTCAAGCTGGTTTTTCTTTGGGGATGCAAAATTTCAGATAGCCATTACCTTGGGAGGATACTATAGTCATTACCTTGGGAGGGTACTTAAAAATTATTTGGTTAGGTATTATGTGCCTCCCTGAGTTAAAAAGAATTGAATCTTCGCAACTACAATCTCTGAAAATTAGTCCTTTGAACGGCAGTTTTCAGCTGATTTAGAGCTTTTTGAGAGAAAAAACCCAAAGAAGTCTGAAATAAAAGGTTGGGTCTCTGGAACTGAAAAGAGCTGGAAATGTTGAGTCTCTGAAGCGGAAAAGTTGCCTGAAAAAAGGGTGTTCTTGAGGGCGGCACATACCTGTACTGCTTCCCAATGTGAGTGTGCCCCCCCCCCCTCCCAGCCAGTCCTAAATCTTAATCATCTATACAGTGGAAATCTTGTTGAAGTTAAAGCCCAATAGTTCAAAAACTCTTATGCCTAATTATATATTTCTACAATTTCTTTACTTTCCAGGTGGTGGACCACCACCAGAGAACAATGACATACACGAGCGAGTTTTGGCAATTTTGGCCAAAGAAGTTGTCAACGGAATCTTGCCAGAAGATGAGCAAAATTCACAGGTATTCTTTAAGGACATTCAAAAGCATTGAGATTTTGTAGTGTTTCATCTTTTAGTCCCGGTAATATTAAATTGGTTTTAATATAATCAGAAAAATTAGAGAAAGAATTCAGTGAAAGTTTGAGAATGCAAATAAGAAAGTTATGAATCTTTCAAAAGTTTAAGTTTATTCATTAATGGGCGTGTCATGCAATGACACATTTAGGGTACACCATTACTGATCATGCATTCTTACAGTTTCATAATCTCTGAGTATTCCCCCCTAACCCCTCCCCCAGGAGACTTCCAGAAGTAATATGTGTATCAATACCAAGTGGTATGGGACATGAGCTATAAGTGATGATAGCTTTAAATTGGGATGGGTCTGGATGGCATGTTCAATAATAAGGTCTTCAACTAATATCCATCAGTCTTATTTTGTCCGAATTATTTTGCTTGTGAAAACCATTAGTTGTCTTCATGTTGTTATGCACAGGCAGTTAACATTTTGGTCCCATTTTACAAAATCAGAACCATACTAGGTCATACCAGTAAATAAAACATTGTGGGAATCTTTACATTTGTAAGGTTTTCAGGAAGACTAAAAATGTTAAATTTGACTCATTACAATCACAGTTGCTAACTCGTATTCATTGATATAGCAATTGCAAAATCTGAGATACATATTTTTCTTGTTTTATGAATTAATTTATATTGTTGTGTATTTGTGAACAGGATTCAGAGGCTACGGATCTGAGCTTGTATAATGAAGATGTTTCAGGCCCAAGTGGTTATCAGTGTCAGCCTCTGCCTCAGCCCCAGCCCCAGCCTCTGCCTCAGCCCCAGCCCCAGCCTCTGCCTCAGCCCCAGCCCCAGCCTCTGCCTCAGCCCCAGCCCCAGCCCCAGCCTCTGCCTCAGCCTCAGCCTCAGCCTCGGTCTATCCAGTCTAATCAGTCGCGAGAAATTTTGACACAGAGACCTGCACAGATCAGGCAATTAGAAATTCAGGAGGAGCTGCTGAGAATACAACAGGCCAAATTAATAGTTAAACAGAAGCAATTACATGTAAGCGAATCAATTTTGGAAGAGCTAAGGAGTATCCACAATACCCTAGCAAATCAACCCTCAGCCATAGATCTCCTTAATTCAACTCAGCAAGGGCGCTATTAATCATTTTTTTCTCCATAATGTTATACAAAATTTTGAGGTGAATTTTGCAACCTCCCAAATTAATTATATTCAGCAGCTCCTCCTTTATTAAAGCCTCTCTAAAGTGTTGGGAGACGAAAATTCACCAAAATTTCATGGCAAAATTTCACTTAAATTGTTATAATGATGTGAAAGAGGATGTCATTTAAGAGACACTTCTGCAATGATATTCATTATAAATATGATTGAAGAGAAAAATTCAGGTTTTCTGTTGTACGCAGTAAACCTCAATTTTGTATTCTTTCATCAATATCTATCTTCTAACACATTTGTTCTGAAAACTATTGCAGAAATGTGTGTTAAATGATATCTTCTTTCACTTCATTATGCAATTTAGGGGAATTTTGCCATAAATTTTGTGGAGTTCCCAACACTTCAGAGAGCCTTTACTGTCTTATTATATGATATATACAGGTCTCTGTGTCATATATATCAAGTCATGTTTTTAAGACTAACAAATAACAACAGTCAAAGGTACACCAAATTTCAGTTCAATTTCGTTAGGTCACGTGCTGATCAAAACACGGACATCATTTATAAATTAGTAACTGTATTATTTTGTGAACAGGAAACTTAACTGCAGACCCATTTTATTCAAGGAAACTATCTTTCATTTGTTCTTTCAAGTGAAGAATAAGGGGAGGGGGTGCGTCTATTACGAACAATACAGTATTTCCGTAAATCAACTGAGCCGCACCATTTAACATAATTTATTAGTGTTCACCCTTCTGTAAATTTTTAAAGATATTTTGTGATGACACCGAAAGACTAGTTAATAACAGGAAACCTTTGACATTCAATGGGTAGACAGGTGAGAGCATTTTAATATATCCACATGTTTAGCTAACATTTGTGAGGCATCATACAACTCCTATATTATGTAATTTAGGTTGTTTGATATTACCCAGTTTTTACTCTTATCAATCAAGAAGAATATTATCTGCTACGGTTATGGTCTACTATGGTAGAAATGGAATGTTATTTTTATCAGAATAATAAATACTACTGCTGCTTTACAGACAATCCACAGCAAAAGCTGTCTTTTCTTTGCTAGTTTTGAGTGTAATGAAGTTAAATAACTGGCATGTAACAAATTTAAATTTGCTGTCACATTACGTACAACTTGTGTGTACCAGTATGAATATATCCTGTTGTAGAAAAAACTGTTAAATAAATAGTGATATTTGATTTGATGAGATAATTCAGATATCAGTCAATTTTACCGTGCAGTTGAGAAACATGCCTCCGCCTGAAACTTACACAATCATACATACAAATACCAAGTTTCATCACAATACCTTACTCCGTTCTTAAGTTCTAGAGTTCAAAAAATTGGAACCAAAATAAACATTCAGAAAAATTCTTGTACAATTTGGTCTCGAACTGCAATGGCGACTGCACCAGGTTGACCTTGGTAGTCATTGATATCTGCTGGATCTGGAGGAGGCTGAACAAAGTAGTCATGTGGTTCTCCCATCTCTTTGGCCATGTTGAACAGAACTGCGCAGGCAACGATGGTACGACATGCGTGTTTCGGTTCCACGCGAAGCCCAACAGCAAGACACGGAAACTTTGCCTTAATTTGCCCGTTCACCTGTTCTATGAAGACCCGTGTTTTTGGATGAGCTCTGAAAATATAAAATGAAAACGTTTTTTCAAAATGTTGAATGTTGCTCTTAAATCACTAGTAATTCCCTTAAAACGCTGAGAAATAAGAAAAGCGATAAACAGGTGGTCCTGCCATTACTATCAAATGATCTACTGCTAATTTATGTTAAGTTAGAGCCAGATTTGCTATTTGGATTTTGACATTGCTATCTACAGTAGATGTGAAGCAAGTTTGGTTTTTGAAGCTTTTTGAAAGACAATATTGAAAATTTCAACATATTTCCAGTTTCAAAAATGTGATAAATACATTGTATAACGTTAAAATGTTACGCTTGATCTCGAGTATCATTACAGTGTTTAAAATATACCGCTTTCCTTTGGTATTCAAGTTGTCTTTCTTTTGCCCCTCTTCATCCTCTTACTTCCTTCACCTTTTTCTCTTCTTCTCTTCATCATATTCCATTCCGCCCGCTCTTCCTCTTTATTTTTCTTCTATTCTAATAAATTGGTACATTAATATCTGCACTAGATAGCATTGTAGATGATTCGACAATATTATGAAATACCACCTTCTAGTTTGGGTTGAGTTTGCAATTTTATTGTATTATAATACTTGCCTGTTATAGGCATATTCTGCAGGTGTTTGTGGATTTGGGATTGGTGTTATCAGCCAAGGCTTGAGGGGGTATCCACTGTCACCAACGAGGACGCCTTCCTTTCTGCCAGCCTCAAACTCTGCAGCAATGTTGCTGTGTGTGAGGATCCGACTATCATGGGTCGATCCAGGCCATCTTGCAACCACATTGGTGATCTTGTACTTTGCGGTACACATCAGTTGTACATTGATGGATTTCTGCCGTTTTCTATTTACATACACGTATGCGTCGTCTCCGTATCTATGGATTGGTTTAATGAATAAAGAAGTTGCAGTCAGTTATTAATAGAAAATTATTTAACCATATATCGTGAACTAGAATTTTTCCTGCAAAATGTTGAGAAAAAAATTAACCATTATGTTATTTATTTTAGAATCTCCATTGCAGTAAGATTACTTTTACGTTTCTTTCTGCCTGCAAAATAGTTTTCTTCTCCATTTTGTTTGTTGCTGTTATGAGTTTATATTCATATTTTTGTTATCAAACAGGACATAACAGATATAAATAAATAAATAAATACATTTGTACAATGACAGTTGTACAATGATGATAGAAGAAGCGATAAAAATCGCAAATGATCTTTCCTTATTTTCCCCCTTTTCTTTTCTTCTTCCTCTATATTTTCCCTTTCTCTCCTCTTTCCCTTTCCCTTCCCTTCCTCTCTCTCTCTCTCTTACGGGGAGGCAATGGCATTTCGGCCCCCCCCCCGATCCACATCTTGTTGGCATGGAAAATCGCAACTGATAT
This sequence comes from Mesocentrotus franciscanus, assembly GCA_037976565.1. Taxonomy (NCBI): domain Eukaryota; kingdom Metazoa; phylum Echinodermata; class Echinoidea; order Camarodonta; family Strongylocentrotidae; genus Mesocentrotus; species Mesocentrotus franciscanus. The sequence goes on from CP137667.1 coordinate 21,324,995, forward strand.
CCGCCTTCTTTTTTTTGCTTCTTCCACTTTATTTCCTTCCCTTTATCTCTTCTTTTCCTTTTTTCTCTCCCTTTCCTTCCTTCTTTCTTTTTTTTTTTTGCTGGGGGAGGCAACAGCCTGGGAGGCACAAGGCCCTTTCGCGCCCCCCCCGATCTCCCTTCTCCCTTTTCTTTTCTGCTTCCTCTTCTTTCTTTCACTTTCTCTCCTCTTTCCCTTCCTTCTATCTCTCTCCCTCTCTTTTTTACGGGGCAATGGCTTTTCGGCCCCTCCGCTCCCCGATCCACACCTTGTTAAGGGGGAAAATCGCAACTGATATTCCCTTTTTTCTTGGCTTCTTCCACTTTATTTCCTTCCCATTTCCTCTTTTCCTTTTTCTTTCCTTTTCCTTCTCTTGTTTTTTTTCTGGGGGAGTCAACAGCCTGGGAGGAAAGGCCCTTTCGCCCCCACACCCGATCTCCTTATTTCCCCCTTTTCTTTTCTGCTTCCTCTTCTTTCTTTCCCTTTCTCTCCTCTTTCCCTTTCCCTTCTTTTCCTTCTCTCTCTCTCCCTCTCTCTTTGGCGAGAAGGGGGGGGGGGGCAAGACCTCCTGCCCCCCTGGATCCACGCCTGGGTTTAACATGTTACACAGCGCAACTTTTTGCAGGTTATTCAATTTTGTTCGTTCACACGCGCATGGTTACAATATTTTACCCCACAAACACTTATAAAAAAGTACCATGGTAACATGGCTCTTTGTCCAAGTTACCATCCACCATAAGAACCATGGTAGGCCTAATCATGGTATCAAACCATGGTAATTTCATGATAATTTTTTAGGGCATGGAATTACCATGGTTTGATACCATGTTTTCATGGTTCTTATGGTGGATGGTAATTTGGAAAAAAGAACCATAGTTACCATGGTAATTTCATGGTACCTTTTTATAAGGGTGTACTCTCTCCCCGATGGCCTATCCTAGCGTGTGACATACCGCAGGCCAGCTCTATAATGCTTTAAATACATGTTATAATATATCTAATGAAATAGACCTACCTTGCACCCCTCAACAAAACGTGAGAGCAATCCACGGCACTCACAACTCGGGGCATACCGCTTACAGCGTAGAAGTCGGCTTGACTGGCTGCAACTTCAGCAGGGTTGTTGGGAATTTGATGACTTCATCTTTCATCCGTCCCAGAACACGGTTAACGCGGCGGACAATCCTGCTTGCGCTGGCCTTGCTGATGCCGTGATGGTCACCATGGTTGTGGTGCACGATGCCACTGGCGTAGAAACGCAGCGCCGTAAACACTTGCATCCGCCCATCAATGGCATGGCTTCTGGATGTCTCCCGATCCAATCGCGGAGCCAAGATATCTAACAGTTGCATAACGCCTCTTCTGGAAAATCTATACCTCTCGTACATCTCATCCTCATTAAATTTATCTAGAGGGTTTTGCCTGTCGCGAAAAACACGCTCTCGACGAAGCCCTCTGGCCACCCGATCGGCCATCAATATTTGGAGGTCGGCCATCATCGAGAATTCGAAAAACATTCAAATTTGGCGCGAAATTTACCACATGACATTACACTAAGAACAGTTCCTACGTCTCGTCTCGACGAGACGTAGGCTACGATCTGTATGCAACTTAGTTAAATGGGTACTAAGTACGGTACGCGTCTTAGTGGTCTTTGTGAAACTCCCGCTAAGATGCATCTTACACTAAGTCCTATAACCGGACTTAAGGATGCTTAAGACGCATCTTAGCGCTTAGCGAAACAGGCCCCAGATTAAGTAGTCTGTTCTTTGAAAATTGATTTAATATTGACGCAACAAATGTCATTCTGATTTTATTTTATTAATAAAGTCCGTTCAATTGAGAAGGCCCTTTAACATTAATTTCAGATGTTTGTTTGTTTTAATTTCGTTGTCTATTCTACCAACAACAAAAAAGGTAATAAAATTGGGAGAATGTAGAGTCTGAATCTACACGCTTAGTCTTATCGTTAGACCCCATTCATTCACCTTTGTTATCTAAATTGAACTGAACGAAAGAATGGAGTAAAAAAAAAAATCAAAAAAACAATTTTGTACTCTTGTCTTAAAGATACTATGTCCCTTTTGCAGCCAACATCAAATTATGTAGAACTTTGCAGGAATTATGAATATGTCATGTATGTCCTATCTGTGAAATTTAAACGTTAGCAGTGTCCTAATATTCAAATTATGCAAGGAAACCCATTTACTTGCTAGACTTCACTGTCAGACACTATTGAGTGACTGACTGGCTTTTTCATCTTTGGTAATAACATACATAAAATGAGCTGTAAAGGGTACATGAGCATTTGTCTACATCAATAACCCACTTCTTGTAATGGCCAAAATTAAACTGATTGAATCTTTGCGCAGCATAAAACGTACGACCATTCGGTACAATGGTCTGAAAAATCAGACTATTACTTACTGGCTCTATAGCTCCTAAGTCGATTCGACAACTAATAGTCGTTATTTTCCCACTTAAAGACATTTTCAAGCCCCCTTTTTTAGGGAAGTTCTAAATTAGTATTGTCTTTCAAATGCCGTTGGAATTTAACCTTTTCATTTTTGGGGGCCTGCAAATGGGACATAGTACCTTTAATGTCAGTCTTGATGATTGGCATGGCATTGGGTCTACTTTTCATAGGACTTCAATCTCAAGTCAGTTCATTTCAGAAAAAAACAAGGCATGCACTCCTTCCTTGGTATTTTTTCCGCATATAACTTGCGTCACTCTTCTTACCACTCTGAATGCTGTGGCAATGCTGCAGCCATGAATAGTTGCTGCGCTTTCGAGAACGTTGCCTGTCGCAAAACAATCTCAAAGCAACAAAGACTTGCAGATGGGCAGGTAGAGCCTTGTTCCTCTTTGTTGCATGCTCTAACTCATCTTTTAACTCATTTATTATATACTAGCTGGGCCCGTGGAAAATCCACGGGATTCTAGGGGGTGGGGGTTGTAAATAGTTATGTGCTATCGATTTTTTATTTTTATTTTTATTTATTCATTTTTTTATAGATAATTTCTGTTAGATGATATATTTTTGACATTCATTAGTTTTTTCTCGAGATATTGATTTTTTTCTGTTCTTTTTTTTCTTTTGTTAAATGTTTATTTCTCTTAAATATATAGGCCTACTTGTTATCCTTTTATTTTTCTCTTTCTTTTTATTAATATTTTACTCGTTAGAATATCAACCTTCTTTTTGCTGTTCCATGTATCGTTTTGAACTGTTTTTAAATCTTCTTTTAATGACCGGGGGGGGGGGTGCGAAATGCGAGATTTTATACAATATTTACTTGTACATCTTGAAGGATATTATGCGAGGCAGCGTAGCGAGCGACTGAGAAGATATTTGCATTTTTATTAGTCTAAGCGCAAGCAGTTAGCGCATGCACTGTTCGGCCCTCCCGAGCCTAATTAAAAGTTTTCAGTCAGTAGGCCTATTTGCTATACAATTTTGTGTGTGCACTTTTTCAAATTTTCCGGGGGAATCTGCCCCCCCCCCCTCCGGGATCGCCGCCCCTGGTACCATGTAATAAAACTTGCAATTGGAAGAAAAAAGTTAAATCACTGCATGAACATACTTACTGGCACAAACTGTTCGATTTTTGTATGAATTTTTGATGAAGAAAAAAAATACAAATTCTGTGAACCATGTAGGCCTAAAGATAATTACAATCCAAGCTTCTATTCTATTTGTCTATTATCTAAAAATAGATTGAAATAGATTGTGATTCATTATATAGTACTGAGATCGAAATTGACAGAGTTTGGTCATGAGATGGTGCACCGTAAACAAACTATGTCAGTTACGATCTCGATAATTACGATCTATTTGCGTTATTATTGTTGTGATTTCAATGTAGTTTTCATGAAAAGACCAATAAAGCAGAAGCTTGGATTATGATTATGTTGGCATGGATCACAGAATTTGTATAATTATTTTCAAAGTAAAGATTTTACGCGAAAATAGGTCCATGATTTGCGCCCGTGTGTAGCAATCGCCTCGACTCGAATCGACGGTGTGTGTGTGTGACGTGAGCGTAGAATCATCGCATACACGTACACGCATGGCCGCCTGGCCTTCAAAGCATATCATATATTTAGCAAGATACCTAAGACGGGGTGGGCCGTCATCTGCTGTGTATCTCTCTGGCCTGTACGTGCTTTTCCTACAAAGCATATTGTATAGCAAGATGCCTAACACGGGGAAGGCCAACCTGTTGCAGCGTGTATTTGCTACGCCACATTACATGGGTCGATCGTCATATGCCATATGTAATCTCTTTGATTAGACAGAGGGCGGATGCACGCCTTGCTGCCTCACTCTCGCGGGTTCGTCGCCTCCTTGCACGGACAACGCCGGCCGTGCCGTCGTCCGCCCGTCCTCCCCGGGACCACGAAACCACGTTTAACGACATGGACGGCGACCACGGGGTCGACGTGGCACGCGGGATACGGGAGACATGCCTCGTGGAATTGTGTCACCGTTCCCGCGCCGCGGCGAAGGCGGGTGCGTCGGGGAAAGGTGTTTTTTTTATAAACCGTTTTGTACCCCCCGCGGCGATTTTGCGTATTAATATAAAGATAACACTCCTGCCCTATTAACTCTTTGCCCGCCACGTACACAATCCCCCCTGTGCCACATTGTTTTTAGGGTGCCACCTTAGGAGGGGTTCTGCATGGACTATGCTTATTCAAAAGTTTCAAAAACTCAATTTTTCTCGGAAAATGTCAATGTAAACAATGTCTGCGAAAGCGGTGCAATGAAGTGTGATGTGTATACAATGCGAAGCACGCGTTACTATTGTGTGTGTGTGCGTACAATAGAATTAAATGCGTTCCGTGTGTATTGTGAATGAAATGTGACTTGAGTCGAAGTTGGCAGCCCGCTGTATGTTCCGCTAGTCGAACGTAGCGGGCAAAGAGTTAAATCTATATTTTGTTTTAACATACCTGCATCATCATATAACTCTAGAGGATTTGTACGGTCCGGAAAACACACTCTCTACGGAGGGCAGCACCCCCTAGGATATTCATGAGTGCTGCCATTTTGACTTTTTGGTTGTCGAGACTAATTAGTCGGTGTAAATTGAATTTGTCGGTAGATACAAGGCCACTGACAAATTTCTTGAAATTAGTCGGTGGACTTTAAGAAATTAGTCGGTGTTTTCCACCGACAAATTTTCATGAAATGGAAATTAGTCGGTGACAATGGAATTGTCGGTGAAAATGATATTAGTCGGTGAAAACCACCGACTAATTGTTTGATGAAACGTCCCCCTGGCCTCATTTTTGGGGGAAGGGGGGGGGCACCAGTCTCACCCATAAAATGACATGCTAAATCACAAGGCAACCGATTAGGGGGAGTGCATGGGGGCGGATCCTACCGGCTTCTTTTCTTGACCTTGACATGTTTCCCCTTCTCCTTTTCTTTCATTTAAAAGAATATTTTTTTCCTTCTATTCCTTTGTCAGTTAATGCATCTATGATACATTTTGATGAAAAAAAAAATGACAATTTCCAACTTTTCAACACATGTGCATAATGTTGTGCATAAAACATAGCCAATTTAATAGTGCTTAATGTAATCTAATTGTGGCTCATTTTCCAGGGCAGTTTAGGGCTTTTTATTTCATGTTTTTCACACATACATTTTTCTATGATAAATAATGAATAGTGTATGTCTAACACTTGAAACACTACATATAATTCTCAGAAAGGATATCACATTAAATAAGTTTAAAATTAGAATATAAAATGAAACTTTGGATACATGATCTAAGAGGATGTGAATACACATGTACTTGTTTTTTGGTTGAACCAGGGCTTCCTCCTTTTTTAACTATAAAAGAACAAGAAAGCAAAGAAAAGTCTAATCTAAGAATGATAAATTTCTCTCTATGCATACGTGTATAATGAAACAATATATTCTGAGGATGAATCTTAGGAGCAGCTCCCGTTTGATTCATTGATTACTATATTTATTTATATATTTTTTCTTCATCAGGTAGTCTATAATAAAATGATAGATCTTGCACTCTGCTCCCTCATAACACAACTCCCAACATGCCCAAACCCCCCCCCCCCCAAGACTCTCAATTCCATGCAAGACAAATGTCAAATCTATTATATTGTTAGATTTAGACAATATCTATGTTAATTAAATTATCGAGTTTTCGTATTGTCTGGGAAAAAAAACAATGAACACCCTCTCCGCCCCCATCCCACTACGACTTAATACGACTTACGAGTACGACTACGAGTACAACTACGAGTACAACATCCATCACACAAACAAGCCTTGATTGAAAATCATTATCTAGATCTAAATGTGCCTAAATTTATTCTAGATATAGTATACACACCCTTGCAATAAACACGAAATCAGGCTTAAATTGAAACTAAATGACAAGACTACATCCTAAGTAAGCGAAGCGTAACTAGGTGGGACTTGGTTTCCATCGCCGAAGGCTACGGCGGGGGAGCGCATGTCGTCCCGTTCGGAATAGAATTATGCGGCTCTCAAGACCGCCTCCAGAATTTTATCAGAGGAGGTAAATCGAACACGATTGCATCAAAATCGTATCACTTAAATATATCATGCTTAAAAAATATGATTAACGTCGATCAGCATGCGTAATATCAAATTCATATTTTTATCGAGTCATTGTTTTAACTTGAACAAAATGAAATTTTACCTCTAAATTCTTCTACATGAGAACACGACATTATGCAGGAAAACAAATGTAGGATGAAAGTTGTTGGTATGGTAATGAGGTATTCATCCTCGTTCACTCCTCTAAAAAAAAATTATTGAAAGGAAAAACAAAAAATTAAAACTTACAACATATTCCCCGAAACCATATATTTTAGATATAATTTTCCGATTTAGGCACAACATGATATCTCATAATTGTATCATATTAAGGACATTTCTCATCCCAAGAATTAATTACACTTCTTTCAATCTCAAGATATGAATATTCAAAGTAGGTTACGGCAATTTTTAGCATTATTTCTTTTCATTTTTGTGATTAGTTAAACTATGAATTTCGGGTAAATTTTATTTGCATATTTTTTTTTATTAGCTGTTTTTTACAAACATAAATCGAAACGCCACAAACAAAATGTCCGGGTGCGTATGTGATCCGCGTCAAGTAGTCAAAACAAATATCCAGGAATACGCGAAGAAGAAAAAAATTAAAGAGATAAATCATATCAAAAGTGCTAAGTTTTCAAATGTTTTGCTATACAGAAATTAACAGCTGGCCCTGAAATACTTTTTAACGTTGTAACTTGTACGCCCCATAGTGTACAATTTTCACCGGTATTTGGTCTCAAAAATACAAAAAACGCATTATAGGGCTAATTCTGAAAACGACCGAAATCTCGAAGTATAGTCTGGGCCGTGGGCCTTATATCAAAAAGGTAAGTGTCCCGGGCGCGAAATTATTTTCCTACGAACTAGTTACTTTGTATCCGATGTGACGACTTCGATAGAGACTACAACTATAATACTAGTATTTTCTCTAAGTTTCCTTACTTTAATATTAACAAAAGAAACGTGGCTTAAAGATCGCCCCACTCAGATTCGAAGTTGAGACTTTTCAATCACAAATTAACGCAGCACTTTATCCGATCACGCCACACCGATTGATTGCTCACTCTGGTTGCGCTTTATACGTATCGCTGCGATGTTGACTAGACTTGATGAAATAAGCCGTATATTTATGAAGTCGCGGATAATTACCGTGTGCGCATGCGCAGTTATAACTAGTTCGTAGGAATACGAATTTAGCGTCCCGGGCCTAACATGCCCCTTGCCTTTCTTGCCCTTCTTTCTTTGCCTTTCCTTTCCTTTCTTTTCCTTTCTTTTCCCTTCTTCTCCACCCTTTCTTTGGGGGGGGGGTGTTACACCCACAAATGTAATAACGCCCACAAATGTAATAACACTTTACCCACAAATGTAATAACACTTTACCCACAAATGTAATAATTTCACCCACAAATGTAATAACCACTTTACCCACAAATGTAATAATTTTGAATCACCCACAAATGTAATAATGACTTTACCCACATATGTAATAAATTTGAAGGGATATTTTGTCGAATTTGTTCAAAACTAAATCCTGTAATAAAGCATGGGTATAGCGCGCAGTCTTTACTCCAGACCCGGTTATTTCAAAAATTAAAAAAAATCTTCAAAACTAAGACCCCATAATCTTTTTCCTGTGGAATAACATGAGAATCGAGCGTAGTCTTTCCTCCAGACCCGGTCATTTCAAAAATAAAAAACAATAAAAAAACAAAACAAAGAAAATTCAAATCTAAGACCCAACAATCCTCCAAACTAAGACCCTGTAATAAAGCATGGGTTTAGAGCGTAGTCTTTACTCCAGACCCGTTTAATTAAAAAAAAATCTTCAAAACTAAGACCCCATCATGTTATTCCTGTGGAATAACACGAGTATTGAGCTAAGTCTTTCCTCCAGACCCGGTTATTCAAAAGTAAAAACAAAAAAAAAATTCAAATCTAAGACCCAACAATCCTCCAAACTAAGACCCTGTAATAAAGCATGGGTTTAGAGCGTTGTCTTTACTCCACACCCGGTTATTTCAAAAATAAAACAAAACAAAACAAAACATTAACTTTAAAACTAAGGCCCCAACATCTTCCAAACTATAAGACCCTGTGATAAAGCATGGGTTTAGAGCGTAGTCTTTACTCCAGACCCGTTTAATTTGATCAGTCATACTTCATTTCAACTCCGTCTACTCTTGAAGCATCTGAAAAGTATTACTGAAAAACTTTTGGAGTTGTACGTGTTAAGTAGTTTTATATGGACGAATACTAAGTTACAGAAAGCCAGGTACATTTAGTATTTCGGCATCTTGTTCTCTTGTTTTTCCTAGCTTAGAAGAATTGTCACGTGTTAGGTTGTTTGCGTTTCATATCAAGTTCAGTTGATGTTATCAGGTTCAATATTGCCCAAATTATAACCTTGTTTGCTTGTAAAAAGACATGTGAGTTACTCCACCTTTTAATACGTAATAATTATTTTGGTTCTGTTACCGTCTGTATATTAATGAAACAACCTCTTCATTCGTTTGGAATAAAATACTTTCTATCTTACAAAATCTATGTATCCATCATTGCATCACTATAAAACCATAACCTCTGCAATTTACTCACATTGATTGAGAGAGTATATAGATATTTTATCAGTCAAAGGGTTGTGCAATCGTTCATTCAAAACATGCAAATATGTTTCGCGTGATCTCGTTATACAGCTATTTATGATTTGTTATATGAAAGTATGCGTTGTTATTTGCTTGTTAACCGATTATCATTTCAGACTTGCTCTTGTTTATATAGCTGCTTGAGTGTTTCAGAAGTAGGGAAAACTGTAATATAAATGTGTTTTGTTTGTATTTGCCTTTGAATAAATTTCGTTCTCATGAATTCACACCGTGTACCGCGTACCAATTGGTAGTCTTCAGTATAAGTAATTGATACGTTCATCACATGAAGAAAGGTAATTCATTCACGCACTCATGAAAATATAACATCGCAATCCAACGTTTCAATGTCACTAATAGCGTACATATATATATATATATGTTACATATCGTGAACATATTTCATAATCACATGCATAAAACAATCAGCGTCAATATTTAAATACATTTAAGGTCACTTATTCGATTACTTTTTTTTTCTACGAACATTGAATTCCAGGATATTTGTGGGTGTTAGAATATTAATGATTAAAAAATCGTCGACGGTCAACGAACCATCGAATCGGTCCCTCCTCTGTGTGTTATATATATGGACCATTTTGACTGATTCGTCAGTTCGTGTGACCGCCGACCAATCATTTATTTGTGACGTGTTGTATCCACATATGTAATAATGTAATTTATTTTTAAATGAAAAAAGAGGAATAAGATGGTGGGTCTTAGTTTCGAAGATTTGTTTAAATTTCTATTTCTTTTGAAATAACCGGGTCTGGAGGAAAGACTACGCCCTATACCCATGTTATTCCACAGGAATGAGATGGTGAGGTCTTAGTTTGAAGATTTTTCATTTTTTTCTAAATAACCGAGTCTGAAGTAAAGACTTCGCTCTAATCCCATGCTTTATTACCGGGTCTTAATTTGGAAGATGGAGGGGTCTTAGTTTAGAAGGTTTTTGTTTTGTTTTGTTTTGTTTTGTTTTTTTAACTTTTGAATAACCGGGTCTGGAGGAAAGACTACGCTCAATACTCAATTAAGGAAAGGTATGTCACTTTTCTAACTGCACCTTGCACAAAGCCCAGAATGTCTGCATAATTTGAGCTTTTGAAACTTGATTTTCAGTTTAAATCATATAATGCAATCCCTTTCTTCTTCTTTTTCTTTTTGTTTTGTCTTATTTCCCGGAAAGGAGACAATCCCACCGACAGGCATCGCATGGTCATGGTTGGTATTGGAGGGGCCTAGGCTGCGCATACGCATACATGCAAGCCGAGAAGCCTGTTCAATGTACCGAACCGGGCTGGCCAGAAGATACAAACATAACAGTCAACGATTTATGCTGACAGCCTGTCTGGGATCTCCAAAATTGCGAAAAATTGAGCAGCGTAGATTCTTTTTTCTTTCTTTCTCCTGCTCCTTCTTAAATTTAATTAATGTGATTTGAATTCGGCGTAAATATTCATAATTGAATGAAACACGCCAATAAAACAAAAACAACAACAACAACAATGTTCTTCCACAGGAATAAGATGATGGGGTCTTAATTTGGAAGATTTTTAAACAGTTTTGAAATAACCGGGTCTGGAAGAAAAACTACGCTCTAAACCCATGCTTTATTACCGGGTCTTAGTTTGGAAGATGGTGGGGTCTTAGTTTAAAAGTTTTTTTTTTTTTTAACTTTTGAATAACCGGGTCTGGAGGAAAGACTACGCTCAATACTCATGTTATTCCACAGGAATAAGATGATGGGGTCTTAGTTTTGAAGATTTTTATTTTTTATTTAATTAAACGGGACTGGAGTAAAGACTTCCTCTAAACCCATGCTTTATCACAGGGTCTTATAGTTTGGAAGATGGTGGGGCCTTAGTTTTAAAGTTAATGTTTTGTTTTGTTTTGTTTTGTTTTATTTTTGAAATAACCGGGTGTGGAGTAAAGACAACACTCTAAACCCATGCTTTATTACAGGGTCTTAGTTTGGAGGATTGTTGGGTCTTAGATTTGAATTTTCTGTTTTGTTTTTTATTGTTTTTTATTTTTGAAATAACCGGGTCTGGAAGAACAACTATGCTCTAAACCCATGCTTTATTACAGGATCTTAGTTTGGAAGATGGTGGGTCTTATTTTTAAACTTTTTGTTTTTGTTTTTGTTTTGTTTTGTTTTTTTGAAATAACCGAGTCTAGAGGAAAGACTACGTTCAATACTCGTGTTATTCCACATGAATAAGATGATGGGGTCTTAGTTTTGAAGATTTTTAAAAAATTAAACGGGTCTGGAGTAAAGACTACGCTCTAAACCCATGCTTTATCACAGGGTCTTATAGTTTGGAAGATGGTGGAGCCTTAGTTTTAAAGTTAATGTTTTGTTTTGTTTTGTTTTATTTTATTTTTGAAATAACCGGGTGTGGAGTAAAGACAACGCTCTAAACCCATGCTTTATTACAGGGTCTTAGTTTGGAGGATTGTTGGGTCTTAGATTTGAATTTTTTGTTTTGTTTTTTATTGTTTTTATTTTTGAAATGACCGGGTCTGGAGGAAAGACTACGCTCGATTCTCATGTTATTCCACAGGAAAAGGATTATGGGGTCTTAGTTTTGAAGATTTTTAAATTTTTGAAATAACCGGGTCTGGAGTAAAGACTGCGCGCTATACCCATGCTTTATTACAGGGTTTTAGTTTTGAACAAATTCGACAAAATATCCCTTCAAATTTATTACATTTGTGGGTAAAGTCATTATTACATTTGTGGGTGATTCAAAATTATTACATTTGTGGGTAAAGTGGTTATTACATTTGTGGGTGAAATTTATTACATTTGTGGGTAAAGTGTTATTACATTTGTGGGTGTTATTACATTTGTGGGTAAAGTGTTATTACATTTGTGGGCGTTATTACATTTGTGGGTGTAACATGGGGGAATGGGTCCGTCGCCTCCTTGATCCGCACCTGCTTTTAGCAATAGGTTACACAATAGTAGCAGGTTGCACTTTAACAGGCGCGTTACAATTTAGCAGCAGGTTGTAACTAGTAGCAGGTTACACTTTAGCAGTAGGCTACCTTTTGGCAGGTTTCTTTCATTGACTGTGTTCTGTAATCTTGCGAATACTTCTGACTCATACCAGAAGAGATTTTTAATGATAATTTGTCTCTCTTCTCCACCCTCCTCTTTCTTTCTATGATCTCTCTCGCTTTCTCTCTCTATCCCCCCTCTCTCTCTCTCTCTCTCTCTCTCTTTCACTTACTCTATTCATATCTGTCACTTTTTATCCCCTCTCTCTATTTCCCTTTCTCTCCTCTCCCTTTCTCTCTCTCATCTCCCTTTCTCTCCCAATCCTCTTCCCACTCTCTCTACCTATGGTCCAAACAGGGCATTGTAATACCATGGAGCTAAAAGAACCATTGATCTAATATTAACTGATGGAGTTAGCTTTATGAGGGCTGTTTATAATCTGGTCAGTAAATAAATTAACAAACATACGCTGACTGTCCTGCAGAAAGAATGTTGAGGGCAAACAGCTGGGGTTTTTACCTTCAAAGTGTTTAGTGAATTTGGAGTACCTGTTTAATTGTAGCATGTAGGCCTAATTTTCATATCAACACCTAACATTAGTATATCATCATTATTATGAAATCATTATATCATTGAAGCCAATATTTCCCATCACATTTTTAAGGGCTCGATTCCGTCTATTGATCGAAAATTGAATCGTAGTACATTTTAAGAGTAAAGTCTCAGCTACAACATACTAAAATATTGGAGACATCGGAATGGGGAAAGACGAGATATGTTCAAAACAACAATGGTAAATATTACCTAATCGAGTCAAATTCAATTGTTTTTCCTTTAAAGGGATATTTGAGTTCTTCTTTAAGAACGCAAATGCATTTAAAGTGTATGGTTATTGCTCTTATTCTTATTTATGACATTTCTAGTGCGTTTTTATATGCTATAATTGCTATGAAGGTAATTTTAGACCCCACAATGTATGAATTTAGATTGAATACGATCATAACAATTCATCTCCACTTAAACAAAAACACGGTGACTTTTAATGAATTAATTAATAAAAAAATACACGGTCCGGCTGGTTGTGCGTATTGTAAATAACACGAAAAAGCCAAATAACAAAAAAAATATTGGCACTGGCTGGAACGTATAAGGCGCTATCTCGTTTTTCAACGGCTGGTCCAAACTTACCGAATATTTGTGGGGCACCACAAATATTAGAAAGTGTTATATTTATTGATATTTCAGCCGTGTCTAAACCGATTTTGATCAAACAAAGATGATTTTGTCATTTAAATTGTATATTCTTTCAAATTTGACACTCAGTTTTTCATTATATTTCTCGGTGTTTACATTGATGATAGATTGACCTGGCATGAGCACATTGGTGTCATATTTAGCAGAGCTGCTAAGGGAGTTGGAATTGTTTATCGATTAATACACTTCCCATGATTTCTTTTTTTATCAGGTGGGCTGTATATAATACAGACCACCTTATGTTTTCGTTAGAATTGCCTTTATTATTAGGTGGGCTGTAAGTAATACAGACCACCTCATAATTTCGTTAGAATTGCCTTTTATTTATTTATTATTCTTAATTTTTCTTATTTCCAATCACTTTTTTTGTTAGCAAGATAATTTGAAAATGGCTAAATTAAATGCCTTGAAATTTGGCACACATATGTATAGGCATATGGACAAAGCAAAAAAAGGTTTTAAACCCTGACCTTGACTGATGACGTCATCTAGGCGCCATTTTGTAAAATTTTCTGAAAATCTACTCATGATCATATCTTCATAACGAAAAAGTCGTTTCTCATTCATATTTATCATGATCAAGGTCAATATCCGTCTGGTAAATTTCAGGTCAAAAAAAGCGCGCGCATGCGTACGTACGTGCGTAAAATTTTAAAATGTTCCAAATCGTCTCAAATTCATTTTGGATACGTTTTTGGCCATTTTAAGCATTTTACGAAAAAGCGCGCATTTTGCAACAAAGAATCGCCGAATTTTCTTTGTTATCATATTTGGCACATTTTCCAAGCATTTTGATACCTTTTTTTTTACCTTTTTCTGACCAGTAATAACGCAATAAGCGTCCGTTCAAGAAACATGTCCGTGCGCGCGAGCTCTTGTAATACATAGCATATATGGGCAAAAACATGCCTATACACAATTCATTCTAACTCTTCAGAATAGATGGGAACTCCCAATTTGTTTCCATATTTGGATAGATTATGAGTCGGAGATATGATTTGATGTCTCATTTGAGACTCAATTAACTCATGACGTCATCATAATGGTCTCCGAACTCAAAATTCTAATTTGCATATTATGACGTCAGCATATTATTTAGAAAATTGATTGTATCTCTGTAAACATTGATTGATATTCTTCCAAATTTTGATATGTTCTAGCTGAGACCACTTTCTACAAATGCAGTATCCACGATTTTTTTTATTTTGACAAAGGCATCATAGCGTATTTTTTCGATTAAAGGAGGCATGTCAATTTTTCACATTTTGCGTGTATTCTCTATGGGACATGACTTTTTCAAAACTGGATTCTACATTCCCGTCTTTCGCGAGCAATATCTCCGTCGTTTTAGTTTCGTTTTCGCTGAGCTTCGAGTATGTTGTAGCTGAGACAATAAGCTATCACAAATGTGCCCTTTATTTTTGATCAGATGCCGGGATCATGCTCATATTTCACTTGCAAAGTGGGATTTGAGAATTCCATTTTCCGTTCACGTGTAATGTCTATGTGGATTATTTTGGTATAGTGGTCATAGCACTTGCCTCCCATTCCGGCAACCCACGTTCGATTCCTGCTGGGTCAATTTTATTATTTTTTCATGCTGTCTTTTTGAATTTGATTTTATGATCTTCTTCGACTATTATAACATACATGTATTATCACATACAATCACAAACAATGTAATAAAATGCCTAATTTTGCGTGTTATATCTATGGGAGAAGAATGTCAATCGTTTGAGTACAACCCTATGGGGAATCTGAGTCCTTGTCGTGTATCAATTTTGTATTCATAGTTGGATAGATTATGAGTCGGAGATATGATTTCTTATAAAAAACAAAATCTAGAAAATGTATTTTTCATTTTGATATTTAGATTTGAGGGTCAAAGGTCAAACATACTGTACATGGTTTCTTTAAAACCATGCATTGTATAGACTTGAAATTTGGCACACTAATAGACCTGAATAAGAGGATTATTTTAAAAAATATTGTCAAATCATGCCAATGTTATCTTAACTACTTAGTATGTCACTAAACATGTGTGGCATGCACTTGGAACAGCCCACCTATACCTGTTATTAACAAGTATTACATGTCTAGTTACATGGTCAAATGGTTCTGATTATTTTATGACGAAATTATTTGTATTACAAAACAAGGCTGTTCGAAAATGTTACGATGCCCCGTTCAATGCCCACACTTTGCCACTTTTTCATTAATTAAAGCTTCTAAATGTTCAATGATATAAATAATTTGAATATTGCTATATTTATGTATGTGTGTTCCAATGGTTTATTGCCAAGATTCATTTCATGTAAATTTACATTTAATTATGACATACATTCTCATGAAACTCGTAATGCTGGTAATTTTTTTTTCTTTTTCAAAGGTCCAGTTTTATGGAAAAATGTCCAGTTTAATATAAAAAAAACTCTAATTCAGGGAATATTTTTCAACGATTGTAAGAATCGAATCTGTTATCATTGTATTCAATCTCAAAGTAAATGACGTAACGCTTTAGTAAACGCACTTCGTAATGTATTCCCCCTCCCCTTCCCTTCTCCTTCCCTTTCGTTTTCTTTTGTATTGGGGTTCAGGTTTTCTCTGCTTTTTTCTCCTTTTTCTTTTCTCAACAATACAGTGTAAACTTTTTAAGGGGTTGACGTTCATAAGGCTAATTGCCTTTTTTGTTAAAGGTATAGACCAGTTTTGGAAACGCCCCCCTCTCAAAAATGAAATGGAAGCTCTCATTACCAATCATGTGAAAGAATATGTTTTGACTAATACGTGATGATACAAGTTTTGCCGGGAAACCGCCTACTAATTGATATATTTGGTAAATTATTATATCTATTTGGACCAAATAGATATCGCGCACGTGTCGCGCACGTGTCGCGTAGTCCCATGTACATCTTTATGTGTACAGTGCTTGTAACTTTACCAAGACTGGGTCAAATTTCTTATCATTTTGATGATTCCAGAACCTTGCAGTACACACCAATACTTAAATGCTAGATGATCAACGTTTTCTGATCGATTCCACAACGTTTCTTTCACAATGCAATCGCATGACCAGAACTGGTCTTTATCTTCAACCCCACATTCCCATAACATTTTGTTTTCTTCTTCCCTTTGTATTTTTTCTTGTAATCGATCTTTTATCTGTTTCTCATGTATATCATGTTTGTACGTTTTAATGTTTTTTTTTTTTTAATGAAGAATGTAATAAACGAATTTAATTGACTTGAACTATCTCACACGCCTATCTAGCGCCCTCTGTAACAAAACTCAACTATCCCTTGAAGTGGCACTATGTTGACGTCAAGCATTCTAATAGCAAACGTGATACATGAAAATGCATCTCCCATTCATACCCTATCAGAACATGAAAGAAAAATTGGCACCATGGGAAGATAGAGGGGCACTCTTATAAATAAAAGGGGGTATTATTGGAGGTGAGAGTGGCCCTATTGGAAAACAAAGGGGCACTATTAAAAGTGAAAGGGGAAATTATTTGAGGTGAACGAGGGCATTTTTGGAAAGAGAAAAGGGCACTATTGGAAGAGATAGGGTTCTCAAAAAAAAGTGAAAGGGGGCGTTATTTGAGGTGAAAGGGGGCAATATGGGAAGAGAGATGGGCACTATTATAAGTGAAACTGGGTTATATTTGAAATTAAAGGGGGCAATTTTGGAGAAAAAAAGGGGGAACTATTAGAAGTGAAATGGTATATTATTGGAGGTGGAAGGGGGCATTATGAGGAAAGAAAAGGGCACTATTAATAAAGGGGATATTGGAGGTGAGAGGGGGCACTATGGGAAAATAACGGGGTTATATAGGAAGTGAAAGGGGGCACTATGCGAAAAAGAGGGACACTATCATAAGTTAAAGGGGGCACTTTTGACAAATTAAGGGGCACTATTAGAAATGAAAGGAGGTACTATTGGAGGTGAAAGGGGGCACAGTGGGAAGAGAGAGTGGCACTAACATAAGTGAAAGGGGGTATTATTGAAAGTGAATAGGGGAGGGGCACTATTGGAAAAGAAAGGGACACTATTATAAGTGAAAGGAAATATTATTGGAGGTGAAAGGGGGCACTATGGGAAGAGAGAGGGGCACTTTTATAGGTGAAATGGGGTATTATTGGAGGTGGAAGGGGCAGTTTGGAAAAAGAAAGGGGCATTATTATAAGTAAAAGGGTTTTTTATTGGAGGTGAAAGGAGGCATTATGGGAAAAGAAAGGGGCCCCATTTTAAGCTGGAGGAGATATTATAGGAGGTAAAAGAGGGCACTATCGGAAAAGAAAGGGGCATTATTAGAAGTGAAAGGGGGTATTCTTGGAGGTGAACGGGGGCCCTATGGGAAGAGAGAGAGGGTTCTATTGGAAGAGATAGGGGTCTCTATTATAAGTGAAATAATATCAGCTCACAAAATAGCTCTAGGCGCAGCACATATTATTAACCCGGTCATCGGATTCAGGCTTACCCGCACACAATGTATGCATATTCTCCAATTCCTGAGGACGTTCCGGTCAATCGATATTTTACAAGCGCCATTTGCTTATCTAACCACATTCAATTTCGCATCCTACCAGGTACCCATTTAACACCTGGGTAGAGAGTGGAAAATGTAGATTAAAGTCTTGCCAAAGAACCTTAGTGCCGCGGCGGGACTCGAACCCCGCCCCTTGCGATCTTCAGTCGGGTGACTTATCCACTAGACCACAACACTTCTACAAAAAAGGGGTCATTATAGGAGGTGAAAGAGGGCACTATGGGAACAGAGAGGGGGCATTGTTCGAAGAGAAAGGATTCACTATTATAAGTGAAAGGGGTGAAAGGAGCACTACATATGGAAACGTTTGCTTGGATTTGTCTCATAAAAGAAGTTGACCACAACTAACTCCCACACAGTGTTGAGTGCAGGGGTCACGGGCCACTGGCTTGTTTAATACCAGAATATAGCTAAAGATTAGTATATTCATTAGCCGCTCACTCCAAAGCCGCCTAACCACAATGGAACGAGTGAGGACTTGCGAGAGCGGTCAAAGTGCAATTGAAACTCGCTATTTCGCTTTTCTCCAACGCAAATAGAGACGACATTGTGCTGAATTACTACGTTTTTTCCTTAAAAAATACAGAAAAGTGCATATTATGGTTTTATATTATACTTTTTGAAAGGTTACCAAAGTGACTCCCGGGCACTCCAATGCTGGAAAGAACGCACCTTTTTGAAAACTTTTGAAAATTTGTTTTATGCACGCAAGTCAGATTGAGCGGATGATACAACGATTCCATATGTACGAGTCAATGGGAACATTTTCAGGATTTTAAAGGGCGCATCTTTAATTATTGAAAACGTGTGTGCGGGGGGGGGGGCATAGTGCCCCCCTTCGGACCGTCGCCTCTGAACAATGGTGTGTTTTCTATTTCCTGTTTACTCTGTCATTCCAATGCATTGCTATGTTAAATTATTAATATGTATTATAAATACATATAATTTATGTTTAATATACATGTTTGTTAAGCGCTTTTTTCATTTAGAATTCTTTGTTAATGGAGGTTTATTAGATTTTCTTTACCCAAACAGCCAGGGAATGAATGTTATGCTAAATGTAATTTTGTTAGTGCATTAATAAGAAATTAAACTGACCAGCACTGAAATGATTATACATCTATGATGTATAATCATGACTTACAACATGAACACAAAAAAAACGACAAATGAATGCGAAAGAGAACAAAAAACTTAACATGTATTAGTGATACTTAACCAACAGAGTTTGTGTTTAAATTTTTCTACTAAGAACTGCATTTATATATTGATGAGTGCGATTTTTCCTTCTGAAAAAAATGTTTTTAAAGAGCTAATTATGAACTATGTTCCTGGGCAGCATGTTTTTAACCCTAAAGTTCATTTTAAATATCTTTTCTGAAAGGAAGTGACGATCTACTGTATTCTTCTATGATGAATATGGCGAATTAGAGAGCGCCATCTATAAACCACAATCTGCGTAATGTACAACTGTGAAAACACAAGTATGAACGTTTGCCACTTGGTCGCATTGATGTCTTGTAGAATTTTAGCCAAACTGTTTGCTCCTCCGATTGAAATATAATTTCTTTGTGTCTTTGTGAAGCGGAGTCAAAAAACAAAAACTATGTGGCAGTTATTTTTCTTTCTTATCGGATTCGTATTCTGTACTTATAGTAAGTATGACATATAATAGCCTGAATATTTTTCATGTACAGGGCTTTACCAATCGTTGATTTGTTTCATACAAACTAAAGTATATAATGTCGGTTTTCTGAATTTAACCTATACTGCAGCCATCTCTACCATTTTATTCATATTAATCGGTGTGAAACGTTTTAATATTTTACGACAATATAATAATTCCTGTAGAAACTTTGCCAACAATACTTTGTATATTGAGAGGAGGCGATTCGGTAAATCGTCTCCCCATTGAACCAAAAGTCATGGGTTCGAATCCAACTCATGCGAATAAGTATAGCCTGCGCTGTGGGTTAACATGCTCCTCCTTTGTCCCGTAGACGTGGAAAACATTCCATCACTTGGGTAGGACGTTTAAATAGGGGCCCAGTTAAGCATGTTCAGAGGAGAGTTACAACGTCTGCACGTTAAGAACCCAAATGCACTCTTCGTAACAAAAGTCGGAGAAGCTTCGGTGTTAGAAGTGGTACACCCACACGCCCTTAATCAGTAATGCAGGAGAGAATCGAGTGTCATTGTGATTTGGTTTTTTTTTCCTCCATGGCTCTTGTGACGCAAAGTCATTACTGCTAATGGTTAGTAGTAGTTAACAGTGATTAATGGAGGTGCACACTAGTATAATTATTTCAATTTCGTCTTAATTGAAAAACATGAACATAAATTATCAATGGCTAATATGTTATGTATTTTTTTCTATGTACACCTGTTGGTTTTCCTTCAAGAACAAAGAAACACAATGAGAAAGACTCTACACATCTATTTAATATGAGAATATATTTTTATACCGGAACAGGATAAACCAATATCCACTTTGATTTAAGAAAAAAATCTTCTGTGCATTAGAAAATATTGCAGTGTTTAAGATGTACGTTGATCATGTAAAAATTTGCTAAAGAAAGGAGTTTAAAATGAAATAATAAATTTAGCAATAAGAAGAGTTAATTGTTAGGCTTGTAATATGTGATCTGATTGCTTTGAAGATGAAACCGATATAGAAACACTTGATGGAAAGGATGTGAACTTGCAATGCTTTGGAACCAACCCATCCGACCCAATATTGTCGATAACTTGGAACAAAAATAATGGCACGATATTTTTCAGCTGCAACAGACTTGTTGAACCCTGTGAACAAAATAATACAAGACACACACTTGAAAGGAACGAAACGTCTATCAGCAGCACTTTGACACTTTGGAACGTTTCGTTGGTCCATGAAGATGAATATGATATCACCATGCTTTCTAAAAACGACGTAAAGACTTGTAAAATCAACCTGACGGTAAATGGTATCTATTTTTAAAATCATTTTCAAATAACGATTTCGAGATCAACAAATACAGCAACCCTTACGTTTTTTGCTAACCACCATGAGTTTTTAAAGTTACCTTAACGATCATACGAGAGATAAACATTATTACGAAAGAAGCTTTAAGGCATTGTTCGTGTGAAATCTGAAAAATATAAATATATATAAGGTCCCAGATTTAAAAAAAGATTGAAAGTAATGCACGATAATGTTGTATATAAAAAAATATATCAGTACTTGGCTTTCAAAGGGTCCCACCAAGGAATTATCATTTAAATTCATGTTATTTTTAAAGCAGGGGGAGGAGAGGGATTGAATTCCATTTATTCAGCTATTAATGTTCGGTGATCAAATAAAAACTATTCTTGAAGCTCGCCGTAAAAATGCAATATCAAGTAAGCGATTCTTTAAATCCTCAATGTTTATTAAATGGCATTACAATGGCGGCATTTTCCCTTCTTTTAAATTAATTTCAAGTTCCACCGAAACGATTGATCGTGGTCGAAATAGCCAACGGGACCATTTTACAGAATCAAGGATCACTCGCGGTTGCAGAAGGGGAAAATAAGACATTGGTCTGTAAAACCAGTACATCGGTGAAACCAGCCGTGAACTTGGAGTGGGTGATTCCAACGGAGTTAAATATTTATCTTGATTCTCAAAATTTCGTTAATGACGAAAGTGATCAACGACTTCTTGTGCCTACACGGAAAATACACTTCACACCAACATATGCAGATGATAAAGATATCGTGCTTGTCTGCAAGGTGGCTAGCAACTCATCTTTTGATAACATACAGACATCGGTCCTCATTAGAAATGAAGGTGAGCATTACAATAATTCTTATTATCTAGAAACAATACATGCAGGTTAGTTATTGTTTATCATTGTAAAAAAAAGTGTGACATTCAGAAATGGATTCGTTAAATGTGTTCTTGTTTAAAATCAAATAAGATGAAATTAGATGCAAAGTTACCTAATCAGTATATAAAACTCCCACCTTTTATTTATTCAGATCCTGCTAATTGGATATAGCAGCTTCTCATTATTCTTCGCAAATGCACACATTTATCCATTTAATATGTATTCGTTAACAACAGGGGGGGGGGGTGGGAGCTACCTTCGGAATTTTTGAAGAATGCCAACAAGTAAATAGAAACAAAACTGATCATCATCATAATCAAGTGCCCTCCATATTTTTTATTATCTGCGATATTTAAAAGCTAGTATTGCTGATTTCAGTTTTTATTGCCCATTCGTTGTGCCTTCCCCCGCTTATCTTTCCAGCAATCTTCCGTGTTAATATTTTTTTCAAGATTATCCTTTCAGTATAAGTGACCAACAAATTGCATAATTTGCCTTTTCTTATTGTGCTGATGAATAATGTTTTTAAGTTATCTGTTCTGTCCATTGTAATGATAACAAAATGCAAGAGAGTATGTATAAAGGGGATGTCAGACACAAAGGCTGTACAACACGATGTTAAGGGTATATGATATGCCCAGTGTCATAAATCATTGCAACTTCTTCGAGTAGTATACGTTAGTCTGAACTTAGTTAACAGTACAACATTACCAGCGGCCTTGAATCATCCATAACAAGTTGGATGATTCAAGGCCGCTTGTAGTGGAAGGGGTCCGCCAAATTTCGAAAATTCCCTTAAAGAAGAACTCTGAAGAGTGCAAATTCTTCTCATTTGGTGGCTTAAAAAAAGAAATATGAATTTCATGTAAATCATGTCCTTACAACGTATTGATAAATTCAAAATCTCCTTGCGTCACGTCTATCAGCAACATGTACGGTGACAGATAGTGGCACGGGTTCAAAATAGAAAAAAAGGTGTTTATAAAAGTATTAAGAGTTCAGAAGGATGTCACCTTTTTTGTCCCGGATTATTCTTTCGTAATTTCCCGCTTTTCTTTTCTGTTTGATTGTTTATTTTTTAGTTTCAAAATTCAATTTAACCTGTTTGGAATATTCTTTATTACTAGACAGTCGATGATTATCATAGACTATGTATTCACTTCTCCTTTTGTATTTGTATATTGATTATTTGTATACTTGATGAATTTTCAATAATCAATCTTTGTTTGCTGCATATTTTATAATGTTAAATCTATTATTTGTATACTTTCAATTATTTAAATGATGATTTAAAAAAATATTGTATTTTTTAAAATACATTTGGTCTGTACTTGCTTATTGAAAATAATTATAAATTATGAATTATATTTCAGTGAATTGCAATTGAAATTATTATCTTATTGTGGAGGGAAGGTGTACCCTCATACTCTCATAGAAACTCGATTTTTCGATCCCACACCCTCCCTCCCGCCATGACAAGAAATCGTCTGCTCTGTACAACGTCACTGATATTTGAAAAAATGCCCCTGGGGCTCCCCTTTTAAACTCCGAACTACAAATTGAAATAGAACGAAGTAATTTGTGTAAAAAATCTCAACCAAGATTATTGATACGTAAAGGACAGAGTAGATAAGATGTTTTTATAAACAAACTTTTTTGTTGATGTTGGTAACTAGCGTTTTTGTAAATGGCAAGATAATTTCCATTTGCAAAACGGCGTTTTTTAATCTTATTTTGTTACTCAAAATGTATAGGGGAACTCACTACCTACAGCGACACTACGGGGACAGGCTCTAAAGAAAGTCATACAATGACAGCAAGTAATGAAGATTAATTCTTGTTATTTTCCTTATAAAGACCGCATAGTGTCATGACGTACAAAGTGGAATTAATTAATGATGTTACGAAATACGGAAGATAAAATTGGCGATATTAGTACTAATTCCTAAATATCACAAGGATTTTCTTGAGCAATCTTGCTGTTAAAAGTTAAAAGAAAATAGGATCTCGAGCTCTTTTCATTTATTGTTTCGTTTTATTGCTATTATTATTATTATTATTATCATTATTATTGGAGGTGGTATTGTCATTATCATTATTATTAATAGTAGAAGTAGTAGTAGTAGCATTAGTAGTAGTAGTAGCAGTAGTGGTGATAGTAGTGGTAGTAGAAGAAATAGTAGTGATAGTAGTAGTAGTAGTAGTAGTAGTAGTAGTAGCTTGCTCCTTATCATCATCATCTTTATTATAATTAGTATTATATTATTATTATCATCGTTATCACTATTGTTGCAATTTTTTCTGTGAATTCAATAAATTTGTGATCCCAGATACTGGAATAATAATAATATGATAATACCCATGATAATGAAAATGATAATGGGAAGTATAATGAAGATCTTTCATCAATGATGAAGTAGCGATTGCTTCTTCGCCATCGTCTTTGGAATTACTTTTGTCGTACATTATTCTCGATTAAAAATAAAAAAAATAAACACCCTTCACAAATATTAATACTACAAACGCAATGGCAGTTTATTAAGTACAGATGGAAAAATCCTTCATCAACCTTTAATCGTAGATAAATAGGTATATGAATGAATAAATGAATACATGATAATAAATGAATGAACTAAATCAATTTAAAAACGTATAATGTAATGGCAGTTTGGTACAGGTACGGACTAAATAAATGAATAAACAATAAATATCTAAATTAATTAATTAACCAAACAAAATTAACATGTGCCTGTTGAAATATATTTCACAGGCAGTGGAACATCTTATGCAACACCTTTCGGCCGTTCAAGTCCAGGTATATAAGACACGTAAAAGTATGTATATAATTCACACTGAAAAATGTCACTGACTGGCGGTAATAACCTTGCAAGGGAAATATTGCTCTCACAAAATTATTGGAATATAGGAGAGTTATTCTGAAGTTAAAAGAGATGTAAACAAAAAAGGAATGTTTTACCCTGGCGTGTGAGTGCGTGTGTGTGTGTGTATGTAAACATGACAAATAATAATAATTTGGTGCTTTGTTGATAGTTCATTCGTAATATTTTGATATGCAAAATATATTCCAGTTTGATGTAATTTCTTAAATATGTTAATAACTGCATTCCATTTTTCTCAAATGAGGTTCAATATTAGAAGATAATTCCCCTAACCCAGTTTCCAGTTTAAAAAAAAGGAAAAATTTATCGAATTTTACTTAACCGTTGGACTAAAAAGCCTGAAACTGGAAGGTTTTTTTTTTCTTTTCAAATTATATATCTTACAACACATGGATTTCATTTAGATAATTTTGTAGAAATGCAACACTGCGATATGCAAAAGCTCGCATCAGGGAGGTGGCACTAAATAAACATAATTGATACAGTGAAGCATTAATGCTTGTTTGAACCAAGCGTTTGTGGACATTCATTCTTTCCTTCAAAAATTAACTCACTTTTTATGTCATTAATTTATTTTTTTTACCTAGAACTAATAGTAAATTAGGAATAAGAGAACACCAAGCACGCACAATTGGAACAGCCGTGAAAGCGCATTTTCATTGGAAAAACAAATAATCATCAAGAGAGAAAACAATGCAACCAATTTATAATGAAATATTTCAAGACTGTTAAATGGATATATCTCTTGATTTCATTTCCTCGAAAGAACCTACGGAGGAACCACGGAACATACAAATTCGTTTTGTTATACCTGGATGTTCCGGCGTGGTGATGCTGTTAATTGTTATGGCATTTGTTGGTGGTTTTATCCGCTCTAAGAAGAGAGGTGGTAAGTCATTGTAACGTTGTAAGAAATATTCTTGTATTCTTCTTGTCTGCGAAAATGAATGAAAATATGACAAATGGTAGGAATAAGGAACAACGGATTGAATTTAATTTTTTTCAAAATTAACAAATAAATAATGATATCTATCCAATTGGATCCCACTGGCCTACAAATGTAGCAACCCTGTATGTCTTTCGTCGTAACGAAATATGTAGTTTTCGAATGGATAGACAGAAAAGGCTGTTGTAAAATCATTTGACATTTAGGCCTCCCAGTCTTGTTTCACTGTGACCCTTGTAAAGTGCGATGCAATGTAAATTGTCTTGTTCTAAATAGCACAGTGTTCTTCACTGTCACTAGCCTTAACAAAATAAGTAAAACAAATATGAAAAAAATAATAATATGACTTTAATGTTGACGCATATAATAAAATGAAATTGATGTAGCATCTGAGGCAATGAAAACGTGAGGAGAAAGCTTAGAGAAATACACATGAACATGTTCAAAGTAACACGTATAACGCTGAAGTTATATTATTTTCGTCTGTAGTAAGACATTCTATGAATGCCGAGTCTACTGAATTCAGGCCACCACAGGGTCGACGTTCATTGCCCCCAACACCATCTGACGAGTCTTCTTTACCCGCGAATCATTTATCCGGCCAGCCGCCACCAACCGCCCGATTACCCAGGCCAGTGCCCTCCATCCCATCCGATATCCCGATGCGGCCGCTGGTACCTGTGTCCGAAGACGCTTTTAGAAATCCGGCGGAGAGAACTGGCAGCCGAATGACAGGAGAAACATTTACGACAGCTGCTGGAAGCACTGCACTTACACAGGCCCAAAGAGTAATACAAGCTAAAACTGATAAGTTGGCCCTATCAATAATTTGAAGTCCGATGTTCATCATGATACTATATTATTTTCTTTTCAACAAATCTTTTCTAAAAGCGATCAGAAATGGGGAAAAATACGAGGTGGGATACGTAAATATATGTATTTTTCCGCACATTTAGTTTTGTTAGACATTATCATGTATGGCATTTCGGGTATGTATGCGTAAGCGTGGGTTAGTTTGAATGTAGATGTGTGTTAGACAGGGGAGTTATTTATGATTATTTCCATTGAAAGTCAAAGCAATCTAGTACTTTGTTTTGTAAGCACTTGCAGGTGTCCTTTTTAAGACAGAGTAGTTTTCTTTAGACCAAATATTTGGAATTTTATTTCATTACGTCCAGCTAAAATTATGTCAAAATTATCGAATCATTTTTTTCTAAACTACAAGTTAATTTTTTATGTTTAAGTGAGGCAATGCCTTTTAAGAAAGAAGTTCGATTTATTTTTATACACAATTATTTCGTGTTTGCTGTAGGAATTAGAGACTGAGATGGAATATGATTTGCTAAACCACTCATACCATGTACATCGTGGAGCCGTATCACATGTCTACAGAGAAACAACGAACGGTTTGGTAAATATATCTACATATTTTATAAGTCACATTATAAGTAAACACGTTAAGAAATTACTCTACGCATTTTTTTTTTGCGAAATAAAGGTGTTTACAACATAAAAAAACATATGGGCTGCACCTACATGATTAAACGACTACTTGATATTTGGTTTAAAGTATCCATATTAAATATAAATGTCTTGTCTATGTTGTTTTCAGGCTGAATATGCGCTCGTCAGCCGACCAAAAGTCAACAAAAGGATAGATCAACGACAACTTCACCGCTCTAAGGTAAAATGACTGTTTTTGTGCTGTAAATCAAACTGGCTATAGTAGTTTATTTATTATTGATTACAACATATTAGGGAATGCCTCTTGCGACAAGGTAGTTTGAAACTGTCCTTAAGTGAGTTGGGGCCAGTTTCAGGCTGCACATCGACGTACTATTTATGTGATATTGAAAGTTAAAGGTAATATGCGGTTCTATAAAGATTTTCTTTAACAAATTCATATCAATTCAAAATGGTGTATTTAAAAAAAATTCTATCTGTAGGCAGTATTTCCCAGAATAGAATAAAAGGCAAAATGTTTACTCATTCGGTTTATGAACTATTTTTGTTCGTAGCAAATGGATGACGATTCGGAGTATGACGTGCTCAATACATTGAATCAAACAGAGCATGGAACCGTACCACACGTATACAAGGAAACAACGAGTGGCTTGGTAAATAAACACTGTTTTTGTTGGTCATATTTTGGACGAAATGCTATTTTCAAATGATTTACATTGACTTTTCAAATTTTGTGTATTGGAAAAGTAGCAACACAAATAGTATAATATGACTAACCGTTGATAAGAACAATACGTATTGCAAACATTCAAATTTCATTTCAAAATTGAAACGGGGCACTTATCCGTCACAATCAATAGTTCCACCCCTGAAATAAAGATTGTTTCTCTATTAATCTCTCTCTTAAGGCTGAATATGCAGTTGTCAGCAAACCAAATGACAGGAAGAAACGTCAGTCATTAGGTTCTCTTACCAAGGTCATGAAGGTAATATGATTTTGTCCACTGTCTTTTTGGAAAGTTTCCTTTTCTTCCAATTCAAAGATTAATTTCATATTGATATCACCAATTTTGTTCTTAAACAATGACCATGTAAACAACCACGTTTTTAAAAGGGCAATTATCCATTTTAAGAGGTTAAATGGACTGAACAAATAAATATTGTAAAAGCAATGGATTAGCAAAGACATGGTCTTACTACAGTGACGTACGGGATGGGGGCAACATTGAAATTTGTTTCACATTAAATTAAATTCACCGTTGTATCCTAATATTTCTTTCTTGCTCTCGGAGCTGCAATCAATGGGTATACAATGTTGTTATATGTCATCGAAAAACGAAACAATATATCATATCCTATCGAGTCATTGTATAGTGTATACTTTAAACACTCCAATGCAAATGGAATCACCCATTCCCTAATAGAATATAAAAATAGAAGGAATCTAGCTTTCTTTTTGTTTGTCTCGATCGTTTAAATGGAAAGTCATTGAAGTCAATGCTTTGTTAAACGATTTGTATTACTGATACTTAATAGAGAGTGTCATTAATTGCCTCATGTATAGCATGATAAAGAGCCAAAAGATGATTGCCTCCTCTATATCTGAAGGGACAGTTTCATAAATTGGCCCCATCAATTATAGAACATAATTTTATAATTAAAGAAAACAAAAAGAAAAGTCGTTTGTCCACAGCAAAATTTGATGGATACGTTTGAAGTTGTGGTTTTGTTTTGACATAGCAAAAGACAATGGCTGTTCAACAACTTTTATGGTTAAGTGCGCGCGCGTGTGTGGGTATGTGTGCTGGGGTCAAGCTCAAGGCAAGCCTAGGGCATGGGAAAATGTAAGGGAGGGGGGGGGGTGGCATATCATAGTGCACTGAAAACTCAAGCCTCTGTGTACATGTTGTACATATTGAAACGGACTTGGAAGGATCCCAGAAGAAAAATACCCATTTATTCTGGCCACTTTTTCTTTTTCGTTTTGTTTTATTTATATTTCCATAACAATAATAATAAAAAACATGCATGATACATCATTTATATGAATATGGCAGTGGCATTAACATTATGCCAGTGCTCCTTGTAGCTCGCAATGGTAATCCCTTTGAGTAGGTGTCTAAAGCTATCCCAGTCCGGTCCCATGACTATATATTCGTATGTACGATTTTTAGAAAAAAGTAATTTTATTTTATTCCAAATATATGTTTGTGTGTGTATTTTCATAATCTTTCATGGGACACGCTTTGATACAATACCTGTTCTTACATTAAATTTTCTTACACTCTAAAAATAGATCAGAATTTTGTTAGAGAGCCGAACATGCATGTTGGTTGGGTAGAATTTTACCCATCATCGAATTTCACCCAATTTCAGTTTTACCAAAAGTTAGATTTATTCAACAAACAAATTATTAAATAATTATAATAATACTAATAATAATAGGGTTTATATAGTACCCAGGTAAGTCCCATCAGCTTCGATGCTGGTCTAGGTGAAGTCCCCTGCAATTTTCTTTAACCAACGATTGCCCAGTACCCATTTACACCTGGATTGAAAATGGCAATTCAAATTTCTTTCTAAAGAAGCATGTTCCAACTGTTTAGAGCGCATCTGTCTCTTCATTTTTCAGTATAATCAATATCTTCTTTTTGCATACCTGTTTTGTCTCTTTTGTTGGATTCAGGCACCTATTAATGTGAAAACCGAGTATGCAGTAGTTGACAAATCGAAGAAGAGGACTAAATAGAGCATACCATCTCGTTTTCAAGTTTCAGTATCTACAAATGAGTTTTGACTGATGAATAACATTTACAAGTGGAGGTATTGGTTGCAAACATTCAAGTATTGGACTGAAATATCTTGTAGTGATTCAGCATGATATCAATCATGCATTTGAAAGCCAGAATACGCTTTGTTAAAGGGTGAATATTTGAAAGAGAGGACCATGAATAAATTTTAACATCCAACTTAAAGGCCTCAGAAAATTTGAATCCCAACTCCGGTGTATTCCACGAATAAAGAGAAATATATATAGTTTTAAAATCACAATAATATTAGACTATACACAAAATATAACTTTAATGCTATTGATGAATCGAGCCAAAGTAAAATTTCCATTTTGATTTCAAACATTTAGGTAACTGCACAATGGGTACTAAAAAATAATCAAATACTACAAATACGAATTCACAATAACTACAATGTATCTCAATTTCAAAGTTATCACTTCCAACAAAGTTAAAACTATAATAACATACGACGATTGTTTTATAGTACATAAGCAGGCGACTGTGATTATGTGTATACAAATCGAAGAAATACTTAGCTTAGTAAGTACCTTCGCGTCGTAACCAGGAGTAGTTAAATATACTTCTTCTTTATATCAAAGTTTTGACGACCAATTTCATCACCTCAATGTTCCAATATTTACTTTTGGTTTCCATACATGTACGACCGACTCACTCTTGTTGGTTACCACGTAAACAGCCATACAATTGAGAACCGTAGTGTAGACAAAAATATGTAAAATACTTCTTGTTTTGTTTTATCATGTATTGTAATGATTATATAATATTGGATGGCTTTGGATGTGATACAAGAATATATTGCTCGGGCTATGACAATATTAGACGAGTCAAAGACGAGTCTAATATTGTCTTAGCGAGAGCAATATTTTCTTATATTAGATAGCTTAGACAGATATCGAGATGTGATTGGTCCAGAGCTGGTCAAGTGATATTAATTGCGAGGATCCTAATTGTTATATTTTTTGGCCGGTCACTTTTCGGTGTTATATTAACCAGCTGGTGAAATGAATATATGTTTAATCAATGCATGTCGCCCCCTTGAGGACTGTATGTCACCAATTACACACATTATACCAATATCCGAGGTCAATTTTTTTATTATCATTATTTTTTTTTTCTCGAATTTTTTTTTCCATTGAAATTAATGTTTTCCCCAAAAAATGTTTTTTTTTTTAATAAATTTATTTTTTGTTAAAAATTATTTTTCTCGATTTATCTCGAAATATTTTTTTTTCAATTTTTTTTTCTCCCTTTTTTTTCTTCTAAAATGTTGTTTGTCCTCGAAAAAATATTGGAAAAAAATTTCGGGCAAAAGGAATGGACCCCCCTAAATTTTCAAACCAAGGCTATCTAATATCTAACAGATATTGACTAGCAGGGAGTTATATTTTCCCTCGTGACCATATTTTGGGTTATGTTATACTTTCGCAAAGTAGTTTTCATGTACTGAAGAGACTACCCCGTATAAAGAACACATGATAACTAAATAAATAAGGTGTAATATACAATATATATCGATATCGCAAGGACCACTTTGAATACCACAAATGGGCATAGAGTGATGAGGTAAGCGGAAAAAATAAGAACTTATATCCTCATTCTGTATTTTTGTAAATGCACAGGCCTGTAAATTTATAATCTCATATGACTGTTTAGATTCTAGTAGTAATTGTATACCTCAGTCATACCGTCGGGACCGACACCAAGAGCAACAACACATCGACAACACACCGATCAGAAATGTACATTTATAATTGGTTAGTCTTGATGCGGTATGGATTCGGTTAGGCGGCATGCCTGATGTTTTATGGCGGTTATTATCACGTTGCATTCAAAGTCATAAATAATTCCGACTAGAGTCATGTTACACCAAATCTGGTGTATGTATATATTTTACAGATCACTTTATTCATTCTAACATATTAACTTTTGAAACATGTCAAGACATGAATCGTCATTTGCTAAGTTGTGTTGTATGTTTCGTACTTGTATATTCTATGTATATTTTACTGTTTTACTAGGAATGTTAAAAAAGTCAGTTATGCATAATTGGTGCTCTTTAACTGTTACATGTTTGTTCTCATTATTCATTTGATTTCACGGGAAACAGATGTACTTTTATCGTGATTTCAAATCGTGTAAATACCTTTCACAAACATGACAAATATAATGTAGTTATAATCAAATGTTGATATATATTAATAAAAGATGGTTATTTCAGCTGAATGCAATATGCGAAAGATGCACCTATTAAATCAAATTACTTACTGATTAAAAATGCACATTTTCTAATAGTTAATCCTAAGCAATCTAATATTTAAAAGAAAAGTTTTTGTAATAAAATATGTTGAGACACTTTACGATATAATCACTTGCTCCTCTCTGTGTTTTCGTTTTTTCTATCTTGCTTTCTACTTCCCTATGTCCCTTTTGCAGCCAACATCAAATTATGTAGAACTTTGCAGGAATTATGAATATGTCATGTATGTCCTATCTGTGAAATTTAAACATTAGCAGTGTCCTAGTATTCAAATAATGCATGGAAACCCGTTTACTTTCTAGACTTTACTGTCAGACACTATTGAGTGACTGACTGACATCTTTTATTTCTTTGGTAATAACATACATAAAATGAGCTGTAACAGGTACATGAGCATTTGTCCACATCAATAACCCAATACTTGTAATGGACAAAATTAAACTGAATATTTGTGTAGCACAAACCGTAGTAGATTCGACAACTAATGGTCGGTATTTTCCCACTAAAAGCCTTTTTCAAGCCCTTTCGTTTGAGGGAAGTCCTAAATTAGTATAGTCTTTCAAATGCAGTTGGAATTTAACCTTTTCATTTGTTTGGCCTGCAAATGGGACATAATACCTTTAACATCCCTCCAACAAGGAACGAATTTAAACGATTTAAAAATTATAATACATAATAATAATGATAAAAAAGTCATAACTTTATCTCGATAGAGGTATATAGAACCATGTCGCCTTGATTTATATAGACCTGGTAGACCAAAAAAACAAGAACAGTTTTTTTTCCCTAATGTTGGTAGCAGTGGTGTTGGTATTAGTTTTGGTAGCAGTAGTGGTGGAACTAGTAGTAGAAGTGGTAGTACTAGTAGAAATAGTAGTAGTAGTAATAATAGTAGTAGGAGTAGTAGTATTAATAATAGTAACAATAGTAATTGTAGCAGTAGTCGTCGTAGTGATAGTAGTAGAAGTGGTCGTGGTATTAGTACTGGTACTAGTAATATTAATAGTGGTGGTAGTAGTATTAGTAATAGTAGTAGTGGTGGTGGAGATAGAGAAGGGGGAGGGAGTGTGCGCGCGTGTTATGAGAGAGAGAGAGAGAGACGGGGAGGGAGTGTGCGTGTGTGTGTGTGAGAGAGAGAAAGGAGGGGGAGGGATTGTGTATGTGTGTGTGTGATATATATATGTATATACATTTTGACTCGTTTGTAAAAACCCAACGTGTAATGTGGGTGAAAATACTATTGTACGGAGAAAAAAGTCAATGAGATGGAAGCTATACTTAGATTTCTGCTTCAAGTTAGTAGGAGGTAGATGTATTTTCTTGTGTAACTATGATTCCAAGTTATTAAGTTTCGAAGTACCTAAGTTCTATTTAGAAATGATAAAAGCATGGGAAGAGTTACAAGGCTGTAGGAATTTTAAAGAAAATAATAATCCAATTATATTTAACAATAAACATTTCTTAATAAAAAAGAAAATGATTTTTTATGAGGATTTGTTTAAAAGCAATATAATTTAAAGCCCCTCTGTACTAGTTTGGCCAGGAGGGATTAGAGGGATTAGCGTGGTCGCTGACAGGTGGTTAAATAATCAATTCAGCTGTCAGTTAACATAAGAAAAAGAGGATCATGGGAACCAACGGGCACCGCTTAGGCATTGTTTTCTATATAGAGGGAGCAAGTAGCTACAAGTAGGCTAGTACAGTGTGGCTTTAAGTTCAATAAATTTTTGCTGACAATGGCATGCGGTCAATATCTCATTTTCAACATTCGGGGTTAAAAGGAAACAAAATTGTTATTGTATATTACATTGGGGAAGCTATTTTGAGAAGCGGAAAAAAGGATAACTGGAATTAAGTGGATGTTTTAATGCAGTATAACGGTACTGTGAAGCTACTCAGAGATTTATTACCGAGGAAGGTTTATGAATATTTTATAGAGAAGTTACAACATTTATTTTTTATGAAGATTCACGATAGACGGGGATTATGAGATTTTTCAAATGAGGTATATAGGGAGATATTTAGTAGGCCTAGGAAAGTTACTCGTGTTAACAGACTAAGAGAAATTCGATATAAACCGCTTCATGGAGCAATATAAACCAGAGAACACTTATTAAGATTCGGCTTTGTTGAAGAAAACTTGTGCTCATTTTGTAAGCAAAAGATTGAAACAAATTTACACTTGTTCTGGGACTGTGCTCATGTTCAGAGGTTATGGCAGAATGTAATAGCTAATAAAATCATTTGTGCAATGACATATTGGATATATATATAGATGCAGGGGAATCTCCGTAATATTTTCTTTGGGTGATTTTCAAAATGTACTGTTGGAATTTAGGGAAGAAGAACAATATATTGCAGGGAGGGCAGGTAAATAAGCCTTACATTTAAAGAAGTGGGAACAAGTGAAGTTTTCATGAACGTTTAATACTGGGTTATTGTAGTTCGTTTTAATCATTTATTCATTCTTTGATTCATTATTATTATTCTGTCGCTCCAATTTTGGGTATTCTGAGGAGGCTAGGAACAGTGTGTGGTATGTGTGTGGAAGTGTGGTCGGGTGGTGGGCATGTGTGTGTGTGTGTTTGTGTGTCGTGTGTCGCATGGCGTGTGTGTGTGTGTGTGTGGGGGGGTAGTATTAATTTTGCTTGGATGGGGTTATTTTTTTATGTTACAACTTATTTCATTTCTTTTTCATCAATCGTACAATCTATGTATTGACAATGTATTGAATCATGTCAAGATGAAAATCGACTGTATTTCTAAGAATGATTTGTATTGTGTTGGAACCAATACAAAAACTATTGAAAAAAAATAAACAAAGAGAGAGAGAGAGAGAGAGAAGGGAGAAGGAGCTCACTAATGTTCCTAATTTGTATCAGAGTCAATGCCAATTCAATTTTTTTTCTTATTATTTCTTAAAATGATAATCAGTAGTTCAACATCGTTCAAAAATTGAAAGAGTCATTTAATAAAGTGTTAATTCTTTTTAATTTTCAGTCAGAATAACATTTTCCTTTATTGTCATTATCTTTCGTTGCCAGAGTGAGCAAAGTAATAAACTGCTACTAATAGCATAATTTAATAGAATAATACATACATAACCAAATTAATACATTTATAAATAAAGAAATACATACACACACACACATACACAAATATATATATATATATATATATATATATGAATGCATTGATACATAAATACACACTTAATAAATGTAAAATAAATTTAATCCAGACTAAAATCGCCGGGATGTGGAATCTACTTGGTTTGTGATAATGTTACTTCCAATACTTGCAGCTCCAGGTGTGGTTAACAAGTCTACTCCAGTCCCCAGAAGTACCTTAGAGCACGACATCTCAGCAACTACAGTGCTGCATAATGGTACGTATCACATGGAAGAGGTGGCCCATGACTGGGTGGGGGAGGCAAAACAAAATCCTATTTACAGGCCTGAAGGGTTCGGTTCCGAAGCATGATAGGAATGAAATTTGGTTTCGTTGATGTAGCATAAAAAGGGGCATGCTAACGAATTATTATTCGCATCATTTGTTTGAGCTTGAAGTCGGTTAAATTGTACTGCTGTGTATTTGGGCTATTCATCCCACTTTAAAACATAAGAAAATATGTTTCTAAGCTTTGTTTTTGATTTTTTTAAATCTGTGGACGTACAGAGAATTTCAAAGTTCAGTCCGATGGTCAACTCCCGGACCAGGCGATTGTTCTATGGACGTAACATTTTTAGGAACCAAACTGAAATTGATGTAGCATGCTTTGAAACTTATCTTATTTTTTTCTTTGGCCATATTTTCCTTTGATACTTAAATAGCTTCGATTTTCTTTAGTTTATTCCTCCCGAAAACAAAGGATGTGTATCGAGGGTTTTATTACAGATCATATAGATACAAGTGGTAGTTTGTAATATTGTTATTCGAATTAATAATGCTGAATTATCGGCATTTGTAAAAGAAAGGTAATGTAATCAAATACCATCTTCCTGATTTAGCTTCTAAATAATGATAAGAATACTAACAACCGAATTTTTGTTATTGCTTTCAACTCTTTTAGTCAGAAGAAATGTGGAATCGGCTCCAAATCGTAGACAATCGCACTAATTGTCTGATGTCACTAGATTCTGACCCGCTTTAGAATTTCTTCCAAAGGAGCATAAAATCCCTTGAAATTTGGATTGTCTTAATCAAATCACTATTCAGATGCTTTCACTTAGATTTTGCATGTTTTAATATCTGATCACATTCCTATATTTCTTATTTGTAACAATGATCTTATGTCTCGTACAAAACAAAAGGAAATATCAATGTCTCGTAAATTTAAAACAGAAAATGTATTATCTTTAAAAAATGATTTAATGATGGAAACATGAAATGATGTACTATCGTGTAGCGAAACTGATACTGCATATGAACTATTTTGGAATATATTTTCAACCCACTTTAATAGATGTATTCCAAAGACTAAACAAAATATAAATATAGGAAAACCACAAAATCCATGGATAACGAAGGGAATTTTTCGTTCGATTAAGAAAAGAAATATATTATACAAACGTAGTCTCCGACATCCAAGTAACGAGAATAAATACGAATATAAATGTTATAGGAATAAATTAACAACAATAATTAGACTATCTCGTAAAATGTACTATGTAAAAGAATTTGAAAATGCTAACGGCAATATGGCATCTACTTGGAAAGTCATAAAAGAAACTCTTCGAAAGCAAAAGACCAAGTCAAAAAGTAATATTAACAGTGATGGTCAGACAATTTCAGACCCTACAGAGATAGCAGATTGTTTTAATAAGTATTTTGTAAATGTAGGCCCTATTCAGGCATCGAAAATAAATTCCAATGGTTCAGATTATTTACAATTCCTTTCAAATCCATGTGATAAATCATTTTTCTTTATGCCTACAAACTATGTTGAAATTTTAAATATTGTCAATTCATTGAAAATAAGTTATTCTTGTAGTCATGATGAGATGAGTACGCACTTTTTAAAACAAATAGCAGGAAGTATTGTAACGCCTATAGTACATATTTGTAATTTATCACTTACAACAGGAGTCTTTCCGGACTCATTGAAAATAGCAAAAGTAATTCCAATATACAAAAAGACGACTCTTCTCTAGTTTCAAATTACCGACCTGTTTCTATCTTACCAAGTATTTCTAAAGTCTTAGAAAGACTGGTTTATAATAGACTGTATGATTTTCTAACAAAAAATGAACTGTTGTATGCAAATCAATATGGTTTTAGAAAATATCATTCAACGGAGTTAGCATTGTTACAACTATTTGATAGAGTGTCAAATGCCTTAGCTGATCATAAGCATGTTATTGGAGTATTCATGGATCTGAGCAAGGCATTTGACACTCTTGACCATACAATACTAATACGTAAATTGGAATACTATGGAGTTAGGGCGTTGCTACACAATGGTTTAAAAATTATTTAACAAATAGAAAACAATATGTATGTTATGATTCAAATGAATCAGAATTATTATCTATAACGTGTGAAGTGCCACAAGGGTCAATCCTTGGCCCTTTGTTATTTTTGATATATGTAAATGATATTTATAATTCATCAAATGCACTGCAGTATATTTTATTCGCTGATGACACTAATGTATTTTGTTCTAATTCAGATTTTCAGATCCTTTTAAGAAATATTAACGCTGAATTACCAAAATTATCAAAATGGTTTAGAAGTAATAAACTTTCCCTTAATTTAAAGAAAACAAACTATATATACTTTCAGAACAGGAAAAACAACGATATTCCTTACATTGAAATTATTTTGGATGGTGAACTATTGGAAAGAAAGGATAGTACAACATTCCTTGGTGTTTTTATTAATGAAAATCTGAGGTGGAATAATCATGTGCAATATATTTCCAATACTATTTCACGTAATATTGGTATTCTCTGTAAGTTGAAATATTATGTCCCTTCAAATATCTTGTTTATGTTATATAATTCATTAATACTGCCTTATATTTCATATTGTAACATTATATGGGCAAATTCAAAAACCAATGTTGACGCCATTTTACTGTTACAAAAGAAAGCCATGTGTATATATACTGATTCTTCCTATCGCGACCACACC
The DNA here is from genome assembly GCA_037976565.1 of Mesocentrotus franciscanus. NCBI lineage: Eukaryota > Metazoa > Echinodermata > Echinoidea > Camarodonta > Strongylocentrotidae > Mesocentrotus > Mesocentrotus franciscanus. The sequence goes on from CP137667.1 coordinate 21,363,438, forward strand.
AATCCCTTGTTTTCAAAACTAAAAACTCTAAAAGCTGAAGATATAAATATTCTACAAATAGCACTTTTCATGTTTCGCTTACAAATGGTCTACTACCTTCATACTTCCCCCATTGTTTAATTTGAATAAAACCATACACGCTTATCCTACAAGGCAAACTGAAAAATTCAATTTAAGAAATCCGAAAACCGCATTGGCTCTCAAATCCATTAGACACACCGGCCCAGACATCTGGAACTCTCTGCCCATTGTAATAAGAAACCTTAGGACATTGTATTCTTTTAAGAAGGCGGTTAAAACTATGTTGTTGTCTAAATATTGATCCTGTCGTGTGTCATTCTATTATATTAACGTTTGTGTGTACCAATAATGTGTAATCGTCCATGACCTAGCATCGTTTATCCATACATGAATGAACCTGCATGCAATCAGCAGATGTAGTAGTTTTATTGTATTAAAAGAAAACCAACGCTCCTTCTCTCTCCTTTCCTTTTCTTCTCTGCAAGTCACTCCTCTGCTTTTTTATTTATATTCTTGTATCTAAGTTGAAGGCTGCGGGCACGTCAAGCTACTTTGCTTATGTTGTAGCCCTCCTGCATCTAATGTATGTTAATTATGCATTGAATATTTTTGTTTAATTTCGTATGTTTTCTGTATAAAATTATATGAAATATTGTATCAAACCATACTATGTTCATGAAAATGTATGATGAAGAAAAAAAAATGATGCAGAAACCAATAAATCAAATCAAATATAAAATATTTGTATGAAATGCTATAGCAAATTCTTCCGAAATAGGATAAGAGTCAGATCGTATATTGTGTGGTGGGCTTAAAACATGATAAAAGTCTAATACTTGTTTCCAATTTCAATCTGTATTAGTGTCGATGTTTTGGGGGTGTTATGTATTGTTATATTTTGATATTTTTTGTAACTTCCTCATCAGTTTACATTGTATTATGTAGGATGTTATACAGGGATCTCTTGCTAGACAGTTTTGTTATGTACTGACGAGACTACCCTGTCGGAAGAAAACGCAATAAATGTATTTTTAAATCACCTCCAGACAATGCTCCCAGTTCCATACCTCAACTTCCATATATTGTTGGGAGTGCATTGACTGCATTCGTCTTAGGCCTACTTGTAGTAGCAGTGAGATATATCTTGTTACATCACACAATGAATCAAGGTAAATCTTTCGTTCTCATACGTCATTAATAAGATAAGACAAGTTTCAGTTTTACCTAAGCAGTCTCCATTCAGATTTCATTATTTCAAGTTTTCAAGTTTCAAGTTTATTTGTTCCACATTTTACAAAAAAGTATAGACAGACATATAAGATAGAAATTATATATATATATATATATATATATACATGTAGTATGAGCACGTCTCAATGATACTCAATTAATATGATAGATTAAGTAGAATGTGAGGAACCTATTGAAAAGCAGTGCTTGCATATTATAGGTTCCTGATAAATAACCTTGGAGATGAAAAAACGTAGCAGTAGAGAAAGACGTAATTTAGAGGGGAAATTTAAAACACAATGGAATAAGAAAATTAGTATGCACATGCGTTAGCACCAATACCCAGAGTCACCTGGTTAAAATATAGTTGAAATATCAATAATGATGTACTACCAAAAATAAAACATATGTATGGGTGAAGTGAACGAAAATCAAGGTCAAGAAGTGCAAATGGTTTTCAATGGCAGGGTTTAACACATATCAGTGAAGAGTTTCCTTAGCAAATGAAGCCCTGTGGAAGAATTGACAATTTAGAGACGTTAATGGTTAGTAACAGTGAAATCGCTCTTTCTTCGGGAACGGCACATACTCCATGATTTTTGCCCTTTCTGCTCAAACAAAATGTGTAATTCCTAGTATTGTAGACAAAAAAAAAAGAATGCAAAAATCTCAATAAAAGGAGTCAGATTACTGCCACGCGTTAAAACTCGCCATTAACATGATAAGATAGAACCTCGAAGGAAATACACGAAACATGTTGTTGAAGATTATTTTGTGAAATGACTAATACTCACGGACATTTGCTCTCATGTATAGTTTGTAATGTTCAATTGAATAATACAATAATGAAATATATGCACCTTTTATTTGATATTTATGTGACTTATTAGAAATTTCCATATTTTTCACTGTATAAACGTTAAGGACACGCTATCCTTCGTGTTCATTTTTTTGCCTGATAACAGAGAGTTCAGACTTGTGGATAACAACGCAACCTAGCACCGTCTTACAGCAAAGTACATCGAACCAAGAAGCCCAACAAGGAATTAATGAAGTGGTAAATAGCTTGCAATTTTACCATTTTGTTTTATTTTTTTAAGGAAAACGCAATCAGCGACATTAAAAAAAATAGATAAATGATGATAAGTTATTTTTTATCAATCTTGTTGTCAGTAAAAAAAAATTACAACAATCCTTAAGCAATCAAATAACCCTTTTGGAATTTCTTGTTATTGTTTTTATTTTATTTTACTTTTAGCTTGTTTGCTTGTTTTGAATGAGTAAAAAATGCATTGGCGAATGTATAATCATGGGCCCCGCAAGTACTGTAATCAATCGCTGTCCCCTGTTCATAGTTGAATGAAATAGTGTATATAGACAATGCAGGTGGTGTTACAAATATGTGAACATGTTTTGCTTACTCCCTCGGCTGTACCAGACCGAGACTGGCAACGATGAAGAGGCTGATATTTCCCGATCAATTGACACGGTTTCTAAGCAACCCATCCAAGCTGTTGCTTCCCAGTACATGGAGATGAAGCCAATATCCAGATCCAAAATTTCATCCAGTCCCGCCTGTAGCGTCAAACTGTCTGATCTCATTCCTTCTACATCCATCATGTCCATCGAGAATCATTTAAAAACAGATACCAGTCTTCAGGGAGAGCAGGCCTATGCTAATACAGGCATGACAGGCAGTGCCTGTCAAGGATTACAAAGTGCTTGCACCGAAATTCTGGATTCCGTGTTTACAACCTATTTATAAATTGGAGTTTTTATGGGTGAATGACCAGATAGCCATAGTTTGTATGCTTGAATGATCTTTTAAACTTTTCAACAATAACTCTTGCTTGTGGCGTTAAAAATTGAATTTTATGCAGTTCCCCATTGTTGAAAGTTAACTGGTTTGTCAAAGTCATATATTTTCAATGGCATACAAGTTTGAGTTGGGATAAATCTTTTTTAAATTCTATTTTACAAGTTTGACTTGAAATATCATATCAGAAATTAAAATAACATGACTAGAATGATAATCGGACTTAAACAGGAAAGAAAGAAGCACTGAACACACATATTTTTGTTATGTTTACTTGTCTAAAATAACAATTGTGTCGAATAAACTATATTACTAAAGTCGCCTTTGTATTATGCGATATATTGTATTGTACGTAACATATGGTATGTCTTATGGAATTATGTTGTATGTAAAACAAACCAAAAATGATTATTAACGAATGGCATAACCAAATGGCATAAATCGTTTAAGTGACAGGAAATGCGTAATAGATTGAATATATTCCTCATGTAATTATTGGAATCGTTCTTTGCTGGTTTCTTCTTCCCAAAGCGGACATCATTACATCAGTATAATGTCGTACCCTTCAACTGAACATTTTGTCGACTAAATTAATGATTTTAAGAAATTAAAGCCCCTTTTTGAAATGTGTTTTAACTATTTTGAATTGGTTAATAAGTATACAGTAAACAATTTGTCCTGTACATAAATATGCACCTTCAAATAGGCAAGAGACATTACTACTCGTCATCACTTGTATACATTGATGACTATTAACCTTAACAAAAAAAATACAATTTCTTAGGTAATATAAAGTAGAAAAGAAAATGATATATATTGAATTGGTTAACAAGTATAGAGTAAAAAGTTTGTCCTGTACATAAATATGCACTTTCAAATAGGCAAGAGACATTACTACTCGTTGTCACTTGGATACATTGATGACTATTAACCTAAAAAATAAAGAATACAATTTCTTTGGTAATGTAAGGTAAAAACGAAAATGAAACAACTGCTCTAACTATCCATTTTTGTCTGTTTTAGTTCACATTGAAAACGATTTATCATACTTCATGGCAATATAATGATCGTGCAAAAAGAATTATGAGCAAATATGCATGCCCTGAATTTCATATCTCAATGGAATCGACCCTTTCTGTATTATGTTATGTAGGCCTAGATTACCGTTTAACTTCTGAAGTATAGAATTTTCCAGACGTTAAAAAGAGGCGCTTGCTCATAACACAACAAACTTGCAATTAATTTATTATATTATTAACTGCACCCGCTTTTATATGAAGTGCATACGTAATGCCTATATGATGGAGTGCTTAGTGATGCCTTACATTAACAAGCAAATAATAGTAGTATCGTTAACTTCCTTTTCGATTTTCATAATGCACTTATTATATTATAATATCGTTTGGTAATAAAAGAAAGTCATATAGCAACACACACATCAAATCATATGCGTTTCTATGGTGTACTTGCGAGTTGTGTTCATATGCAAACTTTGCTCCCTCACCATATTTGCGTTTTAAAGGCTGATACACTGGCAAAAACATATATCTTGTTATTAAATGTGCTCAAATTACAATGAAAGATAGTCATAGTCCTAGGAATTTGAGATGACGATTATGATTCCGCATCCCAACTTTTGCAAAAGTAGCCTACACTTTGATTTACCTTCTATTTCCATAAATATATTCTCATGAATTCAAGAACTGTCTCATATTACAAAAAAATCAAGTCAGTAAATAAGACATGCGACATCAAAGGTATATCACAGGGAAAGGTTGCTTAACTTGTAAAAAGTCCTTATCGCCATGATGTGACAGGTTTCGCTTTCTGACAGATGAAGGCTGCTTGAAAGTGATTGAGTGTCACAGTGAAGAGGTTTTTTAATGGATATTCTATGGCCTCAACACTTAGACGCTGTTAATCCTTAAACCGCTAAAACCTCGCCCACTTGTTTACGAATAAATACCAAGACGTGTATGTATAACCCTGTACGGTGGCGTCGACAAAACCATGATAAACCGCTCTAATAGTAACGAAGAGAAACCATATTTTTTAATTTATCTTCCTTACAGTGCACAGTGTGTCATATTGCCGGCTGGCTGTTTAGTCCATTCGTCAGTATTTTAGTTTGTCTCTTCGTTAAATGAATTACATTGACAGTTTGGGGAAATTTTACGTTCAGTTTTCTTTGTAGCTTGGTACAAAGACACACACCGACACACATACGCACGTACGCACACACCGACACACACAGAGACACGGATAAAGAAATAGAGAGAGTGTGTGTATATGAGAGAGATAGAGAGAGAGAGAGGGAGAGAGAAAAGAAAACACAATGTTGATCATGCACCTCCTGCCAATGGGTTTTCTACTCTACCTGTACATTAAGGGTTAACTATATTTCTTTAGATGAAGGTAGTACAAGGAGTATGAATCTTTAAAGCTTTCGATTGGACCAGACTGAAAAGGTTTTTGAAGTAGTCTAGCAGGCATAAAAAGAAAGAAACTTTCAAAAACTTACAATAACTAGATGACCATTACAACGAGTACGAGTGGGTGGCGTAGCCGGAGAATGTCCAAAATACGTAGTCAGAAAAAAAAAACATTCACAACGTAGATTAAAGAAGCAAAAAATAGAAATTCATATATATATATATGATATTTGCGGTATCATGAAAATTACAAGGGGCATAAACTAAGTTGAAAGTCTCACTATGCTCTCACAATGTTTTTCTTCTTCTTTATATACCTATTTGTGTGACCGTAATAAATCAGTTTCAGTTTCAGTTTAGTTTCTTTTATTTCACATGCAAAAAAAAAATACATTAACAAACAAATCATATTAACAAAATTTATATTCATGAACAATAAAGACATCTACACAGCATACGTTTGTATTGCATTTACAGTAGATGATTTCGAAGTTACACCTGAAAAAAGGAATTTAATAAAAAGCATAGCTTGTAGAGTTTAAGTTTCTCAAAATCATTTTGACACAGTGTCATTCATAATCAGGTACAAGTATAATAATTAAAAAAAGAAAGAATACAAAATCAAGTATCAAGTATAGCAAGTATACAGACAAAAAACAATGAAATGATATAGATGATGGATGTGAGAAAAAAGAGAAATAGGAAGAGAAGGTAAAGAAAGGGATTCAGAAGAAGAATGAGAATATAGAAAAGGAATTTTTAGAAAAGAATTTTCAGAAAAGGTCAAGAGTCACAGTCAGGAAAAAATAGAATAGTAGAGTATTTCACGTACGAATTCAATATTAACAATCTAATATGTGTTTTGGAGCTGCCACAGTTTTAAAGCTGTTTGAGATTCGGATCAATTTTGCTCCAGTAGTTTGGTTCTGTGTATTAAATTGCTTTTTGGGCGAAAACTGTCCTGGTTAGAGGAAGATGAAAGTTTGCACGTGTTGCATGTCGTGTCGGTATGAGTGTACAGCGTAATATTTTCGAGTACTGTAATAAAACTGACTGTTTTATATCTATTTTGTAGCGCCCCCTTTCGGTAAAGCGAAATGTAAGTAGTGTCAGATAGTAACAAATAGCAAAGGTAGAATTCCAGTAGGCTTTTTTGCGTGCACAGTTCAAATTTCGCCTCTGTATTTATTAAATAATTAGCAATTCTGCCGACGTATTTTTCCAGATCAAGCATTTCTGCTGCTGAAAAACGCCTTGGTATAACCGCTTCAATGATTTGGAACAAAGTACTCTACTCAAAAGGAAAACTATCAAATCAAGCGACCGATTTTATTTATTTTTTAATGGGGGGGGGATATTTTTTCTCATGAAATCTTGTTTACATTGTAAGCGCTTTGGTACGTCTTTGTGCATAGCGCGGTATAAATTACCACTGTTCATTTATATTTAATTTTGAACACTCTAAAACCTCACAATATGCATCAAATCCTTTGTGATTCATACTCAAAATAATCTTGCCAAATTAGTGCCGCAGCGGGACTCGAACCGCGAACTGTGTGATTCATAATCCAGCGACATATCCATTAGACCACGACATTTCTGCATAAATGCTAAATTGAGTCCAACTTCAAACAAGTTGGCCAAACTCTGTGTATTAGATTGGTTTGGTCCTCTTGGTTAGAGAGCGCCATCTCTGTACTGTACGTACTGTAAGCCTACCCGTCAATTAAAATGATTTGATAATTGACGACTGTCATGTGAAAACGTTTGTCATTAAGTTGGAATTTTGTCTTGGAGGCTTACTGTTTCCTTACTTCATATAATTCGCATTTATTTATATGGACTTGTGTGAGAAAAGAATCATCATGCGGCAGTTTTGTCTCATTGTTGTCGGAATTTCGATTGGTTCTTGAAGTAATTGGAGTGGTCAGCTGTTTGTCCATTGTAGATGATTTATAAATCACTTAGTTGGGTATTCATTGATAGCTGTATGTCACGTACATTTTCTTCCTTCCCCCCCAAAAAACAAAGAAGAAACAGAAATACAATGCGATGAATAAAGTATTTATTTATAGGCTTCTTCAACTATTATAAGACAGAACATCAATTCTATTCAAATTTAATATTCGTGCAAAGTGTCACAGTGTTTGTTAGTGTCTGGTCTTGGGGGATTTTGCGATCTCCCTCCAGGAAAAAAATTAAGGGGGGAGTGAAAAATGATGAGGGCTAATAACTTTCTCTTTGTGTTTGATTGTTTGTTATCTTTGTCGTTAGGTTGTTTAGTATTGTCGGACTTTTGATGTGTTATTTATATATAGCAAACAATGGAAATAATTCATGTACATTTAATAATCAAGTAACTTGAAAAGACTTAACACAATCTTGCACTGTATGGAAGATCGAAATGAGGAAGTCTATCAAATCTTTGAATTATTTTTCATTTTCATACTAACACTTACCTTTAGTCATGAGGTCCACGGTATGCTTATTTGTTAATAAAACGTGTAAAACAAAACAAATGTTGAAGCTATCATCTCATATAAGACTAATGATAAGTATCCCTTTATTGAAGTAGAGTGACAGTTTTAAGCACCTTTTTGTTTACCGAAAGTAGAATTTATTTTCGTCATAGTGGTTATCCGTTAGCCAATAGAGGGATTCGTGAAGTTTTTTGGTTGGGTTTATACACTCTATTTGTACACAAAATATATCTAGGTACACATTAATATAGGCGACTGTTGTAGTAGTGAACAGTTTGGTTATATAAATGCTATCAAAAATATTAGAAATAGGTTAAAAACATCAAAAAATGCGAATGATTTGTTTTTAATTCCACACCCATCTTAAAAAGAGTTGTGTGTTTGTGAGAGAAATATCGGGGTCTGATTTCGATTTCCCTTCCCTCGTGTTATTAATATGCCATTGCTTGCCCTTGTAGTTGCAAACTGGGGCTGATGGGGTTTAATACAATTACAATAAAAGCGAAACCAACAATAAATGAAACATTCGAAACTGATCAAATCCTGCGATAATTACCTTCAATAAGTTAGATAAGTCGATATCGTTATTATTATTTTCACTTTTCCTAACTTATATATTAAAGAATTTAAATAATAGACGAAAAGATAGAGAGAGGGTGAACAAAATGACAAGAAATGTGCTCGTCTGACATAGTGCATAGGCCGATTCATATAATTCACTTTTCAATATATATTAACCATTAAATATATCTGTATTTGCATATATCCTTGTGTAGTATCAATCTAGTTGTAATCGCAATTGTCAACTGCATATATATTTGGACAGTTACCATTCTTTGGAATAAATAAAATAAATGATTTTAGAATACACACAAAATCAAATGTGTTCGACGTCTGATGAAAAACTAAAGTGTTAGTCTTGTTATATGTAATCTGTTTGCATTAAAGATGAAACCAATGTGAAAACACTTGCTGGGAAGGACATGAGCTTGCAATGCATCAGAACTACTACAACCGAGCGAATATTGTTCATAACTTGGAGACGAAGTAATGGCTCGATATTATTTAACTGCCACACATCTCCTGTCTGTGAAACAAATACTTCGATGAACACACTTATAATGAACAATACGTTTATCAGCACTGTGACAATTCGGAACGTTTCGTTGGTTCATGAAGATGAATATATTTTCCATATGCTTTCTCCAAGCTACAGACAGACTTGTAAAATCAACCTGACAGTAAATGGTAAATACTTTTGTACAGTATTCAATTAATGATTTCGACATTAACAAATAGACCATCATCAACTTGTTTTCGCTAACCACCGTGTGTTTCCACCCCCAAACAAATAACAATTCATATGAAAGGTTAGAGTATTAACGATAAAAACATCATGTCATTATTCGTGTGAGTCCTGAAAAAAAGTCTAAAATACCAGACTTAAGAGAAAGAAAATAATGTATGATATTTTGCAAAAAAAAATACTACAACTGGACTACTAATGGGAATGGGTCCCACCAAGTAATTATCATTGAAATTGATATTATTGTATAAGCCAAGAGGGAGGAGAGGGTTTAATTTTAATAAGTCACCTATTATTTGTTGGTGATCAAATAATATTATTCTTGAAAAGAAGGAAAAATAAATCGCTATGAATTAATCGCATCTTGAAATCATCACTCTTTATTAAATTTCCTAATAACAGCAGCATTCTCACTTCTTTCAAATTAATTTAAAGTTCCACCGAAGGGATTGATCCTGGTCGAAATAGCCAACGGTACCTTTCTACAAAATCATGGATCACTCAATGTTGCAGAAGGGGAAAGCAAGACATTAGTCTGTAAAACCAGTACATCGGTGAAACCAGCAGTAAATTTGGAGTGGTTGATTCCAAAGGAGTTAAATGCTTGTGTTGACTCTCAAAATGTTGTCCATGATGAAAATGATGAACATCTTCTTGTGCCTACACGGGCAATACACTTTTCACTAACGTATGCAGATGATGAATATATTGTGCTTGTCTGCAAGGTGGCAAGCAACTCACCTTTTGATTATATTTACACATCAGTTCTCATTAGAAATGAAGGTGAGTATTCGAATAATATTATTTGGTAAACAATAGAGTTGTGTTAATATATGTCTTTTAAAACGAAAATGTACGAATGATGAAATAACTAAAAAATAAAAACAATTGTATAACTGTAAAAAAACGCAGTGTAAGTTCCAGTTCTACAGTGAGGCGATAGTGTGTGTGTGTGTCTGGGGGGGGGGGATGGGGTTGTGATATGAATACAACATAAATTCAGGTTATTTATACATTATAGGATGACATTAAGATGAGTTTATGCGATTGATTTCCCTTTCCTATATTATTTTACTGATGCGCATTGGTTTTGTAATTTCTATAAAACCTTTTAATTTTGTTTGGGTATCTCACAATGTATATTTGTATTTGTAAACTTCTTTGTTGTGTACAATTATGTTTTGACATGACTTTTGTTATTATAAAACCAATGAAAACAAAATTTTTTTTATGATGACAGATGAATCATGAAATTAAATATATTTCCATCCAGATGTGTAATTATACATTTCGGAAACGGTTTTTAATAGGGGTAAAGTAGATATTCTCAATTAAACTCCACCAGTTTCCCTTGTACGATTGTCTAAAGTAGCCCATCATTTTCCCCGCAGTTGTATCGGTCAATCCAGTTAATGTAAAAACAAAATCAACATCTCGGGCGGCGATCCACATTTTCCCAGAAAATTTTGAAAACTGCCCCCAAAAGGAGAAATATTAAAACTTTTCTTTGCTTTGTCTATGTCACCAATACTGATCTGAAATGCAAAAAAAACAAAAACAAACAAACAACTACGTAGTTATATATTCCGGTCGTTTTGGATGTCAAAATATCCTCACAAGAAGTCACCGCCCGTGTTCAACAGTACTGAATTATGTATTTGTTTCTGTTTGCTTGTTTCTTAAGAAAACATATTCTTTGTTAAACAAATATCTGAAGAAAAAAAAACAGACTTTTGTTTTACTGGCTTGCACTTCTGTAAAATGAAGCAATATAATTGCCCTGTATAAAATGTCGTGTTTCATCGTCTCTCTTATTTCTCTCTTATCTCTCTTATTCTGTCACTGAAATTGTATAGGTGAACTCACTACCAGTACCAAGAATCTATGGACTGGCTTCACTGAAAGTAAGACGTCGACAGCAAGTAATACTGATCAAAACGGCCTTTAACCGTTTTTTTCCCCTTTTCCTTGTTTTATTTTCCTTATAGAGTCCACGTACAGTCATAATGTACAATAAAAACTATGAATCTGCCTATGTTTAAGGTTATGTAACCCGAATGTCACATTTCCCAGGTCCATAAATAAAGAAATTACACTTGAGGTTACGTTTTAACAAAATAACCTGGCAATGCCTTTATTAGCTTGTTGTCAATAAACAACTGCAAATCAATAAAACATTGAAATAAACCAAAACCCAAAACTTATAACATTATAAGGTATTATAACTTATAACTAAGCCGGCGATTATTCAAATATTAAAGTAAACAAATTATTAAATGTTCATGAGCTCGCTACGATATCGATCGGTATACGCGGTTGATCAGTATCCGGCGTCTCGGCGTCGTCGAAGAGGACGTTGCAGCACGCAGAAAACAGGAACACGTTGAATGATAGTCGCATGAAGCTTGATGAAATTCATCAAATAAAAGACCCAACTAAAAGACCTAGTAAAAGAGCATAATAAACAGGACTCTTCTAATAAAACATTCCTTAACAGAGGGAAAGATAAATTATATAACAGTCTAAAGATTAAATAAAGGAAAGGATGAGAGTTTGCCTCTTGATTTATCTAATCAACTTTGGAAGAATCGATGCAATTCTGTCAACTAATTTATCCAGTTATATATTGGTTTAATTCATGATTAACATGATACAACCCTTTTTCAAAATAGTACTTCTCCCATGTTAGTAAATATATATAAAATATGTATACATCACAATAATTGCATGCACGGAAGATGGAATAGTACACCAGCTGTTCAGTAGAGTTTTCATTCATAATCATTACGAGCTAACGAATGCAATAGGGATGCCACAGATAGATAGCTCGATCTGTCTGATTGACCTGACCATATCGCTTGATTTCGAATTTGCCAAAATAACGTGACTTTTACAATAGAAAAGTCCAGCAATTGAATATGCAGAATACTGCTCCACGCTGCGCATAACCATAATGAACAGCAGATACGCATTACCAGTACATCAGTAGAGAAGGTTAGTAAATCTTATCTACAAATCAAACAAGTATCTCAAACCACCAAAACTCTTCATAAACCTTTTCTTGACGGCCTGCCTCTGTAATAGCAGCTGGCCTAAATATAGAATCAGGGTACTCCAAATTTAGTGAGAGTTCAATGACCTTTAGCACGAGTTAGCCATCACCCTAAATAAAAGCCATTAATCTTTCAGCATGGGCTATAGGGCTCGCATGCTGCTATGCCAGATACATATACTAACTTCAAAATAATCTTACATATATCTTTTCTTCTCATTTAACTGAATTATTTGATCAGCCGAAAGAAACAATCTTGTATAAAATACAACTGCATTGCAAGTTACAGAATGTATGCTACAGTCTCAAACTACACTCAGAGTCATACAAGCAAAATATAGATATCAACATAATATACACACGCTTCATACAACAGAATAGACATAGCAAAAGATGATGTTCTTACCTAGTAAAAGAGCCAACACTTGCTTGAATATAAAAATCAGGAACTGGGATGATAACCAACTCATAAGGTTGAAGTTGGATGAAATGCCCAATCAAATATTAAACAGGAAACTCTCTCAAAACTTAGAGAAACTTGAAGAAAGTAAAGTTTATATATACATTTTGTATATGTTTCGAAGAAGAAAATCAGGTAGAGGCTACATATATATTTTGTAGCACATGCTCCAACATGGAGATTGAATATATACAGGGCAGTGTTCGAAGCAATGGCAGCTGGGCAGAGAATGAGCTGGAAACTTCAAGTGTCAAAGTTTTATTAAACTATCCAGACCCACATCACCCTTCCTTCCAACTAGACTTCTTATTGGTTCCCTAACATCATGTGATAGGACCATGCTTGCACCCTTTAATTAAACCAACCCATCCTTTGTCTCGAACCCAAAACCTCTCTACTGCATGGTCTTAAAGGTATTATCCGTCCTTACCGCGCTATAATATTTAAAACCCTTGCGGACACAGGTCCGACGCCAATGTCAATGATTATATGCATTTCAATTATTGCAATATATATATATCATAGATGTCGCATACATACATGTAATGTAAACACATGTTCTCAGGCATTTTGTCTTTGCCCTAATTAGGAATAACAACGACAGAAATTAGAACTCTAAAATAGAAGTTTGCTATATACTACTTCAATAATAATAACTAAAACTTAAATAGGAATCATCCCAATACACAATACACAAAGCTTTGGTAAATGACCCAACCTAAATAACACCACAAAATAGAAGTATTAATATTATTAGACTCGGTGATACAGCACGATCACCAATATAGGAGATTCTGAAAGATAGAAAAGCATAATGCTCGCTTGTTCTTAGTACAACCACTTTAAACTATACTTCTCCTGAATACAGAGATTAACAGTAGCCACATCCTGAAGGGACACATTCTACCTGCTAACACCACTAAGAAAAGGAGGGTCCTATTAAAGGGAGTAGACAAAGGGGAAAAGGCAACGAAATCTCTGGGAGACAATATAATCCCAAACACTGTGTCCAGTGTTGTTGACGGTCAAAGCCCTAGCAAATAAATTGTCTACCAGCAAGAATTCTTAAACTGGGAGAGGAAAATAATCTTGGTGGGAGCAAACCCATATTGCACTAAACTGCATGCATAGAGAGCACAAAGCAGAGTTTGTTTCTTACACTGGGAGTATGAGATGAAAAGAATGGATAGAAAGAGAGAGAGAGAGAGAGAGAGAGAGAGAGATAAAGAAAGAGAAAGATATATGTATATATATATATCAAATGTGTAATAAAATAAAGGGGGGTGTTGTAATCATATGACAATTTAGTAACTGCCATTTTTATGGGGGTTACATCCTCCCTCCTCAAACCCTGTTCACTCCGGGAACATAACAAAAAAGTAAAAATTAGACAAATTAATATCCAAAAATCTTCAGCCTTAAACCAGCAAATATCCTAGAGGAGGTAGCCGATCTTGTCACAGGATCGCCCAAATCGCTATATACCATGCGCTGCGGCGGCTTAGAGGAGCGCGTTGAGCGTCGGATGGATTGTAGTTCAGGCTCTGCGTATGCAGCGCCAGGCTCGGTGTCTGGTAGGATACTAGGTACATCGCTAGACACAAAGGGACTCTCAAGAGGTACATTACCTGTTTGGTCGGGGTCAGCACCCATTTCTTCGGTATCAGTATTCTCCCTCCTCAGAACCTGGTCCCCATAACTTACCTCTTCGGCCCTTTGTTGGGGCTCTATCAGTTCAGGAGATTCATTCAAGGGAAATAATACCTCTTCATCACTTTCGAGTGACATAGGTTCAATCATACTTACTTCATCATCTCCATCTTCCACTATTGGGGATGGAATCTCAGGAATGGGCCTTACCCTATCTGGGACAAACTCAGGGGCATCCACACGGAGGCCAGGGGCAGGTAGGGTATGGGCTCGGGACTTTGGCATCACTGGGAAAAGTAGAGCGACACCCTCATCATCTGAGGCAGATTCATCACTTGAGTGACTCGGTTCGGCGGGTAGAACCTGTTTGGATCTAGTCCGATGTGAGGGACCTTTACGGACTCTTTCCTCAATAGGGGAAACGGTCTCATTAAAATACTCAATTGGCAGGAGGAGATTTCTATGGAGGGTTCGTTCCCGACCTTCTCCATCCTCCGGCTTTACCTTATAAACAGGCATGTCTGGGTTGATACGCCGTACAACAACTTGTGGCTCCCGATGCCACTTGTCGGCTAGCTTGTGCTTGCCAGTCAGACCGACATTTCTCACAAGCACTCTATCTCCTGTCTGGAGATCATTTTCTCGCACCTTGGCATCATACCTTCTCTTGTTGGCCTCGGCCGACTTGTCTGACGCCTCAGATGCAAGCTTGTAAGCACGGGCGAGTTGTTCACGAAGTCCCTGGACATATTTAACATGATCCGTGCCACTATAGTTGTCCGACTCGTGCCAAAGCGCAAATCAACAGGTAGTCTAGCTTCCCTACCAAACATCAAAAGGTATGGGGAAAACCAGTGCTATCATGCTTTGAGCAATTGTATGCATGCACTAGTGCACTAACGTATTTGCTCCAGTTTTGTTTCTTCTCTTCCTCAAGGGTCCCTAGCATACCTAGTAAAGTTCGGTTAAACCTTTCGGGTTGGGGGTCACCTTGAGGATGATACGGGGTGGTCCTTGACTTTTGAACTCCAAGGAGCCTGGTCAGTTCATATATGACTTTGCTCTCGAAGTCTCTGCCTTGATCGGAGTGAAGGCGTTGAGGCAAGCCATAATGTACGAAAAGTTTTCCCATAAGACCTTAGCCACAGTCTTAGCAGTTTGGTCTTTTGTTGGGAAAGCTTGTGCATAGCGGGTGTAGTGATCAGTTACCACCAGTATCGACTTTTGTTAGAGCGGTCTGGCTCTAAGGACAGAAAGTCCATGCAGACCAGCTCCAACGGACTCGTCGTCTTGATACTGACCAACGGTGCTGATGGGTGCTGATGGGTTTTTCTTGCCACACAACGGGGACAGTGCTTCACCCATTCTGATATTTCGGCACTCATCTTGGGCCAGTAGAACCTGTCCCTGGCAAAGGCTATCGATCTCTCAATGCCGAGATGACCCACCTCATCATGAATGCCTCTCATGGCCTGTTTCCGGCTACTTGAGGGCAAGACGAGCTGGTAGTGAGTCTTCCCGAGGGAATCGAAGAAAGACCGATAGAGGATGCCTTGCCTCAGCACGAGCCTATCAAATTCACGGAGCATGAGCTTAGCATCGCGAGGTACACCATCCAACGAGGATGGCTTCTCACCTTGCTCCACATGACTCGGACCAGGTTCACGATTTGGTCTGCACTTTGTGCCTGAGACCAGTCTACCTTGTGTAGGTCTGAGCCTTTTGCATAAAGGCTGGGAATGGTCTCGGCACTTGCACAGAGGGTCTCTATGATAGGCTCGTACCGCTGGTACAGGGCACTGATGGCTTCCTGAGGGCAGATTACATCGGCGTCATCCCTCAGCCGTGCCTCCAGGTCACTCAGCTTGCACTTTTGGCGCTGTTCGTATTCCTCATCCAAGGCAGGGTTTTGAGGCTTGCGTGACAGTGCGTCAGCCTCAATATTTGCCTTACCTGGCTTATAGTGGATGGAGAAATCGAAACATGAGAGTGCAGCCAACCACCGATGGCCTGTGGCATCGAGTTTGGCTGAGCTTAGTATATATGTAAGCGGATTATTATCTGTCATAATCCGCGTACCCTTAGCTCCGTACAGATAATCACGGAACTTGTCTGTAACTGCCCACTTAAGGGCTAAGAACTCCAGCTTGTGGGCCGGGTAGTTCTTCTCACTTGCTGATAGGCCCCGGCTGCCGTATGCAACCGGGCGGAGCTTGCCTTCATGCTCCTGGTATAGGACCCCACCCAGACCGTCACGACTTGCATCAACATGCAAAACAAAGGGTTGTGACAGATCCGCGAAGGCAAGCACTGGGGCAGAAACAAGTAGTTTCTTGAGTGTGTGGAACGCATCCTCACACTCACTTGTCCAGAGGTCACTAATGGAATCATTAGCTCGTCTGGCATTAGGGTCAGGCTGCCTCTTGGGAGGTGGCTTTCCTCTCTTCTTTGGGTATACACACCCAATAGTGAGAGCATTCAGTGGGCGTGATATCTTGGAGTAGTCCTTGATGAATCGCCGATAGTATCCGGCAAATCCTAGGAAGGACTTTACTTGCCTGATGGTCTCTGGTCTAGGCCACGTTGCGAGGTCTGCTACCTTGTCTGGGTCTGTCTGCACTCCCTCTGCCGAGACTACATGACCTAGATACTTGACCGACTCACAACAGAATTGACACTTCTCAGGGATGCCTTCAATCCAAATTCATGCAACCGATCAAGCACTCTACCCAGGCGCTCCTCCATCTCTTCTAGCGTCTTGGAGAAAATGATAAGGTCGTCCATGTACACAAGTACCTCCATCATGTTTAAACCTGACATGCACTTCTCCATCAAACGTTGGAAAGTGGCTGGTGCCCCTTTTACACCCTGGGGCATGCGCTCGAATTGGTAGAAGCCTAAAGGACAGATGAAGGCTGTCTTTTCTTTGTCCTCTTCACGCATGGGGATCTGGTAGAAACCTGACTTCAGGTCTATCACCGAGAACCATTGATTACCATTAAGGCAGTCAATGGCCTCCTGAATCAGAGGTACTGCATACTGGTCAGGAATCGTGCGCAAATTGAGGGTGCGGTAGTCTACGCACATTCTCAAACTCCCATTTTTCTTGCGAACAAGAACAATCGGAGAAGCGTATGGACTCCGCGACTCTTTGATTACTTTGTGGTCAAGTAGCTGCTGCAGGTGCTGTTGCAGATCCTTCAAGTCTGAAGGGGCTACCCTCCTAGACCTTTCCCTGAATGGCGTGCTGTCGTTGACGTTGATCTGGTGCTCAGCATAGGCAGAGCATCCCAGGTCAAAATCATGCCTGGAGAATACAGTTTTCCTCCGCCTACACTGTTGTAGAAGGCGCTCCTTCCATTCAGGGGTTATGGGGCCCCAACTGATAGGGAGGTCTGCAACATCAATATCATGTGAAACGGTGGTGCCCACTTCTGCGCTGGTAGCAGAAGATGATGCATGGATGGCATTATTAGAGCCTTGATTGGGAGGTTCGCGGCACCACTCTGGGATGAATACATCAGCCAGTGGGCAGTTCCCAGGGATGGTGATTTGCCTCGAGCTCTTATTGACAAGTAGCACTCGACCTTACAGAAAGCATCCCCAGAGACCTCAACTACCGAAGGTATCACTTCTAAGCCCTGTGTTAACCTAGTTGGGGAATGGGGTTCAATGACAGCAGTCGCTGGTGCCCGGAGTGTGTTTCTAACTCGACCTATTATGGTATGACTGCTATGGGGTGGAATATGAACTGTGTGTTTTTTTCTTGATCTGATGGTGCCGAGTTTACCGTCAGCGGGAAGTGTCTGCCCCTTAGAGAGGGAAAAGTAGATATCTTTGCACACAGGACTTATTTGCAAAGTTTGTGCAAATCTAACCCCAGCTAACCTCTTACAGGACTCAAAGCAATTCCGGAAAAGACCGGAATTTGTCCCTATGACTACGGAATGGGGTCTTTGATGCTGAGCATCCGGGACTACCAGGGCTAAAGTGCTAAATTGGGTCCCTGTCCCACTAAAGGCCTTTTCAAACCCAATATTAACATACGCATAGCCTAAGTAAGGTAGAGTTCCGTCACCGCCATGATAGAGCACTAGATCCCTCATAGAATGCAACTCACGATCGAGCTTATCAAATAAGCTCTTTTGAATGAGTGTCACCTGTGAGCCACTGTCTATGAGGCACCTAGTTTCCATGCCATCCACCCAGCACTTCTGGGTGATACTGTCCCCGACCAGTCCTGGGGGGACATCACTTACCTGTTGGGGTGTAGTATTTAGGTGGACTCCTGGTCTCCCTTACCAGGTGCCCTCTGGCGTTTCCCTGCTTGCCTAGAATAAACTGGATCAGCTTCTTATTGATAATTTCAGGGGCAGCTGGGCTGTTGCATATTCTACTAATATGCCCTACCTCCCCACACTTGAAGCAAATTACCTCAGATGTGTTGCCATGCGGCCTTGGAGGAGTCTGTTTGGGAGGGGTGAATTCAGAGGTGATAGGAGTTCGAGAAATTTGAACTGGGGCCTCCACACGGTTATGTGCAGCGGCACGCTTACCTGGTTCTGCTCTCGTCGGTCTCGTCCGAGTGAGGCTGGCTTTCATGGAGTCTTCTTCCTCTTGCTTCCTTACAGAGGATAACAACTGGAGAAATGAAGGGGGGTCGATCAATTTATCACGGAGTTGTAAGTTGATCAGGAGCATCTCATTATACAAGACACCCCTGATAAACTGTTTCAATCTTACCTGGTTGGAGTCTGCCGGTTTGACTACTCCACGCCTCACTACCTGTCTCAATATCTCCTGTAGGCGAGAAAGGTACTCAGAGGGTTGCTCGCCCTCGAGCTGTGTGGTGTTGTGGAATTTGACAAACAGCTCATCATCAGTGTTCGTATCCCCATAGGCCAAATCTAAGGCCTTGAGGTAGTCATATGAGTCCGCGTGGGGAAGCTCACGGCGGAGGTCACTAATAATGCTCGACGCAGGAGGGCGCAGCGCTTCACGAATGCGCTTTCGGCGCTCGCCGTCTTCGAGATCCCGCCACTCATCCATCTGGCCCTCAACGTGCTCTATCCACAAAGGATAGGTGTCCTCATCACGCGCGGGGTTCCTTGCCCCTGAGAAACAGCGCAATTTCCTGTAATTTGTTGTTAGCGCGCATCTTGATAATGACGCAGACAATGAAGGGACCTCCCGATCTAGGTTATTTGTGGCTGGGCTAGGGCTAGGGGAAACATATTCTTTCTTAGAAACCTCTTCTTTAAGCAACGCGGCTTCCTTAGCTTTCATCCACTCATCTACTAACCCACTATCCTTTAGGTCCTTAATGTTTATCCTACCCCTTTGAGGGGTCCCTATCTTCTAGCCTGACCACCTGGCACACAGTGTCTCCATCTACCGATATGTGTATCTCTTTCCCTACACCTACAATGGGAGTGGCTCCTCAAATATACAGAGTATCAATGTTTCATTTTCAGTTGGCTCATTCTTTCTTAGTATACAACTTAATGTAGGAAACCGATCTGAAATCGCCAGGGCAAATACCTCATCAGGCATTGCCGTTGTTGGTGTTACAAGTACAAGTAGGAGGGCATTATCTGCCGTTATTCCCTCCTCCTTGCACCACTCCTGCCCAATTTCTTTCAAATTCTTCGCTGCCATTGCTTCTACTAACTTGTGCAAGTGTTGGCTCTTAAAATCTTAACTATAATGACGAAGACAATTACAATGCCTTCAACAAGGTATAATACGAACTGCTTACAGTAGCAATTAAAACTTAATAAGCGGAGAATATTGGTTAATCACAAGGTAATTATAAAGTATCTATCAAATAAGTAATATCAATTATGCATATATGCAAATTTAGCTCCCGGACAAGCCCCCAATTTATGTAACCCGAATGTCACATTTCCCAGGTCCATAAATAAAGAAATTACACTTGAGGTTACGTTTTAACAAAATAACCTGGCAATGCCTTTATTAGCTTGTTGTCAATAAACAACTGCAAATCAATAAAACATTGAAATAAACCAAAACCAAAACTTATAACATTATAAGGTATTATAACTTATAACTAAGCCGGCGATTATTTAAATATTAAAGTAAACAAATTATTAAATGTTCATGAGCTCGCTACGATATCGATCGGTATACGCGGTTGATCAGTATCCGGCGTCTCGGCGTCGTCGAAGAGGACGTTGCAGCACGCAGAAAACAGGAACAAGTTGAATGATAGTCGCATGAAGCTTGATGAAATTCATCAAATAAAAGACCCAACTAAAAGACCTAGTAAAAGAGCATAATAAACAGGACTCTTCTAATAAAACATTCCTTAACAGAGGGAAAGATAAATTATATAACAGTCTAAAGATTAAATAAAGGAAAGGATGAGAGTTTGCCTCTTGATTTATCTAATCAACTTTGGAAGAATCGATGCAATTCTGTCAACTAATTTATCCAGTTATATATTGGTTTAATTCATGATTAACATGATACAACCCTTTTCAAAATAGTACTTATCCCATGTTAGTAAATATATATAAAATATGTATACATCACAATAATTGCATGCAAGGAAGATGGAATAGTACACCAGCTGTTCAGTAGAGTTTTCATTCATAATCATTACGAGCTAATGAATGCAATAGGGATGCCACAGATAGATAGCTCGATCTGTCTGATTGACCTGACCATATCGCTTGATTTCGAATTTGCCAAAATAACGTGACTTTTACAATAGAAAAGTCCAGCAATTGAATATGCAGAATACTGCTCCACGCTGCGCATAACCATAATGAACAGCAGATACACATTACCAGTACATCAGTAGAGAAGGTTAGTAAATCTTATCTACAAATCAAACAAGTATCTCAAACCACCAAAACTCTTCATAAACCTTTTCTTGACGGCCTGCCTCTGTAATAGCAGCTGGCCTAAATATAGAATCAGGGTACTCCAAATTTAGTGAGAGTTCAATGACCTTTAGCACGAGTTAGCCATCACCCTAAATAAAAGCCATTAATCTTTCAGCATGGGCTATAGGGCTCGCATGCTGCTATGCCAGATACATATACTAACTTCAAAATAATCTTACATATATCTTTTCTTCTCATTTAACTGAATTATTTGATCAGCCGAAAGAAACAATCTTGTATAAAATACAACTGCATTGCAAGTTACAGAATGTATGCTACAGTCTCAAACTACACTCAGAGTCATACAAGCAAAATATAGATATCAACATAATATACACACGCTTCATACAACAGAATAGACATAGCAAAAGATGATGTTCTTACCTAGTAAAAGAGCCAACACTTGCTTGAATATAAAAATCAGGAACTGGGATGATAACCAACTCATAAGGTTGAAGTTGGATGAAATGCCCAATCAAATATTAAACAGGAAACTCTCTCAAAACTTAGAGAAACTTGAAGAAAGTAAAGTTTATATATACATTTTGTATATGTTTCGAAGAAGAAAATCAGGTAGAGGCTACATATATATTTTGTAGCACATGCTCCAACATGGAGATTGAATATATACAGGGCAGTGTTCGAAGCAATGGCAGCTGGGCAGAGAATGAGCTGGAAACTTCAAGTGTCAAAGTTTTATTAAACTATCCAGACCCACATCACCCTTCCTTCCAACTAGACTTCTTATTGGTTCCCTAACATCATGTGATAGGACCATGCTTGCACCCTTTAATTAAACCAACCCATCCTTTGTCTCGAACCCAAAACCTCTCTACTGCATGGTCTTAAAGGTATTATCCGTCCTTACCGCGCTATAATATTTAAAACCCTTGCGGACACAGGTCCGACGCCAATGTCAATGATTATATGCATTTCAATTATTGCAATATATATATATCATAGATGTCGCATACATACATGTAATGTAAACACATGTTCTCAGGCATTTTGTCTTTGCCCTAATTAGGAATAACAACGACAGAAATTAGAACTCTAAAATAGAAGTTTGCTATGTACTACTTCAATAATAATAACTAAAACTTAAATAGGAATCATCCCAATACACAATACACAAAGCTTTGGTAAATGACCCAACCTAAATAACACCACAAAATAGAAGTATTAATATTATTAGACTCGGTGATACAGCACGATCACCAATTTAGGAGATTCTGAAAGATAGAAAAGCATAATGCTCGCTTGTTCTTAGTACAACCACTTTAAACTATACTTCTCCTGAATACAGAGATTAACAGTAGCCACATCCTGAAGGGACACATTCTACCTGCTAACACCACTAAGAAAAGGAGGGTCCTATTAAAGGGAGTAGACAAAGGGGAAAAGGCAACGAAATCTCTGGGAGACAATATAATGTCAAACACTGTGTCCAGTGTTGTTGACGGTCAAAGCCCTAGCAAATAAATTACCTACCAGCAAGAGTTCTTAAATTGGGAGAGGAAAATAATCTTGGTGGGAGCAAACCCATATTGCACTAAACTGCATGCATAGAGAGCACAAAGCAGAGTTTGTTTCTTACACTGGGAGTATGAGATGAAAAGAATGGATAGAAAGAGAGAGAAAGAGAGAGAGAGAGAGAGAGAGATAAAGAAAGAGAAAGATATATGTATATATATATATCAAATGTGTAATAAAATAAAGGGGGGGGGTGTTGTAATCATATGACAATTTAGTAACTGCCATTTTTATGGGGGTTACATCTATAATTATGTAAAATCGTTTTCCATCGGTAATGACAAACTGATAAAGGGAATTCATTTGTTTAAAGTTGATATTCATCTATTATCATAATTTAAAAGGTAACTCATCTCTATACTTCATTACGAAAAATAAACAAACTTTATGTTCATTATTAATAATCTGTTAAGTTTTAATAAGCAATTTTTTGCTATGAGTTGTTATATTTCTTCGTCATGTTGTATGGCTTTTTTTTGTGTGTAACCCGAACATAATTAGTTGATTTGAATATATGAATATGTATCAAGCTGGAATCTGTTTGTGTCTCTTGATTTGAATTACCTTAACAATATTAACGAGGTATTTAATTTTCATTCGTCAGGTAGTGGAGCTTCTTTGGTTCCTACCTTTGTGAATTCCGCTGCGAGTAACATTATATCTACAAGTATTATAGGAAAGTTTCTTCTAACAACAAATGTGGATTTTGTTTCGTATATGGAAATGATACGCTTAAACTGTCACTTTGGCTGATGAGAAGAAAAGGGCGAAGAAGAAGAAATACACAATAACAAATTAGAACAAAACATTTAGTTCCGGTTGTGAAGTAAAGTTATTTCAACAAGTTTGTGATGTCAGATGTAATGGCCTTCTGATATATGCTATAAAGTTTTTGTTGGTCTCCTTTTTTTGTATATTTTAGGGGCTTTTCATTAACATTTCTGATTAGCAAAAGATTTTAGAAATCTGAAGACCTTCATTTTGCAGACATGAATAACGATAATAGAAGTGAGTTGTATTGCAGTCATGTTACCACACATTTCATGCAATAATTTGACACTTAGCTACGTATGACAAAACATCCTCTGTGAAAGAATAATGAATTTCTTCTTCCAATTCCAGACGATTCCCATCAATCATGCCAATGCAATTTCAAGCCAATTTGGATTGTGTATATGGTGTCAGCTTGTGGTTTTATCCAGGTGTTGATTTCGGTGCTTATTTACTACATTGTAAAGAAGAAGCAAGGTACGTTACAAATTACTACTGAAACATTAACTTTTTTTTTCTTCAAATCGTTTTAAAATTTACAAAGTGTTGACACATCTATGGAAAAATACTATGCTGAAGGGAAGGAAAAGACAGTCGTTTGTCAAACTAATGCACCGATTAAACCACCAGTCGATTTGGAGTGGATGATCCCGAAAGGAAAATCATTTGTACATCTCATGGTTCCATGAAGAAGAAAAAAGGCGCATGCTCCTCAAACTGTATGTACACTTATGTATCACATGCACAAGACTGTATTCGCCTCTTGATTATTTCCATAAAGATATTATAATACACATGACATTATTAAGTGCACGTTATTCCTCCAAATCTCTTAGAAACATGGCACTTCTTGAGCAATAGAAGTATCACGGACAAAAATGAGATAAGTTGTTTAGATGCTGGAGACCAATTGGTTGTATGCCCAAAATATTTGATAGTTACGGACTAGACAAGAAACATATTGACACCTCAAAATGAATTTCCCTTTTGTGATTCACCAGTAGGAGGATCAACAGCTCGAGCAATACATACCTCTGGAAATCTCCCAGATGATGACACATCTCAAACCAGTAAACCAAAATCAACAAGCGGTGTTAAGGTGAACTATAATACTCGATATACTTTCATTTGAATGATTGAACAATTCAGATTTTTGCTGAACAAAATACTATCGGTAATATTTTAAAGAATAAAGCCCATTTAGGGAAATGTCAAAACTCCTTGCATAGTCCGGAAAGTCATGTTCGGAGTATGCATTAATTTCATTGTAATGTTCGCACGTTAAGTCTAAAGTTTCCTTTGGCAGATTTTTGACAGTGTTTGGTTGTTTTGATTGTTTATTTACTTCTTTGTTTATTTATGATTGTTTGTAGTATGTTTTTTTCTGTCTGAAGGATGATGCAAAAGATCCGTTGTCTTTTATACTTCTCTTTTGGTTAACAGTCTTTGGACATGACCTTTGACGAATCAGAACCCACAAATACAATCTGTGATGTTCCCGAAGTACCCCATACATACATGGCCATGAAGCCTATAAAGAAGTGCAAATCCCCAGCTAGTACTAGCCAACATGTTTGCCATCCCACCACCTCAGTTGACGACCATGGTGATACTGTACTTTACGTTAGTTCTACTCTCGTCCGCAAGCAATTCAAGGCACACTCTAATCTGAAGGAGGAGCCTACTTATGTGAACACCGAAGGTGCGTCAACTTATTGTGAAATTAGTACAAATATTCCAAACACTGACGCTGATGGCCGTGATGGTGTGTTTACAACCTACCTCTAGAGAAAGGAAATTGAAGTGTTCATAGGTTAAAGTAATTGGTTAGATTATTACTATTATTATGTTTCGTAATTTTTCCATGTAACGAACAGAATATAAGCTCTGTATCTTAATGCAAGCAATGGTGCAAATTTCTAACAGATATCCAAAACATTGTTCAGGATTACTCTTATCGCCATGGTAATATAAAACAAGGTACCTCTAAACAAATAAATTTGAAGTGTGAGTTGATTACCTCATCACGTATCGATTTACAAAGAAAATCGTTAGTTTACATTTTGCTGTTATGTTACAAATCCCCTCTCTGCATCTATAACACGATTGTAATCTTAGTAATTATACTAATGATAACAATCTAAGTGTACATTGATTGAAAACATTTGAACTACTGTTGTGTTAATATTAATATTATGTTTCACATCCTGATATGATGAAAATAGTATGAACGTAAAGTGTAAAAGCATGTAATTAAGTGTAGGATTTTTCTTCTAATCATAATCAATAATGACGAAAATTGTTATTTTTTCTTTCAATCTATTTCTGAGCATAATTAATTGTAATGAGATGTGAAGGTATATTCCATTCACTAGAAATATCTTAGGTAAAGGCAATTCTTTTTCACCGGATTAATACATATTAAGTGATTATTGCAAACATATGATGAAACAAGAAAGTGGTATATGGTTCTTGATTGCAATTTCTTTTAAAACTTGTTAGAATATTATAGTCCGATGTATATAGCAAAAGATGGAAATAATTCATGTACAGTATCGAGTAGCTTGAAAAGGCCTAACATATTCTACTGTGTGGAAGATCGAAATGAGGAAGTGTATAAACTGTTTGAATTAAGATTTATTTTCATACTAACACTTGAATTTACTTATAACGTCGAGAGGACCCGTATGGCAAGTAAATTGCTAATAAAAAGTGTAAAATAAAACAAAAAATTGTAGCAATCATTGTATCAGAGACTGGTTTGTTAAACCAATAGATAAGTACTCCTTTATGTAAGTAGAGTGACAGTTTAAGCACCTTATTGTGTACTGAAAGTAAAATTTATATTTTGCCATGTCCACTTGTCTATTAAGTGTTTGATATAAATGCCTGCCCCCACGGGAGTAGTTTATACATACATACCCCGACATACTTTAGTGTGTAGTCGCATATTTAAAAAAAAGCTGAATATATTAATTCTGCAAAGAAACTTTGCAATACACTCTTATAAAAGCGGCCCGTTAGTAGACTACTCGACGCATAAAAATAGGGGCCGCTAGTCTGACTTGGTTTCTGTATGCGCTCTTCTCATTTTATTCTTCATTTTCTGCATACTGGTTATCCGTTAGCCAATAGAAACAGGGTGAAGTTTTGGGAATTGGTTTTATACATTTTATCTGTACACAAACAAATATTTGTGTACATATTGATATAGTTGACCGTAATAGTAGTGAAAAAAAAAAGATTTTAGAAATGCTCTCAACATATTAGAAATAGGTTAAGAACGTCCTAAAATGTTTTTATTTTATACTTAATCTTACATCCATCTCCAATAGAGTTGTGTTGGTGTACGCTCGAGAAATATCGGGGCCTGATTTCGATCACCTCCCCTCCCTTTCCTCGCAACATATTAATACGTCACTGCTTAAATGAAAACGAACCATAAATGAAATTTTAATCTGATCACATTATGCATAAAGATATATTTTGTGGATAATGGCCAAGAATAAAATAGAACACAAAAAGGTAGATATCACTGTCATTATCATTATTCACTTTTATCTCATGATTCGGTGTATTTTTACCATTGTTTTATGCATAATATTGAACATACCTAAAGCGTATTTGTATTTTAATTCTAGTGGTATAATTGTCACATATATATATATATATATTTACAGTTCACATGTTTGAAAATCATTTTTTCTTCTCTTTCATTACAGTAACGATTGTAATTGATTAAGGAAGAAATCCCCTTTAATATTGATTGAAAATCAGAATATGTAGGGAAAGTCGCACCTCAAGATTATGAACCCAACGTGCTACTATACACATGTCTACAAAAGAACAATTTGGGCATATTTGTATACATGTAGAAATTAATAGCTACTTTCATGTCAAAGGTACTTTATTGATGTAAATCAAATCAATCATTAATATAATGAGTTAACCTATAACAGGTGGTAAGACTTTGCACATATGAGACTAGGAGAAAACGATATATATCCCTATATATATATATATATTAACATAGAGAGAGAGAGAGAGAGAGCGGGCTTCTTAAGCATAATACATGCATATGTTTTAACCCTTTACATATTTGCATATGTTCTGTAAAGTACTGATCTTGCATTAATCGCAATTGTCAACTGTAATTCGACAGGTACCACCCTTTTGAATCAATATAATAAATTGTTTTAAAACACACGCACACATTTGAAAGTATTTGTCTGATTTTGATGCGTTGTCGAAATAACATACGTAAATTCTTTAACGCCGTCTATGGTACTGTTTTGAAATATTATTTGTATCATCAGCACTATCTTTATTATCATTGTTATGTACTGCCTCTACTACGATTGCTTTTCTTGTTCTCTTTGTTTTCTTCCCCTTTTTTTGTTTTCTGTATCATATTATCATCATCATTAGTAGTTCCGGATTCATAATTCAAGATTAAATTTGTATTAAAATATATCTTCGCAGACTGATGGCTGAATTGTCATAATGTTTTACAACAAATAACATTCACTTATTCAGAATTACAATGAAAATAATAAAGACCAATAAATGCAAATATAGATAAAATATCAGCAAGTCTGAACCAATTCGATGTTTTCATTAATTTCATTAAGTTGAATAGAAATATGGTTTGTGCAAGTTACACATAGTACTAAAGATGACTAATAAAGGGTTGTGAGAATTCTTTTGGGAAGAGTGACATTTATGAGCAAAAAATGGATATTCGTTGAATCTTGATTTACATGTATTTTTAAGGAATTCTAGAAACAATACAAACTTACCTAACGAAAGTAAATATTAAAAACAAAATATGACGACATTATTATACAAAATGAATCGTTGACTAATGTCAAAGCGGATACTATGAACCTAAATTAACCTGGGTCAATACACGATTCATTATAAACCTATATACTGATACGAAAAGCATTACTAAGTGACCTTTCTTTATATCGCGAATTACACTCAGATTAAAGATATAGTTTTATAACAAAAAAGATAAATCAGGAGAATGTCGCTAAAAATAAATAGATGAAGAACACTCAAGGCATTGATATATTTCATTTGTGTAATTGAATATCTCACTGCAATTATCGTTTTTAGAGTGACATACATTGAAAGAATATCAATATCTTTGCATGAAAATAATTAGTAATGTATTTCCAATTCGAAATTAAGTTTTTATACAAAGAAGCTTCTAGTTGTAGTAGTAGTTGTATAATCACTAACATTATTATTGTTTTAGTTGCTGTTAAGTAATTTATTACAATCGAAGCAACCTGTTATGTCTGCTAAAAGAAATATGTTTAAAAAAATAATAAGTTACATGGATATTAACAATGTGACCCTACGTCAAATTAAGTGATGTCGGTGTAAATATTCTAGGCACTCATCCTGTTCATGGTGAGAGAAACGTTGTAATATGATATGAGAAAAAATGGATATGTCATTAATAGGTAGAATTAAAAGAAACGGAAAGTTAAATCATCGTTTATAAAATAATAAATAATAATACACTAAAGTGGAGGGGAGAAAGAAGGAAAGAAAGAAAGAAAGGAAGGAAGAAAGAAGAGAAAAAAAAAGAAAGATGTTAAGACGATACTTTCAATATAATTATATTGTCATATAACTAAATTGTTTCAGAAAATTTCGGATATAAGCTCTCCTGCATTGCTGCATAACATTTTGAGGATGTGGAAGACAGACAGTTGTCACTATTTCATTCTAGTTTCAGTGAATACAATTCATTTAAAATATAATAACTATGGTCATGCATTGGTTTCCTTGTTTCATATAGTGTTGAGGAACTTGATGTCTATTAGTGTGTGCGTGGGAGTGTGGATATGCCGTAGCAAGTCATAGCTAGAAGATGGGAGATAGATGTGAGACAGGGAAGCTCCCTCTCACTGTTAGGAGCTCCCATGAGTTGACCTTTGAGCGCGCACACGTGCGCGTGTGACAACTATAAAATAAACAAAATATTCATTATTTTCCTTAGTGAGGTCTATTGCAGAAGCGATGGTTCTAAAGGGGGTGTTGAGCCATCGAGCCACTCCGTCCTCAAAAATAAAAGCAATAAATCAATAAATAAATATAATAAATAGAAGAGAAAAATATTGACGTCAAATATATTTAAAGGCCAGGTTCATTGATTTTGAAATCGACTGAATTTGGTATCATTGTAATCAGAACATTACACTGAGTAAAACTATCACATTTGTGTAACTTGTAAATTTGTGCGAAAATTATAAAAGTTGATTAAACTTGACGAAATATCACCCCACTCGAGACCCCGAAAACATCGTAAGTCAGCTGATTTTTGAGTGACGTAGCACAATGAACAATTAATACAATGGGCCGCTCAGCTGATCGGTGCGCGATGCAGTTTGCGTGCAATTCACATGTATTGCATTGACTCTTGAGGACCGTACCCATTCTTACCCAACGTTGTTTACCTTCATCAAAGTCACCCTGAAAATATCGATATGGACGAAAACATACTTGATTTGAGTTTTGAGGAGATAGAAGAAGGAAGTACCTCGGACAGCGACAACGACAATGGAGATTTGGGAGATCTAGACCTAGAAGAAGATCTGGAAGATTTTGCCGAAGTCGATGGACAAGCACAAGCTGTCGGGGCAGCCGCAGTCGCTGCGTATCTACATGAGCCCGCATATCACAGCCAGAACCGGACTGATCTAAGTCTTCTCTCGACTTCCACTTTCCCCATTTATCTATCAAAAATCTAAACTAATCGGCCTAATCAGACATTTTCGTAATGAATATTTGGACAATTATATGTAAACTTGTCGCATATTTTGCCCCAGAAGAGTCGTTAGTTCAGCATGCAAAATGTCCTAGGCACTCCCAGATCCGACACATACACGCTGAGCTGCCCTCAGAATATGTGATTATTTTCCCGATTTTTATGGTCAAATGTGACGGTAAATAACATAAAAATCGAATACACATTTGTAGAAAGTATTATTTATTCAGTGTATCTCATTCAAAGTGCCTAAAATAAAGGAAATATCACAACTGGCGGTAAATATACAAACAACGTTAACCCATATCTAAAAATTGCAATGGGTATCCAACATTGTCCCGAATGTGTGATTGTAGGTTGTTCATAATGTGACGTCATTTTATCGCATGTAAATAACGCCGTCATTTCACTTTGTGAGTGGGTTTTGGAAAGGGTATCAAAATTGCAATTAATTTATTCCTCACAATAGTGAGGGCTTTAAAAGTACTTTAGTCATTTTGTTAATGTTCTCAGCAATCTGTAGAGGTGTGATTTGCCTTTTTTCCAAATTTTAATGAACCTGGCCTTTAAGCGCTGTACATGTTGAGAATGTGAGAATGAATGCAATAACCCCAAGCTCCGCTCAACTTCATCGAGGCTTTGATGCCATCGTAAAACAATGGAACGTCTCTCCAAATTGTTGAATTTAAACAAATTATGTCTAAGTGCTAAACAAATGTGAAGTCATGCTTATTGGATCACAATCCAAGGTAACAGACGAAACACTTAATGAACATATCAATAACGTAAACATCAAACAGATAGACCATTACACATATTTAGGGATGTTATTGATCAGTGTCTAGATTGGGATGAGCATATCAATTTTTGAGAAAAAGATGTCGTAAAAATGCTGTACCTCCTCAAAAGCATAAGGAACTATATATCTAAGAAGATTGCACCTTTATTATATAAAACATTACAACAAAGTAACTAGATTATTGCGACGTAGTTTCGAGAAATACAAAGAAAGGTTCTATACCAAAAAAGGGCCAGGTACTTCAAAAAAGAGCCCTTCAAACTGTATCACAAGTTGATGCAATATATTCCTCATTTCTTCTGAACCAGCAGTTGAAAAATGATCCCTTAAAAATAAGAAGAAAGAAACAAACTCTTTGTATGATTTGTACAATCGCAAATCGTAGTTGCCCTAATTACTTGACAGACATATTTGAATTTAAACGGTCAAACAATAAGAAACTCATGTAATAATTTTTGATTGCCAAAATTAAGATCATGTTTTCAGAAAAAGAGTACCATTTTTGTTAATGCTAAACGTTTGTACTCGATCTCGCCAGAACTCAAAGGTGCATCATTATATGTGATTTTCAAACGTAATCTAAACTAGAAATGTAATTCGTCATGAGGACGAATTAGGTGGTCTGTTATGTAATCTGAATAACTGATCTTGTAGAAAATTGTCTTAGCTACAACATATCAAAATTTGGAAGAAAATCGATCCATATTTACAGAGATACAATCAATTTTCCATAAATATGCTGACGTCATAATATGCAAATTCGTATTTTGAGTTCCAAGGCCAAAGGGCAAAGGGCAGAGCTATAGAAAATTAAGGAACATTACAAGACATAATAGAAGGAGAACGAGAACCAGAGCAGGCGGGAGAGGTAGAGGGTGAGAGAGAAGAAAAGAGAAGGGCAGAGGCAGAGGGAGACAGAGCAAGAGAATAAGAGGGAGGCAAGGCAAGAGGTCGAGGTAGAGGGAGGCAGAGATAGGGAGAGAGTGAAAGAGTAGAGAGAGAGAGATGCAAAGACAGAGCAAGAGAAGGATAGGGGGCAGAACAAGAGAGGGGAAGGGAAACAGAGCAAGAGAGAGAGAGAGAGAGAGAAGAGAAAGAGATGCAATGGAGAACGATGCATTTAATATTTCCAGCATAAATAGAATTGAATATTTACTATATTATAGAGAAAGAGAGAAGTTATAGACATGTAAACAATTCTATGTCCATGGGAGAGACGTAAACATTGCATATACCTGGGCTGAATAACTGGAAAGTATAAACGTCTGGGAAGGAGACTAACATCATAAAAAAGGGATGATTTGATATATTCCAACAGATTTAGGAGATTAACCCTATAGGTTTGATACACGACAAGGAATCAGATTTCCCATAGGGTTGTACTCAAACGATTGACATTCTTCTCCCATAGATATAACACGCAAAATTAGGCATTTTATTACATTGTTTGTGATTGTATATGATAATATGTTATAATAGTCGAAGAAGATCATAAAATCAAATTTAAAACGACGGCAAAAAAAAAAAAAAAAATGACCCACCAGGAATCGAACTTGGGTCGCCGGAATGGGAGGCAAGTGCTATGACCACTATACCAAAATAATCCACATAGACATTACACGTGAACGGAAAATGGAATTCTCAAATCCCACTTTGCAAGTGAAATATGAGCATGATCCCGGCATCTGATCGAAAAATAAAGGGCACACTTGTGATAGCTTATTGTCTCAGCTACAACATACTCGAAGCTCAGCGAAAACAAAACTAAAACGACGGAGATATTGCTCGCGAAAGACGGAATGTAGAATCCAGTTTTGAGAAAAGTCATGTCCCATAGAGAATACACGCAAAATGTGAAAAATTGACATGCCTCCTTTAATCGCAAAAATACGCCATGATGCCTTTGTCAAAATGAAAATTCGTGATGACTGCATTTGTAGAGAATTGTCTCAGCTAGAACATATCAAAATTTGGAAGAAAATCGACAACCTATTACTGCAATATTGTCAAATGAATACAAAAATTATGATGTCATATTTTCAAAATCAAATTTTCGAGTTCATATGCAAATATGACGACGTCAGAACATACGATTGGACAAAATTATACATGAAATCATATAAAATTTCATGGGCTTCCAGAAAATGTTAAAAATTTGGGGGTATTTAGGCATTCTGACGAGCTATGGCGGATTTTATATAGACATGTTTTTACCACTTTTTACATTATATTGCCCATTGACGCGCGCACGAATTTTAAAGTTTGACGCACGCGTGTGGCATTATGGAAGGTCGAGAATGACTGGAAATAGTTGGAAATTGTCAAAAATAGTGTCAGGAATACAAACCATGCGAAAAAACGGCGTTTTTACGATGTGTACGCGCTGCGAGCGCGCATGACGCGCGCGCGGACGCGCACGGACGGAAATTTTGAAATGCTTAAAATGACCTGATTCGTACTCTCGTTTAATAGTTAAGTGATTTTGAGCATTTTAATTTTGACGCGCGCGTACGCGCGTCCTGACCTTTATACGACCTTTGACGACATGAACTTTTGACCCTTGACCTGAAGTATATGTGATATGAATATGAATGACCTTTGATTACGCATCATGAAGATATGATTGATCATGTGATTTCACAAAATGGCGCCTGGATGACGTCACGATGACCTGATGACCTTGAAAATGTTCCTGTCACGTATTATGACAATGACCCATGACTGTGCCAAAATTGAAAGAAATTGACTGTACCGATCTTGAGTTATCGTCGGAACAAAAAAGGGGGAGAAATAAATAAAAACTAGAAATGTAATTCGTCATGAGGACGAATTAGGTGGTCTGTTATGTAATCTGAATAACTGATCTTGTAGAAAATTGTCTTAGCTACAACATATCAAAATTTGGAAGAAAATCGATCCATATTTACAGAGATACAATCAATTTTCCATAAATATGCTGACGTCATAATATGCAAATTCGTATTTTGAGTTCCAAGGCCAAAGGGCAAAGGGCAGAGCTGTAGAAAATTAAGGAACATTACAAGACATAATAGAAGGAGAACGAGAACCAGAGCAGGCGGGAGAGGTAGAGGGTGAGAGAGAAGAAAAAGAGAAGGGCAGAGGCAGAGGGAGACAGAGCAAGAGAATAAGAGGGAGGCAAGGCAAGAGGTCGAGGTAGAGGGAGGCAGAGAGAGAGGGAGAGGGTAAAAGAGTAGAGAGAGATATATATGCAGAGACAGAGCAAGAGAAGGAGAGGGGCAAAATAAGAGAGGAGAAGGGAAACAGAGCAAGAGAGAGGAGAAAGAGAGAGATGCAATGGAGAACGATGCATTCAATATATCCAGCATAAATAGAATTTAATATAGAGAAAGAGAGAAGTATAGACAAGTAAACAATTCTATGTCCACGGGAGAGACGTAAACATGCATATACCTTGGGCTGAATAACTGGAAAAAGTAAAAACGTCTGGGAAGGAGACTAGCAAGGTGATTTGATATTGTAGCAGAGTTGGGAGATACACCCTATATTAGGTTTAATACCAGATTTCCCATAGGGTTGTACTCAAACGATTGACATTCTTCTCCCATAGATATAACACGCAAAATTAGGCATTTTATTACATTGTTTGTGATTGTATATGATAATATGTTATAATAGTCGAAGAAGATCATAAAATCAAATTTAAAACGACGGCAAAAAAAAAAAAAAAATGACCCACCAGGAATCGAACTTGGGTCGCCGGAATGGGAGGCAAGTGCTATGACCACTATACCAAAATAATCCACATAGACATTACACGTGAACGGAAAATGGAATTCTCAAATCCCACTTTGCAAGTGAAATATGAGCATGATCCCGGCATCTGATCGAAAAATAAAGGGCACACTTGTGATAGCTTATTGTCTCAGCTACAACATACTCAAAGCTCAGCAAAAACAAAACTAAAACGACGGAGATATTGCTCGCGAAAGACGGAATGTAGAATCCAGTTTTGAGAAAAGTCATGTCCCATAGAGAATACACGCAAAATGTGAAAAATTGACATGCCTCCTTTAATCGCAAAAATACGCCATGATGCCTTTGTCAAAATGAAAAATCGTGATGACTGCATTTGTAGAGAATTGTCTCAGCTAGAACATATCAAAATTTGGAAGAAAATCGATCAATATTTACAGAGATACAATCAATTTTCCAAAAATATGCTGACGTCATAATATGCAAATTGAAATTTTGAGTTCGGAGGCCATTATGATGACGTCATGAGTTAATTGAGGGTCAAATGAGACATGAAATCATATCTCCGACTCATAATCTATCCAAATATGAAAAAAATTGGGAGTTCCCATCCATTCTGAAGAGTTACAATGAATTTTGTATAGGCATGTTTTTGCCCATATATGCTATGTATTACAAGAGCTCGCGCGCACGGACATTTATATTGAATGGACGCTCATCTTGTTATTAATGGTCAATAAGAGATAAACATGGTATCAAATTGTTTGAAAAAATATGGGAAATATCATGAAAGAAAAAAATGGCGATTTTATGTTGTGTAATGGTGTTACGCGCGAAAACGCGCGCGCATGTGCGTGTGCGTTTTTGCGAAATGCTTAAAATGGCCTGAAACGTATCCAAAATGAATTTGAGACGATTTGGAGCATTTTGAAATTTTGCGCGCGCTAACGCGCGGACGTGCATGCGCGCGCGTTTTTGACCTGAAATTGACCGGACGGATATTGACCTTGATCATGATAAATATGAATGAGAAATGACTTTCCGTTATGAAGATATGATCATGAGTTGAAAGTACAAAAAAA
Organism: Mesocentrotus franciscanus; assembly: GCA_037976565.1. Lineage (NCBI taxonomy): Eukaryota > Metazoa > Echinodermata > Echinoidea > Camarodonta > Strongylocentrotidae > Mesocentrotus > Mesocentrotus franciscanus. The sequence goes on from CP137667.1 coordinate 21,399,500, forward strand.
CACAAAATGGCGCCTGGATGACGTCATGAAGACCTGATGACCTTGAAAATGTTCCTGTCACGTCTCATGACAATGACCCATGACTGTGCCAAAATTGAAAGAAATTGACAAAACCGATCTTGAGTTATCGTAGGAACAAAAAAGGGGGGAGAAATAAATAAAAATAAATAAATAAAGAAGAAAGAAAATTCTGACGAAATTAATAGGTGATCTGTCGATACCGACAGACCACCTAATAAATAAACTAGAAATGTAATTCGTCATGAAGACGAATTAGGTGGTCTGTTATGTAATCTGAATAACTGATCTTGTAGAAAATTGTCTTAGCTACAACATATCAAAATTTGGAAGAAAATCGATCCATATTTACAGAGATACAATCAATTTTCCATAAATATGCTGACGTCATAATATGCAAATTCGTATTTTGAGTTGCAAGGGCAAAGGGCAGAGCTATAGAAAATTAAGGAACATTACAAGACATAATAGAAGGAGAACGAGAACCAGAGGCGGGAGAGGTAGAGGATGAGAGAGAAGAAAAGAGAAGGGCAGAGGCAGAGGGAGACAGAGCAAGAGAATAAGAGGGAGGCAAGGCAAGAGGTCGAGGTAGAGGGAGGCAGAGAGAGAGGGAGAGGGTAAAAGAGTAGAGAGAGATATATATATGCAGAGACAGAGCAAGAGAAGGAGAGGGGCAAAATAAGAGAGGAGAAGGGAAACAGAGCAAGAGAGAGGAGAAAGAGAGAGATGCAATGGAGAACGATGCATTCAATATATCCAGCATAAATAGAATTTAATATAGAGAAAGAGAGAAGTATAGACAAGTAAACAATTCTATGTCCACGGGAGAGACGTAAACATGCATATACCTTGGGCTGAATAACTGGAAAAGTAAAAACGTCTGGGAAGGAGACTAGCAAGGTGATTTGATATTGTAGCAGAGTTGGGAGATAAACCCTATATTAGGTTTAATACCAGATTTCCCATAGGGTTGTACTCAAACGATTGACATTCTTCTCCCATAGATATAACACGCAAAATTAGGCATTTTATTACATTGTTTGTGATTGTATATGATAATATGTTATAATAGTCGAAGAAGATCATAAAATCAAATTTAAAACGACGGCAAAAAAAAAAAAAAAAATGACCCACCAGGAATCGAACTTGGGTCGCCGGAATGGGAGGCAAGTGCTATGACCACTATACCAAAATAATCCACATAGACATTACACGTGAACGGAAAATGGAATTCTCAAATCCCACTTTGCAAGTGAAATATGAGCATGATCCCGGCATCTGATCGAAAAATAAAGGGCACACTTGTGATAGCTTATTGTCTCAGCTACAACATACTCGAAGCTCAGCGAAAACAAAACTAAAACGACGGAGATATTGCTCGCGAAAGACGGGAATGTAGAATCCAGTTTTGACAAAAGATCATGTCCCATAGAGAATACACGCAAAATGTGAAAAATTGACATGCCTCCTTTAATCGCAAAAATACGCCATGATGCCTTTGTCAAAATGAAAATCGTGTTGACTGCATTTGTAGAGAATTGTCTCAGCTACAACATATCAAAATTTGGAAGAAAATCGACAACCGATTACTGCATTATTATCAAATGAATACAAAAATTATGATGTCATATTTCAAAATCAAATTTTCGAGTTCATATGCAAATATGACGACGTCAGAACATACGATTGGACAAAATTATACATGAAATCACATAAAAATTTCATGGGCTTCCAGAAAATGTTAAAAATTTGGGGGTATTTAGGCATTCTGACGAGCTATGGCGGATTTTATATAGACATGTTTTTACCACTTTTACATTATATTGCCCATTGACGCGCGCACGAATTTTAAAGTTTGACGCACGCGTGTGGCATTATGGAAGGTCGAGAATGACTGGAAATAGTTGGAAATTGTCAAAAATAGTGTCAGAAATAAAAACCATGCGAAAAACGGCGTTTTTACGATGTGACCGCGCTGCGCGCGCGCATAACGCGCGCGCGGACGCGCACGGACGGAAATTTTTGAAATGCTTAAAATGACCTGATTCGTACTCTCAATTAATAGTTAAGTGATTTTGAGCTTTTAAAATTTTGACGCGCGCGTACGCGTGCGTCATGACCTTTATGTGACCTTTGATGACATGACCTGTTGACCCTTGACCTGAAGTATATGTGATATGAATATGAATGACCTTTGATGACGCATCATGAAGATATGATTGATCATGTGATTTCACAAAATGGCGCCTGGATGACGTCACGATGACCTGATGACCTTGAAAATGTTCCTGTCACGTCTCATGACAATGACCCATGACTGTGCCAAAATTGAAAGAAATTGACTGTACCGATCTTGAGTTATCGTCGGAACAAAAAGTGGAGGAAATAAAAATAAATAATAATAATAATAAAAAAGACTAGAAATTAATTCGTCATTGAGGACGAATTAGGTGGTCTGTTATGTAATCTGAATAACTGATCTTGTAGAAAATTGTCTTAGCTACAACATATCAAAATTTGGAAGAAAATCGATCCATATTTACAGAGATACAATCAATTTTCCATAAATATGCTGACGTCATAATATGCAAATTCGTATTTTGAGTTCCAAGGGCAAAGGGCAGAGCTATAGAAAATTAAGGAACATTACAAGACATAATAGAAGGAGAACGAGAACCAGAGGCGGGAGAGGTAGAGGGTGAGAGAGAAGAAAAAGAGAAGGGCAGAGGCAGAGGGAGACAGAGCAAGAGAATTAGAGGGAGGCAAGGCAAGAGGTCGAGGTAGAGGGAGGCAGAGAGAGAGGGAGAGGGTAAAAGAGTAGAGAGAGATATATATGCAGAGACAGAGCAAGAGAAGGAGAGGGGCAAAATAAGAGAGGAGAAGGGAAACATGCAGAGCAAGAGAGAGGAGAAAGAGAGAGATGCAATGGAGAACGATGCATTCAATATATCCAGCATAAATAGAATTTAATATAGAGAAAGAGAGAAGTATAGACAAGTAAACAATTCTATGTCCACGGGAGAGACGTAAACATGCATATACCTGGGCTGAATAACTGGAAAAAGTAAAAACGTCTGGGAAGGAGACTAGCAAGGTGATTTGATATTGTAGCAGAGTTGGGAGATAAACCCTATATTAGGTTTAATACACGACAAGGAATCAGATTTCCCATAGGGTTGTACTCAAACGATTGACATTCCTCTCCCATAGCTATATGTCAGATTTAAATACTGAAAATTATTATGGTCTGACGATAAATTAGGTTCTGATGAAATGAGTATGTATCACAAGAAAATCAAGCAATTTCAAGAGTAAGAATATAGGGTACAAACAGTTTATTTAAGAGCCATCGGCTCAATATAATTAAACATGCAAATAGTTGACAAAAATAAAATGTTTCAGAATCACTGCGAACTTAGATAGGAGTATATCCTATCACTGTTTATGTCGTCTTATCGGTACTCAATTATATCACAATATAATTCTCCATATTTCCAAAGGGAAATAGATCACCTGATGACCAGGTCATCCTTCGAGGTATAACATACAGTTAATCACCCACCGTCTCTCAAACCTAGACAAATAACTGTCAATATCATCCTTTCCTTCTTGGAAGACTGGAAGAGGAGGAATACTGGGCCTACTACGTGGGTGCCCCGACTGTGAACTAGGTCCCGTCCCATTAGTTTTCCTTAGTTCCTCTAGTCTAATCTGTTGAGCTATTATTTCAGTCTCAGCACTCCTTGCTGCCGCTCGTTCATCTCTAGCTTCACGCACACACTCATCAACATACGTTCTCAATTCCTTCCCTCCAAATTAAACTCTTTCCCTTGTGTAATAAACTTATCTCTCTCATACTGCAGGCCACACCAAGGTAAATTTACAAACCTGCCAAATGCAGACAATTTATGCAGCGCAAACGTCACCACGCCCTCAGCTCTGGCACAGGCACGTAGAGAAGCCTCCTGCCCGACCTGCACTTGCACCACCGTCCGAACAGTCTTGAACCTAATTTATCGTCAGACCATAATAATTTTCAGTATTTAAATCTGACACTATAACACGCACAATTAGGCATTTTAACTCATTGTTTGTGATTGTATATGATAATATGTTATAATAGTCGAAGAAGATCATAAAATCAAATTTAAAACGACGGCAAAAAAAAAAAAAAAAATCACCCACCAGGACTCGAACGTGGGTCGCCGGAATGGGAGGCAAGTGCTATGACCACTATACCAAAATAATCCACATAGACATTACACGTGAACGGAAAATGGAATTCTCAAATCCCACTTTGCAAGTGAAATATGAGCATGATCCCGGCATCTGATCGAAAAATAAAGGGCACACTTGTGATAGCTTATTGTCTCAGCTACAACATACTCGAAGCTCAGCGAAAACAAAACTAAAACGACGGAGATATTGCTCGCGAAAGACGGGAATGTAGAATCCAGTTTTGACAAAAAGTCATGTCCCATAGAGAATACACGCAAAATGTGAAAAATTGACATGCCTCCTTTAATCGCAAAATACGCCATGATGCTTTTGTCAAAATGAAAATCGTGATGACTGCATTGTAGAGAATTGTCTCAGCTACAACATATCAAAATTTGGAAGAAAATCGACAACCGATTACTGCAATATTATCAAATGAATACAAAAATTATGATGTCATATTTTCAAAATCAAATTTTCGAGTTCATATGCAAATATGACGACGTCAGAACATACGATTGGACAAAATTATACATGAAATCACATAAACATTTCATGGGCTTCCAGAAAATGTTAAAAATTTGGGGTATTTAGGCATTCTGACGAGCTATGGCGGATTTTATATAGACATGTTTTTACCACTTTTTACATTATATTGCCCATTGACGCGCGCACGAATTTTAAAGTTTGACGCACGCGTGTGGCATTATGGAAGGTCGAGAATGACTGGAAATAGTTTGAAATTGTCAAAAATAGTGTCAGAAATAAAAACCATGCGAAAACGGCGTTTTTACGATGTGTACAGCTGCGCGCGCGATAACGCGCGCGCGGACGCGCACGGACGGAAATTTTGAAATGCTTAAAATGACCTGATTCGTACTCTCGTTTAATAGTTAAGTGATTTTGAGCATTTTAAAATTTTGACGCGTACGCGCGCGTCATGACCTTTATGTGACCTTTGACGACATGACCTGTTGACCCTTGACCTGAAGTATATGTGATATGAATATGAATGACCTTTGATGACGCATCATGAAGATATGATTGATCATGTGATTTCACAAAATGGCGCCTGGATGACGTCACGATGACCTGATGACCTTGAAAATGTTATTGTCACGTCTTATGACAATGACCCATGACTGTGCCAAAATTGAAAGAAATTGACTGTACCGATCTTGAGTTATCGTCGGAACAAAAAAGTGGAGGAAATAAATAAAAACTAGACATTTAATTCGTCATGGAGACGAATTAGGTGGTCTGTCTTCAATTTTATGATCAGTGAAAGGTCATAAAGAAAAAAAAGTGAAGAAATTTTTTGAGACGCCCGGACTCGAACCAGGGATCTCGAGGTCGGAAATCAAGTGTGTTACCGATATATCAAAACATTTCCCATAGCGTTTACATGTGAACGGAAATGGAATTCTCAAATCCCACTTTGCAAGTGAAATATGAGCATGATCCCAATATCTGATCGAAAATAAAGGGCACACTTGTGATAGCTTATTGTCTCAGCTACAACATACTCAAAGCTCAGCGAAAACGAAACTAAAACGACGGAGATATTGCTCGCGAAAGACGGGAATGTAGAATCCAGTTTTGACAAAAAGTCATGTCCCATAGAGAATACACGCAAAATGTGAAAAATTGACATGCCTCCTTTAATCGCAAAAATACGCCATGATGCTTTTGTCAAAATGAAAAATCGTGGTGACTGCATTGGTAGAAAATTGTCTCATCTACAACATATCAAAATTTGGAAGAAAATCGACAACCTATTACTGCAATATTGTCAAATGAATAACAAATTTTGATGTCATATTTTCAAAATCAAATTTTCGAGTTCATATGCAAATATGACGACGTCAGAACATACGATTGGACGAAATTATACATGAAATCACATAAACATTTCATGGGCTTCCAGAAAATGTTAAAAATTTGGGGTATTTAGGCATTCTGACGAGCTATGGCGGATTTTATATAGACATGTTTTTACCACTTTTTACATTATATTGCCCATTGACGCGCACGAATTTTAAAGTTTGACGCACGCGTGTGGCATTATGGAAGGTCAAGAATGACTGGAAATAGTTGGAAATTGTCAAAAATAGTGTCAGGAATAAAAACCATGCGAAAAAACGGCGTTTTTACGATGTGTACGCGCTGCGCGCGCATAACGCGCGCACGGACGCGCACGGACGGAAATTTTTGAAATGCTTAAAATGACCTGATTCGTACTCTCGTTTAATAGTTAAGTGATTTTGAGCATTTTAAATTTTGACGCGCGCGTACGCGTCATGACCTTTATGTGACCTTTGAAACATGACCTGTTGACCCTTGACCTGAAGTATATGTGATATGAATATGAATGACCTTTGGTGACGCATCATGAAGATATGATTGATCATGTGATTTCACAAAATGGCGCCTGGATGACGTCACGATGACCTGATGACCTTGAAAATGTCATTGTCACGTTTTATGACAATGACCCATGACTGTGCCAAAATTGAAAGAAATTGACTGTCCGATCTCGTGTTATCGTCGGAACAAAAAATTGGAGGAAATAAATAAAAATAAATAAATAAATAATAATAATAAAAAAGAAAATTCTGACGAAATTAATAGGTGATCTGTCGATTACGACAGACCACCTAATAAAGAATAAAGAATAATAAACTAGAAATGTAATTCGTCATGAGGACGAATTAGGTGGTCTGTTATGTAATCTGAATAATTGATCTTGTAGAAAATTGACTTAGCTACAACATAGCAAAATTTGGAAGAAAATCGATCCATATTTACAGATACAATCAATTTTCCATAAATATGCTGACGTCATAATATGCAAATTCGTATTTTGAGTTCCAAGGCCAAAGGGCAAAGGGCAGAGCTATAGAAAATTAAGGAACATTACAAGACATAATAGAAGGAGAACGAGAACCAGAGGCGGGAGAGGTAGAGGGTGAGAGAGAAGAAAAGAGAAGGGCAGAGGCAGAGGGAGACAGAGCAAGAGAATAAGAGGGAGGCAAGGCAAGAGGTCGAGGTAGAGGGAGGCAGAGAGAGAGGGAGGGTAAAAGAGTAGAGAGAGATATATATGCAGAGACAGAGCAAGAGAAGGAGAGGGGCAAAATAAGAGAGGAGAAGGGAAACAGAGCAAGAGAGAGGAGAAAGAGAGAGAGATGCAATGGAGAACGATGCATTCAATATCCAGCATAAATAGAATTTAATATAGAGAAAGAGAGAAGTATAGACAAGTAAACAATTCTATGTCCACGGGAGAGACGTAAACATGCATATACCTGGGCTGAATAACTGGAAAAAGTAAAAACGTCTGGGAAGGAGACTAGCAAGGTGATTTGATATTGTAGCAGAGTTGGGAGATAAACCCTATATTAGGTTTAATACACGACAAGGAATCAGATTTCCCATAGGGTTGTACTCAAACGATTGACATTCCTCTCCCATAGCTATATGTCAGATTTAAATACTGAAAATTATTATGGTCTGACGATAAATTAGGTTCTGATGAAATGAGTATGTATCACAAGAAAATCAAGCAATTTCAAGAGTAAGAATATAGGGTACAAACAGTTTATTTAAGAGCCATCGGCTCAATATAATTAAACATGCAAATAGTTGACAAAAATAAAATGTTTCAGAATCACTGCGAACTTAGATAGGAGTATATCCTATCACTGTTTATGTCGTCTTATCGGTACTCAATTATATCACAATATAATTCTCCATATTTCCAAAGGGAAATAGATCACCTGATGACCAGGTCATCCTTCGAGGTATAACATACAGTTAATCACCCACCGTCTCTCAAACCTAGACAAATAACTGTCAATATCATCCTTTCCTTCTTGGAAGACTGGAAGAGGAGGAATACTGGGCCTACTACGTGGGTGCCCCGACTGTGAACTAGGTCCCGTCCCATTAGTTTTCCTTAGTTCCTCTAGTCTAATCTGTTGAGCTATTATTTCAGTCTCAGCACTCCTTGCTGCCGCTCGTTCATCTCTAGCTTCACGCACACACTCATCAACATACGTTCTCAATTCCTTCCTCCAAATTAAACTCTTTCCCTTGTGTAATAAACTTATCTCTCTCCATACTGCAGGCCACACCAAGGTAAATTTACAAACCTGCCAAATGCAGACAATTTATGCAGCGCAAACGTCACCACGCCCTCAGCTCTGGCACAGGCACGTAGAGAAGCCTCCCTGCCCCGACCTGCACTTGCACCACCGTCCGAACAGTCTTGAACCTAATTTATCGTCAGACCATAATAATTTTCAGTATTTAAATCTGACACTATAACACGCACAATTAGGCATTTTAACTCATTGTTTGTGATTGTATATGATAATATGTTATAATAGTCGAAGAAGATCATAAAATCAAATTTAAAACGACGGCAAAAAAAAAAAAAATGACCCACCAGGAATCGAACGTGGGTCGCCGGAATGGGAGGCAAGTGCTATGACCACTATACCAAAATAATCCACATAGACATTACACGTGAACGGAAAATGGAATTCTCAAATCCCACTTTGCAAGTGAAATATGAGCATGATCCCGGCATCTGATCGAAAAATAAAGGGCACACTTGTGATAGCTTATTGTCTCAGCTACAACATACTCGAAGCTCAGCGAAAACAAAACTAAAACGACGGAGATATTGCTCGCGAAAGACGGAATGTAGAATCCAGTTTTGACAAAAAGTCATGTCCCATAGAGAATACACGCAAAATGTGAAAAATTGACATGCCTCCTTTAATCGCAAAAATACGCCATGATGCTTTGTCAAAATGAAAATCGTGATGACTGCATTTGTAGAGAATTGTCTCAGCTACAACATATCAAAATTTGGAAGAAAATCGACAACCGATTACTGCAATATTATCAAATGAATACAAAAATTATGATGTCATATTTTCAAAATCAAATTTTCGAGTTCATATGCAAATATGACGACGTCAGAACATACGATTGGACAAAATTATACATGAAATCACATAAACATTTCATGGGCTTCCAGAAAATGTTAAAAATTTGGGGTATTTAGGCATTCTGACGAGCTATGGCGGATTTTATATAGACATGTTTTTACCACTTTTTACATTATATTGCCCATTGACGCGCGCACGAATTTTAAAGTTTGACGCACGCGTGTGGCATTATGGAAGGTCGAGAATGACTGGAAATAGTTGGAAATTGTCAAAAATAGTGTCAGAAATAAAAACCATGCGAAAAAACGGCGTTTTTACGATGTGTACGCGCTGCGCGCGCGGATAACGCGCGCGCGGACGCGCACGGACGGAAATTTTTGAAATGCTTAAAATGACCTGATTCGTACTCTCGTTTAATAGTTAAGTGATTTTGAGCATTTTAAAATTTTGACGAGCGCGTACGCGCGTCATGACCTTTATGTGACCTTTGACGACATGACCTGTTGACCCTTGACCTGAAGTATATGTGATATGAATATGAATGACCTTTGATGACGCATCATGAAGATATGATTGATCATGTGATTTCACAAAATGGCGCCTGGATGACGTCACGATGACCTGATGACCTTGAAAATGTTATTGTCACGTCTTATGACAATGACCCATGACTGTGCCAAAATTGAAAGAAATTGACTGTACTGATCTTGAATTATCGTCGGAACAAAAAAGTGGAGGAAATAAATAAAAACTAGACATTTAATTCGTCATGGAGACGAATTAGGTGGTCTGTCTTCAATTTTTATGATCAGTGAAAGGTCATAAAGAAAAAAAAGTGAAGAAATTTTTTTGAGACGCCCGGACTCGAACCAGGGATCTCGAGGTCGGAAATCAAGTGTGTTACCGATATATCAAAACATTTCCCATACCGTTTACATGTGAACGGGAAATGGAATTCTCAAATCCCACTTTGCAAGTGAAATATGAGCATGATCCCGATATCTGATCGAAAAATAAAGGGCACACTTGTGATAGCTTATTGTCTCAGCTACAACATACTCAAAGCTCAGCGAAAACGAAACTAAAACGACGGAGATATTGCTCGCGAAAGACGGGAATGTAGAATCCAGTTTTGACAAAAAGTCATGTCCCATAGAGAATACACGCAAAATGTGAAAAATTGACATGCCTCCTTTAATCGCAAAAATACGCCATGATGCTTTTGTCAAAATGAAAATCGTGGTGACTGCATTGGTAGAAAATTGTCTCATCTACAACATATCAAAATTTGGAAGAAAATCGACAACCTATTACTGCAATATTGTCAAATGAATAACAAATTTTGATGTCATATTTTCAAAATCAAATTTTCGAGTTCATATGCAAATATGACGACGTCAGAACATACGATTGGACAAAATTATACATGAAATCACATAAACATTTCATGGGCTTCCAGAAAATGTTAAAAATTTGGGGTATTTAGGCATTCTGACGAGCTATGGCGGATTTTATATAGACATGTTTTTACCACTTTTTACATTATATTGCCCATTGACGCGCGCACGAATTTTAAAGTTTGACGCACGCGTGTGGCATTATGGAAGGTCAAGAATGACTGGAAATAGTTGGAAATTGTCAAAAATAGTGTCAGGAATAAAAACCATGCGAAAAACGGCGTTTTTACGATGTGTACGCGCTGCGCGCGCATAACGCGCGCGGACGCGCACGGACGGAAATTTTGAAATGCTTAAAATGACCTGATTCGTACTCTCGTTTAATAGTTAAGTGATTTTGAGCATTTTAAAATTTTGACGCGCGTACGCGCGCGTCATGACCTTTATGTGACCTTTGACGACATGACCTGTTGACCCTTGACCTGAAGTATATGTGATATGAATATGAATGACCTTTGATGACGCATCATGAAGATATGATTGATCATGTGATTTCACAAAATGGCGCCTGGATGACGTCACGATGACCTGATGACCTTGAAAATGTTATTGTCACGTTTTATGACAATGACCCATGACTGTGCCAAAATTGAAAGAAATTGACTGTCCGATCTTGAGTTATCGTCGGAACAAAAAATTGGAGGAAATAAATAAAAATAAATAAATAAATAATAATAATAAAAAAGAAAATTCTGACGAAATTAATAGGTGATCTGTCGATTACGACAGACCACCTAATAAACTAGAAATGTAATTCGTCATGAGGACGAATTAGGTGGTCTGTTATGTAATCTGAATAACTGATCTTGTAGAAAATTGTCTTAGCTACAACATATCAAAATTTGGAAGAAAATCGATCCATATTTACAGAGATACAATCAATTTTCCATAAATATGCTGACGTCATAATATGCAAATTCGTATTTTGAGTTCCAAGGCCAAAGGGCAAAGGGCAGAGCTATAGAAAATTAAGGAACATTACAAGACATAATAGAAGGAGAACGAGAACCAGAGGCGGGAGAGGTAGAGGGTGAGAGAGAAGAAAAGAGAAGGGCAGAGGCAGAGGGAGACAGAGCAAGAGAATAAGAGGGAGGCAAGGCAAGAGGTCGAGGTAGAGGGAGGCAGAGAGAGGGAGAGGGTAAAGAGTAGAGAGAGATATATATGCAGAGACAGAGCAAGAGAAGGAGAGGGGCAAAATAAGAGAGAGAAGGGAAACAGAGCAAGAGAGAGGAGAAGAGAGAGAGATGCAATGGAGAACGATGCATTCAATATATCCAGCATAAATAGAATTTAATATAGAGAAAGAGAGAAGTATAGACAAGTAAACAATTCTATGTCCACGGGAGAGACGTAAACATGCATATACCTGGGCTGAATAACTGGAAAAGTAAAAACGTCTGGGAAGGAGACTAGCAAGGTGATTTGATATTGTAGCAGAGTTGGGAGATAAAACCTATATTAGGTTTAATACACGACAAGGAATCAGATTTCCCATAGGGTTGCACTGAAACGATTGACATTCTTCTCCCATAGATATAACACGCGAAATTAGGTATTTTATTACATTGTTTGTGATTGTATATGATAATATGTTATAATAGTCGAAGAAGATCAAAAAATCAAATTTAAAACGACGGCAAAAAAAAAAAAAAAAATGACCCACCAGGAATCGAACTTGGGTCGCCGGAATGGGAGGCAAGTGCTATGACCACTATACCAAAATAATCCACATAGACATTACACGTGAACGGAAAATGGAATTCTCAAATCCCACTTTGCAAGTGAAATATGAGCATGATCCCGGCATCTGATCGAAAAATAAAGGGCACACTTGTGATAGCTTATTGTCTCAGCTACAACATACTCAAAGCTCAGCGAAAACAAAACTAAAACGACGGAGATATTGCTCGCGAAAGACGGGAATGTAGAATCCAGTTTTGAGAAAAAGTCATGTCCCATAGAGAATACACGCAAAATGTGAAAAATTGACATGCCTCCTTTAATCGCAAAAATACGCCATGATGCCTTTGTCAAAATGAAAAATCGTGATGACTGCATTTGTAGAGAATTGTCTCAGCTAGAACATATCAAAATTTGGAAGAAAATCGACAACCTATTACTGCAATATTGTCAAATGAATACAAAAATTATGATGTCATATTTTCAAAATCAAATTTTCGAGTTCATATGCAAATATGACGACGTCAGAACATACGATTGGACAAAATTATACATGAAATCACATAAAAATTTCATGGGCTTCCAGAAAATGTTAAAAATTTGGGGGTATTTAGGCATTCTGACGAGCTATGGCGGATTTTATATAGACATGTTTTTACCACTTTTTACATTATATTGCCCATTGACGCGCGCACGAATTTTAAAGTTTGACGCACGCGTGTGGCATTATGGAAGGTCGAGAATGACTGGAAATAGTTGGAAATTGTCAAAAATAGTGTCAGAATACAAACCATGCGAAAAAACGGCGTTTTACGATGTGTACGCGCTGCGAGCGCGCATGACGCGCGCGCGGACGCGCACGGACGGAAATTTTGAAATGCTTAAAATGACCTGATTCGTACTCTCGTTTAATAGTTAAGTGATTTTGAGCATTTTAAATTTTGACGCGCGCGTACGCGCGCGTCATGACCTTTATGTGACCTTTGACGACATGACTTGTTGACCCTTGACCTGAAGTATATGTGATATGAATATGAATGACCTTTGATGACGCATCATGAAGATATGATTGATCATGTGATTTCACAAAATGGCGCCTGGATGACGTCACGATGACCTGATGACCTTGAAAATGTTCCTGTCACGTCTCATGACAATGACCTATGACTGTGCCAAAATTGAAAGAAATTGACTAAACCGATCTTGAGTTATCCTCGGAACAAAAAGTGGGAGAAATAAATAAAAATAAATAATAAAGAAAGAAAATTCTGACAAAAATAGGTGATCTGTCGATACCGACAGACCACCTAACTAGAAATGTAATTCGTCATGAGGACGAATTAGGTGGTCTGTTATGTAATCTGAATAACTGATCTTGTAGAAAATTGTCTTAGCTACAACATATCAAAATTTGGAAGAAAATCGATCCATATTTACAGATACAATCAATTTTCCATAAATATGCTGACGTCATAATATGCAAATTCGTATTTTGAGTTCCAAGGCCAAAGGGCAAAGGGCAGAGCTATAGAAAATTAAGGAACATTACAAGACATAATAGAAGGAGAACGAGAACCAGAGGCGGGAGAGGTAGAGGGTGAGAGAGAAGAAAAAGAGAAGGGCAGAGGCAGAGGGAGACAGAGCAAGAGAATAAGAGGGAGGCAAGGCAAGAGGTCGAGGTAGAGGGAGGCAGAGAGAGGGAGAGAGTAAAAGAGTAGAGAGAGATATATGCAGAGACAGAGCAAGAGAAGGATAGGGGCAGAATAAGAGAGGGGAAGGGAAACAGAGCAAGAGAGAGAGAGAGAGAAAGAGAAAGAGATGCAATGGAGAACGATGCATTTAATATTTCCAGCATAAATAGAATTGAATATTTACTATATAGAGAAAGAGAGAAGTATAGACAAGTAAACAATTCTATGTCCACGGGAGAGACGTAAACATGCATATACCTGGGCTGAATAACTGGAAAGTATAAACGTCTGGGAAGGAGACTAACATCAAGGGATGATTTGATATTTCCAACAGAGTTGGGAGATTAACCCTATAGGTTTAATACACGACAAGGAATCAGATTTCCCATAGGGTTGTACTCAAACGATTGACATTCTTCTCCCATAGATATAACACGCAAAATTAGGCATTTTATTACATTGTTTGTGATTGTATATGATAATATGTTATAATAGTCGAAGAAGATCATAAAATCAAATTTAAAACGACGGCAAAAAAAAAAAAAATGACCCACCAGGAATCGAACTTGGGTCGCCGGAATGGGAGGCAAGTGCTATGACCACTATACCAAAATAATCCACATAGACATTACACGTGAACGGAAAATGGAATTCTCAAATCCCACTTTGCAAGTGAAATATGAGCATGATCCCGGCATCTGATCGAAAAATAAAGGGCACACTTGTGATAGCTTATTGTCTCAGCTACAACATACTCAAAGCTCAGCGAAAACAAAACTAAAACGACGGAGATATTGCTCGCGAAAGACGGAATGTAGAATCCAGTTTTGAGAAAAGTCATGTCCCATAGAGAATACACGCAAAATGTGAAAAATTGACATGCCTCCTTTAATCGCAAAATACGCCATGATGCCTTTGTCAAAATGAAAAATCGTGATGACTGCATTTGTAGAGAATTGTCTCAGCTAGAACATATCAAAATTTGGAAGAAAATCGACAACCTATTACTGCAATATTGTCAAATGAATACAAAAATTATGATGTCATATTTTCAAAATCAAATTTTCGAGTTCATATGCAAATATGACGACGTCAGAACATACGATTGGACAAAATTATACATGAAATCACATAAAATTTCATGGGCTTCCAGAAAATGTTAAAAATTTGGGGGTATTTAGGCATTCTGACGAGCTATGGCGGATTTTATATAGACATGTTTTTACCACTTTTTACATTATATTGCCCATTGACGCGCGCACGAATTTTAAAGTTTGACGCACGCGTGTGGCATTATGGAAGGTCGAGAATGACTGGAAATAGTTGGAAATTGTCAAAAATAGTGTCAGGAATACAAACCATGCGAAAAACGGCGTTTTTACGATGTGTACGCGCTGCGAGCGCGCATGACGCGCGCGCGACGCGCACGGACGGAAATTTTGAAATGCTTAAAATGACCTGATTCGTACTCGTTTAATAGTTAAGTGATTTTGAGCATTTTAAATTTTGACGCGCGCGTACGCGTGCGTCATGACCTTTATGTGACCTTTGACGACATGACTTGTTGACCCTTGACCTGAAGTATATGTGATATGAATATGAATGACCTTTGATGACGCATCATGAAGATATGATTGATCATGTGATTTCACAAAATGGCGCCTGGATGACGTCACGATGACCTGATGACCTTGAAAATGTTCCTGTCACGTCTCATGACAATGACCCATGACTGTGCCAAAATTGAAAGAAATTGACAAAACCGATCTTGAGTTATCCTCGGAACAAAAAAGGGGAGAAATAAATAAAAACTAGAAATGTAATTCGTCATGAGGACGAATTAGGTGGTCTGTTATGTAATCTGAATAACTGATCTTGTAGAAAATTGTCTTAGCTACAACATATCAAAATTTGGAAGAAAATCGATCCATATTTACAGAGATACAATCAATTTTCCATAAATATGCTGACGTCATAATATGCAAATTCGTATTTTGAGTTCCAAGGCCAAAGGGCAAAGGGCAGAGCTATAGAAAATTAAGGAACATTACAAGACATAATAGAAGGAGAACGAGAACCAGAGGCGGAGAGGTAGAGGGTGAGAGAGAAGAAAAAGAAGGGCAGAGGCAGAGGGAGACAGAGCAAGAGAATAAGAGGGAGGCAAGGCAAGAGGTCGAGGTAGAGGGAGGAGAGAGGGAAAAGAGTAGAGAGAGAGAGAGATATATATGCAGAGACAGAGCAAGAGAAGGAGAGGGGCAAAATAAGAGAGGAGAAGGAAAACAGAGCAAGAGAGAGAGAGAGAGAGCAAGAGAAAGAGATGCAATGGACAACGATTCATTTAATATTTCCAGCATAAATAGAATTGAATATTTACTATATTATAGAGAAAGAGAGAAGTTATAGACATGTAAACAATTCTATGTCCATGGGAGTGACGTAAACATTGCATATACCTGGGCTGAATAACTGGAAAGTATAAACGTCTGGGAAGGAGACTAACATCATAAAAATGGGATGATTTGATATATTCCAACAGATTGGGAGATTAACCCTATAGGTTTGATACACGACAAGGAATCAGATTTCCCATAGGGTTGTACTCAAACGATTGACATTCTTCTCCCATAGATATAACACGCAAAATTAGGCATTTTATTACATTGTTTGTGATTGTATATGATAATATGTTATAATAGTCGAAGAAGATCATAAAATCAAATTTAAAACGACGGAAAAAAAAAAAAAAAATGACCCACCAGGAATCGAACTTGGGTCGCCGGAATGGGAGGCAAGTGCTATGACCACTATACCAAAATAATCCACATAGACATTACACGTGAACGGAAAATGGAATTCTCAAATCCCACTTTGCAAGTGAAATATGAGCATGATCCCGGCATCTGATCGAAAAATAAAGGGCACACTTGTGATAGCTTATTGTCTCAGCTACAACATACTCGAAGCTCAGCGAAAACAAAACTAAAACGACGGAGATATTGCTCGCGAAAGACGGTAATGTAGAATCCAGTTTTGAGAAAAAGTCATGTCCCATAGAGAATACACGCAAAATGTGAAAATTGACATGCCTCCTTTAATCGCAAAATACGCCATGATGCCTTTGTCAAAATGAAAATTCGTGGTGACTGCATTTGTAGAGAATTGTCTCAGCTAGAACATATCAAAATTTTGAAGAAAATCGACAACCTATTACTGCAATATTATCAAATGAATACAAAAATTATGATGTCATATTTTCAAAATCAAATTTTCGAGTTCATATGCAAATATGACGACGTCAGAACATACGATTGGACAAAATTATACATGAAATCACATAAATTTCATGGGCTTCCAGAAAATGTTAAAAATTTGGGGGTATTTAGGCATTCTGACGAGCTATGGCGGATTTTATATAGACATGTTTTTACCACTTTTTACATTATATTGCCCATTGACGCGCGCACGAATTTTAAAGTTTGACGCACGCGTGTGGCATTATGGAAGGTCGAGAATGACTGGAAATAGTTGGAAATTGTCAAAAATAGTGTCAGGAATACAAACCATGCGAAAAACGGCGTTTTTACGATGTGTACGCGCTGCGCGCGCGCATAACGCGCGCGCGGACGCGCACGGACGGAAATTTTTGAAATGCTTAAAATGACCTGATTCGTACTCTCAATTAATAGTTAAGTGATTTTGAGCTTTTTAAAATTTTGACGCGCGCGCGCGCGTCATGACCTTTATGTGATTTTGACGACATGACCTGTTGACCCTTGACCTGAAGTATATGTGATATGAATATGAATGACCTTTGATGACGCATCATGAAGATATGATTGATCATGTGATTTCACAAAATGGCGCCTGGATGACGTCACGATGACCTGATGACCTTGAAAATGTTCCTGTCACGTCTTATGACAATGACCCATGACTGTGCCAAAATTGAAAGAAATTGACTGTACCGATCTTGAGTTATCGTCGGAACAAAAAGTGGAGGAAATAAAAATAAATAATAACTAGAAATGTAATTCGTCATGAGGACGAATTAGGTGGTCTGTTATGTAATCTGAATAACTGATCTTGTAGAAAATTGTCTTAGCTACAACATATCAAAATTTGGAAGAAAATCGATCCATATTTACAGATACAATCAATTTTCCATAAATATGCTGACGTCATAATATGCAAATTCGTATTTTGAGTTCCAAGGCCAAAGGGCAAAGGGCAGAGCTATAGAAAATTAAGGAACATTACAAGACATAATAGAAGGAGAACGAGAACCAGAGCAGGCGGGAGAGGTAGAGGGTGAGAGAGAAGAAAAAGAGAAGGGCAGAGGCAGAGGGAGACAGAGCAAGAGAATAAGAGGGAGGCAAGGCAAGAGGTCGAGGTAGAGGGAGGCAGAGAGAGAGGGAGAGGGTAAAAGAGTAGAGAGAGATATATATGCAGAGACAGAGAGGAGAAGGGAAACAGAGCAAGAGAGAGGAGAAAGAGAGAGATGCAATGGAGAACGATGCATTCAATATATCCAGCATAAATAGAATTTAATATAGAGAAAGAGAGAAGTATAGACAAGTAAACAATTCTATGTCCACGGGAGAGACGTAAACATGCATATACCTTGGGCTGAATAACTGAAAAAAGTAAAAACGTCTGGGAAGGAGACTAGCAAGGTGATTTGATATTGTAGCAGAGTTGGGAGATACACCCTATATTAGGTTTAATACCAGATTTCCCATAGGGTTGTACTCAAACGATTGACATTCTTCTCCCATAGATATAACACGCAAAATTAGGCATTTTATTACATTGTTTGTGATTGTATATGATAATATGTTATAATAGTCGAAGAAGATCATAAAATCAAATTTAAAACGACGGCAAAAAAAAAAAAAAAAATGACCCACCAGGAATCGAACTTGGGTCGCCGGAATGGGAGGCAAGTGCTATGACCACTATACCAAAATAATCCACATAGACATTACACGTGAACGGAAAATGGAATTCTCAAATCTCACTTTGCAAGTGAAATATGAGCATGATCCCGGCATCTGATCGAAAAATAAAGGGCACACTTGTGATAGCTTATTGTCTCAGCTACAACATACTCAAAGCTCAGCAAAAACAAAACTAAAACGACGGAGATATTGCTCGCGAAAGACGGAATGTAGAATCCAGTTTTGAGAAAAAGTCATGTCCCATAGAGAATACACGCAAAATGTGAAAAATTGACATGCCTCCTTTAATCGCAAAAATACGCCATGATGCCTTTGTCAAAATGAAAAATCGTGATGACTGCATTTGTAGAAAATTGTCTCAGCTAGAACATATCAAAATTTGGAAGAAAATCGATCAATATTTACAGAGATACAATCAATTTTCCAAAAATATGCTGACGTCATAATATGCAAATTGAAATTTTGAGTTCGGAGGCCATTATGATGACGTCATGAGTTAATTGAGGGTCAAATGAGACATGAAATCATATCTCCGACTCATAATCTATCCAAATATGAAAAAAATGGGAGTTCCCATCCATTCTGAAGAGTTACAATGAATTTTGTATAGGCATGTTTTTGCCCATATATGCTATGTATTACAAGAGCTCGCGCGCACGGACATTTATATTGAATGGACGCTCATCTTGTTATTAATGGTCAATAAGAGATAAATATGGTATCAAATTGTTTGAAAAAATATGGGAAATATCATGAAAGAAAAAAATGGCGATTTTATGTTGTGTAATGGTGTTACGCGCGAAAACGCGCGCGCATGTGCGTGCGCGTTTTTTGCGAAATGCTTAAAATGGCCTGAAACGTATCCAAAATGAATTTGAGACGATTTGGAGCATTTTGAAATTTTGCGCGCGCTGACGCGCGGACGTACGCATGCGCGCGTTTTGACCTGAAATTGACCGGACGGATATTGACCTTGATCATGATAAATATGAATGAGAAATGACTTTCCGTTATGAAGATATGATCATGAGTTGAAAGTACCAAAAAAAACACAAAATGGCGCCTGGATGACGTCATGAAGACTTGATGACCTTGAAAATGTTCCTGTCACGTCTCATGACTATGACCCATGACTGTGCCAAAATTGAAAGAAATTGACAAAACCGATCTTGAGTTATCCTCGGAACAAAAAGGGGTAGAAATAAATAAAAACTAGACATTTAATTCGTCATGGAGACGAATTAGGTGGTCTGTCTTCAATTTTATGATCAGTGAAAGGTCATAAAGAAAAAAAGTGAAGAAATTTTTTTGAGACGCCCGGACTCGAACCAGGGATCTCGAGGTCGGAAATCAAGTGTGTTACCGATATATCAAAACATTTCCCATACCGTTTACATGTGAACGGGAAATGGAATTCTCAAATCCCACTTTGCAATGAAATATGAGCATGATCCCGATATCTGATCGAAAAATAAAGGGCACACTGTGATAGCTTATTGTCTCAGCTACAACATACTCAAAGCTCAGCGAAAACGAAACTAAAACGACGGAGATATTGCTCGCGAAATACGGGAATGTAGAATCCAGTTTTGACAAAAGTCATTTCCCATAGAGATTACACGCAAAATGTGAAAAATTGACATGCCTCCTTTAATCGCAAAAATGCGCCATGATGCTTTTGTCAAAATGAAAAATCGTGGTGACTGCATTGGTAGAAAATTGTCTCAGCTACAACATATCAAAATTTGGAAGAAAATCGACAACCTATTACCGCAATATTGTCAAATGAATACAAAAATTATGATGTCATATTTTCAAAATCAAATTTTCGAGTTCATATGCAAATATGACGACGTCAGAACATACGATTGGACAAAATTTACATGAAATCACATAAACATTTCATGGGCTTCCAGAAAATGTTAAAAATTTGGGGTTTTAGGCATTCTGACGAGCTATGGCGGATTTTATATAGACATGTTTTTACCACTTTTTACATTATATTGCCCATTGACGCGCGCACGAATTTTAAAGTTTGACGCACGCGTGTGGCATTATGGAAGGTCAAGAATGACTGGAAATAGTTGGAAATTGTCAAAAATAGTGTCAGGAATAAAAACCATGCGAAAAAACGGCGTTTTACGATGTGTACGCTGCGCGCGCATAACGCGCGCACGGACGCGCACGGACGGAAATTTTGAAATGCTTAAAATGACCTGATTCGTACTCTCGTTTAATAGTTAAGTGATTTTGAGCATTTTAAAATTTTGACGCGCGTACGCGCGTCATGACCTTTATGTGACCTTTGAAAACATGACCTGTTGACCCTTGACCTGAAGTATATGTGATATGAATATGAATGACCTTTGATGACGCATCATGAAGATATGATTGATCATGTGATTTCACAAAATGGCGCCTGGATGACGTCACGATGACCTGATGACCTTGAAAATGTTATTGTCACGTTTTATGACAATGACCCATGACTGTGCCAAAATTGAAAGAAATTGACTGTCCGATCTTGAGTTATCGTCGGAACAAAAAATTGGAGGAAATAAATAAAAATAAATAAATAAATAATAATAATAATAAAAAAGAAAATTCTGACGAAATTAATAGGTGATCTGTCGATTACGACAGACCACCTAATAAAGAATAAATAAATAAATAAAGAAAGAAAATTCTGACAAAAACAATAGGTGATCTGTCGATGCCGACAGACCACCTAACTAGAAATGTAATTCGTCATGAAGACGAATTAGGTGGTCTGTTACGTAATCTGAATAACTGATCTTGTAGAAAATTGTCTTAGCTACAACATATCAAAATTTGGAAGAAAAAAGAGCTTAAATAAGCTAGATAGTGCTCAAAGATTAATGTTATGTAGATTCATGATGTGAACGAAATTCGACTTTTGTAAACATAACACGCACGTTAAGAAAATTCTGACATGTCGCCTTTAATTGAAATTTTCACTTTGATGACGTCATCAAAACGAAAAGTGAGGACAACTTATCTTGTAGAGAATTGTCTTAGCTACAACATATCTAAATTTGGAAGAAAAACAATCAATATTTACAGAGATACAATCAATTTTCCATAAATATGCTGACGTCATAATATGCAAATTCGTAATTTGAGTTCCAAGGCCTTTATGATGACGTCACGATATATGTACTGGCAAAATGAGACATGAAATCATATCTCCAATTCATACTCTATCCAAATATGAAAAAAATGGAGAGGAATTCAGGCATTCTGACGAGCTATGGCGGATTTTATATAGACATGTTTTTACCACTTTTTACATTATATTGCCCATTGACGCGCACGAATTTTAAAATTTGACGCACGCGTGGGCATTATAGAAGGTCGAGAATGACTGGAATATTTGGAAATTGTCAAAAAAGTGTCAGAAATACAAACCATGCGAAAAACGGCGTTTTTACGATGTGTACGTGCGCGCGCGCACAACGCGCGCGCGGACGCGCACGGACGGAAATTTTGAAATGCTTAAAATGACCTGATTCGTACTCTAGTTTAATAGTTAAGTGATTTTGAGCATATTAAAATTTTGACGCACGCGTACGCGCGCGTCATGACCCTTATGTGACCTTTGACGACATGACCTGTTGACCCTTAACCTTAAGTGTATGTGATATGAATATGAATGACCTTTGATGACGCATCATGAAGATATGATTGATCATGTGATTTCACAAAATGGCGCCTGGATGACGTCACGATGACCTGATGACCTTGAAAATGTTATTGTCACGTTTTATGACAATGACCCATGACTGTGCCAAAATTGAAAGAAATTGACTGTACCGATCTTGAGTTATCGTCGGAACAAAAAAGTGGAGGAAATAAATAAAAATAAAGAATAAACTAGACATTTAATTCGTCATGGAGACGAATTAGGTGGTCTGTCTTCAATTTTTATGATCAGTGAAAGGTCATAAAGAAAAAAAAGTGAAGAAATTTTTTGGAGACGCCCGGACTCGAACCAGGGATCTCGAGGTCGGAAATCAAGTGTGTTACCGATATATCAAAACATTTCCCATACCGTTTACATGTGAACGGAAATGGAATTCTCAAATCCCACTTTGCAAGTGAAATATGAGCATGATCCCGATATCTGATCGAAAAATAAAGGGCACATTGTGATAGCTTATTGTCTCAGCTACAACATACTCAAAGCTCAGCGAAAACGAAACTAAAACGACGGAGATATTGCTCGCGAAAGACGGGAATGTAGAATCCAGTTTTGACAAAAAGTCATGTCCCATAGAGAATACACGCAAAATGTGAAAAATTGACATGCCTCCTTTAATCGCAAAAATACGCCATGATGCTTTTGTCAAAATGAAAAATCGTGGTGACTGCATTGGTAGAAAATTGTCTCAGCTACAACATATCAAAATTTGGAAGAAAATCGACAACCTATTACCGCAATATTGTCAAATGAATACAAAAATTATGATGTCATATTTTCAAAATCAAATTTTCGAGTTCATATGCAAATATGACGACGTCAGAACATACGATTGGACAAAATTTTACATGAAATCACATAAACATTTCATGGGCTTCCAGAAAATGTTAAAAATTTGGGGTTTTAGGCATTCTGACGAGCTATGGCGGATTTTATATAGACATGTTTTTACCACTTTTTACATTATATTGCCCATTGACGCGCGCACGAATTTTAAAGTTTGACGCACGCGTGTGGCATTATGGAAGGTCAAGAATGACTGGAAATAGTTGGAAATTGTCAAAAATAGTGTCAGGAATAAAAACCATGCGAAAAAAGGCGTTTTTACGATGTGTACGCGCTGCGCGCGCGCATAACGCGCGCACGGACGCGCACGGACGGAAATTTTGAAATGCTTAAAATGACCTGATTCGTACTCTCGTTTAATAGTTAAGTGATTTTGAGCATTTTAAAATTTTGACGCGCGCGCGCGCGTCATGACCTTTATGTGACCTTTGAAAACATGACCTGTTGACCCTTGACCTGAAGTATATGTGATATGAATATGAATGACCTTTGATGACGCATCATGAAGATATGATTGATCATGTGATTTCACAAAATGGCGCCTGGATGACGTCACGATGACCTGATGACCTTGAAAATGTCATTGTCACGTTTTATGACAATGACCCATGACTGTGCCAAAATTGAAAGAAATTGACTGTCCCGATCTCGTGTTATCGTCGGAACAAAAAATTGGAGGAAATAAATAAAAATAAATAAATAAATAATAATAATAATAAAAAAGAAAATTCTGACGAAATTAATAGGTGATCTGTCGATTACGACAGACCACCTAATAAATAAAAAATAAAAAAGAAAATTCTGACGAAATTAATAGGTGATCTGTCGATTACGACAGACCACCTAATAAAAAAGAAAATTCTGACGAAATTAATAGGTGATCTGTCGATTACGACAGACCACCTAATAAAGAATAAATAAATAAATAAAGAAAGAAAATTCTGACAAAAACAATAGGTGATCTGTCGATACCGACAGACCACCTAAAAAGAAAATTCTGACGAAATTAATAGGTGATCTGTCGATACGACAGACCACCTAAAAAATTCTGACGAAATTAATAGGTGATCTGTCGATTACGACAGACCACCTAATAAAGAAAGAAAATTCTGACGAAATTAATAGGTGATCTGTCGATGCCGACAGACCACCTAATAAGTTCATGGAATCAAGAGACTTTATTGAGTGAAGTATATTTCGTGTTCCCCCTTAAATAACTACATGTATTTCCTTGTATGTTATTTGCATGCACGGCCCTACGGAAAAAAACAGTCCTCAGGGACGAGGTAGGCCCCCGTGCTTAAACAAAAAATTTAAAAATGCAGTGACATGTGAAAGTAAGGCGGGGGGCGTGAGAACAGGATTTATACATTGCTGACCCCCTCTCTCACTTTCTCTCTCACACACACACACACATACATAGATTCCAAACAAACTTCAAAACAAACAAACAAATAAAGCATCAGCTGTCATAATTATTGTTTAAATCATAACTTGCCAAAAAACTTTGAGGTATGGGCCTTATTTGTTATTATCTTTATGGTATCATGGATTATTAAAAAAATACATGAGTCACCACTACTTCATCCGTTATTTTGTATGTTTTTACCAATCTTATCTATTCCTTGTCTCCCATTTTGCATCTCTATTGTATACACATTAAAAAGTGAAAGATTAAAGTGTTACAATTTTTTGATAAATTTCACACAATATTGTTTTAAATGTTTCCCGACAAACATTCTTGTCCCCCCCCCCTCCCACAACAATATTTTTTGAAAAATTACCATTTTTAATTAGACTATATTTGCCTTTCCGGTCCCCGCTTTTGATATATTGAAAATAATGTTTTTTTTATAAGAAAACAAATATGTATTACTTAGAATTTTCATGAAACATAATGATAATTCCTAATGTAATTTGTATAAAAATATAGATAACGATTTTTTTTTCATATGACAGCAAACTCATTGGTGGTTTACGATGTCCTCAAAATACTTTTTACAAAATACAATTTTTCTTCAAAAGGGCCACTTTCTTTACGCCCGCTCCGATTAAGGGATGAACCGCTACAAATAAAAATAAATAATCACCTGTAACATATTATGTATTGTGACAACATCTTTCGCATACAGAAGGAATGCTTATTAGTTTGTGAACAAAAATAAATCAACTACAATACAAATGTTGTTCGCGCTCATGGCTGGTTTCGATAAGGTTTAGGGGTTCTTTCTCTGTTCGTATCTACTCAGAGGGTTGATCTATCAAAGAATAGCACGTGTCATTTGTGAGTCTGCGTAATTATTATAAGGCGGTGACGTAACATTATTTACAGGCCGATGCTTTAAAAGAGATATATAAATGACATTCTCCATCACAGTTCTGTATTCAATTTAGGACCCCTAGAGTAATGATTTTAGTCACTGTCTCTTTACTTTTCATATATCGTTTCATCAATTCAAATATATATTACATCATGTAACATTCTTTTACAGGCCTTCAAGCCAAAGGTAGCCATAACATTAATGATTCTACTCTTAATGGCTCATACCTGGTCAAAAAGAGAAAAGTCAAGTGAGCATCGATGACACCCGTTACGCCAAATGAAATAGTGCCATCTTTAGATTCGTTATCGTTATTCATTCAAATATGCGTGAAGTAATGAAAACTAGGCCTTAGGCCAAGAATTAGGCCAAGAAAAGGATATCTATACAAATAATGATTTATATCATTAAAGGCTTATACCACGTGTATAAAGTAAAGCCTTGATGACACCTATAAAGGCAGAGGTAATAGCGCCATCTAGAGTTGACAAGAAGACTGCATGATATGATTCTCAGAGGTCATCTTATATTTGCTATGCAAACTATGACACATTGTATTTTTAAAAAATAAAGTTACATGCAGAAGCATGGCCGAATTGTCTACAATCGAAAACACGAATTATACCCTTATTCGTAGTGTACAGAGGATTATATAGAATTCTGACCTAAACCAACCATTTTTTATTTTTCTAAAATAATTTGAAATGCTTGTGATCTACAATTTACAATAAGCTTAAGTTTAAAGGTTATGCAAAGTTTTGGGAAATTTTGAAATTGGATGGATAGTAATTCGTTAAATTTGTGATATATTTGGATGCCCCTGTGGATGTATTATACGCACTAAAAAGACTCGATTTCAACCGCGACAACGATCATTGAATATTGTAAAATCGCATATGCTTCCAATATGTTCATTTGAACCAAATTCATGACACCATACCAAAACTTTGTAATACCTTTCAGCAGAATCAATCAATAAAGGGAGGGGGGTGCGCAGGTGAGGCATATGCCCCGGGCGGCACTTGTAGGAGGGCAAAAAAGGTGAAATACGGAAGAAAGGGTGGGATATTAGGAATATGATGCGCCCCAACATTGTTTGCATTGTAAAGCAAATTAGTAAAACAAATGTTGGTTAGTGTACAAAATGAGAAATGTTTTAATTCTCAGTTACTCCCTTGCAGTAGCTTGTTGCCTCAGGAATTTCTAATATTACGCCCCGATAAAGGATATGGGTTATACATAACATTTTGAAGTGTTACATAATTAAAAGAGAATGAAAATTTAATTCTCGTTGATTTGTTCCCTCTAAATTTAATCAGCCTTCAGGAGAATGTTGCTCCTCGAAAATAGGATGAAATAATAATTTGAAAGGTTCATCGTTTGAACAAAAAAATCTGAACTTTCGTCAGCCTTACTAAAAATTATTCGACTTTTCGTGATGAAGAAATAGAAAACCGTCTATCTCTGTCCAACATTCGAAACTCTACTCCTCTGATCCTTGTAAATTTTCCTTGGTAAAAAAGCGTAGCAATGAAGTTTTTTGGGGTTGAAAATGTTAATGAAGTATAGGTCGGTAACCTTGCTCCCTCGCGTGTAAAGAAGCATAGATAAGCTAGAGCAGGGGGGAGGAGGGGGAGGGGATATAATCCCTATATGCCACTGGTCACTTTTGAGATCAGCACCCACTCTTAACTATAAATTAGGTGTCAAAACCCCTCCATCAATAAATTATCACTAAAATTTCTAACTGATGTTTGGACAACAAATATGACACGAATCGTCATTTATTGCCAAAAATTGACAAATACCACCAGAATGTTGTGAATGAGGTAAATAATAATAATTTAAAAAAATAATCTGCCAACTCTTCCACATCATGAATTAGGTCTGAATCAAATATAATCTAAAACTGGTACAGATGTCAACCCAATGGTCATTTTGGGTCAAAGTGGCCAAAATGGCGGGAGTTGTCAAAATGGTGTATGTTTAACTAAAACATGAACAGTTCTTTGCTTTGTTCAGATCGTTCAAAGATACCATAGTGACCTTGATCTACTTATAGGGTAATTTGCTTGTAAACAATGCAGAGCATATTTTCAAGTACGAATGTGTGTAATAAGTGATATGCATGGTAATGTGTACGGTTACGAAAACACAGCATAGTAATGACATTTGTCAGAGGTTAATTTAAGGTTGTTGTTGTTGACTCAGGTTGGTGTTGATATTTTAGATAAGTGTTAGATAGATCTGAGTTTTAAAAGAAAAAGGCTGAGAAACAGCCAAGTTTTTGAGACCCAATATGAAATTTCAACGAGTCGAAATATGTAAGACAAGATTGACACAATAATTGAGTAGGACAGGATATATTTATTAAGCAAATATAAGCCGTACATATTTGCTTTCATAGAAATCTATTGAGGAATATGATCCCGAATTAAGGATACAAATTGATTAGCCTAGATTTGGAAAGTACATCTTTGTTTTGATATGGAAATTTTGTCATACCTTATGAGCTCAAAAAGAGAGCTAGATTGTATACGTTATGTTATATCACAGTACGGTTAATAATTAGTATTGATTTTTCAATATTCATTCAAGATGACGTAGAACCTCCCAGTTTAGGTCTGTTTCGGTTTTGATACGTATTTCGTAGACACGATAGATGCAGTTGTTTGGCCTTTTGTATGATTAATACATTTCCCAAAATAATGTAGCAACCGATTCCTCATTTTGAAGTTAGTGAAAGTACACTGTATTTAATTGATGAAACTCATCTCTTGTTTTTAAACAGTTTTTAAAATAAATCACCTTGCCTGCTCCAAAATATAACGTATGCTCCATAGTAGATATGATATAATATCCTTTCAATGATTTAACAACAAACACTACTATGCTGACGTATCATTTCAATGTTGTTCATTCAAATGTACTAATCATTATTAATTTGGAGGAAGATGAGGTGAAGTGAAGTTAGCTGCAATGGCAATTATGAGGTTTTGAACGTTGAACTTTAACAATTTGCCTATATGATTTCATTTGATTACTGTGATAGCCCTTCATCTGCATATTTATTAATGGATAATTATTGGTAGTGTGCTATAAGTCATTTTGATGTAAACATTTATGATCATTATATTGTATACACGTTCAAACAATGTGTTATATTTTGTAAATGTGGTACCACTGTAATGTAATTGGATTAGTATGTTGCAGATAAAAATAAGTTCAATTCAATTCTGTTAAACAAGTGAACCTTATCTGTGACACACGCTACCGCATTTATTTTAATGATTGAATCCAAGTAGAGTGTTGAACAAAGGCCATGTGAACCATAACTGCATGGCGGGAAAATACTGCGCGCAACGGCTTTCTTCTTTGTCATGGTCTCCGTATGTCAAAAGTATACAATTAGCCATTATGTGAAGGAATGTATTTGCTAATTATTAGCCAGCTGCTTTGCCATCCCTGCTCCCCCTGCCCTCTCATCCTCTCATCGCTCTTAGCTTCTCTCTCCTTCCCTTTTCCACTCTGCTTCTATCCTTTTTTTCTTATTCATCTGTATATATTTGTGTTAATTGAGGCTTTATCATTCACATTATTTGATACATTCTTTGTGTCTAGCTCTTCCTTTCCTAATTATTGTACTCTGTTCTATTATACGTCTATAAAACGCCATATTTTGTCGCATGATTGCATATCAGTTCAGTTGAGGGACACATAATTGTAATGTGATGATAGTACAGTTGAGGAACTACTTCACTACTGTGGGTTATTAAGCAAGCAGTTCTGCCCATATTTTGTTTCTCGTTTGCCAGTAGATATATGCTGGGAAAATAGCGTTGGGTATTGTGTTGAAAACAAAAGTTTCAAGGTTGAATTAAATCACAGTCACTGTATATATGTATTTTTAGCACAGCGTTTTACGTATTCTAAATGAATATGCTCGAAAATGTAATGAGCTGTATACATGCTCAACTTCATTTAGAGGTACGCCAACAGAAATAAATGCTGGGAAAATAGCGTTGGGTATTGTGTTGATAACAACAGTTTCAATGTTGAATTATTTTACAGACACTGAATATATATATTTTTTCTCACAGCGTATGCCGTGTTCTAAATAAATATGTACGAATATTAGCTTTACAAAAATGCTCTAGTTTATTTGGAGGGGCACCATTAAATATATATTCGACCATTCCATACATTGTTCTTGATTAAACTCGTCGTTATACTTATTTTGGATGCTGCCATTTGCAAATTGAAATTGATAAGGCATTTAAGAAGATCGAATTATTTTTGCCCGGCAATTTGCAAATACCATACTCACACCAACGAGGCCGACACCAGACCGAAAACAAACTGAACTAAACATTCCATTACCCCCCGAATGGCCTACAATCGGTGGGGTTGGATTCGGTGGGGAGTCAGTTTGGCGGTGTGACAGGAATATTGGCATGAATTTAGCCCTTGAAATAGTTCCACCTTCTTTAAAGAGAAGGTTGAGTTCTGGGGAGAGGTGAAAAATAATTTGTGAGCGTTTTCATTGTTATTATGCAAGTGTGGAAGGACATGATAGAAGAAAAGGTTCCCTGAAAAGCATGGCTTTGCAAATGCCTTCATATTCCAAATATGACAAGTGAGAAATATGTTAAAAAAGAGAGAAAGAGAGAGAGGGAGGGGAAGAAGGAATGAGAGAGAGAGAGAGAGAGAGAGAAAGAGAAGGAGAGTGAGAGAGAGAGAGAGAAAGAGAAGGAGAGAGACAGAGAGAAAGGTCGTACTATAATGTGAATGCACCACTTACAACATATTTCATTTTATATATAGTATCTAGTCTGTATACAGAAACGGACTCTAATTGTTTGTTATTCGTAAATATTCCTGTTACAGTGCATATAATGTGTACAAATTGTATATTCTTCTAACAAGGTAAAACGTCATAATCGATAACTGTCGAAGAAAATTGACTCGATTTTGCTTTTTCTTTAAGTAATTAATGTTAAATATGATAAGTAAAATATACATTAAGAGGCTCTGCTTGTGTGTGTGTGTGTGTGTTCATTTACTTATTATTTTTGTTTCTCTATAATCTTTTAAAATTTAAATATTCAAGTGGAATATAATTCATGTTAATTGGAATATAATACAGATCACGAAAAAAGGGAAAACGTTAGTTAATCAAGATATGACACGTCTAATCAATCGCCATTTTGATTAAGGAGAGTATTTTAAACTTCGACTAATGATATCAAATATTCAATATATAAGGTAAACTTATGCAAGACAATGTTATAGAATTATCAGAATTACAATCAATATTGCTAATATTCAGCTGATTCTACTCACGTCTGGCTGCATATATGCATGTACTTTTACACACAGCCAGAAATATGATATATTTTGCCTGAATAACGGGAGAAAGTATTCAGAACATTTACAGTGTGATTTATTTTTTCGAACGACAACGCTAAAATTCGCATGCTCATTTAATTTACCTCCAATATTACAATAATGCCATTTGATAATGACACATTAAAGACACATAGAAGTCAGCTCTCATGGGGAATTCGACACCGTTCGGGTGTTTACCCAATAACAGGTGTTGTCAATCACCAGGATTAGCCTTCAGTTTCATGACCATTCGACCTTATGTTATGCTTTGCTTTTCCCTCACCAGACCCGAAGCGGGATCCGAAGCTAGACTCTCCGAGAGATAAGGGGGTAATTTTTGACTGGCCCACGGGTTTGCTGTGTGCAGATTTGTACTCCCATTAATGTTATTTCCAACAAGTCTGGTGTCAGCGAATTATGGCCTTCTGCACATAGAAACTGACGATCCACTCACTTTAAAGTATGACCCGATAGAGCTTGAAAATGTATAAATACCACAATGGCTAGAGCTTATTTAATGGTTTCATTTTTTTTAATTATTTAATGCACAATCTTACACTCATACATCTACATTATTTACACACGCCCACCGTCCCACGCCTATGTAGCACTCACCTGTATACAAATATAGGAAGTCCGCACCCATATTAGAATTATT
Source organism: Mesocentrotus franciscanus (assembly GCA_037976565.1). Classification (NCBI taxonomy): domain Eukaryota; kingdom Metazoa; phylum Echinodermata; class Echinoidea; order Camarodonta; family Strongylocentrotidae; genus Mesocentrotus; species Mesocentrotus franciscanus. The sequence goes on from CP137667.1 coordinate 21,431,414, forward strand.
CTTGCAGGAGTTTATTCAGTATTCAATAATAACAACAACAAAACAATGCCAACAAATTTGGAGGTAAAATATTTTTGAAATATGAATACATAAATATAGCTCCCTGCGATTCTAATATTTCGGATACTTTTAAGATCTTAGTTCTTTTAAAAGATCTGCATTATGAGGAAAACGTTTCAAATTGCTAATAATACGAACGACTTTTTGTTTTTAAATTTAAATATACGATCTAGGAGGTTATTAGCACTGTGATCCCATATTATACAACAATAACTGATGTACGGCAAGATCATTGTATAATACAAATTTAAAACTATATGGTTCGGTACTGTAAATTACAGCCGATTCATTGCACCAATAGTTTTGGACATTTTAGACAGATTTCATTTATGTGCACACTCCATCTTACATTTTCATCAATAAAGACACCCACGAGTTGTGTATGTGTTACCCGCTGAATTTCATGGTGGTGTATGTATATTTTTGTATTCCTTCTTCATATATCCTCTTATTTTGGGGCTTCAAAATCATATAACAGTTTTTCATTAAATGTAATACAATGTTGTTAGCTGTAAACCATTCATAAATACACTTCAAATTAATATTTAGTGCATAATTCATTTCAGTGATATCTCCGCCAGAAACGTTAACAAAATTATCGTCTGCAAATATAATATAATATTTATTTTTACTTTAAAAATACATGTCGCAGAAGGAACAACCAACCGCGGTCCCAATACCGATGCTTGGTGTACTCCTACATTTTAAATCACACATCTTTGATTTACAATTGTTTACAAATCCATATTGTTTTCGGTCACCCAAATAACTATCAAACCACTACAGCGTTGTTCCACGGATAACATAGTGATAAAGATTTGCTTTATAAATTGTTATGATGTATACAATGGAACTCGTTAACTCTAATAAAAGTCCAATAAGAAGTACTTTTAAAAAAGTTGGTATTTTTACTAGTAAACTGAAGGAAAGCCATATGTGTTGAGTAGCCTTCTCTAAAACCAAACTGTCGAGAATACAGTTTATCATTCTTTGTTATAAAAAATATCAATCTATTGTACACCAATTTTTCGAATAGTTTTGCAATTACAGAAGCACCTTTATGTTTAAACCAAGGCCTATCTCCTTCGTTGTTGATTGGAACAACTTTTTCGACCTTGAGTCTTTCAGGAAACGCACCTTCTTCCATGACAGGTTTAATATATTGCTCAAAGTTATTAAAATAAAATAATATGGACCGGTTTAAACATTTGAAATTAATCTTATCTTCGCCTGTGCTTTTCTTTTTTTTTTCTTCATAATAGTCAGAATATCTAACAATCATTTTCCTGTAATAGGTTTAAAAAACATAGTTTGGATGTTCTTCTGATCTAAAAGGTTTGTAAACATTTTGTAGTAGTAGGGGCACTAGTTATACCGTTACTTCCAACAGACCTAAAATATTCGTACAACATATCTGCAACACTTTGCTTGTTTTCTATCATATGACCATCAGTCTCAATTAATTCACAGTGTAGTCTAGATTTTGGTTTGTTCAAGACTTCATTTATCTAATTCCGTGTATCTTAAACCTTGTCACGTTTACTGTTAAATGTGACGTTGTAATATTCACTTTTTGTTTTACGTACGTATTCCTGGTGCCAGGTAAAATTGTCAGAGGAAAAAATGTCAGAGGTAAAAATGTCAGAGGTAAAAATGTCAGAGGTAAAAATGTCAGAGGAAAAAATGTCAGAGGAAAAAATGTCAGAGGTAAAAATGTGAGAGGTAAAAATGCCAGAGGAAAAAATGTCAGAGACACACAAAAAAATGTCAGGTGCACAACAAAATGTAGATCTAGGGGTAAAAATTGGTGCCGTCATAATATCTCAGCACTTTATCACACAAAATGTCGAGACGTAAGCTACTGGGCTAGTCTATATCATATTTTATAAATGACTGTGTATTGTACTTCATACATGTCCTGAGGATAATACAATGTGGAAAATAAATTTGAAACTTGTATTTTGTGATCAGGTTTGCATATATTAATTTCTATCATTTTTCGATATTTTAAATTGGTTGATGTTTTAATGTTTATTTGACTTTGAGGTAGTAGGCCTAAGTACATAGAAAAATAAGAATGAATGAGATAAAACAGGGAATCAGTTATAAAGATCGCACAGAAATTCCACAAATTCAGTAATTAGACCCATCTTCATGTCCATCCCAGCAAAGACTGTTATGACAAGAAAACATTAATAAAAAGACATGGATGCTTTGTCCCCTCATCAATAATTTATTACCGGTACAAAAGTTTAATAAACAATATCAAAGCTTCGCTTGAAGAATGTCAGATAGTGGGCCTACAAGTGTTAAACGTTGAGACATATCTACCCAGGTATTTTGTCATGTGCTTTCAACCATAATAATTAACACTGTGTAACTTTATATTTAACAAAAAAATCATGTTTGTGGTTAAGAAACGTGGGAGAAAAACAGTTTAAGTCCCTCAATTTCAACTGTTTTTTTCTGCCAAATTCATGATGCATTTTGTTTAATGTGTAGACTTGTACGAATATGTACCTGCTGGAAACTGTCGTATACAGTGTATGCCAGCATATCTTTTATAAATCCTGCACCAAATATTTTTCAAACAATATTATCATGTATACAAGCAGTATCATGATGCTATGAATGTGTACAGTAAAACTATGTTTCTGATACGTTACTCATGAATAAATTTTTGTCAATTTCAGAGTTTGATCTCTCACAGCAAATAATTATAGAACGATGTAGCTTAAACAGAACCTGATGTGCAAAGCGCGCGTTTATCTGCGTGGAATGTGATGGTGCGGTTAGCATTTGATGTACATGTAACACAAATGGCGGCTTTCTGCTTTGTATCAGAGTATCAAAGCTGCTTATTGATGATTTATACCGCAACAGTGATCGACGATCAACTCTTTGCAAAGCGCGCCCTTCTCTTGAATGTGATGGTGCGGTTAGCATTAGATGTAACATGGGCGGCTTTCTGCTTTGTATCAAAGTATCAAAGTATCAAGCCCACAAGAAAGTGAAATTGTTGGAAATATGCATTTGTAGGAATTTTATAGTAGTACATTTTATAGTAGTCATTGAGTAATTTCAAGTACGGTGTTGAAAGCTGGTGTTGGTGTTGTGAGAACACCAACACCAGCTACAACACCGTACTTGAAATCAGGCTGGTGTTGGGATTGACCTCGGAAGATATGACGTATTTCCGGTACGCAGTGTTGAAGCTGGTGTTGAATGTCGTCTGCTGAACCGAGTATCGCGGTTGGTGTTGACGATTTACGTGTAATTTTCCCATTCACCAACACCAGCCCCTAGGGATTTGGAAATATATGATTTCAAGTTTGGTGTTGGTGTTGGTGTTGCTATCATTACGATCAAGGCTGCTGCACGGAGGGAGTACCCCCACGTTTTACCTTTTACATTATTATTTTTTCTTTACTATAGTCTACTTTTTTGGAGTTCTAATTTTGAATCATGTTTAATTTACTTCACTATCGTCGGCGCCCAAATCATCAACGTGTTCCAGCATCAACGAGCGAATCATCGATAAAACATTATCGCTTGAGTGAGCAAGAGATTATTCAACTTGGAGCGGAATTCAATAACTGGAGGGGGGCAGGTCCAAACGGGCAGTTAAAATCAGAAAAAATGATCGAAACCCTGCTAGACTATTTGGCTGGAGGTGGGTATTACAGACAATTAGGGCGTTCTGCAGGAATTGCTACCTCTACCGCATTTCGTCACACCCGGTTGACGACCGATTTCCTTTTTGATAAGGCGCCGGATTATATTTCCCTCCCGCGGCCAGAAGAATGTGAACGCCTTGCGTCTGAGATCATGATGCCTGATGGACAGGTATATATATATATATATATAACGTGAAGATAATGATATCGAATAACAATAATAATAATAATAAAAAAAATGACTATAATGAAAATAATAAAAAATAATTATAATAATAACATTAATGAAATGGTATAATGATGATGATGTGATGAGGGTGATGATAATGATGATGATGATGATTTGGTGATTGTGATAATGATGATGATGATCTGGTGGATCGTAGTGGAGAGAGGGCGGTAGCTAGAAGAGTTTTGTTTATATACCGGCGACAAATAGTCATAATTCATTCATCATAATGATAGTTATTATGATGAAAATTAATTAAATTAATTATAGGCTCTACTTTTTACCCTTTCTTTTATCTGGAACGAAAAGTTGAAGCAAGTAATTCTATACATTGACGGGTATATTTCCCGGATCCAGAGACCTGATCATGCAGGAGACGCCTATTTTTGTGGTCGCCATGGCAAATCTTGTGACTCACTGAATACCCAGCTCATTTCGGATAAGTTTGGCCAAGTTCGTCATATAATAACCGGTAAATAAAACTTATATTAAAACAACAATGATCCTAATAAAACACATGCTTACATTAATCAAGAAAAAATAATAAAAAAAAAAATCACGCATGAAACTAATAGATTTCAGATATGTATAAGTCATGTATAAAGTTTAATTTTTCAAAGTATATATTATCAGAGTAAATATTTTTAAATAGATATCTAAAGAATGTGCAATTTGACATAGCACTAAAAGAGTAATGAAGATATAGTGCCATCAAACTTGCCAAAGTGTAATTTGTTGAATATCAATATAAATCAAAGCAATTAGCCCATTTACAATAATTAATTTCTCCAGAATAATTTTATAATTAATTAATAAGGTCGATTCATATCATGTCTTAAATCGTGAACAATAATCACGAAAAAGTAGCAAGTAGCAAAAGTCATTAATACTCGAGTTATGTATATTTCAACAAAACAATATTGCAGGTTTGTCAGGAGCGACACATGATAAAACAGCAACGGAATGGAGTGTTGGTTTCATGCATTTCCTCGACAATCTCCCAGACAATTTTGTTGTCCTCGGAGATCCAGCCTATCGTAATCTCCATCAGTCGGTTATGCACAGAGTTGTCAAACAGCACCCAAACGAAGCAGAAGAACGCTTTAACATTGACGTCACCAAGCTTCGTCAAATTATAGAGAGGACAATAGGTGCTACCCAGCTGAGATGGAGACTGGCGCAACTTAAAGAGAATCGAATGGCTGCAAAAGGCGGTGTTCTATTTCCCTCTAAATGTTTGGTAGCCATGTCTGTTTTACATAATAGGTATACAAATTACATATAACTTCATAGAGCAACCAATATCCCGGATTCCAATTGATGAATAGGTTTGATTATATGGTACATTGTAAATTATTCGAATTGATAACGACGTCAACCAACCAATGTTCAGTATTTATTTTACCGGTATGTCTGACATTACAATAGTCTTTTGCTGAAGTCATGAGAGGTCTGATCTTAGTCAATTCTGGAATAAGTGCAGAAAAATGTTTGAAACCCTTGTAAAGTGTATGGAGCCCCAACAAATTTGAACGCAAAATTTCACTTAAACTGTATCATAATGTGAAAGAAACTGTCATGTAAAACACATTTCTGCAAGTATTTTCAAAGCAAATGTGTTTGAAGTCGAATATTGATGAAAGAATACAACATTCATGTTTTCTGCGTACAACAAATTAGGCTATGTATTCTTTCATCATTTTTTTTTTTCAAACACATTTTTTTTTTTTTTTTTGGGGGACCTTTGCAGAAGTGTGTTTTAAATGACAGCCGCTTTCACATTATGATGATTTAAATGAAATGTTACGTTCAACTTTTTTGCGAATTAGGGGCTCCCAACACTTTAGAGAGGTTTTAAAGAAAATGCATGAATATTATCAATAACAACGGTCAACAGTGATTATAGTCTTACGATGAACAACATGAATTTCAAATAAATTTCTAATTTTTTTAAAATGTAAAAGTCAAAATACAACGACTAAAAATGGTAAAGAAATGATAGTTTAAATTTCGTTGCTCTGAACCCTGACTTCAATGCCATAATGTGTGGCCATGACCATTCTGATTGTTTGTAATTCAGTGGCAATTGTTTTATTGGTATCCACCAATTGTTTCATCGCATCAAGCATCTCGTCCTCTCTAGATTGTTGAGTACGTCTCTTCTTGGGGCTAGGTTGCGATGTACTTGGGCTAGGTTGCGATGTACTTGGGGTAGGTTGCGATGTACTTGGGGTAGGCCCGGACGCACTGCTAACGGTTCTCACCATGCCTTCCGTAACTACTGCATGTGGCTTAACCTAAAACGGGTTGGAATGGTAAATATATTAAAACTTCTGATAAACTTATTGTCAGTTTGATGTTGATAAAATTGAAGTTTTTAATTAAATTTTAAAGTTAAATAAGTATATTTATAAAACAAATGTTACATCATATTTTGTATTTTGATTCGATTAATTTGAAATTCATGAAGTTTGTAAAATAATTTGCCCTTTATGATACTTTGTTTAAAGTTACCTGCATTGTTAATATTAAGCATTGTAAATTATATAGACATTTGGCATCTATATATAGGCCAAAGATATTATATTATTAATATCTGTTAAATTTGATAGAGCGACAGAAAAGAGTTTTTCGAATTTATTGCGTACTTCATTCTACGGAACACTTGCTTTTTCTTGTAGTCAGGTAAAACGTATTTGTATAAAAATGATATCATTTATTAATATAATCACCTGCCCACCAGCTGGGAAATAGAGTTGGTAGTATTCCTCAAATTTGTTGAACAGATCACCAGAACCCCTTATTGTAGGTGTCCTGGTTTCACTCCCGGTGGCCATGAAACTCCTCACCTCGTCCCGATACTCTCTACCGATGTTCTTCATCAAATTTTCAGTACAACCTCTTGGTAGATTCAGATTGTCGCATATCCTATCGTGGAACTGTTTTGCCTGGCCGGCCTTTTTCATCACTTTGTAGGTGTTATGCTGGTCCAAGTATGCTTCAAGACACATCACGATCTCTGGAACCCTCCAAGCACCTTTCTTTTTGGGAGTCTCCATTCTATATAGCATGAAAAGAAAACTCCTTTGATCTTGATGTATAAAGTAAGATTAGAAATGAATATGTCTACTTCAGTATTAAACATTGATGAAGTTTAATGGCAAAATTAATCATGTCATGAAAAATTATTTTTTTGTCGCGTGTATGTGGTTTATAAACTTAAAATTACTTTATTCCACTTTATTAGAAATTACTGGGAGCATGCTAAATTATAAAGAAATTAATGCGGAGTACTATAGCTACTCCGATTACGAGTCCTGTGACAGCCCTAGAACTATTTCATTTCCCCCTTCTCCTACCCCATTAAAATATGTATAGGCCAAACGGTTCTAGGAGTAGGACAACGAGTCTACTCCCTCCACCATGTCGGACAATCATTACCCCCTGAAAATTACCCCCTTGGGCAATCACCCCCGAGGACAACTACCCCGAAAATGGTGTGATAAAAACAAACTTAGTATAAATAATGTAAGACGCGTCCCCCTTAAATAAGGGGGTAATTTTCAGGGATGGGGGTGCATGGGGGTGGTTGTTAAGGGGGTAATTGTCCTGATACGTACGACCAACCAACAATCACCTTCGCAGCACCCTCAGTAAATCTATATATAGATTCTAGATATATTTATTTAAAAATTCCTTTTTATTTCTATCATAATTTGGTTCTACATGCACAAGTAGTCTACCCTACAGAGTACAGGCCACGCCCAACTTAGGGCCCTACTTGAAACGTAAAATAATCATTACACCGCTTCTAGCGGACCCTGTCTTACATACATATTTCGTCTAAATCTACCATCCAGTACCTTTCTATTATTACAAAAAACATAAACAAAGAAGAGCCGAGATAACAAAAAAATATTAGTCTTCATCGCAAGGACAACATAGGGTAAAAATATCTTGCACAGACCATTGATAAACAGCTTCGATTTATATACACTCGGACTACAGCAGGGAGAAAAGACTACGGAGAGGTAAACGCGTCATAAAATTTGCATTGCTTATGCTAATTACGTCGACTGCACGTGCGCCCACTTTAGTGAACTTTAAAAGTACAAATACTACAAATCGTTAATGACATTTAGGAATGTCAATGGATTTAACTGTTACTCACGTGTGATGTATTTGGTAGATATTCGTGATCTTGAGGATAATTTCAGTCAACTCCAGGTAAGTCTCAGGTACGGTCTGAAAATCCAAAATTTCTGCTATATTTTTTGGCGCAATTCCGTAAGCCATCTGTAATCGAATCAATCGGGTACGATTCACCTGGGTCTTGGACGACCTATATCTATGCCGTTGGCTGGCGCTGGCGCGCCTGCAGGCACGGTAGGACACGCCGGTCGTGCTATTCCGCAAGCGAGACTCGACTGGACTGCTCTAGATCTATAGAGTATAGCTAATGAAATGACATCTAGATAGAGTAACATTAGTTAGACCTTGAGTATGGACGCTTCAGCCTTTAATTTTTACAATAATGAAGCCTTTTCTTTTGTCTCTGACTTTCATGAAAAGTATTTTAAGTTACATGTAGATCTAGGTCTAGATCTAGATCTAGATCTAGACCTACTACCTAGGTCTAGTACTAGTACTAGTAGACTCTAGACTTCTAGTATTAGTATAGGGCCTAGTCTAGGTGTAGATCTAGATCTAGTAGTACTAGTAGTAGGGTCTATGCATCAAATATCCTATAAATTAAACTCTAGCCTCTAGGCCGAGTACTAGTGAGTAGTCTAGTAGATCTAGGCCTAGTACTACTAGTACTAGTAGTAGATCTAGAGACAGAGTCTATAGTCTAGTCACCTATGTCTAGTATAGGCTAGCCTTATTATTTACCATCTTAAATATTTGTCCATCAGAAGTCTTAAAAGGTACATAAAAGATTTTGCATGTAAACTTCCTCAACTGTCAAGCATCCATACTACCATAGACCAACATCTTTTTCTACACAACTTTTTGCCAAGAATTGAGAGCAGTTTTTGTCTCAACTCTCATGACAAATCATTTTATTTTCTGACTAGATTTAGGTCTAGAGCTACCCTGCCTCATTTGCTTTTAAAATAAATAAAATTGTTTCTATCATTCCACTTATTGTATGTAGACCTAGACCCTAGACTATGTAATTTTGTTGTAAATGTAGATCTAAATATTATTCTTAATAATAAATATGCATTAGGCTATAGAATCTACTATACTCTGCTACACCTGTAATGAAATTGAATTGATTTATTAACAAAATTGGTGGAAGACTAGGAAGATTATCAGAATGTATGCAGGCACACTTCCTAGGCATTTCTTCCTCAGTAAATAAATCTATTCTATAGTTTAACCATGACTGAACATTTTTCTCATCATGAACACACTTAAATCTAAACTAAAATGTCAACAAGATGCATGAACATGCTCACGATTTAATAAAGTAGTTTTCAAGAGCATGTTTTACCGTACTACGGGCGCCGTTTGCTTAAATACTAATACGGCTACTCATCACCACCGATCGTAAAAAACATTTTACAGACAAGATAATATTGAATGATTAAAACTCATAGGTAAATCACTGAATAACAATATTTTTTCTTTTGATTTGTTAAAATGATTTTACATTTAATATTCGATATGATGTAATTTATTGGAATTTCTGAATGGATTATGCTTTAATCGCAAGACCTTTCGCCTGTACACAGGCGGTAGAGTATGACGTCACTCGGTGTTGAGGCTGGTGTTGAGCTATCGATAACGTGATTGGTATCGTCCTTCTAAACTGACCGTCGGTGTTGGAGCTCGGTTTAGCAGCCTTTTCACGCTCTCAACACCAACACCAACACCAACACCGAACTTGAAATCACTCAGTGTATGACCCAGAAAGTCTAGCCTGCAGAGAATGACCAACTATCGGCAGTAAGACCAAGACTTCATCTCATACCTCGAAATTTCTTTCTTTGGATTTCCTGTCATACCATGACTTCATCCTCTCCTGAGAATCGGACAAGTTCTGTCTGGCAACCTCCCACGCCTTATGCAGTCTCTCACGGAAAGTACTCACATACTCCAACACATTTGTTTTTGCATCATCGCACAACAGTCTTTCTTTCAGCAACTTCAATGGTCCACGTACTGAGTGACCGTTTACCAACTCAAAATAACTGAACCCAAGCGACTCTTGTACAGCATCTTGCACAGCAAACAACAACAAGGGAACTTCCTTATCCCATTGTTTCTCTGAATCTATACAATACTTTTTCAACATATTCTTCAAAGTCTGGTGGAATCTTTCCAGTGCTCCCTGGGATTCTGGGTAGTACGCACTCGAAACGACATGCTTTATGCCCAGTTCCCTCAGCACCTGATTGAACAACTTAGACATAAAATCCGACCCTTGATCAGATTGTACAGTTTTCGGTAGCCCGACAGTGGTGAAAAATATCACTAACGCCTTTGTCACACCATTCGCTGTTATGCGCCTCAGTGGTATCGCTTCTGTACCGTGCGTCCCAAACAAAACTATTCACTTTTGAAATGGCTGCCGAATAAAAAATATATTATTCTGGGGGAAAAGTTTGATATGTATGGAAAGCTCATACACTAAACTTTCAAATGACACCAACAAATCTCAAAATAATTAATGCTTGGGTGAGCACTGCGCACTTTTGTAAAGGGTATCAAAATTAGGTTGCGCAGGAATTAGCCTTCGAATTTGTAAGAGGTAATTCCTGTAGTGGACGCACGGTATATCTTGATGCAGCGCAAATGATTGTCAATAAGTATTCATTACCTGCCTTTGTCTTTGGCAGAGGACCTACACAATCCACTATGATCCTAGAAAATGGCTCATCGAACGCCGGTATTGGCTTCAATGGTGCTGCCGGTATTTTCTGATTTGGTTTACCTACAACTTGACATGCATGGCAACATCTGCAACAATTTGCTACATCCTTTTGCATACCTGGCCAAAAGAAATGAGAAAGAATTTTCTCCTGGTCTTTGTGAACCCCTAAGTGACCTGCAAGTGGAGCTTCATGAGCAAGACTAATTATGTCCTGCCTGTATGTAGAAGGAACCACGATTTGCTTGACTTCTTACCACACTTTACCTGCAGGGACATTTGCCTCCGAATCCATGACACATGCTCCGCCGACAATTGCTCCGCCGACATTTACTCCGCAAAACGCGACAATTGCTCCGCGACATTTGCTCCGCGACAATTGCTCCGCCGACAATTGCTCCGCCGACATTTGCTCCGCCGACATTTGCTCCGCCGACATTTGCTCCGCCGACAATTGCTCCTCCGACAATTGCTCCGCGACATTTGCCCCGCCGACAATTACTCCGCATGAAGTGATAAATGCTCCTCGAACGACAGTTGCTCCGACGACAATTGCTCCGCCGATATTGGCTCCCCCGACAAATGCTCCTCCGACATTTGCTCCGCCGACAATTGCTCCTCCGACAATTGCTCCGCCGACATTTGCTCCGCCGACAATTGCTCCTCCGACATTTGCTCCGCCGACAATTGCTCCGCCGACATTTGCTCCGCCGACAATTGGTCCTCCGACATTTGCTCCGCCGACAATTGCTCCTCCGACATTTGCTCCGACGAAATTTGCACCGCCCCAAAAGTGCCCCGTAAAAATACAAATGCTACTAGTACTACGACAAATGCTTCGCCGACAATATTTTTCTTCATGTGTTATTTTCTTTGTTTTGTTTTTAGTTTGTTTCGTTTTCTGAATGCATTTCATGAAATAATGTAGATGAACGACAGTTGCTCCGACGACAATTGCTCCGCCGATATTGGCTCCCCCGACAAATGCTCCTCCGACATTTGCTCCGCCGACAATTGCTCCTCCGACAATTGCTCCGCCGACATTTGCTCCGCCGACAATTGCTCCTCCGACATTTGCTCCGCCGACAATTGCTCCGCCGACATTTGCTCCGCCGACAATTGGTCCTCCGACATTTGCTCCGCCGACAATTGCTCCTCCGACATTTGCTCCGACGAAATTTGCACCGCCCCAAAAGTGCCCCGTAAAAATACAAATGCTACTAGTACTACGACAAATGCTTCGCCGACAATATTTTCTTCATGTGTTATTTTCTTTGTTTTGTTTTTAGTTTGTTTCGTTTTCTGAATGCATTTCATGAAATAATGTAGATGAAATGAAATGAATGAATGTTGATGATGTGGGAGAAAAGGAGTTACCTAAAAGTCATGTCGAATATGCTGAAATAACTTTTAATCTATCACTGTACGTCCCAGATAATGTACACTAAACAATCATTACATGTCAGGGGAAGTTTAAAAAAAAAAAGAAAAGAAAGAAAGTAGAGCAGCGAGCCACATTCCCCAATACGCGCATACCTCCTCGTTAATTTCAAACAGCTCATCAATATGTAAGACCTGAAATGACCTGAATGCAAGCAAGCACCTGCAGCATAAGTATACCATCTGCGAGTAAAGCATTCATCATGGAATTTTAGAAAATAACAGGAGGCATCAAAATCAGCTTTGAAGGACATTTGTACGTAAAAAGAGAACATAAACAAGATTTAGGGATTATCGAATCGATAAATTTGCACACGAAAGTCCCCCTCAGGCACGTGCGCTGCATGCAGAAACGAGTTATGGGACCAAACTCAATTTATTCTGGCATGAATGTTCAGCCCAAACACTTCAGCTACTTCTTGTCATTACTAATATCAATTATAAACTAAGGCATTTGACGAGCAGCCCCTTTCAGGGAACCTTTAAAAAGTTATAACATTCTTCCTAACTGAGAAGGGGGTGGGAAAACACACACAACAAAATACTTTTCCCAGAACTTACGGCTGTCTTTAACCAGATTTTGGATATGCATAATTATGCAAGTACAAAGTAAACTAAAAACAAGAGGATTGAGCACCATGCAATTATTAACATATCAAAGAATCTATGCTGATATTGCAAAATATGTATAAAAGGATTGGAAACCATTCTCTTACTCCTGCTAACCGAACAATAGCCAAAACACTCTCAAATGGTGATGCAACAGGGAGCATTATAACATAAAAACAATCCTACATATCAATTGTTGGATGGTAAATATCCTGAATAACAATAACAATCTAGAAATCAATTACAGCTCAAACAGGAAACGTATGATACATGTGTCAAACTGCTCTGAAATAGAAAGATTGCAAAATAAGCTTTTATAATAAATAGGCACCGTTAAACGGGGTGGATGAGAAAACAAATTGAAAAGATGTTTTGGGTAATTTTTTTAAAGTAAGAATGCAGAGGAAGGGCTCAAGGGCAAGGTGGGCAGGGATATAATTAACCAAAAGATGGTGGATTACACTAAAGCGGGTAAGGAGCACAAAACTCCACGGGAGGGGTACAATCCACGGGGCAGGGTGTATTATCCCGCAAAGAGGGGCAGAAGGTGACAAGTGGATGGGGATAAGGATTAGGTATTCAGAGTAACCTCACTATTCATAGCGACCATAATTCATAAGGATCATCATTCGTAAGGGCCGCTATTCATAATATGAGATGAGGGTCGCTATTCATAATTCAAATTGAGGAACGCTTCCCACAATAGGACAATAAATTAGGTATAATATTATGAATACCAACACTCTTTTCTTGCATTATGATTAGTGATCGTTATGATTAACGACCCCGATTTTGTATTATGAATAGCGACCCTCCCCTCATACTATGAATAGCGGTCCTTAGAAATAGTCCTTATGAATATTAACGATGAGACCCCAGGTAGTCATGGTGTTCTGATTATCCAAATGAATCACGGCAACAAGGGCTATTGTTGCTCTAAATTGAATTCAATAGATGCTATTGCTATGTGGGGCAAAGTAAATGATTGAGTAGCCTTGCAATAGGATTGTACAAGGATGGATAGATTGGTGCTTATCATGTTAGATACTTTTATTATGAACAGCTAATAATGTACGAGTCTATTAAGCATTCAAATGTTTTCTTATATCCCTGTTTTCTTGCAAAAGTCCCGACATAAAAAATATATATTTAAAAGGAAATTATATAAAATACAAGATTTCAGCAAGATCTTTCAAACGGTCATTTTATTACCTCTTATGGTAACTCTTCAAGATATTAGAAGGACCTATGGTGAAAGAACAAAGGCAAATGTATAAAATAAAAACCTTGATTTACTCCAAAATAGCTAAAGTGGATTAAGGTCCTTTTGCAAAAAAACTCTTCATATTCTTGGGGTATAACATAACTACATCAAGGGATTATACAGCATCACACTACTAAGTACAATTATATTGATATTGCAAATGGCTATATGGAGGTATTAAGCCGGAGAACATTACTGAACGGCATCTCCAGAACAGACATTTTCAGGCACCTTAAGAAAGCTTAAATAATATCCGGCACACCTCGGCAAACAATATTTCATATATTCTCTTACAAAATTAATTCAAAGAGAGTATAGGCATGTTCCGAGTAGGAATATCCAGTGAACATGCACGGGATGTAAACTCACTTAAGATGCTAAAATCAGAATCCTTGTTTACCGAGCCCTTCCCCCACTGTTTACTGCCAAATTGTGAACAACGTAGATGTTTGCAATGCAAAATAAGCATTAATTTTGTAATCAAGTAGCTCTGAAGCCACAGCAGAGCATATAAAAACAACAACAACAACAATAGAAAAGTAACATGAGCATACACTCCACTTTCATCCACAAGAAATTCCAGTATAGATGAATAGTGATTTTCTGCAGGTCACATTTATCGGTTGGGTACAAACTATGGTGCCTGCTCATCACGATGCCAGGCTTTATTTATCTTAATGGATGGCCCAATAGCTCTGAGGAACGAATCTAATTTCACAATGCTTTGAAACTGTTTATTTCGAAATGTAATTTGATGACCAGAACTCCAATAAAAATTTGATTGGAATTGAGATAAGAAGAAGATAAACCGAGTAGAAAATGATGTTAGGATCATGGAAATTAGACCTATTATAATACAGTTTGTAAAATAATTAGGTTGAAACAATATGAAGATAATTGTGATAACAGTTCTTTCAGAAAAGGATGGTAACATTTGATAATATATAACATATCTGCATCATGGAAATTGTTTGGTTGAATATGTGATGTAAGTTTTTGTAATTGTTATTTGAAAAGGTAAGAATAAAGAAAATGAATAACACTGTTATTTTATTATCTTTATGGTTTAGTTCTTAACCTTTCTGCTTATTCCCATTTTCACAAATCATTTTGTTGCAGTTTGATGTTAATTCTTCATGATCAGCCAATTGCTCTTCTTCCGATGGCTCCGTGTGTCACTTAAAGTCAGTGAAAACAAAGTACTCGAATGAGACGGGGTGCTTTACACACTAATATATATATTAAAGCTACATACATTTAACTGAAGGAAAGAAACCTATAGAAAACGGACTGGATATTATTTAAAATACTATTCTAAACAAGAATGTATTACATGTACTACATTAGGTTACAATTTCATGAGAGAAATAGAACTCGAGAGGGGAGAAGAGAAGAAGTGAGGAAAATTAAAGAAGACTAATAGCATGAGAGGAAAGAAAAGAGCTAGGAAGACAAGAAAATGGTGTAAAAAGGAAAAGGAGGAGCAAGAAAGAGAAAGAGAGTAGAGAGTTTGTTTTGAGCTTTGGATCAGCTAATGTGCAATACATGAAACAGATTTTGAGCGGAGTAATTATCTTTCGGTGGAGAACTTGCATAAGGAGCTATAACTTTTTTTTTTAAATCAAACATTATGGGGAAGAGCAATAAACGTCTGAGCATTTGTCTTCTGCAGGGCCGTAGCCAGAGTTTGATATTTGGGGGGCACTTACAAATTGATCGACGTCCTGGGGAGGGGTCTAAGAGGAGGGTGTCTAATCTTGGAAAAAAATTGGGGCACGTGCCCCTGGCTACGGGCCTGGTCTTCTGTAAGGCACTTTTTAGGCAGGACAAATGACGGCAGAGCAATTTATTGCACTAATTGCCAGAGGAGCATTCATGTCTTTCACGAGGCACTTTTGGATCAGAGAGCAATTTTATTGTCGGCGGAACATTTGTCTTTTACGGGGCACTCCTGATACGTCGGCGGAGCATTTGTATTTTACGGGGCACTTTTGGGGCGGAGCAAATCTCACCGGAGCAAGTGTCGCTTCATGCAGCGCAATTGTCGGCGGAGCAAATGTCGGAGGAGCAATTGTCGGCGGAGCATATGTCGGCGGAGCAATTGTCGGCGGAGCATATGTCGGCGGAGCAATTGTCGGCGGAGCAAATGTGGGAGGAGCAATTGTCGGCGGAGCAAATGTCGGCGGAGCAATTGTCGGAGGAGCAATTGTCGGCGGAGCAAATGTCGGAGGAGCATTTGTCGGGGGAGCAAATGTCGGCGGAGCAATTGTCGTCGGAGCAACTGTCGTTCGAGGAGCATTTGTCATCGGAGCATTTATCACTTCATGCGGAGTAATTGTCGGCGGAGCAAATGTCGCGGAGCAATTGTCGGAGGAGCAATTGTCGGCGGAGCAAATGTCGGCGGAGCAAATGTCGGCGGAGCAATTGTCGGCGGAGCAATTGTCGCGGAGCAAATGTCGGCGGAGCAATTGTCGGCGGAGCAACATCTATCTCATTTAACTTCTTCTCCGACTCACCTTTCTTTGCCATTGCACGAGTTACAGCACATGCTGGGAACACAACGGGAAATTCTGCAACCAACTCATCTGTTTCCGAACTTTCACAAGGACTTGAACTCACTACTGGACATGACACGACTCTTTCACCAGCGAGATCATTGCCTAATATGATGGATACCTCTTCCACAGGAAGTGATGGTCTAACTGCCATCTTCACCATACCAGAAATAAGGTCCGACTTCAAGTCTACTACATGAAGGGGCGCTTTCACAAAGTCGTCTCTAATGCCTTTGAGCAAAACACTAGCACCAACATAAGAACTATCACAAAAGGGCAACGCACTTTCCAAATTCAAGGACTGAGAAGCACCAGTATCTCGCAAAACATTTTCACTTTTCTTGCTTCATCACTCTCTGGTACCGACACATATCCTACAGAAACAAACGGCTCATACTCCTTCTGAATTTTGTCTATATTTGCTGGTTCAATTCTATTATGTGAGTTTGACATGGTTTGTACAAATGCATTAGGATGTGCACCAATTTCCTTTTTCTTAGCTTGTAGCGAAGGGCACTTTGACTTTAGATGCCCATACTGTTTGCATGAATAGCACATTCTTTCCTCTGTTGCCTGTCCTTGCTGAGACTGCGGTTTTATTTCATATTTTACTTGTGATGAACTAGTTTTCTTGTTTTTGCTCCAGTTTCCATTTTCTTAGGTTCTACGTTCACTTTGTTTGAGATTTTGTGCGTGAGCACGTAATCATCCGCAATTCTTGCTGCTTCATCCAGCATATCAACACGCTGCTCCTCTAGATGTATCCGAACATCCAGTCGCACGCTGCGCTTGAATTCTTCAAGTAGAATACTTTCACGCAGATTATCATAATCATGATCTACATGGAGAGATGAGCTCCACCTGTCAACCAATTGCTCCTTTTGTTTTGAAAACTCCATATGAGTTTGCGATTCTTCCTTTCGCGCTTTGCGAAAACGCTGTCTGTACGCTTAGGGTACAAGCTCTTAAAAGTAAAGACCAGTTTTGGAAACGCCCCTCTCTCCAAAAAAATTAAATGGAAGCTCTCATTACCAATCATGTGAAAGAATATGTTTTGACTAATACGTAACGATACAAATTTTGCCGGGAAAGTCGGGAAACCGCCTCCCAGGTCGAAATTCCAGTTGATACCAGTTGAAACCAGTAAGGATTTCCAACTGGTATGTACTGGTTTGAACTGGTCTCAACTGGTCTCAACTGGTACCAGTTAATACCAGTTGATACAATTTGGAAACCAGTAGAAATACCAGTTGACATCTGAGACCAGTTGATATTACCAGTTGATTTACCAGTTGATTTACCAGTTGAAAACCAGTAGATGATTACCAGTTGATTTACCAGTTGAAAACCAGTAGAAATACCAGTTGACATCTGAGACCAGTAGATATTACCAGTTGATTTACCAGTTGATGATTACCAGTTGATTTACCAGTTGATTTACCAGTTGAAAACCAGTAGAAATACCAGTTGACATCTGAGACCAGTTGATATTACCAGTTGATTTACCAGTTGATTTACCAGTTGATTTACCAGCTGAAAACCAGTAGAAATACCAGTTGACATCTGAGACCAGTAGATATTACCAGTTGATTTACCAGTTGATTTACCAGTTGATGATTACCAGTTGATTTACCAGTTGATTTACCAGTTGATTTACCAGTTGATTTACCAGCTGAAAACCAGTAGATGATTACCAGTTGAAAACCAGTAGAAATACCAGTTGACATCTGAGACCAGTTGATATTACCAGTTGATTTACCAGTTGATTTACCAGTTGAAAACCAGTAGATGATTACCAGTTGAAAACCAGTTGATTTACCAATTGAAAACCATGAGATGATTACCAGTTGATTTACCAGTTGAAACTGTTAGATGATATACCAGTTGATTTACCAGTTGAAAACCAGTAGATGATTACCAGTTGATTTACCAGTTGACCAGTAGAATACCAGTTGCTTTACCAGTTCAAAAACCAGTTCATTGTATCTTGTGCATATTCATGATTAATTTGCATATTTTCACAGAAAATATAATTATCATGATATATCAAGCTAATGTGACAATGCACATTAATTTTGTGATTGTTAATTTCTTAGTCAATCATTGACAAATATATTATATATGTTTGATCATGTTTTTCATCTAATTTAAAACGTAAAAATAGATATATTGATACATATAATTACTAACCAGGAAACAAAATGTATAATTTTGTATATATCTATGGTACGAGTTCCAAATTTCTAAAATGGAATAAGACTTATCTGTGTAGACTGTAATCAACCTCAAATGATCTCTGTGATGGGGTAATTGCAAGAGTTTATATATTATGGTCCTGTTGGTGGCCAGATGCCAATATTGATTATTGATTGTCACAATATCTGTTGATTACTGGTCTCACCTGGTAAATCAACTGGAAATATCAACTGGTATATCAACTGGTAAATCTACTGGTTTTCAACTGGTAAATCAACTGGAAATATCAACTGGTATATCAACTGGTAAATCTACTGGTTTTTCAACTGGTTTGTCAACTGGTCTCAGATAGCGTTGTCTCAATTTCCATATTAAAAACCAGTTGAATATACTGGTTTGAACTGGTACCAGTTGACTACTGGTTTGAACTGGTACCAGTTAACCAGTTGCCTACTGGTTTCAACTGGTTTTTCGACCTGGGCTACTAATTGATATATTTGGTAAATTATTATATCTATTGGGACCAAATAGATATTGCGCACGTGGTCGCGTAGTCCCATATACATTCTGTGTACAGTGCTTGTAACTTTACCAAGACTGGGCCAAAATTCTTATCATTTTGATGATTCCAGAACATTGCAGTACACACCAATACTTATATGCTAGATGATCAACCTTTTCCCAAACGATTCCACAACGTTTCATTCACAATGCAATCGCATGACCAGAACTGGCCTTTATCTTTAAGCTTTCACCACGCTCGATTTTACTTTATCATAATCCGACACGTCGGCCATCAATATTGCTAAATAAGCATCCCTAGTCTTACCGCTAAGCTTACTCTGAATCAGGTGAGCCCACATTTCCCGTGCTTTGAGCCAACTTCTCAAAGTGTGGAAAGTACTTTTCCACCCCTTTCTCCTCGAATGGAGGGACCATTCTGACATTCTTTGCAACGTCAAAATGCCTGTCAGCATTTCTGCTCTCTTTTCTGTTCACGGCAACCAGTTTTTCTCTTTCCAACTCCACCAGAGCCCTCTCTAATTCAAGCTCTTTTATCCTCACTTCATCCGAAACTGAAGACCTAGCCTGAGAACCTACTTCCGGGGAACGAGACCTTGGAGGAGTCACAATGATACTGTCCGCCGCCTCTGAAGATAAAACCTCTTCAGCCACCAGAAACTCGAAAACCTTATGCAAAATTTCTGACTTCAGCATGTAGCGTTTAATACCTACAACCTCATAATTAGTTGCTACATCCAACAATTCAACTTTAGTCAATGAGCTTAACCGCTCCACAGATGGATCCCTAACAAACTCTCCCACAGGAACTCGCTAGCCATCATGCAAAAACCCTAGCCTCCTAAATTACTTAGAAAAAACTAGAACCTGGCTGTTATAATCCCCAGCCAACCTGACAACACCTACATTCTACAATAACCGATTAATCTAGACAACTTGACTGTTATAACCCTCAGTCAAACCCTGCAAATCCATGCAGAAACACGAGAAGACAACAATGTTTTTCTCACAACACACACACCACGAACTCGAAGCTGCCACGCCAGCGGTGGCCGACAATATCATCTCAATAAAATGCACCGAAATCGACGACAACGTACACACACATACAGCCACAGCTCACACAGTCTAGTACACACAGTACAGTCCGCTCGCTCATAACGTGTATGAAATCCGTCGCACGCGATGCAACATGCCAGCGCTCATATCACGACGAAAATCTCCTGAAAAATTAAACTCTTCACTTTATATAACTACCTGGCCAAGCCCCTATTAGTTACGGATTGCTTGCTCCATCCGTCTTCCCAAGTCCTTAGTTAGATAAAATAGATGACAAAGTCACACAAAATTAAGATTTAGGAACCATTGTTATTATCTTCGTCTTGAGCTCCATTGTAAAACCAAAACTAACTCAACTCGTCCACAGGACGAGTATGTATAAACAATAACATCAGTATATACATGAACATCCATCCCACAAGTCTAGAGGTTTACATCTCACTTGGATAACCAAATGAAATTCGGCCTTACCTATATGTAAACACAGCCTGGAATGTAAATTTTACAAGCTCCTAACCGTCTGAGCCCAATTTTGTCATTTTTAAAAGTTATATATAATAATAGTAATAATAATAGCTCACATTTATATTGCGCCTAATACTTTGTTTTTTGGGAGCTGCACATATTATTACCCCGGTAATCGGAGTCAGGTGTTCCCGCACACAATATAATCACATTCTCCACTCCCTTCCCAGTCGCCATTTTACAAGCGCCACTTGCTCATCCTACCACATTAAAGGTCCTCTGCAATCCAAGTATTCATGCTTTCCATCGTGTAGAAAATACCAATGTAATCAATCTCTCGTTTTTTTTGAATTTTTCTAATGAAGGGTTAATGAGTTATAGTGTTTTTCCTTCATTAATTACATGATTTCCCACGCTCCTAAGCCCCGCCTCCCAAAATTCCCAAACTCAGCGATCTCGCAATCACGTGACAGAACGTCGGGAGAATCTTCCGAGCTTCTGCTGCAGTGCGCGAAAGTTTTTCTCTATTGTGTTTACGTGCTTTAGCGTGGCAAGTTTGTTTTTTTAACGAAAAATTCGATTCCTCCGGCAATTTTTTTGAAATTTTCCTTTGAATTTCACAATGCCGTCGGGGTGTATCGTGGGAGGCTGCTGTAATACGAATCAGGACGGCGTAAGCCTACATCTTTTCCCCCAAAGACCCGAATTTGAGTTAAATTTGGACAGCTAAAGTGAAGCTGACTCGGGCAAGTTGGAGCAGCCCCATGCATAGACTCCTGTGTAGTGTGCAGTGCACATTTCGACGATTGTGATTTTGAAGATGGGGTGCATGCCATCTTCAACATTCAATTCAATTTATTTATTTTTCCTCTTTCAATTTTTCAAATTTACAATGACGTTACATTTTTTATTTTCCCTCAACCACTTGGAAAAAAATAAAACTCCCTTCAGCGGTCCAAAGAATATTATTACCCTCTCCCAGTCAGGGCCTTGGTTTGAAAATTTAGGGTGAATTTCACAATTTTTTTAATTTTTTCTCTGGAAATTACTCTGTCCCTATCTCTTGCAATGTCTCTTTCTCTCTATCACAATTTTTCTCTTGCAATTTTTTTTCCTATCTCTATCATTTGCAACGTACCTCTCTCTCTCTCTCTGTCACACACACACACACAATATCTCTTTGCATTTCGTTCTATACCTCTCTGCTCTTCCATCCTGAATTCAATGCACTCCTTACTGTTTACTAATCATGTGAAAAGTAAAGTGAGCAAGATTGCAAGAGGACCAATCACTTGAATGAAATAATATGTGTTACATTTAGTTTGAATAAAATAAACTGCAAACTACTATGAAGCATTGTTAGGATTAACATTTTAGGAGTATGAAGAAAATAACAAATAAAAAGAAAGCACAATATGTATTTGGGGGATTGGTCCACTTTAATATATCACATTAACTAAAACTGGGAGTGAGTGTGTGTAAGATGTTGCTTTGGATGAAAGACATGGTAGAAAAATACACAAAACATATATAAACCATTTGGAAGGTTGATTTGTCCTACAATAGCTACACCGTGAAATGGTGCATGGAGTGGCGGATCCAGGGGTGGGCAGAAAAAAACAGGTAGAAACACCCTTCTTTGTAAAAAAAAAAAAAAAAAAGAAGAAGAAGATGGGCTCCCTCCCCTGGCGCTCAAGGGAGGGGTGGTGGTTAAAAAAAAATGTCGGAGGTCAAACAAAAAAATTGTGCTCACTACCCCCCTTTTTTGGCCCCCTCCCTTGGCGCCGGTTGGATCCGCCCCTGGGTGCATGTACTTTACATTTCTAATTCCAAATTTCCATTTATTTTCTCTGTCTTGTCTTGACCCTAAACAGCATAAATCGATGGGGTAATCACTGACTAAATAAATACATCAATTTGAATATGTCGGACAAGTATCTATTTACTTTCTAGGAAGTATCGCACAATTGTAACAACGATTTTCAAAAGAACTGATTTAATTATACTTAATTTACTGTTGCGTTTTAAGGTATAAAACACAAGAAAACACATGCTGAAATATTTATCCCAAATTAAGTGCATCAGAAAACAAGAGGCACGGAAATAATGATTGCCTTGCAGTTTAATCCATTATTTCTCTAAAAATGACAACTATTGAAAACTTTCACCAAAAATATTTACCCATGTAATACCTTTAACATCTGGTGGGAAATTGTTCTACAGGAAAGACTGCTGAAATGTACACTATGCAGGTTAGGACAAATGTGGCCTACCTCCTTCATATAGTACAATAATAATCAACTCATTGATTGTGGGCATCAACTGAGAGACGAGGCAAATGAGATATTCTTTAGTACAATATGTAGCTGCAATATCATACGAAAATAAGTAGTCATTATAACAGAACACATTTACTTTCCAGTATTTTATAGCTCTAAACAGAAAACATTGGCTGACAGCAAATAACTGCTCTAGGATGAATTAACCCTTTTGAGAGTTCATAGGTTAATCTACTTTAAACCTACAGACAGTAGGTCACAAGTTTAGTTTGAAAGAATCCCCACCCCCAAGAAAAAAAAAAAAAAAAATAATAATAATAATAATAATAATAATAATAATGAATAAATAAATAAAAACATAACCTTGAGGAGATAAGAAGCGGAATGTTATAAATTCTGATACTCTTATGAGAGAAATTACATTAACCAATGAAGATAACCTATAGCTTAAGGTATTTACACATGTATATCAAGTGAAAATTAAAAAACCTACCGGTATCCCTTTTTAGTAAGCTTTGTAACGCATTAAACTAAGGTAAATTACTTTAGCCACAATGTTTGAAAAGTAAGTAACATATCAATGTCACCTTCAAAATAAATTTAAAAAGTGAAAAGCAAACATCCATGTCTTCAATGAATCACACTACACCCCCATGCCCAACAAAATATCTGTATATTCCTCTTCAAATCCTCTGTATTCTGAGGAAGGGAAAGTTGTCTGGATCTGAATTACAGCGCAGGACGGCAGAGAAACTCGCACTGATCTTCCCAGGTATCCCCAGCACAATCTAGCTAGCTGACGATAGGCAACGTGGGTGTTTTTCCTGCAATGAACAAAAAAAAAAAAAAAACACAAACCATTAGAGATAGTAACATCTACCTCCTATCTATAAGAGTTTTGACAAGACAAATATATACATGTACAGAAATAAAAGGGAAAGTGCACAATTCCCATTTTTCGCCACTCATTATCATTCAATAATAATTTTCTTTTAAATTGCATCTACTATTAGGAACGTCACTACAATTTGACGCGTAAGTGATGGCATGTGACCATGGAATGCAACAACCACCACTTCTATCAATCATATCTGTTTTAATACATCGCACCATTTATATTTTACAATATGAACGTACATGAAAAATGAAGTCTGTGAGGTAGCGATGGGGGGCGGACACGAACAGTGGGGTTCGAACTTTGTAACAGAGAATCACCAATATCGTTTAATGTCTCATCTAAGACATGTTGATGACATAGTTATGATATATACTGAATTCAATAATTTGGCACCCTCAGCACCCCCAAAAAAAAAAAAATAAATAAAATTAATAAAAATTGTGCCTGTACAGTGAACCTTAATGAGATACATGTAACAAACTATTGCTAATTTTCTGGTCCAACTTCTTTGTATTCTATTGTATTTTAGCCCTGATATAACATGGTTTCGATAAAACAGGTAGATTTTCTGGTCCAAGGAGTTTATTATAACCAAAATCCACCGTGGAACTACGATGTATGTATTGTACGGACTAAAAATTGTGAATACTCACTCATTTTCAGTGGCATCTTGTCATGCTTGTTGGCAGTATACTTCTGCCGGTACTGGTAGAAGGCGGTCTCAAGTACCCACCTGTCTAGACAAACACTCCTGAAACAAGGACGGTCTGTGATGCAGTCCAACTCCTCTGGCTCATAACATTGTCTGCGTGAACTGGGGAAGTTCTTTAAAGCAGATGGTCATCACGACCTTCAGCATTGCAGAGCAGCCTCCATGATCCACTGCATGAACACCTGAATGAATGTATTAAAAAAAATTGTTTATTATGTAGACCTATATCTCATCTTATCATTCATTGCGCTATAATCGTGTGAAAAAAATAGGACATGTACATGATGTATCCAGTAAATGTTTGAAGATTTTATTAGTTTCATAATTAACATTACATTGCAGACTAGATCTAAACCCTATGACTATGTGTGATTTGTTTCTGAAAATAGATTTCAATAATCTAGATCGAAAGTAAAAAGAACTTAGAAGCCTATCGTACAATACAAAAGCTCGAGTATTGTTTTGTTTGGTGTCGCAAATCCTGGCTCGGAGCTCGGTCAGCTCAGCTCAGTCAGTGACAGTTTCATTACACTCCGGCCTCCACCAAAGCATTCACTGCCCCGCAGCTGGGCGGTGTAGGCCTACGTCCTACGGCTGCAGCATATTATGTGCACATCACCGGGTACATCACATCGCCCGTGAATAGTGCCGATTGTCTCAACCCAAATCTAAATTAAATAACTATAAATGCTCCTATATATAGCTATTTACATCATTCTCACCAATGATTGTGGCCAAGTGTTTCTTCGATGTCTTCCTGATTATCACGAACGCCGACAAAATTAATTGTCTCAACTTCTCTCAGTCTCACTGGATCTGGAAAGGCAGGCTGAAACAGTCAGTAGTGTAGGCAATATTCCAGGAGCAGCAGCAGCAGGAACTTCATCTTTTTCCTCAAGTTCCTCTTGAAACTCAGGCAGATTTTCTTCTCCGTCAGACAAAGAATGTTCAAAGAATCCATCCTCGTTGTCACTCCCACGCAAATGATCCATTTTTCCAGAAAAATATAACTTCCAAAGCAGCAAAGTTCACTCCATGGTTTTACAAATCAACGCACAAAGCCAATACAATCACGCATTTTACTCTCGCTCAAGCCAGCTTTGTGTTCTCCCGCTGACGTCACGGGGATTACGTAATCGCAAACCATATTGTCAACAATTTCAGGGGGCGTTCCGAAGCCTATTTGTTTTTCTCATTTTGCAGCTAAGTGATTGAAAATGACTGGAAATTGTTTTCATCATCAGATTCACGATGAATAATTACTGTACAATAGGTTAAAAGTTGAATTTGAGGTCGTCTGATGTCATAGATCCTTTAACTTTCGCATCCTGTATATCGTGTATATCGTGTATTATTAATGGGGAAAATTGTAGTTGTAGTTTCTTTTGATATAGAAATAATGAACATGGTGTTGAACTTTATATGCAAAATAATGGAGATGTTGAAAACCATTACATATTAATAAAGTATATTGTCACAATCATTATTTATAAATCATGAACATGAATTTATCATTATATATGAATAATCCTTTTTCTATAATCTGTAATTATTATTTATCAATAATTGAAAAAGTGGAGATCATTATTTGTAAATAATGGATATTGTATAATTCATTTTTTCTATATAATTTTATATCATTAAATCATTATTCACAAATGATAAACAATTTGCGATTTATTGTTTACAAATAACTAACATTGTGTAAGCATTGTTTATAAGTAATGGAATTGTGGAAATCATTATTTTTTTTATAAATGACATCGTAATATCCTGATTTATATATAAGGGATATCATGAAATAATTATTTATAAATGATTATACGTTTTGAGGTGCATTATATATAAAAAAAATTTACAGTAAGGTAAATAATGAATTATATATAAATAATTGGTGTAAATAATAATTTTACAAACGGTGCATCATAAAAAATAACCCCCAAACCTATTGAATGTTATAACATCCTGTAGAAACTTTCATTATCTACCATTTGACACCTCACATTTGGTCAAATAAGGTTCTGTTAAATAAATTGTTCAACATTAGTTATACATGGTGGCCATTTGAAAAATGACCGCAATTTTTTTTTTCCCAGCAGCATACTTCAAGGTTGCATCCACCTGGAAACTGTGCAAGACGGTGCCCTGAACATGATGATACCTAATAACTTTTTAAAACATTTAATTTCTAGAAGATCTTCTTCGCCTATGGGTACTATTGACAAATGTCGAAATTGGACATTACGTTTAGGTTTTTTTTTTTTTTTTTTTTTATTCATTTAATAATGAAATTATCTATTTATTCGTTAAATCATTGATATATTTATGTAATCATTTAGATATTTCTCGTTCATTCATTCATTCATTTATATAGTTTTTTTATATTCTATTTTAGATAATGGACATGTGGGGGTACAGCACCAATAATAAAGAAGTCGTGACCGGATGGTCACTTTCTAGTGTTTTTTTAAAGAATGGATGTATTGCGGTATTACGATTACCTAATCCAAAAATATTGGTGCTCCCGCCCCCTTATGCTCATAAATAATAACAATAATAATATGAGGCCATTGCCAAACTTTTTTTGTGTGAGATGGCGCTGATTTCATGTTAGATGGTGCCGACTTCATTTTAAACTGGTCATGGTTAAACGCCTTTGATTGTTATGTTTTTATGTCAACTTCCTTTTACATGGTGTCAAGAGATGACTTTGAATGTTTGTATGTATCATTTGATAAGAATATTTATTGTATGCTATGCAAAGGCAATATTATTATTATGTGTCAATCATTTCATTTATATGTTATGCATAGGTATTATGAATATTATGTATCAATTATGTCATTAAAATTTATG
The DNA here is from genome assembly GCA_037976565.1 of Mesocentrotus franciscanus. NCBI lineage: Eukaryota > Metazoa > Echinodermata > Echinoidea > Camarodonta > Strongylocentrotidae > Mesocentrotus > Mesocentrotus franciscanus. The sequence goes on from CP137667.1 coordinate 21,459,115, forward strand.
TATGGCCTTTGTTAGTAGGACTGTCTTAAGACAGAACATTCTAAACAATGATTCGTTTCATGAGAAGCACAAAGAAAACTTCCGGTAAAAGTCTTCCATGTAAATAATAAAGATTAAGACGCTGGTCAAACGTCACATTAGTCGTGAGTCAGAGTTCTCGGGATTATCTCTGGAAATAAAGCCTTATGCCCATGAAAGGTGCAGGAAAAGGATGAATGGGGAGAAATATAAACATCCACCGTTCAGACATTTCCAAGAAGAGACACAGTTTTGTTTCCTGGTCCTTCCGGCTGGTAGGAAATTAAAGTTTCAACTAATCAAGTGCAAGTTGCAAAATGAGTGACCAGGCACAAGCAAATAACATTTGGTGGGGCGTAGACTTCAAAACTATTTCTAAGAATATAAGTCATCCAAAATCTTGAGCATTAAGTCTTTGGAGGGGGGGGGGATTATTATAAAATACAACTAGACAGTCAATTCCAATTTGTAGGAGCAATACTTGTTTCAGTGCTAAGTATTACGATTTGTTCGACAGAATACTACATTCAGCTATCGATGAATACAACAAAGGTGTTGTAGTGGACTAACTGATAGTCCAGGTCTTGTGATTCCACATTGTACAAATCGGAATGAGTGTACATCTGTAAACAACAACGGGAAGTTGTGTGTACTCATGATGCTTAATTTCTACTTATGTCTATAAGTTATGTATTATAAATGCATCATGGTATATGTAGAAAGTATTTTGATGTGCTCAAAATAAGTGGGGTAGAATATTATCGCTTTAATTACTTAAGGTTTTTTGTTGTGATATCAGATAGACGAATCAGATATAGAATGCATTCTAAAATCATGACAATGACAAAGTGGTGATGTTGAAAGTAACTGATTTTTTGAAGAAAATGTGATTAATAATAAATACTAGGTACACCAGATTTTCACTGTAGATGTTACAGGTCAAGAGATTCTGATAACATTAATAAAATGTTAAAAATAAAGATGTAATTATAGATTGAACAAATCACTAGATATCGGTTATATTTATATATGGCTGGGTGTTTAGGATTTAGGTACCTGTACTGTAACTAGAACTAAGGGACAGGACAGAACCATTGGTCCAGGTCTATTAAGGGACACGGGCTGACTTCAGACAGACAAGTCGTCGTCAGGACACTCCAGAAGCAGGAAATACCTAAACTAAAGACATAGATAAGGATCCACATCAATCAGTGAATTGTATTAATTTTCTGTTAAGGTCTCATATATTTATAATTCATTTTCATTTTTTCTTGTAACCCTTTTTCATAAAAGTTTACATTAGTAAAGGCTTATTCAACCTTATCATTTGTGTGCATAAGTCTACTGTTTACAAAGTTACCAAAGCCTTAGTGGCAGTACCAACAATGCCATATCAAAAGATCGCAGCCGCAAGGTGTTGCTCGATTCCCACCTTGTGACACACAGTGACAGTAACATCCTCATAAAAATGATGTGAGAGTAGATATTCAGTATGATGGTATAAGTTATTGTCTATCAATGTAGATCAAAAGTGAATTTGTGCTATTCCTCGCCGGAATTTCTGTGTTCGCTGAAGCTTAATAATAATAAAAAGGAATGTGGCAGGACGTAAGTTCTTACCTGCAATATACACCTCATTTATTTAATATTCATGACAGGATTGAATTTAACCATATGATATGTATTGTATGGCACGACATACACATTGAAGGAAAAAAAACACGATAAATTAATGCGAAAGAGAAAACATAATTTATCAGTGACCCTTAATCAACAGGGGTAAATTTTACATATTTCATATCATTGAGTCACTTTGGATATAGATATTGCGTCAAATTACCGTGTTACCGTTTAAAGATGTTTTAAAAAGGTCAGTATTTATTATATTACTAGGCTTCATGGTTTTAACGCTAAAGTTCAATTAGATCATCTTTCCCGAATGGAAGCAATGTGAAGATCTACTTGCAGTCACGTTTATGTCTTTGAGTTAGAGAGCGCCAACTTAAAAGCAGTCCGCGTTCTGCACGATTGCGGTAACATGATTATGGTTTCATTGGTGTCTTGCAGACTTTACTTCTCGAATGTAATTATTATTTCCTTGTGTGATTGGGAACCGGATCAAAAAACAAAAACTATGTGGCGATTATTTGTCTTTCTTGTTGGAATCGTATCTTGTCATGGTGGTAAGTATGGCACTGGATAATCTGAATATTTTTCTTGTACAGGGATTTACTAGTCTTGAATTTTGTTCCTTACAAACATGGGTATATAATATTGGTTTCTGAAATCTTCCATTTCCGGTACAGAAGCGTACTATTCCATTTTTCTTGTTATTTTGTTAATGTTTATAAATCTTACGACAATGAAAATAGGTTGTAATAACTTTGGCTTTTTTACGACGTGATAATTATATATTTTATGTACTAAACATGAGATTGGTAACCAAAGTTTGTTTCACTACAATGAAGCATGAAAGAAAATCGCCCAAGAGGTAGATGCTTTTTGGGTATTCGCCACACCCCAAAAATAAAAGAAAAACGCAATTTATTGTGGAATTTACCACACACATTTTTCAAAGTAAATCTGTAACTGCTTATTAAATTTGTTTAAATAATGAAATTAGTAACTATTACTAAAGGACAACAAACAAATATTAGACATCTCTCAACTTCAGGCCGAAAAATTAGGGAAATATAGTCAAGGGACTTAGGTATGATTTGGCCAGGACATTAACATTAAAGATGTTTTCTAATATTGAACCTTTGGAAAAGCTAATTCATGCACTTTATCATAGTTTGGGAGCGTAATATGAATGAATATCCTTATGAAACTATGCTTTGACAATGTTTTAATGATTACAAAAAACGCTAAAACGAAGAAATGCAAGCCGCATTATTCTATTACACGTCAATATGTGATGTTTTTACATTAAAGATGGAATCGACATCAATACGGAAACCATTGCTGGGGAGGACGTGGAACTCAAGTGCCTCGTGACTAAGAAAATCGACCCAATAATCGCAATAAAGTGGAGGCACAGTGATGGCTCGTTATTATTCCACTGCAGCGAAGATGAAAAACCCTGTGAAGTAAATACTACAAGACACTCACTGGGAAAAAACAATACATTTATTAGCAGCACTTTGACAATTCGGAACGTTTCCTTGTTTGATGAAGATAATTATAATGTTCGTATGCTTTACCTGAGCTACAGAAAGTCTTGTAAACTCAACCTGACAGTAAATGGTATCTATCTTTTTAAATTATTTTGAAATAACGATTTCCATGTTAACAAATACAGCAACCTGATCGTTTTGCTAACCACAGTGTGCTTTGAAAAATAAGTTTTAGAGCCATTAAAATAATAATATGAAAGGTTAAAGCTTTAACGATAGAAACATCAATTTATTCGTGTGAAACCTGAAAATATAAAGATATCTCTGTTCTCGGACTTAAGAAAGAAAGGAAGTAATGCATGATAATGTTTTATAAAAAAAAACACTGAACTGGCCTTTTATTAGTTCAAAGGGTCCCACCAAGAAATTATCATTTAAATTCATGTTATTTATGCAGCAGAGGGAGGGGAGGGGTTAAAATTCCATTTAGCCAGCTCTTATGTTTCGATGATCATATGAAAATATTCTTGAAGTTCGAAGTAAATAAAATACAATAACAGATAAGCGATTCTTTAAATAATCTATCTTTATTAAATGGCATCATAATTGCGGCAATTTCTCTTCTTTTAAATTCATTTTAAGTTCCACCGAAGGGATTGATCCTGGCCGAAAAAACTGACGGTACGATTTTAATGAATCAAGGATCACTCACGGTTGCAGAAGGGGAAAATAAGACATTAGTCTGTAAAACCAACACATCAGTGAAACCACCCGTCGATTTGGAATGGGTGATTCCAAATGAGTTAAATGCTTCTGTTGATTCTCAAAAATATATTAATGATAAATTCGATGACCGCCTTCTTGTGCTTACCCGGACAATACACTTTACACCAACATACGCAGAAGATGAAGATATTGCGCTTGTCTGCAAGGTGGCTAGCAACTCATCTTTTGGTCGCATTCAGACATTAGTTCTTATTAAAAAAGAAGGTGAGCATTCAAATAATTCTCATTATCTAGGAAACAGTTCATACAAATATGTACTTATTTATCATTGTAAAAATGCTTCACTGATGAAAAAATTCATGACCAAGTGTGTGTAGTCACATTTAGAAATGCATTCGTCAAATGTTTTCTTATTTGAAATCAAATTAGAAATATTGGAGTGTAAAGATACATTTTTTTTTCTTATTCTATCAAATGAAGGTGATGTAGAGAATCAAAGTTCCATAGTCAGTATGTAACTCTCCCCACTAGCTGTCATCTATTCAGAGCCCGCTATTTGTAAAAAGCAGCCTCTCATTATTGGTTTGATCATGCATTTTTTCTGCATCTTTCCAAGTACTATAACTGAATAAAGAAAGAAACATGTAAACGTTAGGTATAATACAAATATGCAAACAAAAAATCCTGTTAAGATGTGATGGACATGAAATGTGATATATACATATAATCACGAACTTAATATTTATATTATATGTTATCATAAATCTGAACTATTATCAGAAGTATCTGTGGAAAAAAGTGCGGGAGACCGCAATCATATATTAGTTGCAAATGCAAAACTTCAATGAATTGATATGTAATCGTTAAAGTCAAGGGCGGCGAACCCGACCCGGGGATATAAAAAGGACATACGTGCCATACTCAAGATTTCCTGCAAAGTTCAACATAATTTCATGTTGGCTGCAAAAGGGATACACTGCCTTTAAGGCTTTTCAAATATGCGAGGCGGTGCATTCCCCTGCTTCTTTTGCCAGCAATCTACCCTCTCAATATTTTTTATTTTAAAATATAATATCCTTCCTGCATAATTATGTGACCATACAAATTCATAATTCGCCTCTTTCTTATTGGCTGATGAGTGATGTTTTACTCTTGCTTTTATGGACACTTCTTTATAGGTTATTCCTCGGTCTTTGATAAGAAGTGATAAGAAAAGGAAAAATGTGAGAAAGTATGCACAAACTGCAAGACAGACACAAAGGCTATGCAACACTGTGTTAAGGGTAAATGATATGCCCAGTCATAAATCATTGCAACTTCCTGGCGTAGTATACTTTAGCCTCAATGTTTTGTAGAAGATTTGTTAACTACATTACAAACAAAAATCCCATTTAGGGCCTCACCTAACACTTCTTAAGAAATATCCCTTTTTTTATGATTCGAGCCCGCTAGTGGACGCCACTACAGCATTGAAAATGTGAAAGGGCTGCTCCAAATTGCGAAATCCCGCAAAAGTAGAAAGTAGTGCTGGTTAAAAAAACAAACAAACATGATTTATTCAAGTGAGAAGAGTTTGACAGGATGTCACTCTTTTTCTGGGTTATTCTTGTGCTAATATTTTCTGATTATTTGTTTATTCGTTAGCTTCAAGATAATCAGTAATTTACCCTAACCGGTTTGGAATAGTCTTTATTGTTAATACATTGATGATAATCCTAGACTGTGTATTTGCTCTCTTAAAAAAATATTGATAATTTGTATACTTCATACATTTTCAATAACCATTCTGTATTTCCTTCACATTTCTTAATAGTAAATGTATTATTTGTATACTTTCAAGGATTTCAATGATAATTTAAATAACTAATTTGTATTTCATTTCGATACGTTTTCTTTGAACTTGCTTATTGAAGATAGTCCTCAATTGTGGATTATACTACAAACAATAGATTTTTGAATTTAAACCTTACTGTGGAATGAAGGTGAGAGGTGTACCCTCATATAAAATATATTCTTCGACTCCCCATAACCCTCCGCCCCTACCTCCCAACATGACAATAACTCTTCCCCTCTGTACAGTGTTACTGATATTTGGAAAATGTCAATTCCCCCCTTCAAAGAGCGTACGGGTATACATAACTCCGAACCAAAAAGTGAAATATAACTAAGTCACCTCTGTAAACAATTTAAAGACACAACAAAGAAATAGAGTACATGGGTGGTTATTTGCAAACCTTTGTAGGTAGCAAGCGATTCTGAAAATGGAAAAATTATTCCAAATTGTAAGACGACGTTATTTTTTTGTTACTCAGAATGTAAAGGAGAACTCACTACCAACAACAAAAATCTGGACACAGGCTCTACGGAAAGTCATAGAATGACATCAAGTAATGGAGATGTTCAAGGTTATTCATTTTTAGTATTTTCTTTATAGAGTCCACATACCGTCGTCACGTTTACAGTTGAAACACATTTTTGAGGTTCAGAAATACAGGGAAAAATAGGCGATATTGGACATAATAATTTGTTGAATATCACAGGGACGTTATAGGGCAATCTTGCTATCAAATTAAAAATTTGTGGTTTGATCCCGAGCTGTGATTCGTTTGATTACTATTATCATGATTATTATCATAACCATTATTATTAGTGGTGGTAGTATTAATTGCATTTTTATTATCATTAGAGGTAGTAGTAAAACGAAAAGGAGTAGTCGTAGTAGTAATAGTGGTAGTAATATTAAGTAATAATAGTAGTAGAAAAAAGGAATAGTAATAGTAGAAAGAGTAGAAGTAGTAACAGCAGTAGGAGTAGTAGTAGCAGTGGTATAAGTGATAGTAGTAAGATTGATAGCAGTAGGAGTAGTAAAAGCAGTAGTAGTAGCAGTAGAAGTAGTAGGAGTAGGAGTAGTAGGAGAAGTAGTAGTAGTAGTAGTAGTAGTAGTAGGAGAAGTAGTAGTAGGAGGAGTAAGAAAATAGTAGGAACAGCAAGTAGTAGTAGTAGTAGCAGTTGCAGCAGTAGTAGTATGAGTGGTAGGAGTAGTAGAAGTAGTATTAATATACTAATTAAGAGTAGTAGTATTACAAAGAGTAGTAGGAGTAGTATACTACTAGTAGTAGTAGAATTGATAGTAGTAGTAGTAGTAGTAGTAGTAGTAGTAGTAGCAGTAGAAGTAATAGGAATAGGAGTAGTAGGAGAAGTAGTAGTAGGAGTAGTACAAGTAGGAGTAGGAGTAGTAGTAGGAAGAGTAGTAGTCGGTAGTAGCAGTAGTTTTAGTAGTAGTAGAAGTAGAAGACGTAGTGGCATTAAAAGTAGTGTTCTCATCTTACTTATTTTTTACACAGTATTATATTACCATCCTTATTACCCGTTGAGGATCATCATTATGATTATTATCGATATTTTGTTATCATCGTCAACATTATAATTGTTGCTTATTTCTGTGACTTCAATACAATATGACACACAGAGGTATTTTACGATACTGAATCATAGATAATATATATTATAATAAAATTGATATTTCCAGTAAAAATAATGTCAGTTTGTTAGTTACAGAGTAAATACAGAAATCCCTCAATCAATAAATTAATAATAGATGAGCAAATTGAAAGAAAAAAAAAACTAAATGAATTGATTAACCAAACGAAATTAACATGTCCTTGCTGAAATACGATTCACAGGCAGTGGAACATCTTACGCAACACCTTTCGACCCTTCATATCAAGGTATATAGCACGCGTAATAATATGCATATTACAAACACTGGACAATGGTACTTATTGGCAGTAGAAACTTTGCAAGAGTAATATTGCTCATTCAAATTATTAAGTTTGAGAAGAGTTCATCTGAAGTTACAAGAGATTAAAGAAATTGTGAATTATTGCACGTTTGGCGTGTGTGTGCGTATGTGTACTATATGTGTGTTTGTTAACATTAAAACGAATAATGATTTGGAGCTTTGTTAATAATATATTTGTAATATTTATTCCATTTCCTGTTTGAAGTAAATTCGTTAAAATGTTAAACTTAGTTCCGTTTTTATTAAATGGTGTTCAATATTAGAAGAAAGTTGCCCCTTCCCCGTTTTCCGTTTTAGAAGTAAACATGCAAGTGTCCGACTGACATTACAATTTTATTTGTCATCAGTAGTGATGAAGCAGTTTTTCCTGATAGGAGTAGTGGGTCTTTCTAATTTTTTTGGCATTTACATGATTCTACTTTTGCATATAACAATAACACCGCTGTTCCTTTGACGTTATCATATTTCTAGCCAAGATATTCACCCATGGGTTGCATACATGTGTGTGTTTGTGTAGTAGAAAGAAGAATCCTTGTAAGTTTCTGGTTTCAGCGGATTATTTTTTTATTAAGGTTGACGAATTTTCATTAACCGTTAGAATAATAAAGCATGACACTAAATAGATCTTTCTTTTCATTTTTATATATATTACAACACATGGATTTTATTTCTTTTGTAGAAATGCAACACCTGTAATATGAAAATACTTGCATCGGTGATGTAGCACTTAATAAACACACTGATACAGTTAAACGCTCAAGCTTGTTTTTGGTTTACCAAGCGTTAGTATCGACGATTTTTCTGTAATTTACAATTTGTAGTGACATTTATCTTTTCCTTTGGAAATTAAACTCACTGTTTTTGTCATTTTTAAATTTTGACGTACAAGTCATATCTTATTAGGAATAAGAGACTATCAAACATGATTAAACAAAACCACCGTGAAAACGCATATTAATTTGAGGAAAACAACATCAAAATGAGAGAAAAATGCAACCAATAATTAATGAAATATTCTAATACTGTTAAATGTATTTATCTTTTGATTCAATTTGCTCTCAAGAACCTAAGGAGAAACCATGGTACAAACAAATTCATCTTGTTATACCTGGGTGTTCCGGCGTGGTGATGCTGTTAATTGTACTGGCATTTGTTGGTGGTTTTATCCGCTCTAAGAAGAGAGGTGGTACGTCATTTAAATGTTGTAAGAAGTATATGAGTATTTATTTTGTCTGCGTGAATTACAGAAGAGCTGTCACAGTTATTTTCCAACGAAAATAAAAAAAAATATGACACATGGTCGGAATAAGGACCAACGGACTGAATTTGATTTTTTCAATATTACCAACAGCAAAAATGATATATATTCCATTGTATCCCACTGGCCTACAAATGTAGCAACCTTTTATGTCTTTCGCCGTAATGAAATATGTAGTTTTTTTAATTGGATAGAAAGAAAAGGCTGCTGTAAAATCATTTGGCATGTAAACCCCCCAGTTTTATTTTACTGTGAACCTTGTAAAGCGCAATGCAATGCAAATCGCCTTTTTCTAAATAGCACAGTGTTCTTCATTGTCACTAGCCTCAAAAATTAGTAAAGAAAGAACGGAACAAGGATATGACTATAGGGTTGACACATATCATATTGTAAATTAATGTAGCATCTGAGGCAATGGGAACGTAGTAAAGAACACATGTTCAAAGTATCACGTATGACGCTTAAGTTGGCTTTTTCCGTCTGTAGTTAGACGTTCTATCAATGGCGAGTCTACTGAGATCAGACCACCGCAGGGTCGACGTTCATTGCCTCCAACGCCATCAGTCCATTTGCCCGATCATCCGCCACCAACTGCCCGATTACCCAGGCCAGTGCCTTCCATCCCGATGCGGCCGTTGGTACCTGTATCCGAAGACGCTTTTAGAAGTCCGGCGGAGAAAAACTGGCAGCCGAATGACAGGAGAAACATTTACCACAGCTGCTGGAAGCACTGCGCTCACAGAGGCCCAAAAAGTAATACGAGCTTAAACTGATAAATGGGCCCTATCAATAATTTTAAGTCCGATGTTCATCATGATACTATCTTATTTTCTTTTTAACAAATCTTTTTCGAAAGCAAACATATTTTGTTGTTGTCAGACACTTTCATTCATGGCATTTCTGGGATGTATGCGTACGCGTGTGTTAGATAAATCCTGTACTTTGTTATTTAAGCACTATACAAACCAAATACATGTCTTCTTTTCAACACAGAGTAGTTTTCTTTAAACTAAATATGTGGAATTTTATTTTATTACGTCCAGCTAGAATAATGTCAAAATTATCGGATCATTTTTTTCTAAACTACAAGTTAATATTTTAAGTTTTGGTAAGGCTATGCCTCTTAAGAAATGAAATTCGATTTATTTTCCAAAACGACATTTTCTTAACACAATTATTTCGTGTTTGCTGTAGGAATTAGATACTGAGATGGAATATGATTGCCTAAACCACTCACACCACGGAGGTCATGGAGCCGTATCACATGTCTACAGAGAAACAACGAACGGTCTGGTAAATATATCTACATATTGTATAAGTCACATTATAAGTAAACACGTTAGGAAATTACTCTACGTATTTTTTTGCGAAATAAAGGTTCATACAGCATACAAAACAAATGGGCTGCACCTACATGATTAAACGACTACTTGATATTTGGTTTAAAGTATCCATATTAAATATAAATGTCTTGTCTGTGTTGTTTTAAGGCTGAATATGCGCTCGTCAGCCGACCAAAAGTCAACAAAAGGATAGATCAACGACAACTTCACCGCTCTAAGGTAATACGACTGTTTTGTGCTGTAAATCAAACGGGCTATAGTAGTTTATTGTTTATTGATTACAACATATGAGGGAATGTAGTTAGGAAGGTAGTTTGAAACTGTCCTTAAGTGAGTTGGGGCTAGTTTCAGGCTGAACATCGACGTAATATTTATGTGCTGTTGAAAAATAAAGGTAATATGTGGTTCTATACAGATTTTCTTTAACAAATTCATATCAATTCAAAATGGTTTATTTTTTAACATTCTATTTGTAGGCAGTATTTCGCAAAATAGAATAAAAGGCAAAATGTTTACTCATTCGCTTTATGAACTATTTTTGTTCGTAGCAAATGGATGACGATTCGGAGTATGACGTGCTCGATACATCGAATCAAACAGAGCCTGAAACCGTACCCCACGTATACAAGGACACAACGAGTGGCTTGGTAAATAAACACTGTTTTTGTCGGTCATATTTTTTGACGAAATGCTATTTTCAAATGATTTACACTGTCTTTTCAAATTGTGTGTATTGTAAAAGTAGCAACACAAATGGTATAATATAACTAACCGTTAATCAGAAACATACGTTTTGCAAACATTCAAATTTCATTTCAAATTATGTCCATTTGCATGTCTATCCATTATCATATTGTTACCATGGTATTTTTGACACATATTAAAATCTTAGTTATACTTCTGCTCTGTTAGACCAAATATGAATAGAAAGTCATATTTGAAAACTAACTATGCAGTGAAAATATGTAAAAGACTTTGGAACTAAACTATTATATGTAAGAAAACCATACAATAAAACTTCTTGGAAACTGTACAGCACGTTCTCTTCGCAATGTGTTTCTTTTACAAGAAAGGTAAGGCAAACTGCGCAGAACAGCGCCAAATAAAGCAATAAAGCTTAAACACTGTTAATGATAACAAATCGCAAAACAAATGATAGCTAATGGAATTCTCGCTTTTGATTGGCTTTGAGCAAATTTGTCGTGAAAGTTTTGCCCTTGTTATTGACTAGTTGATTAATGAATCACGGTGCTTATCCGTCTCAATCAATGGTCCCACCTGTGGAATAAACATTGCATCTCTTTTTGTATCTCTCTTAAGGCTGGATATGCAGTTGCCAGCAAACCAGATGTAAAAAAAAAGAAACGGCAGTCATTAGGTCCTCTTACCAAGCTCATGAAGGTAATATGATTTTGTCCAATGTCTTTTTTCCACTGTCTTTTTGGAAAATTTTGCTTTCTTTCAAAGATCAATTTCACATTGCTATCACCGTCTCAAGTATTTTCTCAAACATCGACCAATGAAAACTACAATATTTGTAAAGGGCAGTCATCCTTTTTAAAAGGTTAAATGGACTAAAAAAAAATATTGTAAGAGCAATGGAATAGTAAAGACTTTTTAATCGTCATACTGCAGTGATGTATAGGAAGGGGGCAACAATGACATTTGTTTCATATTAAATAAAATTAACCGTTGTAGCCTAATAATTTCTCTTCTCTCGGAGCTGCAATCAACGGGGTATATGTTGTTATTTGTCATCGAAAAACGAAACAATATATAATATCATACCCAGTCATTGTAAAGGGTATACTTTAAACACTCTGATGACAATTAAATGACCCGTTCCCTAATTAGTAGTTATTATTAGTTAAATAGAAGGAATCTAACTTTCTTTTTGTTTGTCTCAATCTTTGAATGAAAAGTCATCGAGGTCAATGCTTTGTCAAGCGATTCTTATTCACGGAAACTTAATAGAAAATTCCATGAATTGCCTCATGTACAGCATGATAGAGCGTTTAAAGATGATTGCCTCTTCTTTATCACAATCGATAGTTTCATGAATTTGCCTCATCAATTATAAAATGCATTTCTTATATTCAAAGATATTAAGAGGAAGGTCGTTTGTCCAAAGCACGTTTGATTAATACGTTTGAAGTTGTGGTTTTGTTTTATTTTTATTTTTCTTATTATTTTATTTAAAAAAATATGGTAGCCCATTCAATACTAACTTGGTCTCCCATGGGGCCCTATGGGAATATACAAATGAAAGCATATTTGAACAATCAACATAAACAAAGAAATAAACATAATATATAATAATAAATGAAAAGAAACATGGCTAGTAAAAAAAACGGTCAATAGAACAACAGATGGAACTCACCAAAATAACACAATCTAGACATGTAAACTTGTTTAGAACAAGTATAGGTGGGCTGTTTTAACTAAAATTTGAGACAAAATAGAGCACAAATAAGCGAGATACTGCTAAAAACAATGTCATGTAGATTTATGATGTGAACGAAATTCACCTTCCATGGGCATAACACGCAAAATAAGAAATTTCTGAAATGTGGCCTTTAATCGAAATTTTTACTATGATGACGTCATCAAAATGAAAAATGATGAAACTGAGCTTGTAGAGAATTGGTTTAGCTACAATATATCGAAATTTGGAAGAATATCGATTAATATTTACAGAGATACGATCAATTTTCCATAAATATGCTGACGTCCTATTATGGAAATTCGCATTTTGAGTTCCAAGGCCATTATGATGATGTCACGATACACTTAATGGCCAAATGAGACATAAATCATATCTCCGACTCATACTGTGTCCAAATATGAAAAACTTGAGGGTCCCGGTGCATCTCAAAGAGCTATAATTGATTTTGTGTAGGCATGTTTTTGCCGATATATACATTGTATTACAAGAGCTCGCGCTCACGGACATTTATCTTGAATGGACGCACATTTTTTTTATTAATGGTCATAAAGAGATAAACATGGTATCAAATTGTTCGAAAGAATATGGGAAATATTATGAACGAAAAAAAATGGCGATTCTATGTTGTGTAATGGTGTTACGCGAGAAAACGCGCGCATGCGCATGTGCGCGGTGTTACGCGAGAAAACGCGCGCATGCGCATGTGCGCGATTTTTTAATAAAATGCTCAAAATGGCCTTAACTCTTTGCCCGCCACGTACACAATCCCCCCCTGTGCCACATTGTTTTTAGGGTGCCACCTTAGGAGGGGTTCTGCATGGACTATGCTTATTCAACTCGCAATAACTTTTGATTGGTGTACTGTAATGAAAAACTTTGTGTAGCAATATTGTATAGAAATTAATAGTCTTGCCAATGGTATCAGTCTCGCTCTCCTCTGAATCATGCAGAGTCGGCTGTTGGAACAGGGTCCATCACAAGTTCTCGTACCTGATCAGCAGTGAAGAAGTCCCGTCTCCTCCTAATAGGGGCCATCCTAGCTCATCAGAATATTTGCAAAAGCAGTTTCAAAAACTCAATTTTTCTCGGAAAATGTCAATGTGAACAATGTCTGCGAAAGCGGTGCAATGAAGTGTGATGTGTAAACAATGCGAAGCAGCGTTACTATTGTGTGTGTGCGTACAATAGAATTAAATGCGTTCCGTGTGTATTGTGAATGAAATGTGACTTGAGTCGAAGTTGGCAGCCCGCTGTATGTTCCGCTAGCCGAACGTAGCGGGCAAAGAGTTAATCGTATGCAAAATGTATTTAAGGCGATTTTGAAGCATTTTGAAATTTCGCGCACGCACTGACGCGCGGACGTACGTGTACGAGCGCGTTTATTGACCTGGAATTGACCGGACGGACATTGACCTTGTTCATGATAAATGTGAATGAAAAATTTCTTTCCGGTACAAAGATATGATCAAGAGTTGATTTTCAGAAAATTTCACAAAATGGCGCCTAGATGACGTCATCAGTCATGGTCAAGGTTGAAAACGTTTTTGTGCCTTGTCCTTATGCCTATACATATGTGTGCCAAATTTCAAGGCATTTGATTGAGCCCTTTTCAAGTTATCTTGCACACACAAAAGTGGTTAGAAATAATAAAAACGAGAAATTTAATTCGTCATTGAGGACGAATTGGGTGGTCTGTCTTTAAATTTAGTGGACGCTGATCTTGTTTAGGATTGTCACAGCTACAACATATCGAAATTTGGAAGAAAATCGATCAAAATTGAGAGAGATACAATCAATTTTCGATAAATATGCTGACGTTATAATATGCAAATTCGTATTTTGAGTTCCAATGCCATTATTATGACGTCACGATATATTTAACGGCAAAATGAGACGTGAAATCATATCTCCGACTCAGTGTCTATCTAAATATTAAAAAAAAATGGGGGGTCAACTGGCATTCTAAAGAGCTATAATGGGTTTTGTATAGGCATGTTTTTGCCCATATATGCTATGTATTACAAGAGCTCGCACGCACGGACATTTATCTTGAACGGACGCTCATTTCGTTATTAATGGTCAAAAGGAGATAAACATATGGTATCGAATTGTTCGAAAAAAATGCGCAATCCTATGATAGACAAAAATGGCGATTCTAGTTTGCGTACGGCCATGACGAACAAAAACGCGCGCGCAATCGCGTGTGCGCATTTTTTTTACAAAATGCTTAAAATAGCCTAAAACGTACTCTAATTTGAATAAAAAGTGATTTTGAGCATTTTGAAATTTTGCGCGCGCACTGACGCGCAGACGTACGCGTACGCGCGCGTTTATTGACTTAAAAATGACCGGACGGATATTGACCTTGATCATGAAAATATGAACAAGAAATGACTTTTCGTTATGAAGATATGATCATGAGTTGAATTTCACAAAAAAAAACACAAAATGGCGCCTAGATGACGTCATGAAGACTTGATGACCTTAAAAATGTTCCTGTCACGTCTTATGACAATGACCTATGACTGGACCAAAATTGAAAGAAATGGACAAAACCGATCTGGAGTTATCTCATACACAAAAAAAGTGGCGGAAATAAATAAACTAGAAATTTAAATCGTCCTGGGGACGAATTAGGTGGTCTGTCTTCAATTCTTATGATCAGTGAAAGGTCAAAAAGAAAAAAAAGTGAAGAATTTTTTTTTTTGAGACGCCCGGACTCGAACCAGGGATCTCGAGGTCGGAATCAAGTGTGTTACCGATATACCAAAACATTTCCCATCGCTATTACACGTGAATGGAAAATGGAATTCTCAAATCCCACTTTGCAAGTGAAATTTGAGCATGATCCCGGCATCTGATCGAAAAATAAAGGGCTTATTAGTGATAGCTTATTGTCTCAGCTACAAGATACTCGAAGCTCAGCGAAAACAAAACTAAAACGACGGAGATATTGCTCGCGAAAGACGGTAATGTAGAATCCAGTTTTGAGAAAAAGTCATGTCCCTTAGAGAATACACGCAAAATGTGAAAAATTGACATGCCTCCGTTTATCGCAAAAATACGCCATGATGCCTTTGTCAAAATGAAAAATCGTGGCATTTTATTTGTAGAGAATTGTCTCAGCTAGAACATATCAAAATTTGGAAGAAAATCAATCAATATTTAACGATATACAATCAATTTTCCAAAAATATGCTAACGTCATAATATGCAAATTGAAATTTTGAGTTCGGAGGCCATTATGATGACGTCATGAATTAATTGAGGGTCAAATGAGACATGAAATCATATCTCCGACTCATCATCTATCCAAAATTGGTTAGGATCATCCTCAATTTTCTGGTAAATAGGCCACAGCGGGTTAGGTGCAATGGAGTTTCCTCTAGTGATACTTGTGTAAGTATAGGAGCTCCACAGGGTTGCGTGCTTTCTCCCCTTCTTTTCTCTGTTTACTCCAGTGGAAGCAGTTCTCTCTTCTCTAACTGCTCTGTCATAAAATATGCTGATGACACAGCTATATGCGGTTATCTAAAGCATGGGCCTGAGAACTACTTTCAAAAAGTACAGAGTTTTGTAGAATGGTGTGATCAATCAAATCTAGTCCTCAATGTACAAAAGACAAAGGAAATCATCTTTGATTTTCGTCGCCCTTCACATTCTCACGAGCCTATTGCTATTCACGGACATCCCATAGAACAAGTCCCAGAATACAAATATCTAGGGACAATCATCGACAACAAACTGAATTGGAATTCAAATTCACAATTACTCGCAGGAAAAGCTAATCAACGGTTGTATTTCCTAAGGAAATTAAGGGAATTCCGAGTTGACAATACCATCCTGGTGCTATTCTACCAAAGTCTGATACAAAGTATTCTTACTTTCAGTCTCATGTGCATGTATGGGAACCTGTCAAATGAGAATGTGAAGAAGCTTGATAGAGCTAGGAAAGTTGCTCAGCGAATCACTCACACAGAGTTTCCCACAATTGGTGCTTTTATGTAAGGAAGGTTCTACTGAAGATTCACAAAATAATGCAAGATTCTTTTCATCCACTACATGAGTTTTTCAAGTTCAACCGTTCGGGTATACGTCTAACAGTGCCTAAAACAATACGATGTAGATTCAGACAATCTTTCGTTCCAAATGCCATACACATTTTCAACAATCTGTGAAACGATGATTTTCTAGTTGATTGTATGTAATGTGTGGATGGTTTGGGTGCATGCATGGAGGCAGGTCATAATCTTTTCTCCTTTTCTGTCTTCTCTCACTTATTTATTTCCTTATTTATCTCCTTTCTCTATCTCTACTGTATACATGGACCTGACTTCATGCATGCCCGCACACACGCATGCATACATGTATATTGGTATTGGTATGTTTTAATGCTCTGATCACAACTCTAGTTTTTGCATGTCCTGTCATGTAAGCAAGGTCACTTTCATGATAACTATTTTTGAATACAGTTGCTGTCTTTTGCCATGCTTACTTTTATCAATGTCTATATTTCAAATGTTTGTATTAAGTGCAATAATGTAATCTACAACAGTAAATGTTTACAACTCAACAAATTGTATATTTGAGAAGAGGTGCTTTTATCTATTTAAAGGAAAACTGTCTTTTATGATAGTGTTTAAAAGCCATTCATTCATTCGCTCTGTCCACAATGATGCGAAACGGTAATCTTTTAATCATTTAATTGATGAATAATGTAGTTTGAGTGCATGCATGAATGCCAGCTGCTATGTTCTTTCTCCTTCCCTCTTCCCTCCTCCCTCCTTTCACCTGAAGCTTTTGTTTTTAGGTGTGCATCTCTCCCTTTTCTACCACTTCTTCTTATTTCTCTCCTTTCTTCTACACTGTATCTCTATTGTATCCATGTACCAGATTTCATGCATGCCCTCTAACATGTTTTTAGTATGTATGGCCGCTGTCCCATGACACATGAACACTTTCATGCCAACTATTTCTCGAACAGTTGCTGTCTTTTGCCATGCTTATTTTGATCAATGTTAATATCTCAAATGTTAGTATTAAGTGCAATAATATAACATATAACAATAAATGCTCTCAACTCAACAAATTGAGTATATTTTGTATATTTGAGAAGAGATGCTTTTGTTTTTAAAGGAAATAACTGTCTTTTATGACAGTGATTAAATACCATTCACTCTGTCCACAATAATGCGAAACAGTATTCTTTTAACTGATGAATAATGTAGTTCCAGTGCATGCATGAATGTCAGTTGCTATGTTCTTTCTCCTTCCCTCTTCCCTTCTCCCTCCTTCCACCTGAAGCTTTTGTTTTTAGGTGTGTATCTCTCCCTTCTCTACCACTTTTTCTTACTTTTTCTTACTTCTCTCCTTTCTTCTACACTGTATCTCTAATGTGCATGTACGAGACCTCATGCATGCCCTCTTACATTTTTCTTAGTAATTTTCAACATCACAGGGTGTTCATATCTAGCTTGCATTGTCGAATGTTGATGACTATTTTGTCTTTTTTACCACGGTTCTTGATAGCCTGTACTCTACCTCATCTATTCCCTCCCGGAGCTCTTCGTTTTATGTCACCTTCTCTTTCTCCCTCACTTTTCCTCTCTGTTCTACTTCATGCGACTCCTCTCTCTCTTATTTGTTATTTTCTCTGTTTTTTCCCTCATACTCCTTCTCCGGGAGAGAAGGGGTGAATGTTCAGAGCACTTCATTCATCTTATTTCAATTTTTAATGCCAGTTTACAAGTCTACATGTCGGTTCTGTTACATGTATTTATATTATTGCTGTTATTATTATTGTTGTATTTTCTTTGTATCCTTGAATGTATTTATATATCGTCTATGTTGCTGTTTATGTATGTCACTTGCCAGTGGAGGACAAATTTCTGTATTTTTTTTAAATCAGACAATAAATTATCTTGAATCTTGAATCTTGAATCTTGAAATATGAAAAAAATGTGGGAGTTCCCATCCATTCTGAAGAGTTACAATGGATTTTGTATAGGCATGTTTTTGCCCATGTATTGTGGATAAAGATAGCAAAGGGCCGCGCGTGCTGTCAACTTTGACGGACGCTCATTGCGTTATTACTGGTCAGAAAAAGGTGAACAAGGTATCAAATTGTTTGAAAAGAAATGAGGAATATCATGTCAAAAATAAACTAGGAGGAATTAATTTGCATTCGGCCGTCAAGGGCAAAAACGCGCGCGCATTCGTGTGTGCGCGTTTTTTGGCGAAATGCTTAAAATGGCCTGAAACGTATCCAAAATGAATTTAAGACGATTTAGAGCATTTAAAAATTTTGCGCGCGCGCTAACGCCCGGACGTACGCATGCGCGCGCGTTTTCAGACCTGAAATTGACCGGACGGATATTGACCTTGATCATGATAAATATAAATGAGAAATGACTTTCCGTTATGAAGATATGATCGTGAGTTGAAAGTACAAAAAAAAAAATGGCGCCTGGATGACGTCATGAAGACTTAATGACCTTGAACATGTTCCTGTCACGTCTTTTGACAATGACCTATGACTGGGCCAAAATTGAAAGAAATTGACGTAACCGATCTGGAGTTATCTCATACACAAAAAAGTGGCGGAAATAAATAAAAACAAATAAATAAACTAGAAATGTAATTCGGCATTAAGGACGAATTAAGTGGTCTGTTATGTAATCTGAATAACTGATCTTGTAGAAAGTAATCTCAGCTACAACATATCAAAATTTGGAAGAAAATCCATCCATATTTACAGAGATACAATCAATTTTCCATAAATATGCTGACGTCATAAAATGCAAATTCGTATTTTGAGTTCTAAGGCCAAAGGGCAAAGGGCAGAGCTATAGAAAATTAAGGAACATTACAAGACATAATAGAAGGAGAACGAGAACCAGAGGCGGGAGAGGTAGAGGGTGAGAGAGAAGAAAAAGAGAAGGGCAGAGGCAAAGGGAGACAGAGCAAGAGAATAAGAGGGAGGCAAGGCAAGAGGTCGAGGTAGAGGGAGGCAGAGAGAGAGGGAGAGGCTAAAAGAGTAGAGAGAGAGAGAGATATATATATGCAGAGACAGAGCAAGAGAAGGAGAGGGGAAAAATAAGAGAGGAGAAGGGAAACAAAGCAAGAGATAGGAGAAAGAGAGAGAAGAAATGGGGAACGATGCATTCAATATATCCAGCATAAATAGAATTTAATATAGAGAAAGAGAGAAGTATAGACAAGTAAACAATTCTATGTCCACGGGAGAGACGTAAACATGCATACACCTGGGCTGAATAACTGGAAAAAAAGTAAAAGCGTCTGGGAAGGAGACTAGCAAGGTGATTTGATTTGTTAGCTTTAATACACGACAAGGAACCAGACATACGCGCACGTTTTTTGACCTGAAATTGACCGGACGGATATTGACCTTGATCATGATAAAGATGAATAAGAAATGACTTTCCGTTATAAAGATATGATCATGAGTTGAAAGTACCAAAAAGACACAAAATGGCGCCTGGATGACGTCATGAAGACTTGATGACCTTGAAAAAGTACCTGTCATGTCTCATGAATATGACCTATGACTGGGCCAAAATTGAACGAAATTGACAAAATTGATCTGGAGTTATCTCATACACAAAAAAGTGGCGGAAATAAATAAAAACTAGAAATGTAATTCGTCATGAAGACGAATTAGGTGGTCTGTTATGTAATCTGAATAACTGATCTTGTAGAAAATTGTCTTAGCTACAACATATCAAAATTTGGAAGAAAATCGATCCATATTTACAGAGATACAATCAATTTTCCATAAATATGCTGACGTCATAATATGCAAATTCGTATTTTATGGTTCCAAGGCCAAAGGGCAAAAGGCAGAGCTATAGAAAATTAAGGAACATTACAAGACATAATAAAAGGAGAACGAGAACCAGAGGCGGGAGAGGTAGAGGGTGACAGAGCAAGAGAATAAGAGGGAGGCAAGGCAATAGGTCGAGGTAGAGGGAGGCAGAGAGAGAGGGAGAGGGTAAAAGAGTAGAGAGAGATATATACGCAGAGACAGAGCAAGAGAAGGAGAGGGGCAAAATAAGAGAGGAGAAGGGAAACAGAGCAAGAGAGAGGAGAAAGAGAGAGATGCAATGGAGAACGATGCATTCAATATATCCAGCATAAATAGAATTTAATATAGAGAAAGAGAGAAGTATAGACAAGTAAACAATTCTATGTCCACGGGAGAGACGTAAACATGCATATACCTTGGGCTGAATAACTGGAAAAAGTAAAAACGTCTGGGAAGGAGACTAGCAAGGTGATTTGATATTGTAGCAGAGTTTGGAGATAAACCCTATATTAGGTTTAATACCAGATTTCCCATAGGGTTGTACTCAAACGATTGACATTCTTCTCCCATAGATATAACACGCAAAATTAGGCATTTTATTACATTGTTTGTGATTGTATATGATAATATGTTATAATAGTCGAAGAAGATCATAAAATCAAATCTAAAACGACGGCAAAAAAAAAAAAAAAAAAATGACCCACCAGGAATCGAACTTGGGTCGCCGGAATGGGAGGCAAGTGCTATGACCACTATACCAAAATAATCCACATAGACATTACACGTGAACGGAAAATGGAATTCTCAAATCTCACTTTGCAAGTGAAATATGAGCATGATCCCGGCATCTGATCGAAAAATAAAGGGCACATTTGTGATAGCTTATTGTCTCAGCTACAACATACTCAAAGCTCAGCAAAAACAAAACTAAAACGACGGAGATAATAGCGAGCTTTCGATTTAGGCACCCGACGTGGGCTACGACGCGTGACGTCATATTTATCAACTGCGCATGTGCGAGCTTCTGGGCCCACGTTCCCTTCCAAATCACACGACGGGAGTCGGGGCAATTTCCGTGAATCCCCGTCGTCGTGAAAACGGCAACGTGGGTGCAGTTTCCTCGGTATCCCTGTTGTTATCATTCTATCATTTTTTCTTTCTGTCTTAATTTCCTTATGTTTTTCTTTGTTTCTTCCTTCTATCACTTTCTCTTATGTTAGTCTTTGTTTTTATCATTCTATCACATTCTCTTTCCTTATGTTATTCTTTGTTTCTTCCTTCTATCACCTTCTCTAATGTTTTTCTATGTTTTTAACATTCTATCACTTTCTCTTTCTGTCTTTCCTTATGTTTTTCTTTGTTTCTTCCTTCTATCACTTTCTCTTATGTTATTCTTTATTTTTATCATTCTATCACTTTCTCTTTCTGTCTTTCCTTATGTTATTCTTTGTTTCTTCCTTCTATCACCTTCTCTTATGTTATTCTTTATTTTTATCATTCTATCACTTTCTCTTTCTGTCTTTCCTTATGTTATTCTTTGTTTCTTCCTTCTATCACCTTATCTTATGTTATTCTTTATTTTTATCATTCTATCACTTTATCCTTCTGTCTTTCCTTATGTTATTCTTTGTTTCTTCCTTCTATCACCTTCTCTAATGTTATTCTATGTTTTTATCATTCTATCACTTTCTCTTTCTGTCTTTCCTTATGTTTTTCTTTGTTTCTTCTATCACTTTCTCTTATGTTATTCTTTATTTTTATCATTCTATCACTTTCTCTTTCTGTCTTTCCTTATGTTATTCTTTGTTTCTTCCTTCTATCACCTTCTCTTATGTTATTCTTTATTTTTTTATCATTCTATCACTTTCTCTTTCCTTATGTTATTCTTTGTTTCTTCCTTCTATCACCTTCTCTTATGTTAGTCTCTTTACTTATGTTTTTCTTTGTTTCTTCCTTCTATCACCTTCTCTTATGTTATTCTTTATTTTTTATCATTCTATCACTTTCTCTTTCTGTCTGTCCTTATGTTTTTCTTTGTTTCTTCCTTCTATCACCTTCTCTTATGTTATTCTTTATTTTTATCATTCTATCACTTTCTCTTTCTGTCTTTCCTTATGTAATTCTTTGTTTCTTCCTTCTATTACCTTCTCTTATGTTATTCTTTATTTTTAATCATTCTATCACATTCTCTTTCCTTATGTTTTTCTTTGTTTCTTCCTTCTATCACCTTCTCTTAAGTTATTCTTTATTTTTGATCATTCTATCACTTTCTCTTTCTGTCTTTCCTTATGTTATTCTTTGTTTCTTCCTTCTATCACCTTCTCTTATGTTATTCTTTATTTTTATCATTCTATCTCTTTCTCTCATCCTTATGTTATTCTTCGTATCAGATTTTCGCGCACTGTGAATTTAGTACCTGACTTAGTCACCTGATCTCAAAAATTGGTCACGTGACCGACGAAAGCCCCGTCGTGAAATATCGAAAGCACTTCCGCGAAGGGAACGGACGTGAGCTGCGCAACGTCTCCACGCTCCAGTAACTCGTAGTAGCCCACGTCGGGTGCCTAAATCGAAAGCTCGCTATTGCTCGCGAAAGACGGGAATGTAGAATCCAGTTTTGAGAAAAAGTCATGTCCCATAGAGAATACACGCAAAACGTGAAAAATTGACATGCCTCCTTTAATCGCAAAAATACGCCATGATGCCTTTGTCAAAATGAAAAATCGTGGCAACTGCATTTGTGGAGAATTGTCTCAGCTAGAACATATCAAAATTTGGAAGAAAATCAATCAATATTTACAGAGAAACTATTAATTTTCCAAAAATGTGCTGACGTCATAATATGCAAATTGAAATTTTGAGTTCGGAGGCCATTATGATGACGTCATGAGTTAATTGAGGGTCAAATGAGACATGAAATCATATCTCCGACTCATAATCTATCCAAATATGAAAAAAAAATCGGAGTTCCCATCCATTCTGAAGAGTAACAATGAATTTTGTATAGGCATGTTTTTGCCCATATATGCTATGTATTACAAGAGATCGCGCGCACGGACATGTTTCTTGAACGGACGCTCATTCCGTTATTAATGGTCATAAAAGGATAAACATGGTATCAAATTGTTCAGAAAAAATGAGGAATATCATGCCAAAAAAAAGATATGAGGAATTATGTTGCGTTCGGCCGTCACGAACGAAAACGCGCGCATTCGTGTGCGAGTTTTTTGCGAAATGCTTAAAATGGCCTGAAACGTATCCAAAATGAATTTGAGACGATTTGGAGCATTTTCAAATTTTGCGCGCGCTTATGCGCGGACGTACGCATGCGCGCGTGTATTTTTACATGAAATTGACCGGACGGATATTGACCTTGATCATGATAAATATGAATGAGAAATGACTTTTCGTTATGAAGAAATGATCATGAGTTGAAAGTACTAAAAAAAAAAAAAAAATGGCGCCTGGATGACGTCATGAAGACTTGATGACCTTGAAAATGTTCCTGTCACGTCTCATGACTATGACCTATGACTGTGTCAAAATTGAAAGAAATTGACAAAACCGATCTTGAGTTATCCTCTACACAAAAAAGGGGGCAAATAAATAAAAATAAACTAGAAAAGTAATTCGTCATGAGGACGAATTAGGTGGTCTGTCTAAGACAGGAAGACAGAGCAAGAGCAGTTGAGATGATGATGATGATGATGAACATGATGGTGATGTGGTAGTGATAATGTTAGATGATAATGATGATGATGATGTTGATGATCATCAGACCATGATGATGATGATGATGATCATGAGCGTGATCCTGACATCTGATTGAAAAAATGAGGGGACATTTAGATAGCATATAGTCTAAGCTACAACATACTCAAAAATCAACAAAAACCAAGCAGAAATAACGGCGATATTGATCGCAAAAGACAGGAATGTAAAATCCAGATTTGAGAAAAAGTCATCTCCCGTAGGGATTACACGCAAACAGTAATGGATCAAGTGATAATAGGGTAATAATAAAGTAAATATTGTTGTTTATTACATTATTTGCGATTCTACGTGTTTTAATATTCCTATGAGACGGTACAGTGAAAGGTCAAAAAGACAAAAAAAGTGAAGAAAAAATTGTTGGAGACGCCCGGACTCGAACCAGGGTCTCGAGGTTGGAAGTGAAGTGCGTTACCGATATACCAAAACATTTCCCATAGCGATTACACGTAAACGGAAAAGGGAATTCTCAAATCCCACTTTGCAAGTGAAATATGAGCATGATCCCGGCATCTGATCGAAAGATAAAGGGCACATTTGTGATAGCTTATTGTCTCAGCTACAACATACTCGAAGCTCAGCGAAAACAAAGCTAAAACGACGGAGATATTGCTCGCGAAAGACGGGAATGTAGAATCCAGTTTTGACAAAAAGTCATGTCCCATAGAGAATACACGCAAAATGTGAAAAATTGACATGCCTCCTTTAATCGCAAAAATACGCCATGATGCCTTCGTCAAAATTAAAAATCGTGGTGACTGCATTTGTAGAGATTTGTCTCAGCTAGAACATATCAAAATTTGGAAGAAAATCGATCAATATTTACAGAGATACAATCAATTTTCCAAAAATATGCTGACGTCATAATATGAAAATTGAAATTTTGAGTTCGGAGGCCATTATAATGACGTCATGAGTTAATTAAGGGTCAAATGAGACATGAAATCATATCTCTCACTCATATTCTATCCAAATATGAAAAAAAATTGGGAGTTCCTATCCATTCTGAAGAGTTACAATGAATTTTGTATAGGCATGTTTTTGCCCATGTATTGTGGATAGAGATAGCGCGGTCCGCGGGTGCTGTTATACTTTGACGGACGCTCATTGCGTTATTACTGGTCAGAAAAAGTTAAACAAGGTATCAAAATGCTTGGAAAAATGTGCCAAATATGATGACAGAAAAAATTTGGTGATTCGATGTTGCAAAATGCCAGTACGCGCGAAAACGCACACGCATAAGTGCGCGCGCGCAAATTTTAAAAATGCTTAAAATGGCCTGAAACGTGTGCAAACAAAATTTGGGACGAATTGGAGCATTTTGAAATTTTGATGCGCGCGTACGCGCGCGTCGAGGTGCGCACGCGGATTTTGTCGACATTTTTTGTTGACCTTTGACCTAAAATTGATGTATACCAAAAATGGTTGATTTTTGATGACTCGTTATCGAGATAAGATAATGACCTGATGTTTACAAAATGGCGCCTGGATGACGTCACGATGACCCCATGACCTTGAGAAAGTTACTAGAACTTGATATTATAGGGCCTGATGACTGCCAGAAATTTGAAGGAAATTGACCATGTCGATTTCAAGTAAACGTTTACACAAAAAAGTGTACGGATGAAATAAAAATGAATAAAGAACTAGAAAAGTAATTCGTCATCAGGACGAATTAGGTGATCTGTCTTCAATTCTTATGATCATGCTAATCTTCAATTCAATGATCCAATTTAATGATGTTAATGTAAAATGATGTATTAAGATATGAACTGATGAATGAAGTACTGATGAACTGATAGATTGAACTGATGTGAAATGAACTGAATTGATGAGCTAAACTGATGAACTGATGAATGAACTGATAGATTGAACTGTGACCTGAACTGAAGTGATAACTTAACTGATGAACAAAATATTGAGAAATGATTATGATCAAAATCATGATCATAATGAAATTTAATGAAAATATAGATATAGAGAAGGAGAGAGGGAGACGAGTTATTGACATGTAAAAATACATGAGCTGGACCGAGGGAAGAAAGAGGAATCAGAATGCATACACTTTGAAGGAGAGAGGACATGGTAGGGGTGAAATAAGAATACAAAGGGCAAAATGAAGAGCTAGAGGAAATTAAAGAAAATTACAATAGATATCGGAGGAGAACGAGAACCAGAGGCCGGGAAAGGGAGAGGGTGAGAGAGTATACAATGAGAGGCAGAGACAGAGGGAGCTAGGCAGAGCAAGAGAGGGAGACAGAGATAGGGAGAGAGTGAAAGAGTAGAGAGAGAGATGCAATGAGAGAGCAAGAGAAGGATAGAGGGCAGATCAAGAGAGGGGAAGGGAAACAGAGCAACAGAGAGCAAGAGAAAGAGATGCAATGGAGAACGATGCTTTTAATATTTCCAGCATAAATAGAATTGAATATTTACTATATTATAGAGAAAGAGAGAAGTTATAGACATGTAAACAATTCTATGTCCGCGGAGAGACGTAAAGATTGCATATACCTAGGCTGAATTACTGGAAAGTATAAACGTCTGGGAAGGAGACTAAACATCATGAAAATGGGATGATTTGATATATTCCAACAGACTTGGGAGATTAACCCTATAGGTTTAATACACGACAAGGAATCAGATTTCCCATAGGGTTGTACTCAAACGATTGACATTCTTCCCCATAGATATAACACGCAAAATTAGGCATTTTATTACATTGTTTGTGATTGTATATGATAATATGTTATAATAGTCGAAGAAGATCATAAAATCAAATTTAAAACGACGGCAAAAAAAAAAAAAAAATGACCCACCAGGAATCGAACTTGGGTCGCCGGAATGGGAGGCAAGTGCTATGACCACTATACCAAAATAATCCACATAGACATTACACGTGAACGGAAAATGGAATTCTCAAATCCCACTTTGCAAGTGAAATATGAGCTTGATCCCGGCATCTGATCGAAAAATAAAGGGCACACTTGTGATAGCTTATTGTCTCAGCTACAACATACTCGAAGCTCAGCGAAAACAAAGCTAAAACGACGGAGATATTGCTCGCGAAAGACGGGAATGTAGAATCCAGTTTAGGAAAAAGTCATGTCCCATAGAGAATACACGCAAAATGTGAAAAATTGACATGCCTCCTTTAATCCAAAAATACGTCATGATGCCTTTGTCAAAATGAAAATCGTGGTGACTGCATTTGTAGAGAATTGTCTCAGCTAGAACATATCAAAATTTGGAAGAAAATCGATCAATATTTACAGAGATACAATCAATTTTCCAAAAATATGCTGACGTCATAATATGCAAATTGAAATTTTGAGTTCGGAGGCCGATATGATGACGTCATGAGTTGATTGAGGGTCAAATGAGACATGAAATCATATCTCCGACTCATAATCTATCCAAATATGAAAAAAATTGGGGTATCCATCCATTCTGAAGAGTTACAATGAGTTTTGTATAGGCATGTTTTTGCCTATGTATTGTGGATAGAGATAGCGCGGTCCGCGGGTGCTGTTATACTTTGACGGACGCTCATTGCGTTATTACTGGTCAGAAAAAGTGAACAAGGTATCAAAATGCTTGGAAAAATGTGCCAAATATGATGCAGAAAAAATTGGTGATTTGATGTTGCAAAATGCCAATACGCGCGAAAACGCGCGCGTATGTGCGCGCGCGCAAATTTTGAAAATGCTTAAAATGGCCTGAAACGTGTGCAAACAAAATTTGGGACGAATTGGAGCATTTTGAAATTTTGATGCGCGCGTACGCGCGTCGAGGTGCGCACGCGGATTTTGTCGACATTTTTGTTGACCTTTGACCTAAAATTGATGTATACCAAATATGGTTGATTTTTGATGACTCGTTATCGAGATAAGATAATGACCTGATGTTTACAAAATGGCGCCTGGATGACGTCACGATGACCCCATGACCTTGAGAAAGTTACTAGAACTTGATATTATAGGGCCTGATGACTGACAGAAATTGAAGGAAATTGACCATGTCGATTTCGAGTAAACGTTTACACAAAAAGTGTACGGATGAAATAAAAACTAGAAAAGTAATTCGTCATCAGGACGAATTAGGTGATCTGTCTTCAATTCTTATGATCATGCTAATCTTCAATTCAATGATCCAATTTAATGATGTTAATGTAAAATGATGTATTAAGATATGAACTGATGAATGAAGTACTGATGAACTGATAGATTGAACTGATGTGAAATGAACTGAATTGATGAGCTAAACTGATGAACTGATGAATGAACTGATAGATTGAACTGTGACCTGAACTGAAGTGATAACTTAACTGATGAACAAAATATTGAGAAATGATTATGATCAAAATCATGATCATAATGAAATTTAATGAAAATATAGATATAGAGAAGGAGAGAGGGAGACGAGTTATTGACATGTAAAAATACATGAGCTGGACCGAGGGAAGAAAGAGGAATCAGAATGCATACACTTTGAAGGAGAGAGGACATGGTAGGGGTGAAATAAGAATACAAAGGGCAAAATGAAGAGCTAGAGGAAATTAAAGAAAATTACAATAGATATCGGAGGGAGAACGAGAACCAGAGGCCGGGAAAGGGAGAGGGTGAGAGAGTATACAATGAGAGGCAGAGACAGAGGGAGCTAGGCAGAGCAAGAGAGGGAGACAGAGATAGGGAGAGAGTGAAAGAGTAGAGAGAGAGATGCAATGAGAGAGCAAGAGAAGGATAGAGGGCAGATCAAGAGAGGGGAAGGGAAACAGAGCAACAGAGAGCAAGAGAAAGAGATGCAATGGAGAACGATGCTTTTAATATTTCCAGCATAAATAGAATTGAATATTTACTATATTATAGAGAAAGAGAGAAGTTATAGACATGTAAACAATTCTATGTCCGCGGGAGAGACGTAAAGATTGCATATACCTGGGCTGAATTACTGGAAAGTATAAACGTCTGGGAAGGAGACTAAACATCATGAAAATGGGATGATTTGATATATTCCAACAGACTTGGGAGATTAACCCTATAGGTTTAATACACGACAAGGAATCAGATTTCCCATAGGGTTGTACTCAAACGATTGACATTCTTCTCCCATAGATATAACACGCAAAATTAGGCATTTTATTACATTGTTTGTGATTGTATATGATAATATGTTATAATAGTCGAAGAAGATCATAAAATCAAATTTAAAACGACGGCAAAAAAAAAAAAAAATGACCCACCAGGAATCGAACTTGGGTCGCCGGAATGGGAGGCAAGTGCTATGACCACTATACCAAAATAATCCACATAGACATTACACGTGAACGGAAAATGGAATTCTCAAATCCCACTTTGCAAGTGAAATATGAGCTTGATCCCGGCATCTGATCGAAAAATAAAGGGCACACTTACGATAGCTTATTGTCTCAGCTACAACATACTCGAAGCTCAGCGAAAACAAAGCTAAAACGACGGAGATATTGCTCGCGAAAGACGGGAATGTAGAATCCAGTTTAGGAAAAAGTCATGTCCCATAGAGAATACACGCAAAATGTGAAAAATTGACATGCCTCCTTTAATCCCAAAAATACGTCATGATGCCTTTGTCAAAATGAAAAATCGTGGTGACTGCATTTGTAGAGAATTGTCTCAGCTAGAACATATCAAAATTTGGAAGAAAATCGATCAATATTTACAGAGATACAATCAATTTTCCAAAAATATGCTGACGTCATAATATGCAAATTGAAATTTTGAGTTCGGAGGCCGATATGATGACGTCATGAGTTGATTGAGGGTCAAATGAGACATGAAATCATATCTCCGACTCATAATCTATCCAAATATGAAAAAAATTGGGGGTATCCATCCATTCTGAAGAGTTACAATGAGTTTTGTATAGGCATGTTTTTGCCTATGTATTGTGGATAGAGATAGCGCGGTCCGCGGGTGCTGTTATACTTTGACGGACGCTCATTGCGTTATTACTGGTCAGAAAAAGTTAAACAAGGTATCAAAATGCTTGGAAAAATGTGCCAAATATGATGCTAGAAAAATTTGGTGATTTGATGTTGTAAAATGCCAATACGCGCGAAAACGCGCGCGTATAAGTGCGCGCGCAAATTTTGAAAATGCTTAAAATGGCCTGAAACGTGTGCAAACAAAATTTGGGACGAATTGGAGCATTTTGAAATTTTGATGCGCGCGTATGCGCGCGTCGAGGTGCGCACGCGGATTTTGTCGACATTTTTGTTGACCTTGACCTAAAATTGATGTATACCAAATATGGTTGATTTTTGATGACTCGTTATCGAGATAAGATAATGACCTGATGTTTACAAAATGGCGCCTGGATGACGTCACGATGACCCCATGACCTTGAGAAAGTTACTAGAACTTGATATTATAGGGCCTGATGACTGACAGAAATTGAAGGAAATTGACCATGTCGATTTCGAGTAAACGTTTACACAAAAAAGTGTACGGATGAAATAAAAATAAATAAATAAATAAATAAATAAATAAATAATAAAGAAAGAAAATTCTGACGAAATCAATAGGTGATCTGTCAATGACAGATCACCTAATAAATAAATAAATAAAGAAAGAAAATTCTGACGAAATCAATAGGTGATCTGTCAATGACAGATCACCTAATTACAATAGATATCGGAGGGAGAACGAGAACCAGAGGCCGGGAAAGGGAGAGGGTGAGAGAGTATACAATGAGAGGCAGAGACAGAGGGAGCTAGGCAGAGCAAGAGAGGGAGACAGAGATAGGGAGAGAGTAAAGAGTAGAGAGAGATGCAATGAGAGAGCAAGAGAAGGATAGAGGGCAGATCAAGAGAGGGAAGGGAACAGAGCAACAGAGAGCAAGAGAAAGAGATGCAATGGAGAACGATGCTTTTAATATTTCCAGCATAAATAGAATTGAATATTTACTATATTATAGAGAAAGAGAGAAGTTATAGACATGTAAACAATTCTATGTCCGCGGAGAGACGTAAAGATTGCATATACCTGGGCTGAATTACTGGAAAGTATAAACGTCTGGGAAGGAGACTAAACATCATGAAAATGGGATGATTTGATATATTCCAACAGACTTGGGAGATTAACCCTATAGGTTTAATACACGACAAGGAATCAGATTTCCCATAGGGTTGTACTCAAACGATTGACATTCTTCTCCCATAGATATAACACGCAAAATTAGGCATTTTATTACATTGTGATTGTATATGATAATATGTTATAATAGTCGAAGAAGATCATAAAATCAAATTTAAAACGACGGCAAAAAAAAAAAAATGACCCACCAGGAATCGAACTTGGGTCGCCGGAATGGGAGGCAAGTGCTATGACCACTATACCAAAATAATCCACATAGACATTACACGTGAACGGAAAATGGAATTCTCAAATCCCACTTTGCAAGTGAAATATGAGCTTGATCCCGGCATCTGATCGAAAAATAAAGGGCACACTTACGATAGCTTATTGTCTCAGCTACAACATACTCGAAGCTCAGCGAAAACAAAGCTAAAACGACGGAGATATTGCTCGCGAAAGACGGGAATGTAGAATCCAGTTTAGGAAAAAGTCATGTCCCATAGAGAATACACGCAAAATGTGAAAAATTGACATGCCTCCTTTAATCCCAAAAATACGTCATGATGCCTTTGTCAAAATGAAAAATCGTGGTGACTGCATTTGTAGAGAATTGTCTCAGCTAGAACATATCAAAATTTGGAAGAAAATCGATCAATATTTACAGAGATACAATCAATTTTCCAAAATATGCTGACGTCATAATATGCAAATTGAAATTTTGAGTTCGGAGGCCGATATGATGACGTCATGAGTTGATTGAGGGTCAAATGAGACATGAAATCATATCTCCGACTCATAATCTATCCAAATATGAAAAAAATTGGGGGTATCCATCCATTCTGAAGAGTTACAATGAGTTTTGTATAGGCATGTTTTTGCCTATGTATTGTGGATAGAGATAGCGCGGTCCGCGGGTGCTGTTATACTTTGACGGACGCTCATTGCGTTATTACTGGTCAGAAAAAGTTAAACAAGGTATCAAAATGCTTGGAAAAATGTGCCAAATATGATGCTGAAAAATTTGGTGATTTGATGTTGCAAAATGCCAATACGCGCGAAAACGCGCGCGTATAGTGCGCGCGCAAATTTTGAAAATGCTTAAAATGGCCTGAAACGTGCAAACAAAATTTGGGACGAATTGGAGCATTTTGAAATTTTGATGCGCGCGTATGCGCGCGTCGAGGTGCGCACGCGGATTTTGTCGACATTTTTGTTGACCTTTGACCTAAAATTGATGTATACCAAATATGGTTGATTTTTGATGACTCGTTATCGAGATAAGATAATGACCTGATGTTTACAAAATGGCGCCTGGATGACGTCACGATGACCCCATGACCTTGAGAAAGTTACTAGAACTTGATATTATAGGGCCTGATGACTGACAGAAATTGAAAAATTGACCATGTCGATTTCGAGTAAACGTTTACACAAAAAGTGTACGGATGAAATAAAAATAAACTAGAAAAGTAATTCGTCATCAGGACGAATTAGGTGATCTGTCTTCAATTCTTATGATCATGCTAATCTTCAATTCAATGATCCAATTTAATGATGTTAATGTAAAATGATGTATTAAGATATGAACTGATGAATGAAGTACTGATGAACTGATAGATTGAACTGATGTGAAATGAACTGAATTGATGAGCTAAACTGATGAACTGATGAATGAACTGATAGATTGAACTGTGACCTGAACTGAAGTGATAACTTAACTGATGAACAAAATATTGAGAAATGATTATGATCAAAATCATGATCATAATGAAATTTAATGAAAATATAGATATAGAGAAGGAGAGAGGGAGACGAGTTATTGACATGTAAAAATACATGAGCTGGACCGAGGGAAGAAAGAGGAATCAGAATGCATACACTTTGAAGGAGAGAGGACATGGTAGGGGTGAAATAAGAATACAAAGGGCAAAATGAAGAGCTAGAGGAAATTAAAGAAAATTACAATAGATATCGGAGGGAGAACGAGAACCAGAGGCCGGGAAAGGGAGAGGGTGAGAGAGTATACAATGAGAGGCAGAGACAGAGGGAGCTAGGCAGAGCAAGAGAGGGAGACAGAGATAGGGAGAGAGTGAAAGAGTAGAGAGAGATGCAATGAGAGAGCAAGAGAAGGATAGAGGGCAGATCAAGAGAGGAAGGGAAACAGAGCAAGAGAGAGGAGAGAGAGCAAGAGAAAGAGATGCAATGGAGAACGATGCTTTTAATATTTCCAGCATAAATAGAATTGAATATTTACTATATTATAGAGAAAGAGAGAAGTTATAGACATGTAAACAATTCTATGTCCGCGGGAGAGACGTAAAGATTGCATATACCTGGGCTGAATTACTGGAAAGTATAAACGTCTGGGAAGGAGACTAAACATCATGAAAATGGGATGATTTGATATATTCCAACAGACTTGGGAGATTAACCCTATAGGTTTAATACACGACAAGGAATCAGATTTCCCATAGGGTTGTACTCAAACGATTGACATTCTTCCCCATAGATATAACACGCAAAATTAGGCATTTTATTACATTGTTTGTGATTGTATATGATAATATGTTATAATAGTCGAAGAAGATCATAAAATCAAATTTAAAACGACGGCAAAAAAAAAAAAAAAAATGACCCACCAGGAATCGAACTTGGGTCGCCGGAATGGGAGGCAAGTGCTATGACCACTATACCAAAATAATCCACATAGACATTACACGTGAACGGAAAATGGAATTCTCAAATCCCACTTTGCAAGTGAAATATGAGCATGATCCCGGCATCTGATCGAAAAATAAAGGGCACACTTGTGATAGCTTATTGTCTCAGCTACAACATACTCGAAGCTCAGCGAAAACAAAGCTAAAACGACGGAGATATTGCTCGCGAAAGACGGGAATGTAGAATCCAGTTTAGGAAAAAGTCATGTCCCATAGAGAATACACGCAAAATGTGAAAAATTGACATGCCTCCTTTAATCGCAAAAATACGCCATGATGCCTTTGTCAAAATGAAAATCGTGGTGACTGCATTTGTAGAGAATTGTCTCAGCTAGAACATATCAAAATTTGGAAGAAAATCGATCAATATTTACAGAGATACAATCAATTTTCCAAAAATATGCTGACGTCATAATATGCAAATTGAAATTTTGAGTTCGGAGGCCATAATGATGACGTCATGAGTTAATTGAGGGTCAAATGACACATGAAATCATATCTCCGACTCATAATCTATCCAAATATGAAAAAAATTGGGGTATCCATCCATTCTGAAGAGTTACAATGAGTTTTGTATAGGCATGTTTTTGCCTATGTATTGTGGATAGAGATAGCGCGGTCCGCGGGTGCTGTTATACTTTGACGGACGCTCATTGCGTTATTACTGGTCAGAAAAAGTGAACAAGGTATCAAAATGCTTGGAAAAATGTGCCAAATATGATGCAGAAAAATTTGGCGATTTGATGTTGCAAAATGCCAAACGCGCAAAACGCGCGCGCATAAGTGCGCGCAAATTTTGAAAATGCTTAAAATGGCCTGAAACGTGTGCAAACAAAATTTGGGACGAATTGGAGCATTTTGAAATTTTGATGCGCGCGTACGCGCGTCGAGGTGCGCACGCGGATTTTGTCGACATTTTTGTTGACCTTTGACCTAAAATTGATGTATACCAAATATGGTTGATTTTTGATGACTCGTTATCGAGATAAGATAATGACCTGATGTTTACAAAATGGCGCCTGGATGACGTCACGATGACCCCATGACCTTGAAAAGTTACTAGAACTTGATATTATAGGGCCTGATGACTGACAGAAATTGAAGGAAATTGACCATGTCGATTTCGAGTAAACGTTTACACAAAAAGTGTACGGATGAAATAAAATAAACTAGAAAAGTAATTCGTCATCAGGACGAATTAGGTGATCTGTCTTCAATTCTTATGATCATGCTAATCTTCAATTCAATGATCCAATTTAATGATGTTAATGTAAAATGATGTATTAAGATATGAACTGATGAATGAAGTACTGATGAACTGATATATTGAACTGATGTGAAATGAACTGAATTGATGAGCTAAACTGATGAACTGATGAATGAACTGATAGATTGAACTGTGACCTGAACTGAAGTGATAACTTAACTGATGAACAAAATATTGAGAAATGATTATGATCAAAATCATGATCATAATGAAATTTAATGAAAATATAGATATAGAGAAGGAGAGAGGAGACGAGTTATTGACATGTAAAAATACATGAGCTGGACCGAGGAAAGAAAGAGGAATCAGAATGCATACACTTTGAAGTAGAGAGGATAGTATAAGGAAACATGGTAGGGGTGAAATAAGAATACAAAGGGCAAAATGAAGAGCTAGTGGAAATTAAAGAAAATTACAATAGATATCGGAGGGAGAACGAGAACCAGAGGCCGGGAAAGGGAGAGGGTGAGAGAGTATACAATGAGAGGCAGAGACAGAGGGAGCTAGGCAGAGCAAGAGAGGGAGACAGAGATAGGGAGAGAGTGAAAGAGTAGAGAGAGAGATGCAATGAGAGAGCAAGAGAAGGATAGAGGGCAGATCAAGAGAGGGGAAGGGAAACAGAGCAAGAGAGAGAGAGACAGAGCAAGAGAAAGAGATGCAATGGAGAACGATGCTTTTAATATTTCCAGCATAAATAGAATTGAATATTTACTATATTATAGAGAAAGAGAGAAGTTATAGACATGTAAACAATTCTATGTCCGCGGGAGAGACGTAAACATTGCATATACCTGGGCTGAATAACTGGAAAGTATAAACGTCTGGGAAGGAGACTAAACATCATGAAAATGGGATGATTTGATATATTCCAACAGACTTGGGAGATTAACCCTATAGGTTTAATACACGACAAGGAATCAGATTTCCCATAGGGTTGTACTCAAACGATTGACATTCTTCCCCATAGATATAACACGCAAAATTAGGCATTTTATTACATTGTTTGTGATTGTATATGATAATATGTTATAATAGTCGAAGAAGATCATAAAATCAAATTTAAAACGACGGCAAAAAAAAAAAAATGACCCACCAGGAATCGAACTTGGGTCGCCGGAATGGGAGGCAAGTGCTATGACCACTATACCAAAATAATCCACATAGACATTACACGTGAACGGAAAATGGAATTCTCAAATCCCACTTTGCAAGTGAAATATGAGCATGATCCCGGCATCTGATCGAAAAATAAAGGGCACACTTGTGATAGCTTATTGTCTCAGCTACAACATACTCAAAGCTCAGCAAAAACAAAACTAAAACGACGGAGATATTGCTCGCGAAAGACGGGAATGTAGAATCCAGTTTAGGAAAAAGTCATGTCCCATAGAGAATACACGCAAAATGTGAAAAATTGACATGCCTCCTTTAATCGCAAAAATACGCCATGATGCCTTTGTCAAAATGAAAATCGTGGTGACTGCATTTGTAGAGAATTGTCTCAGCTAGAACATATCAAAATTTGGAAGAAAATCGATCAATATTTACAGAGATACAATCAATTTTCCAAAAATATGCTGACGTCATAATATGCAAATTGAAATTTTGAGTTCGGAGGCCATATGATGACGTCATGAGTTAATTGAGGGTCAAATGAGACATGAAATCATATCTCCGACTCATAATCTATCCAAATATGAAAAAAATTGGGGTATCCATCCATTCTGAAGAGTTACAATGAGTTTTGTATAGGCATGTTTTTGCCTATGTATTGTGGATAGAGATAGCGCGGTCCGCGGGTGCTGTTATACTTTGACGGACGCTCATTGCGTTATTACTGGTCAGAAAAAGTGAACAAGGTATCAAAATGCTTGGAAAAATGTGCCAAATATGATGCAGAAAAAATTGGCGATTTGATGTTGCAAAATGCCAAACGCGCGAAAACGCGCGCGCATAAGTGCGCGCGCAAATTTTGAAAATGCTTAAAATGGCCTGAAACGTGTGCAAACAAAATTTGGGACGAATTGGAGCATTTTGAAATTTTGATGCGCGCGTACGCGCGCGTCGAGGTGCGCACGCGGATTTTGTCGACATTTTTGTTGACCTTTGACCTAAAATTGATGTATACCAAATATGGTTGATTTTTGATGACTCGTTATCGAGATAAGATAATGACCTGATGTTTACAAAATGGCGCCTGGATGACGTCACGATGACCCATGACCTTGAAAAGTTACTAGAACTTGATATTATAGGGCCTGATGACTGACAGAAATTGAAGGAAATTGACCATGTCGATTTCGAGTAAACGTTTACACAAAAAGTGTACGGATGAAATAAAAATAAACTAGAAAAGTAATTCGTCATCAGGACGAATTAGGTGATCTGTCTTCAATTCTTATGATCATGCTAATCTTCAATTCAATGATCCAATTTAATGATGTTAATGTAAAATGATGTATTAAGATATGAACTGATGAATGAAGTACTGATGAACTGATATATTGAACTGATGTGAAATGAACTGAATTGATGAGCTAAACTGATGAACTGATGAATGAACTGATAGATTGAACTGTGACCTGAACTGAAGTGATAACTTAACTGATGAACAAAATATTGAGAAATGATTATGATCAAAATCATGATCATAATGAAATTTAATGAAAATATAGATATAGAGAAGGAGAGAGGGAGACGAGTTATTGACATGTAAAAATACATGAGCTGGACCGAGGAAAGAAAGAGGAATCAGAATGCATACACTTTGAAGTAGAGAGGATAGTATAAGGAAACATGGTAGGGGTGAAATAAGAATACAAAGGGCAAAATGAAGAGCTAGAGGAAATTAAAGAAAATTACAATAGATATCGGAGGAGAACGAGAACCAGAGGCCGGGAAAGGGAGAGGGTGAGAGAGTATACAATGAGAGGCAGAGACAGAGGGAGCTAGGCAGAGCAAGAGAGGGAGACAGAGATAGGGAGAGAGTGAAAGAGTAGAGAGAGATGCAATGAGAGAGCAAGAGAAGGATAGAGGGCAGATCAAGAGAGGGAAGGAAACAGAGCAAGAGAGAGCAGAGAGAAAGAGATGCAATGGAGAACGATGCTTTTAATATTTCCAGCATAAATAGAATTGAATATTTACTATATTATAGAGAAAGAGAGAAGTTATAGACATGTAAACAATTCTATGTCCGCGGGAGACGTAAAGATTGCATATACCTAGGCTGAATTACTGGAAAGTATAAACGTCTGGGAAGGAGACTAAACATCATGAAAATGGGATGATTTGATATATTCCAACAGACTTGGGAGATTAACCCTATAGGTTTAATACACGACAAGGAATCAGATTTCCCATAGGGTTGTACTCAAACGATTGACATTCTTCCCCATAGATATAACACGCAAAATTAGGCATTTTATTACAATGTTTGTGATTGTATATGATAATATGTTATAATAGTCGAAGAAGATCATAAAATCAAATTTAAAACGACGGCAAAAAAAAAAAAAAATGACCCACCAGGAATCGAACTTGGGTCGCCGGAATGGGAGGCAAGTGCTATGACCACTATACCAAAATAATCCACATAGACATTACACGTGAACGGAAAATGGAATTCTCAAATCCCACTTTGCAAGTGAAATATGAGCATGATCCCGGCATCTGATCGAAAAATAAAGGGCACACTTGTGATAGCTTATTGTCTCAGCTACAACATACTCAAAGCTCAGCGAAAACAAAGCTAAAACGACGGAGATATTGCTCGCGAAAGACGGGAATGTAGAATCCAGTTTAGGAAAAAGTCATGTCCCATAGAGAATACACGCAAAATGTGAAAAATTGACATGCCTCCTTTAATCCCAAAAATACGTCATGATGCCTTTGTCAAAATGAAAAATCGTGGTGACTGCATTTGTAGAGAATTGTCTCAGCTAGAACATATCAAAATTTGGAAGAAAATCGATCAATATTTACAGAGATACAATCAATTTTCCAAAAATATGCTGACGTCATAATATGCAAATTGAAATTTTGAGTTCGGAGGCCGATATGATGACGTCATGAGTTGATTGAGGGTCAAATGAGACATGAAATCATATCTCCGACTCATAATCTATCCAAATATGAAAAAAATTGGGGTATCCATCCATTCTGAAGAGTTACAATGAGTTTTGTATAGGCATGTTTTTGCCTATGTATTGTGGATAGAGATAGCGCGGTCCGCGGGTGCTGTTATACTTTGACGGACGCTCATTGCGTTATTACTGGTCAGAAAAAGTGAACAAGGTATCAAAATGCTTGGAAAAATGTGCCAAATATGATGCAGAAAAAATTTGGTGATTTATGTTGCAAAATGCCAAAACGCGCGCGCGCGCGCATAAGTGCGCGCGCAAATTTTGAAAATGCTTAAAATGGCCTGAAACGTGTGCAAACAAAATTTGGGACGAATTGGAGCATTTTGAAATTTTGATGCGCGCGTACGCGCGCGTCGAGGTGCGCACGCGGATTTTGTCGACATTTTTGTTGACCTTTGACCTAAAATTGATGTATACCAAATATGGTTGATTTTTGATGACTCGTTATCGAGATAAGATAATGACCTGATGTTTACAAAATGGCGCCTGGATGACGTCACGATGACCCCATGACCTTGAGAAAGTTACTAGAACTTGATATTATAGGGCCTGATGACTGACAGAAATTCGAAGGAAATTGACCATGTCGATTTCGAGTAAACGTTTACACAAAAAGTGTACGGATGAAATAAAAATAAACTAGAAAAGTAATTCGTCATCAGGACGAATTAGGTGATCTGTCTTCAATTCTTATGATCATGCTAATCTTCAATTCAATGATCCAATTTAATGATGTTAATGTAAAATGATGTATTAAGATATGAACTGATGAATGAAGTACTGATGAACTGATAGATTGAACTGATGTGAAATGAACTGAATTGATGAGCTAAACTGATGAACTGATGAATGAACTGATAGATTGAACTGTGACCTGAACTGAAGTGATAACTTAACTGATGAACAAAATATTGAGAAATGATTATGATCAAAATCATGATCATAATGAAATTTAATGAAAATATAGATATAGAGAAGGAGAGAGGAGACGAGTTATTGACATGTAAAATACATGAGCTGGACCGAGGGAAGAAAGAGGAATCAGAATGCATACACTTTGAAGGAGAGGATAGTATAAGGAAACATGGTAGGGGTGAAATAAGAATACAAAGGGCAAAATGAAGAGCTAGAGGAAATTAAAGAAAATTACAATAGATATCGGAGGAGAACGAGAACCAGAGGCCAGGAAAGGGAGAGGGTGAGAGAGTATACAATGAGAGGCAGAGACAGAGGGAGCTAGGCAGAGCAAGAGAGGGAGACAGAGATAGGGAGAGTGAAAGAGTAGAGAGAGATGCAATGAGAGAGCAAGAGAGGATAGAGGGCAGATCAAGAGAGGAAGGAAAACAGAGCAACAGAGAGGAAGAGAAAGAAATGCAATGGAGAACGATGCTTTTAATATTTCCAGCATAAATAGAATTGAATATTTACTATATTATAGAGAAAGAGAAAGTTATAGACATGTAAACAATTCTATGTCCGCGGGAGAGACGTAAAGATTGCATATACCTAGGCTGAATTACTGGAAAGTATAAACGTCTGGGAAGGAGACTAAACATCATGAAAATGGGATGATTTGATATATTCCAACAGACTTGGGAGATTAACCCTATAGGTTTAATACACGACAAGGAATCAGATTTCCCATAGGGTTGTACTCAAACGATTGACATTCTTCCCCCATAGATATAACACGCAAAATTAGGCATTTTATTACAATGTTTGTGATTGTATATGATAATATGTTATAATAGTCGAAGAAGATCATAAAATCAAATTTAAAACGACGGCAAAAAAAAAAAAAATAACCCACCAGGAATCGAACTTGGGTCGCCGGAATGGGAGGCAAGTGCTATGACCACTATACCAAAATAATCCACATAGACATTACGTGAACGAAAATGGAATTCTCAAATCCCACTTTGCAAGTGAAATATGAGCTTGATCCCGGCATCTGATCGAAAAATAAGGGCACACTTACGATAGCTTATTGTCTCAGCTACAACATACTCGAAGCTCGGCAAAAACAAAGCTAAAACGACGGAGATATTGCTCGCGAAAGACGGGAATGTAGAATCCAGTTTAGGAAAAAAGTCATGTCCCATAGAGAATACACGCAAATGTGAAAAATTGACATGCCTCCTTTAATCCCCAAAATACGTCATGATGCCTTTGTCAAAATGAAAAATCGTGATGACTGCATTTGTAGAGAATTGTCTCAGCTAGAACATATCAAAATTTGGAAGAAAATCGATCAATATTTACAGAGATACAATCAATTTTCCAAAAATATGCTGACGTCATAATATGCAAATTGAAATTTTGAGTTCGGAGGCCGATATGATGACGTCATGAGTTGATTGAGGTCAAATGAGACATGAAATCATATCTCCGACTCATAATCTATCCAAATATGAAAAAAATTGGGGTATCCATCCATTCTGAAGAGTTACAATGAGTTTTGTATAGGCATGTTTTGCCTATGTATTGTGGATAGAGATATGATGCGTCCGCGGGTGCTGTTATACTTTGACGGACGCTCATTGCGTTATTACTGGTCAGAAAAAGTGAACAAGGTATCAAAATGCTTGGAAAAATGTGCCAAATATGATGGCAGAAAAAATTTGGTGATTTATGTTGCAAAATGCCAAAACGCGCGAAAACGCGCGCGCATAAGTGCGCGCGCGCAAATTTTGAAAATGCTTAAATGGCCTGAAACGTGCAAACAAAATTTGGGACGAATTGGAGCATTTTGAAATTTTGATGCGCGTACGCGCGCGTCGAGGTGCGCACGCGGATTTTGTCGACATTTTTTGTTGACCTTGACCTAAAATTGATGTATACCAAATATGGTTGATTTTTGATGACCGTTATCGAGATAAGATAATGACCTGATGTTTACAAAATGGCGCCTGGATGACGTCACGATGACCCCATGACCTTGAGAAAGTTACTGAACTTGATATTATAGGGCCTGATGACTGACAGAAATCTAAGGAAATTGACCATGTCGATTTGAGTAAACGTTAAAAACGTACGGATGAAATAAAAATAAATAAAGAATAAAGAATAAAGAATAGAATGAAGAAAAGGAATCTGATTAATAATATGATCTGTCAATGACAGATCACCTAATAAAGAATAAAGAATAAAGAATAAAGAATAAAGAAAGAAAAATTCTGACGACAGTGATCTGTCAATGACAGATCACCTAATAAAGAATAAAGAATAAAGAATAAAGAATAAAGAAAGAAAATTCTGACGAAATCAATAGGTGATCTGTCAATGACAGATCACCTAATAATACGTACGTATCACCTAATGCATGGTTCCTGCAAAGTTCTACCGAATTCGCAATTTCAACTTTCAATTGAAAGTTTTGACATGATCCCAACATCTGATCAAAACCAAAAGCACGGTTTTTATAGCCCATAGTCTCAGCTATAACATACCCAAATTTGGGAGAAAATAGAGCACAAATAAGCTAGATAGTGCTCAAAGATTAATGTCATGTAGATTCATGATGTGAACGAAATTCACCGTCCATAGACATAACACGCAAATTAAGAAAATTCTGACATGTCATCTTCAAATGAAATTTTCACCATGATAACGTCATCAAAATGAAAAATGATGTGCACTAATCTTGTAGAGAATTGTCTTAACTACATCATATCGAAATTTAAAAGAAAATTGATCAATATTGAGAGAGATACGATCAATTTTCCATAAATATGCTGACGTCATAATATGCAAATTCGTTTTTTGAGTTCCAAGGCCATTATGATGATGTCACGATATATATAATGGCCAAATGAGACCAGAAATCATATCTCCGACTCATGATCTAATCAAATATGAAAAAAATTGAAGGTCCCCGTGCATCCCAAAGAGCTATAATGGATTTTGTATAGGCATGTTTTTGCCCATATATGCTATGTATTACAAGAGCTCGCGCGGACGGACATGTTTCTTGAACG
This sequence comes from Mesocentrotus franciscanus, assembly GCA_037976565.1. Classification (NCBI taxonomy): domain Eukaryota; kingdom Metazoa; phylum Echinodermata; class Echinoidea; order Camarodonta; family Strongylocentrotidae; genus Mesocentrotus; species Mesocentrotus franciscanus. Next base: position 21,502,638 of record CP137667.1, read on the forward strand.
GACGCTCATTCCGTTATTAATGGTCATAAAAGGATAAACATGGTATCAAATTGTTCAGAAAAATGAGGAACATCATGTCAAAATAAACTAGGAGGAATTATTTTCGTTCGGCCGTCACGAACGAAAACGCGAAAATTCGCTTTTTTTTATGAAATGCTTAAATGACCTGAAACGTATGCAAAATGAATTTGAGACGATTTTGAGCATTTTTAATTTGCGCGCGCACTGACGCGCGGACGTACGCGCGCGCGCGTTTATTGACCTGAAATTGACCGGACGGATATTGACCTTGATCATGGTAAATATGAATGAGAAATGACTTTCTGTTATGAAGTTATGATCGTTTGTGATTTTCAGAAAATATCACAAAATGGCGCCTGGATGACGTCACGATGACTCCATGACCTTGAGAAGGTTACTGGAACTTGATATTATAGGGCCTGATGACTGACAGAAATTCGAAGGAAATTGACCATGTCGATTTCGAGTAAACGTTTACACAAAAAAGTGTACGGAAGAAATAATAAAGAAAGAAAATTCTGACGAAATCAGGTAGTCTGTCGTTGACAGACCACCTAATAATACATATCACCTAATGCATGGTTCCTGCAAAGTTCTACCGATTCGCAATTTCAACTTTCAATTGAAAGTTTTGACATGATCCCAACATCTGATCAAAAACCAAAAGCACGGTTTTTATAGCCCATAGTCTCAGCTATAACATACCCAAATTTGGGAGAAAATAGAGCACAAATAAGCTAGATAGTGCTCAAAGATTAATGTCATGTAGATTCATGATGTGAACGAAATTCACCGTCCATAGACATAACACGCAAATTAAGAAAATTCTGACATGTCATCTTCAAATGAAATTTTCACCATGATAACGTCATCAAAATGAAAATGATGTGCACTAATCTTGTAGAGAATTGTCTTAACTACATCATATCGAAATTTAAAAGAAAATTGATCAATATTGAGAGAGATACGATCAATTTTCCATAAATATGCTGACGTCATAATATGCAAATTGTTTTTTGAGTTCCAAGGCCATTATGATGATGTCACGATATATATAATGGCCAAATGAGACCAGAAATCATATCTCCGACTCATGATCTAATCAAATATGAAAAAAATTGAAGGTCCCGTGCATCCCAAAGAGCTATAATGGATTTTGTATAGGCATGTTTTTGCCCATATATGCTATGTATTACAAGAGCTCGCGCGCACGGACATGTTTCTTGAACGGACGCTCATTCCGTTATTAATGGTCATAAAAGGATAAACATGGTATCAAATTGTTCAGAAAAAATGAGGAACATCATGTCAAAAATAAACTAGGAGGAATTATTTTTCGTTCGGCCGTCACGAACGAAAACGCGCGAAAATTTCGCTTTTTTTTTTTTGCGAAATGCTTAAATGACCTGAAACGTATGCAAAATGAATTTGAGACGATTTTGAGCATTTTAAATTTGCGCGCGCACTGACGCGCGGGACGGTGCGCGCGCGTTTATTGACCTGAAATTGACCGGACGGATATTGACCTTGATCATGGTAAATATGAATGAGAAATGACTTTCTGTTATGAAGTTATGATCGTTTGTGATTTTCAGAAAATATCACAAAATGGCGCTTGATGACGTCACGATGACTCCATGACCTTGAGAAGGTTACTGGAACTTGATATTATAGGGCCTGATGACTGACAGAAATTCGAAGGAAATTGACCATGTCGATTTCGAGTAAACGTTTACACAAAAAAGTGTACGGAAGAAATAATAAAGAAAGAAAATTCTGACGAAATCAATAGGTAGTCTGTCGTTGACAGACCACCTAATAATACGTACGTATCACCTAATGCATGGTTCCTGCAAAGTTCTACCGAATTCGCAATTTCAATTTCAAAAAGTTTTGACATGATCCCAACATCTGATCAAAAACCAAAAGCACGGTTTTATAGCCCATAGTCTCAGCTATAACATACCCAAATTTGGGAGAAAATAGAGCACAAATAAGCTAGATAGTGCTCAAAGATTAATGTCATGTAGATTCATGATGTGAACGAAATTCACCGTCCATAGACATAACACGCAAATTAAGAAAATTCTGACATGTCATCTTCAAATGAAATTTTCACCATGATAACGTCATCAAAATGAAAATGATGTGCACTAATCTTGTAGAGAATTGTCTTAACTACATCATATACGAAATTTAAAAGAAAATTGATCAATATTGAGAGATACGATCAATTTTCCATAAATATGCTGACGTCATAATATGCAAATTGTTTTTGAGTTCCAAGGCCATTATGATGATGTCACGATATATATAATGGCAAATGAGACCAGAAATCATATCTCCGACTCATGATCTAATCAAATATGAAAAAATTGAAGGTCCCGTGCATCCCAAAGAGCTATAATGGATTTTGTATAGGCATGTTTTTGCCCATATATGCTATGTATTACAAGAGCTGCGCGCACGGACATGTTTCTTGAAACGGACGCTCATTCCGTTATTAATGGTCATAAAAAAGGATAAACATGGTATCAAATTGTTCAAAATGAGGAACATCATGTCAAAAATAAATCCAGAGGAATTATTTTTCGTTCGGCCACGAA